>CM068542.1:79228-789228 GCA_035048495.1 Euptelea pleiosperma | reverse complement strand
TCAGAGACTTCACCGTTGACGAGCTAGCTTGAGACCCAATGGCTGAAGATGAAGGGGGTGCAGGGGTTGTTAACTGCGAAGCAATCGGTCTTGACTTATTAATATTCTCCTTCTCTTGTGGCCTTTTAATATATTTCCTCCCTTCCTTGTGTGACGAGTCCACTGCTCCTCCCACGACTCATGTCACCCCCTTAACTTTAATCCCCGACCCGAATCGTCGGGTTTTCTTCATCTGGTTTCTGACCCAGCTCCACTTAGTGTTGCGAAACCCGTAACTTAAGCTCTTTCGTGCCTTACAGGTGTCGCCCCTACTGTTCTTTGATTTATCTGATTCACCCGATTGTTTTCCTCTTATAGATAAGGAGTCTGAGCGAGAAATAGGCTCCACTGTTATTCCATTTAGGGCAACAAGAACAGAGCTCTGAGGCTCTGTTGTTCTCCTGGCGATAGGGTCTCTAGAGTTCATCCCGTAGGGGTCTGCCAGAGGAGCGTGCTCTGATTCAGTCCAGCAATCTCTCGCCGAAGTCCCTTCAAATTTCAAACCATGCTTTTCCGCCTCTCCCTTCCTCGCCTCTGCGGTACGACCCTGCAACTCCACGTTGCACCTTCTGGTAGGTTCGAATTTGCTCGCCCAATCGTCTTTGCCACGACTAAACCTTCTACCGGCGGAGGAAAGTCTGGAACAACGCTGATCTTCGCCGTTACCGGCGGGGCACCATTTGCATCAGACTTGCTGTCTCTGTCATCTTGTTTGGCGCGTTCTTGTAGGACTGGCGAATTTCCTATCAAGGGAAGGATCTCGATGGCTACTCGCAAGGAGCTCTTCTTATCCCTCAACGATAATATCCTTGGCATGTCCCTAGCTTGCCGCCGAACCTTCAAGCGGAGGGAGGAATAATTTGTCCCCGCTAATCCCGCAGCATCCATATCCACCAGGCCTCCCAACTTCCGTCCAATCTGCTCAAACATCGACTGATTCCACAGGTGGAATGTCAATCCTTGAACAGAGATCCAAACTGGACCTAAGTCCCAATGGGAAGAGATGGAGTTAACTGAGGGCCACCAGTTGCTGATGTAAACTACAGCGTTTCCAACCCTGATGGAACCCAATTCGCAGAAAAATCTCCGCGTCCTCAGTACTTCAACGAAGAACAGCCTCTTCTTCTCACCGCAAGGAATTAGGTATAAGAGGGCTGCGGTTCCAAAAATCCACGATAGGGCTACTGCTATATCTTCCCAGTTAGGATTCAGCTCTGAGGATTCACAGATCATTGCATGATTCCAGCGATCCTGGTAGACTGGTGTCGCCACTTGAGGCCTGAGCTTGAACCTTAAAAGGTGATTGTAGACTGGTGTCGCCACAGATCCTCTCTCCCATGTCCTTCAAAGGTGCTGCCTTAGATGCAACTTTCCGGTTAGATTGTGAGTAGAGTAGCTGAAGACTATTTGCCAGTGAAGCCCAGCCTCCTCCCTTAGGACCTTCTGGGAAGCAAAAAACCAGATTCCTGCCTCGGGAGGTAAACTTTGATATTTGCAGGTATTTGCCCCCACCATTTCTTCTTTCTTCAGCGATGAAAGTTCTCCCTTGTAAAACAGTATTTCTCCAGAGTTTCTTTGATGATTTGGCCTTAATAACTTCTATGAAGATGCCAGCTAACCATTGTCCAAGTTCCACCGGAACATCTGCTTCCTCAACCCACCCTCTCCCTTCCTCTCTAATGCGAAGCAAGGAGCTCCCCCGCCTCTTAGTGACTGAGAAGTCGAAGGATTTAGCTTCAACCACCACCCTCATACTGCCCTCATCCTTGCATGGGTTTGATTTTGGATGTGGTCAAATTACCTCATACTGCCACACTCTCTCCATTTCTTCTTCAAATTTAGCTTGTTTTCTTTGTTATATTGTGCAGTGTTGTGGGATCAGTTTGGTTTCTCGTCGACTAGGGTTTGTTTCCGTTGGAATCCAGAAAAAAAGGGATGAACAGGTATAAAGGAAGGTTTAGGAGAGAAGAGACGCCAGAAAGGCAAGGAGAGGAAGGTCTGTTATAGACCTTTAACTCCCCCTGAGTCCTAGCATTACAATATTGTGGAATGGCAGGTTGACTATCATTCACAAGAAGAGTAAGAGGTGAAGCTGAAGGAGTAAAGGGAAGAGATATACTGATACAGGTAGAGGGATTCTCTTGACCTGTACGATTCTCCCCCCTGAAGAGAGGACTGGGGAAAAAAAGGAAAAGACTCTCAGAACGTGACATCCATGGAAATAAACTTTCTACGAAACGAAGGGTGATAACACTTGTACCCTTTGTGGGTAGCAGAATATCCCAAGAAGATGCACTTAAGAGATTTAGGGTCTAGTTTAGTACGGTGATGACCCAAAATATGAACGAAACAAATGCAACCAAAAACATTAGGAGGAATAAGAAATAAAGAGCAATCAGGTTGCAATAACTGAAAATGAGTTTTAAAATGCAAAGATCGAGATGGCATACGATTAATAAGATATGCAGCAGTAAGAACAACATAAGACCAGTAGCATTTAGGAACATTAAGAAAGAGAAGAAGGGAGCGAGCTACCTCAAGTAAATGACGGTTCTTTCGCTCGGCCACATCATTTTGTTGAGGAGGGTAAACACATGAGTTCTGGTGGACAATACCATTATCGGAGAGGTAGGCACGCAAACCACCATACATATATTCACTACCTTGGTCTGATTTCAGAATCTTGATGGAGTTACCATATTGCGTCTGAATCATCTTATGGAAACTTTGAAAAATGGAAAAAACCTCATCTTTAGTTTTCATAAGATAGATACAAGTACAACGCGTATGGTCGTCAACAAAGTAACAAAATAGCAATAGCCAAACAGTGAAATATTAGGGGGAGGACCCCACACATCAAAATGCACGATATCAAAAGGAGAAGTACCGATATTACTTCTAGATGGATAAGATGAACGACAATGTTTAGCTAACTCGCAAGTTTCACAACGAAACACAGATAAAGACATAGAAGTAAATAAAGCAGGAAATAAAAGTTTCAAGAACGAAAAAGAAACGTGACCAAGGTGAGCATGCCAACTCATAGTAGACTCAACACTAGCACTACTACTAGACTGTAATGCTATAGACTCAACATGTGGTCCATCCAGAAGATAAAGGCTGTCGACTTCACGTCCAGTGCCAATCGTCCTCCTCGTGTCCAAGTCCTAAAAAAAAAATGAAGATTAAGAAGAGGTTATACTACAATTCAAACTTTTGGTAAAGCAACTAACAGACAAGAGGTTAGATTGAAAATGTGGAACATGAAGAACTGAAGATAATGGCAAGGTGGGTGAGAGAAGGATAGTCCCTTTTTCCAGAAACAGAGGATAAGGCACCATCTGCACTTTACCTTATCATGACTAGAACAAATGGAATAGCAAGAGAAAAATGATGACATACTAGTCATGTGGTCGGAGGCCCCTGAGTCAATGACCTAGGTGGGAGAGGTAGCCACATGATGAGCAGTACGGATGGTCCCTGTAGATGCAAAAGAGGATGTAGCAGAAGGGCCCTCTAGCTGAGAAAGGAAGCAACGAATGTTCTCAAGTTTAGCCTGCTGAAGAGGAGCCGTAGTAGATGGTGGAGCCTGTGAAGTTGGAGGTCCAATAGTAGGGGAATCAGAACTCGCAGATAGAGCCATGGAAGCTGCTCTAGTGGGCTAAGTCGGACAACCATGCAATTGCCAGCACTTCGCCCGCACATGCCCAAGGCGACCACAGTAGTCGCATTTAGGACGAGGGCCACTGAAAGACTTCCCAGAAGGGAAGGAAGAATTAGGCACAATGCTGCCTGCAGAGGAAGTGGAGCATAGAGGACGCTGAAAAGAGGCGGAAGCTGTAGTGAGTGCAGATCTCTCTAGGGAATGGCTTGTTTCACTAGATTTTAAGCCCTTTTTTTCTATACAGGCATGCCCATGGCAATAATGCATGCCATGGTCCTGAATTTGTTGATCTAATAGTAGGGTGGCGGAGATCCTTTCAGTTCCATGGTTCGGATGGATCGTCTTTTGCATGAAAAAATCTCTTAAGATAAATCTCAAGAAGTGGAATAAGCAGGTGTTGGGAAGAGTGGACAGCATAATGGGAGAAATTCTTGATGTGATGGCTCATTTGGATAAAGCGTAAGAGATGGGGACCCTAACTCTGGATGAAGAAAGGCAGAGAGTTGAAGCCAAACAAGAGTTCACTAAATTGGCTAGAATGGAGGAGACTAGCTGACGTCAAAAGTTTAGGTGAGGTAAATTAAAGAAGGTGACAAACACCAAATTTCATCCCATTGCTAATGCCAGAAGGAGAAGCAATACCATCTCCAGTCTTAAGGTGGATGCGCTATTTGTCAATGATGAAGAAAGGACCAGAGATAATATTGTGGGATTTTATAAAGATCTTTGCAGAGAACCTAGGTTTGTTAGACCTATCCTAGGTGGACTTCATTTCGATTGTATCTCTCCTGATTAGTGTGATTGGTTTGAGAGGTTGTTTGATGAGAAGGAAATCCTCCAAGTGATTCATAATCTGAGTGGGGATAAGGCATTGGGTCCAGATGCTTTCTTACTAGCTTTTTTCAAGAATTGTTGGAATTTATTCAAGATGACTTCATGAAGGTTGTGAAGGAATTTCAGGAAGAGAATTATCTTGACCTCTATTCTACCAGTACTTTTGTAACCCTCATCTATAAGAAGGAAGGAGTGGAAGAGCTTAGCGATTTTTGTCCTATCATTTTGGTAGGAGGTATCTACAAGATTGTCTCCAAGGCCTTGGCAACACAGATGAAAGAGGTTATGGGGTTGATTATATTGCCATTCCAAGGGGCATTGTTAAAGGGAGGCAGATTCTAAACGGAGTTGTCATTGCTAATAAATGTTTGGACTTTAGGTTGAGATTGGGTGAGGTGGGTATCCAATGCAAATTGACTTGGAAAAATTTTGCGACTATGTCAATTGGAAATTCTTGTTATATACGTTGGCTAGAATGGGGTTTCGTGCGAAATGGAGTAATTGGATTAGAGTATGTACATCTAGCGTTTCCTTCTCCATCTTGGTCAATAATTCTCTAGCCAGATTCTTTAAAATCTTTAGAGGGTTGGGGCAAGGCGATCTTTTGTCTCCCTTTCTTTTTATTTTGGTGGCAAAGGTTCATAGTAGATTTATGGAGAAAGTAGGTGATGGTAGGGTTATTAAAGGATTCAGAGTTGCAAATGTAGGTCCGTCCATGACTCATTTACAATTTGCAAACGACACCATCATACCAAAGCATCACAATCACAGTTGAGATATTTAAGGTGTGTACTTAGATGTTTCAAAGTGATGTTTGGCCTCCGCATCAACCTAGCTAAGAGTGAGGTTTTTGGGGTGGGGGATGTGGTCAACTTGAAGGATCTGGTAGGTAGTTTGAGGTGCAAGGTGGAATGGCTTCCAACTTCTTACCTAGGCATGCCATTGCTGCTAACTATGGAGTGAAGTCCGTCGGGTATTCGGTGATCGAGAGTGTAAAGGCGGTTAGCTTCTTGGAAATTTGAATACCTATCCAAAGGAGGCAAGATCGCCCTTATTAGGAGCACACTTTTGAGCATTCCTTTGTATATGCTATCTCTCTTTCCTATTCTTGCTTGCATTGCTAAAAGGTTTGAAAAATTGATGACGGATTTCTTATGGAAAGGGAGGAGTCTTTTGAGTATTATCTAGTGGAATTGAAGATTGTGTACTCCCAAAAAGAAGGGGGATTTGGTCTTAGGCAATTGAGGGCAATGAGCATAGCTCTTTTGGGCAAATGACTGGGGAGGTTTGCAGAGGAGCGAGAAGGATTGTGGAGAAGGGTCGTTGAGTCAAAATATGGGCTTTGTCACTATGGATGGGAGACAAATCCAGTAGTTGACATGTACGGAGTGGATGTTTGGAAGGCATCTCTCAGCATATAGAAGAGTTCAAAAAGGGTTAACTTCCAAAGTAGGGAGGGATGACAGAGTTGGATTTTGGGAAGGCACTTGGTGTGGAGAAAATTCTTTCCAAATTGCCCTCCCTATCTTCTTTGCTATGTATGATTACCAAGGTTCCTTATGAAGGACTTTTGGTTAGGGAGGATGGTTCGTGGAGCTTGGGGGCCAGAAGGAATGTTAATGATTGGGAAATGGAGGATCTTGTGTCCCTTATTAGTGGACTTGGTGTGGTTTCCTATTCTTTAGATGGGGAAGACAAAAGAATTAGGAAATGGAAAGCTAAAGGCAGGTTGTCGGTTCTCTCTTTCTTTTCGGTTTTGGTGGGTTCTTTGGCCTGGAAGTTTCCAGCGAGTAGGGTATAGGCTTTCCTTATTCCTAGTAAAGTGGCTTTTTTTGTTTGTTCTGCTATGCATAATAAAATTCTCACAGGGGATCTCATTAGTAGGGGGAGAACTATGCTGAATATGTGTTTCTTTTGTCAGGCTAATGGTGAATAAGTGAATCACCTACTCCTCCATTGTTCCTTTACGAGGTGTAGTGTGTGTTCTTTAAGCTTTTGAGATTTGTTAGCCCATGCCAAGCAACGTCTTATATCTCATCTCTAGTTTAGGTGGTGTTTCAACAGCTAGAAATCCCATGGATGCAATCTGTGGAGAATATCTTTTGCCATCTTACGGACCATATTGAATATTTGGGCAGCACTTCTTGAAGACTTTAAAGGTGTCAGGTTGAGGATTTTGTCTTCAGATGGCAGGAGGCGAAGCCTGGTTTTAATTAGTGTTTTGTATAGCTTGGGAGAGGCTTTCTCCCCTTTTTGTGTTTCCATTTGTATAGCCTATGCTCCCTTTTGCTCTTCAATACAATATACTTTACCAATAAAAAAAGAATAAAATGCATGCAGCATGCCCGTTTTCAATATATTCTCTGCTTTGAAAAGATCAAGCTTTGAAATGCTGCCAAATTCTCCTCACTGATATGAACTGTTGAAGTGAACACTAACTTTGGAACGGACGTCTGTAAAATTATGTATTAAAAAAATTTAAAATTTAAGAAATTAGCCGAAGTTTCACACTGTTAAGTCGCCAAATTTTTGGGCGAATTTCTGCATTTTTTATTACATGTATACTTCAATTCATCAATTATTCCCAGATGCTTGTAGTCGGCTCAGTCCTTCAAAAATAATTTTTTTGGCTGAAGTTAGCAATTTTTTTCTTTTCGAAACAATGGTTAAGTCATCTGATCCTTGATGTGAACCCACTACAACTAGAAACTCGCCTGTCTTTCTGCCAAGTGTTCTCATGCTAGCTACAACTCTCTCACAGATGTATCCAATGATGTCCATATACCCGCTCAAGACTCTTCTTTTCCTCATTACCCACCAGATTACCTTTCTACTAACTCTATCGTAAGCTTTCTCCATGTCCATAATGACCATGTAGAGATACTTCTTCTATCTAAACTTTTCTATTAATTGTCGAAGTAAGAAGATAACCTCAATAGTTGACCTTCTTGGCCTGAAGCCAATCTGATTTTCTGACATGTCTTTTTTGTCTTAATCTTTTCTCCATCACTGTCTCTTGATAGTTTCATAGTGTTGCTTATAAGCTTATTTGGAGCTAGTTGTTGCAGTTTTGTACCTTTCTTTTGATCTTGTAAATAGGTATTGGTGTACAGCAATACTTCTCATCCATGGGTCTATTCTTTTTGCCCTCAATCTTGTTGAAAAGCTTAGTGAGCCAAGACAACCTAGTTTGCCCCCAGCATTTCTGCACCTGTATAAGAATAGAATTTGGTCCCATATCCTTGCCCGACTTCATCCTTACTAGAGCTCCTTTCAAGTCTATAACTCAAATCCTATGATAGTATGCTCTCTACTCTCCCTAAACCCCAGTTTCTTCATTTAGCTATTAAATTAGATTAAAAAAGTCACAAAATTATCTCCAAAATAATTTTGACATTCCTCAGTTAGCATACAATATGAGTTTGTTTAGAGTATCACGATTTGTTTGCTCTCCAAATTTGTACACTTACATACAGGCATGTGTGGATGCCTACACACATATACATGTAGCGTAAGACGCACACACCTGCATTACATATGTTTACATACATATACTTATATACATAATATATTTCACAATTCATATGTATGGCATATAGCTAGCTACCTACCTACCTGTTCACATACGTATGTACCTACGGACACCCACACACATACGTACGTACGTATGAGGAAAGACACCCCTAACTCGACACATTGATATATAATTTTATGTTCCAACTTTATAAATTACGTCTTCTAGTAGGATTTGACATTGAGATTTTTCCTTTTTTTTTTTCGGTTGTCATAACATGCAAATTTTAATGTAGCAAATTTCCTAATTTTTTTTATCGTGGTCCATGTCTAACCCTGGTTTAGACTTGGAACATGGATCCTGCTCTAACGAACTTGACTGGTCGAGTTCTGAGTTGAGTGAATGAGTGGGGTCTTAGTTCAAAATATGTGTAAAAGCTACACCCATGGCATGCCTGGCAACATGGTTTGAAATTTGAATCAAGATCATAGACATGGTCAGAAATTCACTCACTACTCGGGAGTTATGTTACCCGGACACGGCAAGGATACGGGACCGACAAGGTGTGGACACGAGTATCCGGGTATCATAGCTCGGGAGTGTCCTTCAGTTCCTAAGTTGGAGTCAGCTGTGTCATTGAGAAACTTGATGATTCATCCAACTTTGTTCACAAACCAGATTGGTGATCACAGTACTAAAAGCGTGCTAAACTGAGTCATCTCAGCCATCTGAATCGATCTATGAGTTTCCTATTGTGGCCCTCCTTAATTGCTAGATTCATTACATTTCCTTTCATGCCTTCTCTTTTTTTAACTGATTTTTCTTTCACGTGATTTTTGTACAATAGACACTGAGGAGCTGTGGATGGGATGTGCTTGAGTGCTGTGGTGGTATGTCCATGGTGGCGAAGCCATCTTCTTATTTTGGCAGAACCTTGAAGCTCAATCAATTGTCAAAGGATGGAGGCAGTCCCACTGATTCAAAAGCATACGAAGCCAAACTTGAAGACTCTAGTTTTAGGGAAGCCATTCTCAGGGCCACCGGGTTATGCATCAACAGTGGCTCATGGACTGGAATCCCTGGCTACTGTCGGTTCACTATCGCGTTGGAGGACGCTGAATTTGAACGGGCATTGGAATGCATAGTCAGATTCAGTAAGGCAGTTGTCAGTGACTAAAAGGCTTCTATACTACCTATGCATTTAGTATGTCATCATCGTGACATAGGTGTCTGAAATAAGCAAATACGAATCGTGGGGTTCATGGAATTCAAGTGGAGTTCTTCCGGAGAACAGGTTGCACTCCTTTGCCATGCCAGAGTTATAAATTGCCATCTTGTCCTGTTTTGTTGTGATTGATTGTTTTTTAGCTAGCGCAAGCTTGTTCTTCTCACCCAAAGTCCTCTTAAGACATAAATCTATTAGGTGATAAACATCATAAAGAGACTAAACATCTACCCAAAATCCTCATCTTGCAATGTTGTTGTTTGTTGCAAATGGAGGATTTTCTTTTTTATTACTTGCAGTATATTTATTCTGAGAACATTATTTGTCTGATTTTTATTTTTTTTAAGAAGGAAATTTGTGGTTGACAGTGATCATCAGTGATAGATAGGCGCCGAATCAATTGATCACTGTGAACAAATAAGAGATGATTATGACTTATGATTAGGGATCACAGGTGATCACCTCTCCATGGATGGGAAGCTCAAGAAAATGCTCAACAGGCCCAGAAAAAATATAAAAAAAACTTACAGAAAAAAACAACTGTTATTTTTTGAAAAAATTTGTTTAAAAAAACGCCGGTTATTTCCAGTTATCTTGTGTCGATTTGAACAAAAACCTCTTGATGCATTATACCCCGATTGAACAACAAAAATGACCATGAATTTGATAGAATTGCCTTTTGTTTCGTCCTCACCCCAACCCTTCACCCTATAAGCAAAACAAGCAAATAATAATAATAATAATAATAATAATGGAAACCAAATAACAGGAAGAGTTTAGCTTCATTGGCTGCTAATCCTGGACGACCCCGAGCTCCGAAAATCCATAACAATGATCAAAATCAGCGCTAGTCAGGATCTCATCTAACGGCCAATGGGGCCGGACCGCCGAGTAGGGGTCACCTGAGGTGGTGACAGAAGTAGCAACAGCAGTTGTTGCCGGCACTCTGCACTTCTTATCGGTTACGTGGTCAGCCGAGGAAGTGTTCGATGCGGGAGAATTGGAATTTAAAGGGTAATTGCCACCATTGCTACTATTGCTGTTGCTGTTGGTGGTGTTCTCATTGTTGTTGGGTGCGCATTGGAGAGCAACTTTGGCACCAGTGACAAGGAACCGTTGGTGGGACGACACGTATGGGCTCGCTGTGTGGATGGACACATCGCATTGCCTGCAAAGCAGCGCCCGGTCCTCTAAGCAGAAGAAATACCCGGCCTTCTCCTGCACACAAACATGCAACACAACACATTTGATAACATTTCATCATTTTTTTTATGGCCGGACCAGTTCCGGTTCAATTCATAGGGTACGCAGAACCGGAACCAATATTGTTTGTTCTTATCGTTCCTGTTCCTATCAGTTCTCAAAATTTTGATACAGAAGTCCCTTAATATGACACATGGCATACTCTTTCGAGCCCAGTGACCTCATGAATTGTTTGGCTACACCTTGGTTGACCTACAAACTAAAAAAATCAGTGTGATTGCTGATTTCTAGGCTTTGGATTAAAACACTTTCATCATGGGCTTGTAAAGAACCCATAGAACTGTTCATTAAGCCCATGATGAAAAACTGCTCAAATTTAATGGCTAGAAATCAACAGTCAGGCTGATTTTTGGTGAGTAGATCCACCAAGACGTGGAACAGACATTCATGGATCAGTGGGCCCGAAGCAGTTCGTGGGACTTGTATATCAAAATTTTGTATCGTAGACCAGCTCATTTATTATTTATTTAATATTTGATAATTGATAGGCTAACTCCAAGGTTTTAAATGACCCCTTCAAACGTTATAACGGTCCCTTAATGTTACCGTTGTAACTATTATAACGGCAGTTAATGACTCCCATCAGTCACGACTCACGTCCCAAGTAAAAAAAAAAACGGTATGAATATTATTTTTTCCAAAAAAAACTGGATGACGTTAAAAAATGATTTTTTTTTTCAAAAAATAACGCCCTTTGTAACACTAACGGGATATCACGTAATGGGTTGGGAGCATTACCGTTATAACCGCCGTTTTCTTAGACCATGGCGACTTCATTGTGGGTGGGTGGGACCCAGGTACATGATAGGGCATAAGTATAAAGTGGACAATGAAACTATCGTCCAAGGGTCTTATTATTACATGGATGGTCTAGATTGGACACGTAAGCTCTCCCCATTTTAAAAAAGGGTTGTTCTTTGATGCAGAAGTCCCTCAAATTGCAAGGTAGTAGACTCGTTCGGGCCCACTTACCCACTGAATGTTTGGTCCACCCTATGATGAACCTACACACAAAAAATCAGTGTTATTGGTGATTTCTAGCAATAGGATTTGAGCACTTTTTCATCATGGGCTTATGAACCAGCCTATGTGTCGGTTCCAAGCCCATGTTGAGACAGTGCTCAAATCCAATGGCTAGGAATCACTAATCACACTGATTTTTGCAGTGTAGGTCCACCAAGGGAAGGGGACATCAAATTCGGGAGTAAAACTTGTGTCACAAGATGTTGTGAGGGAAGCCGGTCACAGCATTCAATACGAGCCATGTGGCATACTATTAGAGGACTGTGACCGTATGGATGTTTGGCCAGGCCCTCGGTGGAACGGTACACAAAACATCAGCTTGATTAGTGATTTCTAACCGATTCCATTGAAGTTATTTTCACGGGTTGATTTTAACGGTAGGAATTTAAGCATTATTGAGCGTTATTTGGGTGCAAATATCCAAAGGTTTTAAATCACTAATCAGGCTGATTTTTGGTTTGTAGGTCCACCATGTTATCACTAATCACCCTTGATCTAATGTTGAAGACAAGGGCACTTTCGTCCTTTAATACAAAATTAGGTAGTCAACTCGGGTCAACACTGGTCAAATGACAGTGGACCGAGTCATAGGGGTATGTCAGCTTTTTCAAATTGTGGGGGTATGTCAAATTTTAAAGATAACATGGGGGGTATGTCAAAAATTCCCTCAGAGGGGTACAAAGAGTGAGCCACGTGGCGCACTTTAATGCTCTCAGAGCGCTACGGGTAAACTTCGCCTCAGGCTATAGCGGGCTGTTCTTTGATACCGACTTCGGTATCAAATTTTTGATGCCAAAGTCCCTCAATTTGCCACGTAGTAGACTTTTCGGGCCCACCGACTCCATGAATATTTAGCCTACATCTTGGTGGACCCACACACCAAAAATTAGTGTGATTGGTGATTTCTAGCAGTAGGACCTGGGCTTTATGAACAGGCCTATGAGTTGGTTCCAAGCCCATGATGAAAAAGTATTTAAATCAAATGGCTAGAAATCACTAATCATACTGATTTTTGGTGTGTGGGTCCACAAAGATGTGGGCCAAATATTCATGGAGTCAGTGGGCCCTAAAAAGTCTACTACGTGGCAAATTGAGGGACTTCGGCATCAAAATTTTGATACCGAAGTCGGTATCATAGATTTTTTCCGGCTATAGCCAGATTTTTTTAGTGGGAGTAAAACTTAGCTGCCGGTCCACAATATGAGCCACGTGGCATACTCTTAGAGGATGCTAACCGTATGGATGTTTGGCCAATCCCTAAGTGGACCTACAAACCAAAGATTTCAAGCCTTTGGATCCTTGTACCCCAAATAACGCCCAATAATGCTCAAATTCCCACGGTTAAAATCAACCAATGAAAAGGACTCTAATACAACGCTTAGAAATCACTAATCAGGTTGATTTTTTTACTCTCAAGTCCACCTAGGGATTGGCAAACATCCATACGGTCATCATCCTCTAATAATGTGCCACGTGGCTCATATTGTGGACAATGAGTTTTGAAAAGAGTTTAGAGCCCCGAAGAAGATAAGCTGGCCCAGTGGTACAGTAGTACACCAAAGCGTACGTTAGCATAATGAGAAGAAAGGGAAAAACAGGAGTGTTGTGTGGTATTGTTGTACCTGGCAGATATCGCAGGAAGGATGGGTATGGTTGTGGTTGAGGAGGAGAGGGACGCGCTGGTGTTTCCCGGCGAGCTTGTTAGCTGCGTGCACCTTCTCGTCGCATCCCCAACACAGAGCCGCCTCGTCCGCACAACACAGCACCGCTGCCTCTGCCCTCTCGCACACGTCGCACTGTATCTTCATCTCGATATTGAATTTGTTGTTACCTTGATTGATTCTTCTCTGCCGGCCTATCGATCTCTGCAACGTAACTAGAAGCGGATCCTCGTCCGCGAGAGAGAGTGGTCAGTGGCGTCTCCCTTTCCTTTGGTCCTCATCGAGACTTTAAAGGCAGCAGAAGAAATAAGATATTTTCTTGCCACGGTGACCTACCCAGAAATATTAAAAGCAACAACTAACAATTGTCTCCCATTCAGCACACATATTACGAAACTGCCACTGAACTTATAAGTTTGGTGGATTTTGTTGTACCCTTATAAAATGGTCGATATTTGCATTACCTCCCCCATAGTTTCATTTTGTTGTGTTTCTCCCTTTGACGGCAGCCTTCCGTCTTTGACCCTAAACGGGCAGTTTAACTTCGTTTTGTTGTGTTTCTCCTTTTGACGGTAACCTTCTCTCTTTGATCTTAAACTAGCCGTTTAACTTTTGCCCCATGGACCAAAATGTTTTGACCTTTTTTAAATTATGAAAATATTAACTATACTGACGACCCGCCATTATTGCAACGCACTACACACATATCGATGCATTTAACAATATGGACTGGTTCTGGCTCTATTAAGTCTGTTGCTTTCTCTAACGGAAAAGTCTTGAGGGCTCATTAGGACTGCAAGATCCGTGCATGGCAGATAGCGGCGATGAAGACACCAACTTGTGGCGACTTTGGATCGAACATGCTGACGCTGTCTTCGGTACCGTTGTTATTGGTAGTTGCTATTCTTCGAAAAAAAGATATCTTGTTAGGAATGGGCAAACTTTAGCCTTTATACCAAGATCGACATCACACCTTGCGGAGCTCCACGATTCAATCACTAGATCGACCTTACACCCGTTGGAATATTCTATGATTCCATCCCGTCACTCGGAACGGCGATTTTCCCTTCTAAGTATTTTAGTAATTATTTGAAATCCTATGGGCAAGTTGTACTTGCACCTTGGAAACATCCCCTAAACTGTCTCACGTGAGAAAATTTTCATGGGAGCTTCTTTTATCAAATTCGGCAGAAGAAGACAAAATTAAATATGGGTCGGGCTCCCGGTCAAGTTGAAGTTTTTGTCATTTTTGTATTTAATTTTGTCTGGCGACCATTCAGAGCGCTTTTATCATTTTTCACCAAAAAACAGCTTCTTTCAATTACTTTTTTTAATTAAGCCGATTATGTGCTTTTTGCCCATAACCGTGGTCCACTGGTCCCCACAATAGCCTAGCCAACTCATAATTACACGTGGCAAAATTTGATTACAGAACTAGCTGAAAGAACGGCTGGGATTTTAATGACTTCAGCAGCTCGAAAATTGACTATATGTAAACCTAGAGTATAACTTCCCGAAATATGTCAAACGTGGCACATTTTTAGACGATACTTGCCGTATGGATTTTTGGCCAATCCTTAGGTGGACCTACAAGCCAAAAATCAATTTGATTAGTGATTTCTAAACGTTGGATTGGAGTCATTTTCATGGGTTGATTTTAACAGTGGGAATTTGAGCATCATTGACCATTACTGGTATGTAGGTCCACCTAGGGATTGGCCAAACATCCATACGGTTAGCGTCCTCTAAAAATGTGTCATGTGGCTCATATACAGTAGCTTCATCACCATTCAATAGAAAGTTTTATACATTCATCCCTTAAAATGGCACGTGGCATGCTCTTTGGGGCCTACTGACCCCATAAATCTTTGGCCCCTCTTGGTGATCCTACACATCAAAAATCAGCCTCGTCCAATGGCAAGAAATCACCATTCAGGTTGATTTTTAGCCGTTTGATTGTTGTACCCCAAAATTAAAAAACTGCTCGACAGCTAGAAACGCCTACAGGAAAAAAGTTCTAATCCAATGGCTAGAAATCACAATTCAGGTTGAATTTTTTTACGTCCACCATGAGGTGGGCCAAATGGGCGGTCTTTTTGATAGAATATTTATCATATCTCATGATTTACTTCGTTAAAAGGACAAGATTGATATTTTAACAAATCTCATGCTCGTCTTTCTGACTTGTCTTTTCACTCGTGTCCTTGGCCGTGAATTCTACGAATTCAATGGTGGTTTTTCTTTGGCAAAAAGTGAATCCCATCTCAATGCTATCAACCAACAAATTTTGTATTTCAAATAAGAAGAGTGGGGAGGAAGAATGAGAAGAATCAATGGCAACCCTTTGAATCTTCTGCAACATTACAAAGCAAGAAAGAAAGAAAGAGAAATAAAGCAAAGCAAGAAATATAGAAAAGGTTCGGTTATCTATCTTTCCTTCCTCCTTTCCATTTCTACTTGTCTTTTCTTATTCCATTCTTTTTATGTTGATTTCTACTTGATTCTAATTCTACTAATATCTGCATATCGTGTATGTCACTCCACTCAGTGGTGCGGACTCGGGAAAGCTTTTATGATACCGCTATATTGCATGTTAACTGTTTATAAGAACAACTCCAACCCATCTCTATATCTTCAAATATAGAGATGCTTTCTTGAAATCTAACTCAAACCCATCTTTATATTCGGCTCTAAATTTGAAGTCGGCCCCTATATCTCTATTTTTCACTCTAAATATGGAGATCTGCTTTTTACTTTTTTGAATTTCTATTTTTAGTAATCTTTTGAACAGATTTATTTCTTTTTGTATCATTTTTTTAAAATTATATACTTTTTATTACCAATAATTTTAAAATACATTTTGTGTTCTTTTTCAAATCTTTTGATATTTACCTTCCAAAATGTTACATTATAGTCTTTGGAACCACTAATCTATAGAGAAGATTTATTTTTGAGATGGGACGGTTAGAGTTCAACACTTTTTAGAGGGTGTCTCCATCTTCAAATATGGAGAAGATTCCTTTTGGCAGCCAAAATTTGGAGACACCAATTGGATTTGCTATAACAAATGTTATATTTGCTTATCTCGAAAAAAAAAACGCAATTGTTATGTTAGAAAAAAAAAATATTTCGAATGAAAGGTAAATAACGGTCGTTATTTAATGTTATTTTCCTCTTTCAACATAATGAGTACTGCAGCAGCTACCATTACCACCATGAAACGAGTAAAACTTCTGTCACAAGATGTTGTGACCAAAGCCGGTCACAAGATGTTGTGACCCACAATATGAGCCAGGTGGCACAATATTAGAAGGTGTTTACCTTATAGATGTTTAGCCAGTCCCTCGGTAGACTTGTAAACTAAAAATCAGCCTAATTAGTGATTTCTAAGCGTTGGATTGAAGTTATTTCCATGGGTTGATTTTAATGGTAGGAATTTGAGCGTTATTAATTGGGTGCAAAGATCCAAAGGTTGTAAATCACTAATCAGGCTGAATTTTGGTTTGCAAATCCACCGAGGGACTGTCCAAACATACATATGGTCAGCGCCCTCTAATAGTGTGCCACATGGCTCGCATTGTGGGTTGTGACCGGTTTTGTTCACAACATCTTGTGATAGAAGTTTTACTCCCATGAAACGGCATTGGCCCACCCACCATTAAGGTGTTGCACCCTCTTTTAAACCTTCCCATATCTTTCATTTAATCATTGAACATTCTAGAGAAATGGTGACCTTGGGTAGGTGGAAATGTACCTTGAATTTGTAGGTGTCTCCTTTCCTCGTCTGGACAACTTGTACTGTACGTGAGGAAAGGGAACAGAAATTTTTATGAGGTTCAAATCGTTACATGTGACAATATTTATGCACATACGCATATGTCGGGTTTTGCATGTTTGCTCGTGTGAATATTTTTCGCTCGCCAAATTGTCCGCCGACCCTGGTAAATAAAGTAGGGTCAGGCTCGGGGGACCCCATTTTGGTGTACTCACATATAAGATGAATCAATGGCTGATTTTTGGTGAGGATGATCTCCTCACCGTATAGATCACCCCAACGAAAAATAAGCCCATTCTGAATTTTCTAACCCCGTCAAATGTGGTTATCATTAAGTTACACGGTAAAAATCGACGGTTCATAATTCGTCAATTTCTAAACCAGTATATGAATATAAGAATGATTTGAATTTTTGTGAGGATGATCTCCTCACCATAGATATCATCCTCACCAAAACTCAGCCATTGATTCATCTTCTATGTTGGTACGCCAAAATGGGGTCCCCCGAGCCCGACCCAATAAAGTAACACTACCCTAATAACAGACGGGTGAGGTTCAGCGGACACATATTTTCACACACAATTTTGGTGTACCCACATGGAAGATAAATCAGTGACTGATTTTCTACGAGGATGATCTCCTTACCATATAGGTCACCCATGCAAAAAAGTCGGCCCATTCTAAACTCGCATAAATACTGTCAGGCACAAATACTTAGGGGCAACGTAATTTGTGCACGATTATTTTTTTTCGTTAGTGACTTGTTGGGGGGAAATTCCCCAAATTTTTTATTGCTCAAAGAAAAAAAGAAACGAAAAGAAAGAAAGAAAACAATCCATAATGTACATCATACCATTGTTTAAAAAACGGCTGTTATAACGAATTCGGACCCCCCCGTTATGTTATGTACCGTTAAAATGCTTAAAAATAACGGTCGTTTTTTTTTCGTTATAACGAAAATAATCACCGATTTATTCTGGAAAATTTTATGTAAAAAAAGTCCGTTATTTTCGTTTTTTTTTTTCTTGCTATTTTTCGTTTTTGAAAATTTTGAATTTCAGCGCCATTTTTTCGTTATTTTTTTTAATTTCTCTTTATTTTCCATTTATGTCCCTGAGCTTTACAATTCGTTATAATAGAAAAAAATGGTAACGCCCCAGTCCCCAGTGCGTTATACCGTTGTAACGGTCCCTTTTAAACCTTGCATCGTGCCAATTTTGTCATGACAATGTTACCATTATCCCTCATCATCCCTAGATACAGAACATTGATGGTCATCGGGATTCACAACACGATCCTTAAGACCACCACATAAACTTCAAAGACCATCCAAATAGTCTAGGCCTAGGTGACGGTACTATCATTTTCTATTATGTAGAAAACACATGCAACTTTGCCACTCTCACCATTTGATGGCCCGACTACACTGGATCAAATCCCATAGGCTGCATCCACTCAACACAGCAAACAAAGATCAAATCCCATGGATTATAAACGAAAATAACGGCCGTTATAACGGATTCGGACCTCCCCCATTACGTTATGCACCGTTAAAACACTCAGAAAATAATGGCCGTTATTTTTCCGTTATAACGAAAATAACAACTGTTATTTCTGAAAATTTTTGAGGAAAAAAACGTCCATTATTTCTGTTATTTTCTATTTTTTGAAAATCTGAAATTCAAATTTCAAAATTCGAAATATGAATCCGGTGCCATTTTTTTCATTATTTTCCGTTTTTTCCTTTTTTCAGTTTTTGCCCGAGCGTTATTTTCATTATAACGGCTGTTATAACGGAAAAAATGGTAACGCCCCTAGTATGTTATACCGTTATAACGGCCCCTTTTAAACCTTGATTACCACTACTTACTAATACTTAAACTGGAAACATTTTGCACTAACAAAAACTATCTGAAGTTGCAACATAAACATCTCACACTTGTCCATGTCGCATTTTTCGAATTCATATATATACTGAAATAAGTTTGCTCCTCTACAGAGGAGAACTTTGAACGGCCCACTCCCAAAGACCAACACGGGGACGTTCTTCCAAGCCCACCGGCCCATGAATGTCTGGGCACTCCTTGGGTTACCTATACACTAAAAATCAGCCAAATGGTGATTTCTAGCCGTTAGATTTCTGGATCTTCATGTTCATCATGGACTTTTGTGTGTATATCCAACACGAGTAGTGGACCAAACATTTTTTTTGGATTAGTGGGGCGAAAGAGTCCCACGTGCCACATGGTATGTTGACTCCATGGATGTCGGTCCTACCTTCGTGGACCTACACAAACAAAATTGGTGATTTCTAGCCGTTTGATTCGAGCATGGTACTCAAATCCAACGCCAGAAAAATCGATAATAATGAAGCTACAACCAACAAGAGGTACAAAAAAATCCTCTGAACAAATGCTTGAAATGTCTTGAAATGTCTGGAACCATCCCATAGTTCTTGACCTTCCACGTCATCAAAAACTCGAAACTTCCGGCCATCTTTGTCGTCGATGACAGATCGTTCCAGAACGACGCGTGTAACGCCCGTTACTCCTGCTATAAAAAGGATTTCGCCTCATCTCAAAATTCCCCAAGACCACAGCAGAAGCACGCCAGCGAAGTCTACATTCTACAGCATTCGCCGTTAGTTATACGTTTATTACTTTTGGTTGGTTGTTTCACAGTAGTACATAATGAGGTTTTCCGTCATCTTTACCGTTACAGTCCTACTACTGCTTGCCGTCACTCCGCAGTTAGAGAGCTCGATGCTGCCGTTTCTCGACCGTTCAGGAAGTCAAGTAACGGATCTCTGCCATGAGCGATTTCCCGATCCGTTCCGCATTCTAGAGCATATCCCCTTCGCCCTTAATAATAAGGATGATGTGGCCCTTGCTCCTGCCAGGGTTGACTGGAAAGAGACCCCCGAAGCTCATTTTATCATTCTCGATGTGCCTGGTATGTTTTACTTCACCCCCCCTCCCCTTCGGTTTCTCGTGTAGTTTGCTAACGTGCACCGGATCTGTGCTGTGGATGCACTTTTCTAGCCATTAGATTTTAGTACGTTTTAAGGCACGATTCTGGCCGTCGAATTCTGTGCTGTGTATGTGCAGACGTGTTACACGTGGCAGTGCAGTGATTGTAAGGGTGGAACCATGCATGTCACGTTACTTGTTTAATCTTTGTTTGCTGTGTTGTATTTGTAATTTTGTAGGACTGAAGAAGGAAGAAGTGAAGATAGAGGTGGATGAGAACGGGCGGGTGCTGAGGGTGAGCGGAGAGAGGAAGAAAGAAGAGGAGAAGAAGGGAGATCACTGGCACAGAGTGGAGCGCTCATACGGAAAATTCTGGCGTCAGTTTCGTCTCCCAGAAAACGTTGACTTGGACTCCGTGAAGGCCAAGCTGGAGAACGGGGTCCTCACCATCTCCTTGGCCAAGCTCTCGCAAGAACAGATAAAGGGTCCTAAAGTGGTCAGCATTGCTGGAGGAGAGGGTGAACAGGAAAAACTGATCGAGGGCAGTATCATCAAAGATAAGAAGCAAGAGCTGTAGCACGCTGTGACTGTTGTTGTTTCTATTAGGAATGGGCTATATGTACGAGGTTTTTGTTGACAAGTCGTTGAAACCAGTCTTTTGAGTGTGATTAATATAAAAGAGTAGGCTTTCCCTTCTAAATTTCTAATTCCTCTCTCTTTTCAGTCTCTTGGAGCTTCTTACTTCATCCTAACCGTCTAAGATAATTATGAGAAGGGTAATTCTATTTGCACTCCACAAATTCCATGAGCACCCCATTTGAGCCCTTGACACAAAAAATAAAATAAATGCATTTTGGCCAAAAATGTCCTTAACACCCAAAAAATTATATATATATATATATATATATATATATATCTCAGCAAAAAAAACGGAGGAGGATTGGAGAGAAGGGTAATTCTATTTGCATTACACAAATTTTATAAGCACCCTATTTGAGTGTATTTTGGCCAAAAATGCCCTTCGACACCAAAAAAAAAAAAAAGTATTTTGGCCAAAAATGCTCTTAACACCAAAAATAAAAAATAAAAAAAGTCTCAGCAAAAACAAAGAGGAAAAAAAAGAAGAAGATGTCGCCGCGGCCGCCGCCACTTTCGCCACAGGTACGTCTGTCTGTCTGTCTCTCTCTAGAGTGTCCCACAGGTTTTCTCTCTCTCTAAAGTGTCCCACGGCCAGCCCAGCCGTAAGGCCTATGAGAGAGAGACACGTACGCCTTGAGAGAGAGAGACACATACGCCTATGAGAGAGAGAGACACGTACTTGGTGACGGGGATGGCATCATCCTCTTTTTTTTCTTTTTCTTTTTTTTCTTCCTATTTTGGTTTTTTTTTCCTCAGGTAAGAGAGGGAGGGACGAAGAGGGGTGTTAGGGTTTTTTGTTTTTTGGTCCTAAGGGCATTTTTGGCAAAGTACTCAAATGAGGTGTTTATGAAATTTGTGGGATGGTTTTTTGGCCCTAAGGGCATTTTTGGCAAAATACCCAAATGGGGTATTTATGGAATTTTTGGGATGCAAAACCTTAAGGTGAAAATGTTGCCGTATATATATGTGGAAGAGTTGCACCTTCTAGATTCAACGATCGACTTTCTCAAAGTTGCTTAAAAGAAAACAGAGTGAAAGAAAAGGGTTCCTCTACGGCACCCACAACGATCAACTTTTTCCATGTTGCTTAGAAAATATAGATAATGAAGAGGGTTCCTTTACGCCACTTCTTTCAGTTGGGCCCTCACAAAATTTTTGTTCCTAAAATTAAATACGGAAAATTACATAAATAAAAATAAATTTTAATGTATTTACAAAAATATTTTTTTTTAATTTATAAAAAACGTGACTAAACGTTCTTTCAAGGAACATTTTTTCAAAGTTAAATCTGAAACTAACAAACGTTCTTTAACCGAGAGTCAGAAGAAAACGCTCTTTTAAAGATCGTTTTTACTTAGCAGATGCTCTTTCAAAGAACGGTTATCAGTGGCACATATTTTAAAAAAAAAAGTCTCTGTCACCATACATATACTCTTTTAAAGTGCATTTTTACCCGATAGGTATTTTTTGAAATAACCTTTTTTTTTTCATTTGGTGAGGATGAGGAATTATTCTAATATTCATAGACTGGTGTAGGTGTTGAAGAATTATGAACCGTCAATTTTTATCGTGTAACTTGAAAACCACATTTGACGGGTTAGAAATTTCAAAATGGGCTGATTTTTTGTAGGGGTGATCTATATGGTGAGGAGATCATCCTCATCAAAAATCAGCCATTGATTCATCTTTTGTGGGAGTATGCCAAAATGGGAGTAAAAAATGGGGTCCCTGGAGTCTGATCCAAAAAAAAAAAAAAAACTGAAAAAAATGTAACAAGGTATGACTGAAACTATTTCAAACACGGGAGAGGAGGGTTTTGAGGGTTTGCGTCTGTCAGATGAAAATGATCTTTGACAGAGCGTTTTCTCCTGACATATGCTCTTTGAAAGAACGTTTGTCCGTCAGATTTGATTTTGAAAAATGTTCTTTGAAAGAACGTTGAGTTACTACTTTTGTAAATTTAAAAAAAAATTATTTTTGTAAATATATTAAAGTTTATTTTCGTTTATAATTTTTCGAATTAAATAACCTCAAAAAAACTTTCCCCCAGTTTGGGCACCCACCCCAGGCAAAAATAATTTTAAGAAGCCCTCTGATAGGGTCCTCCCTATCACAACCCACGTTTAAAGAGGGAAAGGGCTTCCTCTTGAATAGATTCACAATAAACCAAAAATCATTCTTCCTATTATTGATCAAACTTCTCAATTAAATAGAGTTTCTAATAGACTCCATGACTGAAAATAGAAATAACTGACTTAGACTAAAATAGAAACAAGACCCTATGACTGAAATAGAAAGAACAGACACTCTGACTAAAATAGAAAGAAGACCCTATGACTGAAAATAGAAAGAACAAAGACTCTGTGAAGGGCTGGGGTATAGGCCCGTGACAATGCCCGTAGGAAAACGTTGCTAAAGCTCAAATAATGGTTCCCTCGTGGCTTCTTCTTTTGGCATCCCCTGCCATTGTATTAACAATTTAGTGATAGCACGATTGCGGCGTTTGACAAGACGACGATCCAAAATTGTAGCAGGTTCCGGCTGAAGATAACCTTCGTCGGTCAAAGGAGGTAATTCAACTTGAGGTTGTACCAAGGCACCCAATTTTTTCGTTAGGCAAGAAACATGAAAAACAAGGTGAATCTTGGACGAAGCCGGTAACTCGAGCTTATAGGCAACAGGACCAATACGCTAGATGACTTTGAAAGGGCCAAAGAACTTGAGGGCGAGCTTTATGTTGGAGCGAATAGCTACGGATACCTGCCAATATGGTTGCAGACGCAAATAAACCTAATCGCCAATTTCAAACTCACATTCCGTACGATGCTTGTCGGCTTGTTGTTTCATGCGATTTTGGGCAACGAACAAGTGTTCCTTAAGACGACGCAGAAGTTTGTCCCGAGCAAGTAGTTCAGTCTCCAATTGAGCCACCATAGTGCCTCATTCGGAATAGATAGCAACAGTTGGAGGAGGACGACCATATAAGGCCTCAAATGGAGACATGCGGATAGATGCATGAAATGTGGTGTTATACCACCATTCAGCCCACGGCAACCACTTAACCCACTGCTTGAGTTGCGTTCCCACAAAGCACCGAAGGTATGTTTCAAGCCATCTATTGACTACCTCGGTTTGTCCGTCCGACTGAGGATGGTATGCACTACTCATGCATAACTTAGTGCCTTGCAAGCGGAAAAGTTCTTGCCAAAAATGACTAAGGAAAAGTTTATCCCGATCACTTACAATGGAAGTAGGGAGGCCATGCAAGCGGACAATCTCTTGAACAAAAATTTGAGCGAGGGAGGCAACTATGTAAGGATGAGAAAGGCCTACAAAGTGGGCAGATTTAGTGAGCTTATCAGCAACCACGAAAATAACCGTTTTACCTTGGGAATTAGGCAACCCTTCAATAAAGTCCATGGAAATGTCGGACCACACCAAGTTAGGAATAGGAAGGGGCTGTAATAGCCCGGAAGGAGAAAGGTTTGTTGCCTTGCTGCATTGGCATGTGTCGCAATTTTTCACAAATGCCCGGACATTGTGCTTCATTTTGGGCCAATAAAAGGCACGGGCCAACCGTTTATAAGTGCGATGGGCCCCTGAATGGCCCACCTCCGGTGTGGAATGGAACTCTTGTAACAACTTACTGACCCAAGGAGATGCTTGTGGAATCACGAGTCGTCCTTTATATCTGAGAATGTGATTGTCTAGATGAAAATGACGCACACTAATCGGATTGGCTTGCAACTGCTCAAGCAAAACTTTTGTGTCCGGATGGTGCGCTACCTCTTGACTCACCTCTGTAACAACTGTAGTGAATGGAACCGAGAGTGCATAGAGGTTTGGGGGGGGGGGGGTTATCCGCTTATTCAAACTGACGTGAAAGTCGATCGGCAGCCACGTTGTCCTTCCAGCGACGATTAGTAATCTCATAATCAAAGCCTAGTAGTTTGGCGATCCACTTTTGTTGCATGCTCGTGCCGACTCGCTGATCTAACAAGTATTTGAGGCTTTGGTGATCAGTGCGAATTACAAAGTGTCGTCCCAATAAATAATGACGCCACTTATGCACCATATAAACAAGGGCCAGCATTTCACGCTCATATGTGGACAAGGCAAGGTTGCGACCCGACAAGGCCTTACTACAAAAAGCAATCGGGCCTCCGTCTTGCATCAAAACGCCTCCAATACCGGTACCCGAGGCGTCACATTCAATAATAAAATCTTTAGAGAAGTCAGGTAGGCGTAACACTAGGGTGGTAGTCATGGCAATTTTAAGTTGTTCAAAGGCGGCATCAGCGGTGGCATCCCAAGAAAAATTGTCCCGTTTTAGGAGTTTAGTAAGAGGAGCACATAGTTGGCCATAACTTTTGACAAATTTACGATAATATCCTGCGAGACCTAAGAACCCCCGGAGTGCCTTGAGAGTTTGTGGTTTAGGCCAGTTGGTCATAGCTTGAATTTTACTTGGATCGGCAGCCACCCCTAAGCCGGAGATAATATGCCCCAAATATTCTACTTGGGTTCGGCCGAATGAGCACTTTGACCATTTGACAGAGAGCTGGTTTGCGTGCAATACGGCCATGATCTTCTCAAGATGTAACAAGTGATCCACCCACGTTTTACTGTAGACAAGGATGTCGTCAAAAAAACCAACACGAACCGGCGAAGGTAAGGTTTAAAAACATCATTCATTAAACTCTGGAAGGTGGATGGAGCATTGGTGAGACCGAAGGGCATTACTAAGAACTCATAATGCCCTCCGTGAGTCCAAAAAGCCGTCTTTGGGATATCGGGTTCGTGGACTCTAATTTGATGGTAACGCGATCGTAAGTCGAGCTTAGAAAAATAGTGTGAACCATGTAATTCATCAATAACCGGGACAGGGAACTTATCTTTAATGGTGGCGTGGTTGAGTGCTCGATAGTCCACGCGCATGCGCCATGACCCGTCTTTCTTGCGCACCAAAAGCACGGGTGATGAATAGGGCCTGACACTAGATTGAATCACCCCCGTCTCTAGCATCTCGGTGACAAGTTTTTCAATCTCAGTTTTCTGCATATGGGGGTAACGGTAGGGCCGAACATTGGTCGGGTGACTCCCAGGTTTCAAGGTGATGCGATGGTCATGATGACGACGGGGGGGCAATGTAGTGGGTGGGGCAAACACTTGATTGTAGCGATCCATTAGAGCATGAAGGTCGACCGGCAACCCCTCCTCTTTTTCATGTTCGACCACTAACTGCGCCATAACAGCCCATGGGTGATGCCGCAAGATGCGATGCATTTCTCCACACCCCACCGATCGGATATCTGTACTACGAACACCGTGTAGCACATGGTGCTGCCCTTGATGTGTGAAACCTATAGTAAGATCGTTGAAGTTCCACTTAATGGTCCCTAAGGTGCGTTGCCATTGTGTTCCCAAAATAACATCAGATCCGTGGAGTGGTAGCACGTACAAATCAGTGGTGATGGTGAGAGCTCCGAGCTTGATGTCCACATGGTTACAAACCCCTCCACACTGGAGCCTATTGCCATCGACAACTAGCACCTCAAAGGGTCGGTTCCGTAGAATGGGGTAACCTGATTGCCGAGCCGTCGCCTCTGCTAGAAAATTATGAGAACTCCCCGAGTCCAATAAGATACTAACCTCAGCGTGCTTGATGTGCCCGAGTTCTTGTGGATGGTGAGGCAATGCTTGCCGGATAAGCTCAAGCGTTTGTCGGATATCATAGAGATGGTCGTTGATCTCCCCTACCTGGTTCTCTAGCACCTCAACGCGTGGCTCCATTGCCGTTACCCACTTAGCCTTTCTTGGCATGCCCAGGAAGGATGCTCTAATACCAGATGATAGGGTCCTCCCTATCACAACCCATGTTTAAAGAGGGAAAGGGCTTCCTCTTGAATAGATTCACAATAAACCAGAAATCATTCTTCCTATTATTGATCAAACTTCTCAATTAAATAGAGCTTCTAACAGACTCCATGACTGAAAATAGAAATAACTGACTCGGACTAAAATAGAAATAAGACCCTATGACTGAAATAGAAAGAACACACTCTAACTAAAATAGAAAGAAGACCCTATGACTGAAAATAGAAAGAACAAAGACTCTGTGAAGGGCTGGGGTGTAGGCCCGTAAAACCCTCACTCCAGTTTGGGCACCCACTCATCTATATATATATACTAGGAATTAATAACCTGTGTTAAGTACAAGCACAATTTAAAAAATTATATTAGAATAAGTATAATTTTTTATGTAAAATTATAATGGCGAAAAGATTAATTTTTATTATGCTAGTTGAACATACAATTAATTGCATTAGACAAAATGTATTCAAAGATTTAAGGGATACAGAGAGATTGAGATGTTTTTTAGGTGGTTCAGGGCTGTCAATGGATAGTCAAAACTTTGAATCCATATTCAAAATATCGGATATTATTCAAAAATTTCGGATATCGAATTCGGATGTCATTTTAATATTTGAATTCTGATATTATTTAAATATTCGAATAGTTTTCGGATACTGATTCGGATATTGATGTATTTGATTCTATAATATCTGATCCGATATATTATTCAGAAAATTGTGAAAAAAAAATACAAAATTAAATCTATTTGTAGAAAACAATACTTGTTTTCAAAAATTGCAAAAACGAATACACATAGCCATTCGAATCAGCGTGAACTTTTTCAAAATATAATACCCAAAACGTCCTTTTAGTAGCCAATTGAATCGGCGTCAGATCTAATCTGGTGTTGATTCAATCGGCGACAGCATTGATTTGGCGCCAATTCAATCAACGTCAGATATTGATTGTGGAATTCAACAAAATTTCATTTTAAGGTCAGTTTTTACTATTGGTTCTATAAATGAGTTAGGCTCCATTTGCAATGGCGCCAAATCAGATTTGACTTCGTTTGAAACGGAGCCAAAAATGGTTTTGGCGTCGTTTGCAATGGAATCAAATTAGTTTTGACTCCATTTCAAACGGAGTCAAAACGGTGAGGGTAAAATCGAATTTTATTGAAAAAAGTTGTTTGGAGCCGAAGGAAATGGCGTCAACTTATTGACTCCGATAGAAACTGCTGTGTATTCGTTTTTGCAATTTTTGAAAACAAGTGTTGTTTTCTACAAATAGATTTAATTTCATATTTTTTTCACAATTTTCTTTATATTATTTAATAATTATATTTATAATAAAATAGATTATATTATATTTATCATATTAATTAATATTTATTCTAATAATAATAATATTTATTATATATATATATATATAAAATATTATGTAAATATAATAATATATTATCTATATCCTATTTTTGGATCAGATATTATCGGATATGCGATAAATTAATTGGATTCGGATATTGATTAAGAATGTTCGTCGGATATCAAATCGGATTTGGATGTCGGATTTTTTTTTCAGATTCGGATTTAGATATGCCTACATTCGATCCGAATAGTATCCGTTGACAGCCTTAGGTAGTTGAATAACTTTTTAATAAAATTAATTTCTCCCAATCCATTGATTTACTTTGGGTGCAGAGATTTTTACTTTGCGTTGAGAGATTTAAGGGATGTAGACTTTTCGATGGTTGTATAACTTTGGTAAGAAAAGCTAATTTATTTAAGGAGAAGAGATATATAGTAATTAGTGTAGAGAGTTTAGGAATGTGGAGAGATTTTAAGGATCTAGAGAGAGAGAGATGGAGAGGGAGAGGGATTGCATCTAAATGTATTGTGATGGAAGTTAGGAAACTTTTGTGCGTGGTCCCATAAAATAAGGTAACAGAGGGTTGTTTGAGATTTTTTTCAGTTTCCAATTTTAAGAAAGAAAAAACTAAGGTTGTGTTTGAAATTTGGATCACCATTTTTAGACTTTTTTTTTCCACAAAAAGACTATTTCCAAAATAACAGATTGTTTGGATGACCAGTTTTAAAAAGTATTTATTCCATAACAATATATATTTTTAAACCAAAAATGTCTTTTTATAAATAAATAAAAAAAAAGCTGAAAGTTGTTTTTCAAGTAAAAAAGACTTTTAAAAATTTTTCTAGATCAATGAACACAATAAACAAAGAAACAGTTTTTGGTAGAAGTCCCCTTCCAAAAGTATAAAGACATTATATTGGTGGGCCCAACTAAAAGAAGATAAAGACATTTAGCATTAATGATGATCCAAACGACCTTTTTAAGAAAACATATTTTCAGAAAAGCCATTTTCAGAAAAGTCATTTTTTTAAATTATTCTTTTTTTTTTTAAATTGGAGATCCAAACGCCGCTTAAAATTTAATAATGGGAAGCTGTAATTTATTTTCTTCTCTGTCAAACAAAAAGGCCTCCATCCGTATCAAAGTCTAGTTGGAAGCTAAAAGGGTCTCCCTCATTTGACGCGAGATTCATTTAATGTACGGCCAGAGTCTCACTTCAATAGTTTCTTTCATTGTTTTACAAATTTTAATGTTTTTTGATTGTTTCTCTTCTTTTAATTTTTTTTTAAATTACTTTGTTATATACAGTAACTTCTAAAATATTAAATTTTTTGGGGTATTGTGGGGGAAAAATATCAGATCTATCCCACACAATCTTCGAGGTTAGACGATTCATATCTCGATGATGATCCGACGACTGATGTTTCAGGATAGAACTCATTTCTCTGTTGCGGATGATAGGATAATCTTCGGATGAAACGTGGTCGTACCTATTGACAACACTCCGACGCTCAAGTTAGTATAGAGTATACGAACAGGGTTTAGGAAGTATAGAATAGATGATTCAGAGTTTAGACTATCTGGATCTGGAAAGCAAGATCCCCTTCTCAGTTCTGAGTGTCACGTATTTATACCCTTAGAACTGGCGTGACTCACCTTCTACGTGTCCACTTCTCGTTGATTAGATCCGATCTGTAGAGATTCTGTTACGAAACTGTCTCTTCTTGTTAGATCCTAACTTCTCTCATTCAGTTATATCTGAAACGACTGATGTGGCATCCTTCGTGGCAGATATTTGAATGGGGAAAGCGGTAATGTAATAATCAAATTGATTACCATGTGGCAATCATATAACAGATAAGTCAATAATTAACATGGTTGTAGTATAGAACACTTATCTTGTTCGTAGAATTTTGTATACTTGTCGGGATGAGTTGAAAGTCATTCCTGTCAAGTATGTCGTTGAACTTGTTGAGATCGGTTTAATGTCATTCCCGTCAAGTATGCCGTTTGAACTTGTCGGGATGAGTGGAATGTTATTCCTGTCAAATATGCCGTTGAACATGTCGGGATGAGTTGAATGTCATTCCCGTCAAGTATGCCGTTGAACTTGTCGGGATGAGTTGAATGTCATTCCCGTCAAGTAGACCATTAAATGACTTGTCGGAAAAGATTCGAATGTTTTGCCGACAACTTTATTACACCTTCAATGTTCTTCATTATTTACCTATTTCGAGCGGCAATTTGCACGGATGTCTTATCTGACACGTGGCCTTTCTTGCTTGTAAATGGCGCGTGACTGAAAAAGCAGAAATTAATAGCTGTCTTCCACAGCTTCTTCTAACGCATTAAGTCACGCATGGCACAAGATGCCAGGTGTCAACTTTTTAATTCCGCACGTGTTGTGCCAGTAACACGTGTAATCATCTCATTAGCCAAAAAATACGGTACCCACACTTTCTTTAATGAAGAAGCCATGGTTGGCGAAAGCGCATTTGACACCATTGCCGGAAATTCGATCGAATATTCCTCTATCGTCATCAATCAGACTAATGGATGTGAGCAATCAAACTAATGGATGCGACCATTGTCGGCGTAGAGAGGGATATAAAAAGAGAGATAAGGGGAGGTTAGGGTTTGGGTATTTTGGAAAGGAAGGAGAGAAGAGAGGCAGTTAGGGTTGAAGAGATCGGGGGAAAGGAGGTTCAGTTATGTATACTGTATACGTCGGGCTCAGGTTGGGTTGGGCTTCTCAAAGTCGGGCTCTTCAACATGAGGTCTGAGCCCAAACCCAAGTACTAAAGGGGCCAACCCAACCCGAACCCAACGCCGAGTTAAAGCTCGTCGAGTTCAGGTCGTACCTGCCCAAGTTGTAGCCTTAACGGCCAACCCAGATGTGGCACCATGGGGGCTAAAGGCAAAGATATATATATATATATATATATATGGAAAGAGAGACGAGTGAGAGAGAGAGAGAGAGAGAGAGAGTTGCAGTATAGAGGGATAAAGAGAGAAGGGGGGTATAGAGAGAAAGAGAGAGGGGGGAGAGAAGACGAAGTTGAAGGGGTGCCCATACTGGATGGGATGCATTTTCGTCCCCGTGGGTGCCCCGCTGAAAGACGTGGGTGCCTATAAAGGTACCCTAATGAAAACCAAAAAGTCATGATCTAGATGCACCATAAAACCACTCCATACCATCGTCTTTTCGGGAATTCCTGCAAACCAGATTCCAATGGCAAAGCCATTGCCTTGCTGGTAGAATCCAAAGGTGAATCGGCAAGAACGTGAGAGCCACGAGTTGGTCCTGTTGGTGGGGAAGATCGGGGGAAGAACCTAATTAAGCTAACACACCTCCCCTTGTTGAGGGGTCTTTAGAGACTCGATTGAAAAGGAGAGGCCCAGTACATGCCGATGATCAAGATGTAACTGTCCATTTAAAAATTTTGTGGTATTTGTCCATATACCATAAGAATGTCCATTTAGGTATCTTATTTTTATGGTAGTTTTATAAGTGAAGTTGATACAGTTGGGTACCCAAAGACTAATTTTCAAATTATGTAACAATATTATGGTTTGGGGTTTGCTTTGAAAATCGCTTATTAAAAATATCTTTGAAAGAAATGATTCTTTATTCATAACACTAGTCAAGGATTGTGGGAGTAGAATTTTGCCGATTGACAGTATGAGCCACGTGGCACGCTAGCTATTAGAGATCTGGATGTTTGGCCCAACCGTAAGTGGACCTACAGACAAAAAATTATCTTGATTGGTGATTTCTAAGCATTCATTTTTATGGGTTGATTTTTAACTGTGGAATTCGAACATTATTTGGGGTACAAAGATCCGAAGGTTCAAAAGGTTTATTTTTAGTATGTAAAGTCACCTAGCGATATGCCAAACATTCATACGGTCAGCGATCTCTAAGCGAGTAAAACTTCAAACTGTTGAAGGTTAATTAGTGAAGCCATTGACTGTTGAAGGTCAGTGAAAGTCGTCGACCACCTAGAATATATATAAGCCATGTACGTGGCACACTCTTAGAGGACGCTGACTATATGGATGTTGGGCCAATCCCTAGGTGGACCTAGAAACCAAAATAAGCTTGATTAGTAATTTCAAACCTTTGGGTCTTTGTACCACAAATAATGGTCAATAATGCTCAAATTCCCACGATTAAAACCAACCCATGAAAATGACTCCAATCTAATGCTTACAAATTACTAATCAGGTTGATTTTTGGTTTGTAGGTCCACCTAGGGATTGGTTAAACATCCATACGGTCATCGTCCTCTAAGAATGTGCTCATATTATAGGTGGTGAGCGGCTTCAGTGAGTGTCGATGGTTAGCAAAGTTTTACTCCCTCTAAGTGTGCTTCGTGGCTCATTTTTTTTTTTTTTTTGACAAGTCCAAGAATGCATTGATGAAAGGAGATTGAGGAGATCTCTATGTACAAACGGAAAAAGAAGAAAATAAAAACAAAATAATCAAGACAGAACACCATGTCACTAAAGAAGGTACATCTCATCTCATTTGATGCACTACCCCAACGGTATAAGAGAGCCTTGATACTTCAAATGACTTGAAAAAGCGAACTCTCCTTACCTTCGAATGTTCTCTTATTCCGCTCCAACCACACTCGCCAGATAATTGATAACGGAATCATCTTTCACAAAAACATTCCCCTAGCCGACATAGGAACCTTGGGCTAGCTCTCTATAACGGCCCCTATGCTCTTCGGAAACACCCAAGTGACTCCCCCCTGCACTAGGAAAAGCAACCAAACCTATCTGGCAAACTCACAATGAACTAGGAGATGGTTGGTGCTCTCCCCATTTACCTTACACATAACACAATAGTCTACTAGGATCCATTTCCTAATGACCAAATTTTCCACAGTAAGGATCTTATTCAGGGTGGCAACCCAAGCAAAGAAGCGAACTTTTAATGGGGCTTTGGATTTCCAAATATCTAAACAATGTGACCGGGAAGAAAACGGTACTGCTGAAGCAAATATTGTCTCATACAAAGACCTTACCGAGAAATCACCCGACTTGGAATATGTCCAAAACAAATGGTCCTCCTCAGAATTGGAAACAAGAAAATATTTCAAACAATCATGCAATAAATCAATTTGTTCTTTTTCCCACTCAAAGGGATTTCTTCTGAGTTTTAAGTCTCATTTTGCTTCCGTAGAAGAACCGATCCAGAGACAATTTACTGTTTGCCTTTTGCACTGTGAAAGAGAGAAAATCCGCGGAAAAGTCTCTTTCAAACATAAGTCCCCTAGCCATTTATCCTCCCAGAACCTGATCCTAGAACCATCACCTAAGATAAGTCTAGCACCCTCTAACACTTGATCCTTCATCTTGAGAATCCCTCTCCATACTCCACAGCCAGTCGTCCCCCTGAAAGGCTTAGACACCCAACCCCCTTCCTCTTCCCCATAAATACTAGCCACCACTCTGCGCCACAAACTACTTCTCTCTTTTCCAAATCACCAAATCCATTTGCCCAAAAGGGCCTTATTCATAACCCCTATCTTTCTAAAACCTAGACCACCCTCTTTTTTGGACAAACACACCTGGGCCCAACTCACTAAGTGATATCGAAACACATCCCCAGAGTCATTCCACAAAAAGTTCCTCATAAACCTCTCTAACCTTTTTTCCACTGCCACCGGAATAGAAAACAAAGAAAGTACACCGGTAGACTAAACAATGTGCTCTTGATAAGGACCATCTTGCCCCGTTTTGATAGATATCTCTCTTTCTAGCTAGCCAACCTCCGCCTTACCCTTTCCGCTACTGGGTCCCAAATCGATTTTGCCCTGTATGGCGCCCCAAAAGGAAGCCTCAGAAAGGAAGAGGGCAAGGACCCTATTGAACAACCCAGCATATTAGCCAGCTCCTCAGTGTTTTCTACCTCTCTTATACTCATGATGCTGCTTTTGTGAAAATTAATCTTCAGGCCTGAACAGACTTCAAAGCAGCACAACACACTTTTTAGGACCTCTACTCCCTTCCAAAAACACAAGAGTATCATCGGCAAATTGTAAATGGGAAATGCTTACTCCTCTAGTCCCCACTTGAAAACCCGACAAATTAAAGCTCTTATTTGGACTCCTTTTGAAATCATTCTACCTAGGGCTTCAGTCACCATAATGAACAGAAAAGGGGATAGAGGGTCTCCTTGCCTACAACCTCTCGAACTCTTGAAGTAACTTGATGGAGATCCGTTCACTAGCACCGAGAAGAAAGGTGATCGAATACATTTTTTCATCCACTCTCTCCACTTACTTCCGAAGCCCATTCTGCCTAGTAGATAATCAAAGAACTCCCAACAAGGATGGTCATAGGCTTTTTCCATATCGATCTTGCAAACCAATCCAGGGGCCTTGAGATGTCTTCTCGAATTAATGCATTTATTAGCAATTAACACCCCATCTATTATCTGCCAACCTTTCACAAAGGCTCCTTGCTCTCCTAAAATGATCTCTCCCATTACCATTTTCAGCCTCGATGCTAAAACTTTAGCCACAATCTTATAGATGCTACCTAAAAGGCCGATTGCTTGAAAATCTGAAATGTCCTCTGCCCCTTGCCTTTTTGGAATCAACACCATGAATGTCTGATTGCTACTGAAGTCCAAAAAGTTCCTCGAAGACTTTCATTAGGTCAGATTTGATAATATCCCGACATGCTTGGAAGAAGGCCATTGTAAACCCATAAGGGCATGGAGCTTTGTCTCCTGACATCTCAAAAATAGCCTTCTTGACTTCCTCCTCAGTGAAAACTCTCTCTAACTCCACTCTCGAAGCCTCACTAATCCTCTCTAACTTAGGTCTATCCTCAGAATTTTCTGTATAAAGTCCTTATAGAAAGACCTGATCTCCTTCCTGATGTTTTCTTCTTCCTCAAACAATTCGTTCCTTATCTTGATGTTGGAGATGAAATTGTTTCTTCTTCTGGAGTTAGCCACCTGATGAAAATACTTTGTATTGTTATCACCCTCCTTTAACTATTTCACCCTGGATTTTTGTCTCCAACTTATCTCCTCCATTAATGCCCACTTTTGAAAATCCTTCTTCAATTCCTCTCTCACTCCGAAATCATCCTCTCCCAGAGGACCATGTTCCTCCTTCACATCCAATCTCTTAATTTGATCTAAGATACAACTCATTTTCTCGTTCACCTTCCCAAATTCACTCTTGTTCCAAGCCTTTAATTTCAATTTGAGTTCTTTTAATTTACCCCTCATCACGAAGCCGACAATTCCTTCTATTTCAAAAGAGTTCCACCAGTCTTTCACTTTATCTGTAAATCCTTCTACTTTAAGCCACATGTTTTCAAATCGGAATGGAATGGCTCTCGCACTATACTCTCCGCAATCTAGATAAATCGGAGTATGATCTGAAATGACTCTAGGCAACCCTTTTTGAATCAGCCTAGGGAACATTTCTGCCCACTCCCCATCCACTAAAAATCTGTCCAGTCTACTAAAACTCAGAGTGGTCTGACAATTAGTCCAGGTAAAGTGATTACCTACCAATGACAAGTCTACTAAACGATTCCTATCCAAGAAAGATTCAAATCTTCTCATGCCTTGCCTCGATGATGACCCTCCCGATTTATCTGCTGGAGACATAGTCTCATTGAAATCTCCTCCCAAACACCAGGGGGCCGACCACATCCCTCTCTAATATCATCCAACTCTTGCCAAAACTGACGTTTATCACCCTGGCCAATCGGCCCGTACACCCCTAAAAACACCCACTCACGACGATCTCCCCTAATCTTTCCCAAAATCGACACAAAAAAAGTTCCCACCAGCATGTCTAAGACCTCCAAAACAATCATGTCCCACATGACCAAGCTCCTAATGAAGAAGCGTAACACCACCCAATATCGTGTCCCTTCCATAGTTGGCTAGTCACTCCATCATCTATCAATCTCGTCTTCGATTCTTGGATTGCCACTATATGAGGTTTTAGCATGAATATCATTTTTTAAGCGAGGAGCATTTCGAACTCCCACCCAACCCTCTCACATTCCAAGACATAATTTTTAACATCATCTAACAAAGAGACCCCATCCGTACTACCATCACTCCTCCAACTACCAAAACTGCTCACGCCCCTTATATCTCATACTCCTTCACCCCTCTCTCATTGCCCGACTCCATGATTGGAATATCCCCCAACTTTGACTTCTCAAATTCTTTCAACAAATTGCTAGGCGTTAGGTCACTATCGACCAATGCCAATGCCTTCTTTTTGGCCACAATCCTAGATCTTAGAGAATAGATTGGGCTAGCTTCACTCTTGTCCATCTTATTTTCCTCCTTCTCTACTTCTACAACTCTATCTACTACATGCTCCCTCCTCTCCTGATTCACATTCCTAGCCAGGACATTCCTTATCAACTTGCACGTATTTGCATCCCCTCCATACGACGTCATCCCCACTTTCTTCTCGATTGACGTAATCTTAGCTACCGAAGCTACGTAATCTGCTTGATGTGAACTTGACTTCATCTCATCCATTTCTGACGAATAGGGTTCATCAGTTAAGTAAGAGACTTCTCCTCCAAGAGACTTATTATTCACAGTGTAAAGGGAACTAGTCTCAATACAATCTAAGGAGCAATTAATCATCTGAGTAGGTAAAGAAGTAAATTGATATTCCAGGTTAGTTATAATAAAATCTTGCATCGAGTTCTTAGAGGGTCTATTCTGAGACCTGCCCCAAGCAAATGATTCCAAGGAACGTCGAGGGATGAGAATCTCGATGTTTCTAGGAATGAAGAAGGGGCCAGGAAACACTTTCAACATAGACCACAAAGATTGGGCAAGATCCAGACTGAGAGATAAATGGTCAAAAGGAAATAGAAAGCATGGCATACCTGTGAAGTGTGGTTTGGCTAATGGTTCAAGCGACACCGCTTCCACATTCTTGGGTTGCCATAGTTCTGAATTCGATCCATCCACATTCTCCCGGACCTTAAAGCTTGTTGCTATGGCACATGCTTGTTCTTAATCTGCTCCTCGTAGCTTTCTGCCCCTTCCGACACACCTTCCTCAAATGCCCTTAGAGAACCTCCTTTATCCTTATGGCCTTGATTAGCCGTCAAATCCTTTGCTATATGAGCAAAGATCTCCATCAAACTAATAGACGACTTCTGAACATTTCTTCTCAGTCCTTTCGGCGGCTTCTTCCACACCACTCGCTTGGAGACACTTACGTTCCTTGTTCCGATCAACCTCCTATCCACCCTTGACTGAGGTAAATTCTCACTAGCCTTCTCTATCTGTTTCCCATGAAGAACCTGCTTCGTATTTTTTTGGACCGAGGTGTAGACGGCTTCCTTCTCGGGAGCCTTGTTTGGCCCTTCCACATCCCAATCACCTTTCTTAGGATGAGGAGTCAAATAGTACATTGACTGATGATCTGCCGGCCCATTAGCTAACTCTTGCTCTTCCAATGGGCCTAATAAAGAAGAGGGCCCAGTGCTCCTGGGGCACAGTCCATTTGATTTTAATCCCAAGTCTGCCATGTCATTAACTCCAAGAATAATATTGTTGTCTCAGTCTTTATCTATAAACATCGTATCGTGACCTGCATCAACGGTTGTTTCTTTCCTTCCTACTCCTTCCATTGTCATGCTACGTGGGTCGCCTATCTTGTCACCACCTAGCTCGAGATTAGTCTTCTCCACTTCCAAGTGATGACCAGTCTCATCCCCCTTTCTCACTAAATCAATCTCATACGAGTTCTGATCTTTACTGTTGGAAATCCCTCATGTCTGATTATTAAAATTTTCAAAAATACCGCCCAAATGGCCCTCTTACCCAGCACGTCACTCCCACCTACATTGCCGTACCCATCTGCCGAATAAGAGCATTCTCCTTGCTCGAAATGGATCTTTACGCTAGCTATGCATTGGTTGTTGTCTTCGACGAATCAGGTGGGCTAACCTTCTATCCTCCCTTCCGCATGCATGATGATTCCTTATCGTTGTTCACCTCTCCTTTTCCAACACGTGTCACCTCTACCCAACTCTTGATCGCATCTGTCGGGCAAAACTCTCCTGTTATCGACTCTTCCGATAACTTCTCCGGTGGACACTATAACAACCAGCTTGCCGAGAGACCAACCAGGCTCTCCTACACTTCATCAACGAAAATAGCATAACTCCTTCCCCCACACTTAAGACTTGTCTGTGTTGGTAGTTCTTGACCTCTGTTCTTAATCACCAACCTGGCAACTGAAAGATCTTCCATGTTTTCCGTCTGTTTAGCAAGTCCAAGGTAACCACCAGCCCAGTCACCGATCTTTTTGAATGTGTTCGAGCTCCATAAACGGAAGGGAACTCCATGCACCCCCACCATTAGATTATCTGTTCTCCTATGTGTTTCACAACGACGCCACATCCCGAAATCTTGATCATAGGGTCGGAGCAACACCAATGAATCTACAGTTCTGAGAATATTGCCCTTAAGCATTCTATGTGCGCAGCTTGCATTTTGTGCAAAGAACACCCAAACAAACTGATTAATGTGAAACGTCTTGGAGATGGTGGAACCTCTTGCTCGTCTTACCAAAACCTCCTCTATCGCCCACCAATCTGGGGTGGCTCCGCTGGCCACGCAGACGATTGCCGCCGCCCATTTCTTTGCCGTTGACGAAGATAAAGCAGACTTTGGTATCTCAATCCCCAAAGACTCCTTCTCCTCCATACAGCCCTTTGCAGCATCATTGCTCTTGTATAGATTCCCAACCTCCAAATCGGAGTTTCCGGGGGTGACTAGCCTCAAGAGGAATGCTAGCAAGCAACCCTCAGAGAGACTAGCAAAGATGCAACCCGTAGAAGATAAAAAATTGTCTAAAAAACCAAACCTTTAATTAACTTATGTATTTTTTCTTGTCTTTTTGTGGGTTGCATATATGTGCAACCCCTTTGGAAGTTGTTTGCTAGGAGTAAAACTATTCACTGACCGCCACAAATATGTCCGTGGCACACTCTTAGAGGATGCTATGGATGTTTGGCTAATCCGTAGGTGGACTCCGCTAGACTATTTGCAAAAAAAAAACTTTTATGATGGACCACAATGTGGGGCACATGGCATATTCCTAGAGGAAACTGACCGTATGGTGTTTGGAAAATACCTAGGTAGACTTACAAGCCAAAAATTAACTTGATTAGGGATTTCTAACCTTTGGATATGAGTAACCCAAATAACGTCCAAATCCATGGTCAAAAATAAATCACGAATACGACTCTAATCCAATGGATAAAAATTACTAATCAAGCTGAATTTTAGTAAGTAGATCCAACCAGGGATGGGCCAAATATCTATACGGACGGTGGTCTCTAAGAGTGTGCCATATGGCTCATATTGTGGTTCCTCATCATCGTTGACGAGGGACATCATTATCAAAGTTCTACTCCCTTATCCTACATGTCCTCGATTGGGAAAAATTTCACTGCCCGGGGACTTTAGACTTTGAAGTCCACCTCCCAAAATGTCTGACAAGTGCCTCTTGTTAACCACTAACCAAGGGTTTAACGCGGGTTGGGTGGGTTAAGGGATTGGAGTACGTGTTAAACATTTTGGTGGGGAGACTTCAAAGTAGTGTTTTAAAGCTCGTCCGAGTTGACTCAACTCGGCTGAATTTCGAGTTGGCTCAAATAAACTCAAATCGAATAAACAATGGGTTTGGTGAGCTGTTGTTCTGTAAAAAATAACACACCAAGCACGTTGTTTTATAATCGATGCACCAAATAAGTTTTTCAAACGCCTTCTCAACACAAACTCGACCAAATCTTATAAATTATGCTTATAAAAATATGATATTTATATACTAATATTAATATATTACTCAAGTCGAGTTACTTCGGGCCGAGTTCGAGTCTTCAAGTTAACTCAACTCGGTAGACTTTCGAGTTGAGTTGAGTTTTCGAGTTTTCAAACGGTGCTTCAGAGTTTGAAGTCCCCTGGGGCTAGCTAATCTTTTCTCTCACCAATTGTCTTTGGGTCAATAATGAGCTTTCTCCCTAAACTTCAATACTACCTCTAGATCACCTCCTAATTACATCCCATGCCATTCGATGATTTTAAACCTTCGGATCTTTATACCCAAAATAATGCTCAATATCTATAGTGGAAAATCAACCCATGAAAATGACTCCAATCAAATGCTTATAAGTCACCAAAATAATGCTCAATATCTACGATGCAAAATCAACCCATGAAAATGACTCCAATCGAATGCTTATAAACTACCAATCAGGCTAACTTTTTGCATGTAGGTCTACATAGGGATGGACCAAACATCCACATGGTCAGTGATCTCTAAGAGTGCCATGTGTAAGGTGAAGTGCAACGCACGTGGCGCCCCTAGTTCTTCCTAAATTTAAACCTGCAAATGTAGTGAAGAGGTCTAGGATGTCACTCCAAACCTTTTACCCTGGGTCTGTTTGGTAACTCGGAATTGAGCTGAATTTGGATTTGTGTTTGGGAGGCCCAAATTCCAAGAATTATATTTTCAAGTAATTTCCACGATGCAACCAAACACAAAAAAATTTCAATTCATTGAATTCGAATTCTTAGAAATCACAAATCTTGGAATTCTATTTTCAATTCAAAATCCGTGTCTCGTTGCCAAATAGACCCTTTGTATAAAGGGTAATTCTATTTGCATTCCGCAAAGTCCATAAGCACCCCATTTGGGTGCCTTTTGGACGAAAGTGCCCTTAGACAAAAAAGAAAAAAAAATCCAGCAACCCTCTCTTCGTCCCTCCCTCTCTACCTCTCTCTCCACCACTCCACCACTCCCTCTCTCTCGAATATGCCCTAAGGCTGGGCTGGCCGTGGGGACTGTAGTTGGCCGTGGGGCCCATGAGAGAGAGAGAGAGAGAGAGAGGCGACAACGACAACGACGACCTCCTCCTCCTCCTCCTCCTCTTTTTTTTTCTTGTGTTTTTTTTTTTCAGGGAGAGAGAGAGAGAGAGAGGAACGAAGGGGTGTTTTTTTTTTTTTTTTCGGTCTCAAGGGCATTTATGGCCAAAAAGCATCCAAATGGGGTGCTTATGGAATTAGTGGGTTGCAAATAGAATTTCCCTTGTATAAAATTAGCGAGTTTTTTAGGCGCTCAAAAGGAATTAAGCATTTGCGCTGCTCGAACGCAGAACTTCAAATGGCGGAAACCTTAGAAGCAGAGGTACAAACCCTAGACAAAATGAACGACGGAGAAGGAAAAACTAAACCGGACATCGAAAACTCTAGCTCTTCCGACTCGGAGTCCGACGAGGACGCTGAAGAAGATCTCCGTCTTGAAGCCCTAGAAAAGGAGCTGGCTGAGAACCCCTCTAGTTACGACACTCATGTTCAAGTAAACCGTCTCTGAATCTCTGCCTCTCCTCTGTTAATGGCCCGTTGTATCTACTGTCTCGGCAGAATATCCTTTCTTCTTTCAATTGGATACATATATAAAGTCAGTTCTTGAATTGAAAAGTAATTTATGTTTTGTTTGTTACACTCAAATTTGCTCTACCAGTACATAAAATCTCTGAGGAAACTCGGCGAAATCGAAAAGCTACGTCAAGCAAGGGAGTCGATGAGCGTGCTTTATCCTTTAAGCCCTACGATGTGGCAGGAATGGACGAAAGACGAAGCATCGCTAAGCACTGGGTATTATTCTTTTATTCCACATTATGTTTTTTATTTTTTGATAAGTTATTCATCGCTAAAGCGTCACCACCCTTTCAATTCAATTGGTTGACATGTGAACTGTGTTCGGGACTTGTAACGAGCGGGCGTTTGATGAATTCACTTTTGATGAATTCACTTTAAGGGATTATTAAATATGCAATAAGACTCATGATTTCATTAGTTTGAAACTCAAACTAATGTTTAGGGCATTAGGGAGGTGTGCTTTAGCCTAAGCATTGATGCAATTAAGCACATGCTTTTTAGTAAACAGTGCAGAAAATTTCACTTCACCAACCAGGAAGCAGAAGAAAATGTTGCAAATACTGAATTAGTTAAAGGTGGAAGATATCTAAGTAGGAGAAGATAGTAATAGTAAATCTTCCTTCAGAAAAAGGCACTCAACTTAAGTCATGGCTGTGGCAATTCAATTATGAACAATATATATTGTGGAAGGGGAGACTTATGGAAGATGGAAAAAAGTAGTTCTTTTACCATTCAAGAAAGAAATAGAGGTCAAGTATTTGAAATTGGAGGGTGAGTTTTTTACTTGAAAGAGTTCGTGGTTAAATTAAGGGAAGTGAGAATGAACAGCATCACATTAATTTTATAGATGATCTAGCTTGTGTAGTCAAGCACCTTGCTGAAAGAGTACAAAAGAGCATGAGATACATTACCTACAAGACAACATGCACTAAATATTTTTTAGAAGATAACCACTTGAGAAAGCACCCTTATTCATTGTATTTTTCTTGTTGAGAATTAAAGAAGGCATCTTAAAGGTATTTTTATTTGGACTTATGTTAGGGAAAATGGCAATAGGAAATGATTCCATTTCCTTTCAATATATTTAACGAACCCAAGCTTAAAGGACTGCATCTTGATGATTTTGGAGCCATAGTTTGCAAACTGGGTTGGTCAAGGCATCTTAAAGGTATTGTCCGAAATTAGTCGACTGGGTTGATTTGACAAGGTTGACTTGTTTAAGTCAAGCTGTGATGATAAGTGTTTGAAAACATTTTTTGATGTATTTGGGAGTGCCAAAAAATTCATATGGCATCAGGAATGTACACATATCAACCAACACACTCCACAAGGCAGGCCCAAGTCTTAGGCTCTAGTTTGAGACGTAGGTGGAGCAAATTGACCTAAATTGAGGTCGGGTATGGACTCGACAACCCAACCGTTCAACCTGATTGGGGCTAAGCTTAACCTATTGGGTCCAATCATCTAACATCACACAGGCTTATGTTTGCCCATTTGATTGAATCAAGTAAAATAAAACAACTTAACATTGGAGCAATTCCTTGGAATTTTATCTTATGCGTTTTTGCTTGTCTTGAGGAGGTCTTCATCCCTATGGAGGAAGCTGATAAGAGAGTTTGGAAAGGAGGTGCAAAAAGGGTTTCTTCCATAAAATTATATTATGACATTATTGCGTCCAGAGCTTTATTCTCTTTCGGATAAGAAAGAAAGGTCCATTCAAGATGGTGCCCATTCTGGGAGGTCATTGGATGGGACTTTGGATTTAGGAGAAATCTCAATGATTGGAAGAGCCCCTATCTAGACTACTACTTCGTCTGCATGTACATTTCCCACCCTTGGGTCAGGACAAACGGATTTGGATCTGGACCAAAGGTGGATCGTTCTCTGTCCGCTCCCTTTACGAGGTCTTACACTCTAAAGATAGGCCTAAGTTTCCTGCCTCTATGGTTTGGAGTTCTATTGTCCCCTCTAAGGTGGCCTTCTTCACATGGGAGGCCTCTTTGGACAAGATTATGACAATAGACTACCTGCGATCCAGAGGTATCATCATTGTAGACTTCTGTTGGATGTGCCGACATTGTGGAGAAACAGTTGATCATCTTCTGTTACACTGTGATGTGGCTATGGAGGTTTGGTCTTCTTTCTTCTATGAGTTCGGGATGAGCTGGGTGATGTTGAGAATACTCATGGTTCTTATTCTTAGCTGGCGGTCTAAAGCTTTCTCCTCTAGAGGAAGCATTCTTTGGAGGATGTTGCCTTTTTCCATCCTATGGGGCTTGTGGAGGGAAAGGAACCAAAAAGATTTTGAAGGCAAGAGCGAAGACACGGACACGGCCTCAATCATCCTCAATATTAAGGGGTTGTTTTTGTGCTCCAGGGTATTCTCGGAATGTAGGGTTCTATTCTTTGAGGACTTTGTTTTTCGTATGGACCATCTTTGCTCTAGGGATTGATATTATTGGTTCTCCCCTTGTTTGTCTGGGGTTGTTGTTTCTTCCCGTGCCTCCCTTGGCTCTTTAAGTCATCTCAACCTCTTTTAGCCATGGTGTTTGTAACTTCTTTTTCGTTTTCAATAAAGCTTATAGTTATCAAAAAAAAAGAAACCTTTCGGGCCTATTGATCATTGAGGGCGATTCGGAAAATTCTCTCTATTGGCCTTCTAAAGAGGAGAGTGGTCCGTGGTGAGTAGATAACTTTTTAGAACGCATTAGAGAACTTTTTAGGGGATAGACTATCATTTTCTTTTATACTCCGAGGGATGTAGATGAGGTTGCTGACCGTTTGGCTAAGGAGGGTGCTCTTAGAGACTCTTTGTATATAGGGGATTCTTGTCCCCAATCTTTTTTTTCTTTTTCATACAATCCCCAAGGAGTCTGATCCCTGGCTGTACATTCTCCTTTGTCTAATACAATTTCTTGTCATCTGTATTAAAACGAATTTTGCCTAAAGGTTTTCTCCAATTTTGCATGAAATTTGGCTCTCTTAACCTATTTCTTCCCTCGAACTTATACTTGCAAATTATGATTTGTATCTGAATAGTTTTTAATATTTTATTGAAATTTTGTGTAACTTTGTCAAACTTGAAATTTTGAAATGGTAAATCATGTGATGTTGTATTGTGTAGCAATAGAGGGAGGAAGAGTTGGTGAATCCCATTACAATGTTCTATTATGTGGTTAGTTTTATCAGTGTGAGTGTTAGATTTGGTAAAATCATGTCGTATTGTGTTTGTTTTGTAAATTATTGTTCACTTAATGATTTGTTGTTTCTTTTCTCAAATTTTGCAGAGATGATGTTTTTGCTGCAATTGAGAAACTTTATGAGCGAGGGGTGCATGAATATTTGGTAGGTTCTATTGGTCAATTTGGAATATGGATCTCATTTTCTTAATAGAGGTGTAATTCATCATCATCATTATAGTTAATAGAGTCTGTCCTAACTATTTGGGTTGGCTAACAAATCCTATTTAACCATTCCACTTTATTTAGGGTCATATCTCCTTTTAAATAACGCTTCTTGAAATCTTTTATCACTAAGTGGCCATGTCCTTTTTGTTCTTTCCGTTGTCCTTACACAACATTCAACCTACTACTTGCACCATAATACTCCTCATTGGCACTGTCAATGGTCTTTGTTGCACATGACTAGACCATCTCAATTGATGCACATGACCAAATCATCTCAATTGACTCCTTGTGAGCTGTTGGCGCTACTCCTGGGCTCTTTCATTATATCCTAATTTGAGTTCTCTATTCGCTAGTCTTGCCACTCGTGCATCTTAACAGTTTCATCCTGGCTCGCTCATTCTATGGGCATGTTTGACTTATGTAAAAATCCTTGGATTCGAAAGCATTTGTCTATAATTCTAGTTTTTTGATTAGTCCATTATTCTCATCGACTAATACTACCTCAGTTGCAAATAACATACCCTAAGGGATATTGTCTTGAATACGAGTACTTAATTCATTTATAACTATCACAAAACAGTAAGGGCTCAGAGTTTATATTTTTGTGTAAGTTATCACAATTGGAAACTATTATCTTTCGACTAGTTATAACTAGCTCATATGTGTCCATAATGCAGTAGAGGAACCTGCTTGGAACTCCTTTTTTCCCCAATACACTACAAGATCTCTCTAGGAAGTAGGAACTCCATTTTAAGAAGCTCTCTTGAGGTCGATTGAGAATAAGTGGATGTGGAGGATCTTGCTTTACTCAACATTTCTATAAATTGTTTAAATAAGAAGATGGTCTTCATTTGTTGACCACCCTAGCATGAATCAAACTGGTTTTTGTTATCGTTGTTTGTTGTTTAAATATTTGCTCCATTATTCTCTCCATGGTTTGATAGGGTGGCGCATAGACTTGATTTCACATTATTTAGTGCAACTTTGTGTGTTTCCTTTTTTCTTTTGTAGAGTCTACCACATTACTCCTCTTGTCTTCTGATCTGTCCTTAGAATCTTGTTAAAATCTTAGATAACTAGGATAACCCAGTTTCTCTCAATTAATTTTTTTAATAAGTGACAATACTATTTATTGACTAATAAAGTTTTTTTTCATAAGTATAAGCTTTATTAGAGGAAAACTGCAATCTAATACAAAGTAGGGCTAGTGAGGTTGAGATGACCTACACAGCTATACTCCCAAAATTCCAACAAAGCAGAAAGAAAACTCCCACCCCCCAACCATCCCTAGAGCATAAAGCATCCCATCTAAACACAAAATCCTCGAAAAAGAGTCCTCTACACTCCGGAAAGATTTTGGACCATAAGAAAACCAACCCATAAATGTTGAGAACGATCGTAGCCGGATCTTCACTTTTGCCATAAAAAACTCGCCGGTTCCTCTCCTTCCACAACCCCCAAGCTATCGCGAAAGGAAGGATCCTCCATAGGATATGCCCTCTAGAAGATAATGCCGGAAGGTGCCAACTCAACAGTAGAGACATAAAAGAATTTGGCATCACCCAAAACAATCCAACCTCTGACAAGAACACACTCCACACCTCCCTGGCCAACTCACAGTGTATCAAAAGGTGGTTGATTGTCTCTCTGTTGTGTTTGCACATGCAACAGTAATCCATAAGAATAAAGCAGCTAGATCTCAAGTGGTCCACAGTCAAGATTTGTCAAGGAGATTCTAGATTTCCACACCAAAGAATTTGGAAAAATCGTACTATCTGAGCACTGAAGCATCTCATAGAAAGATCGAACTGAGAAGGAACCGTCTTTCTTCCAGATCCATACCTGTCTATCCTGTACCAGGATGGGCAAGTGGATATCACCAAGACATGAGATAAGATGCGAGAGGGGCTCAATCTCCCAGTCGTTAAGATGTTGCATGAAGCCAAAATCCTACCCGATAACCTCCCCCTTACTAGTAGTACAATCTTGTATCGACTAATTCTTCCTCTCAGAGAGGTAATGGAGCTCTGGAAAAGCTATACACAAAGGCTCTTCTCTACTCCATAAGTCCTCCCAGAAACGGATTCTATCCCCCACCCCAGCGACAAACCGAATCCCTTTTTCAAAATCCCCAGATAGCTTCACAATACCTCTCCACATGCTGCGTCCATACGGACTCCGGTCTCTCCCACTAGCCCATCCAAAACTAGAGATCCCATACTTGCCTCCTACAACCATTCTCCACATGCTAGTAAGTTCTTCACCAAACCTCCAAAGCCACACTTGCCTAGAAGAGCTTGATTCATAGCTCTAATCTGCTTGATCCCTAAGCCCCCTCTTTTCTTAGACTTGCACACCGACTTCCATTTCACCAAGTAATCTTACGATTGTCCATCCTATCATGCCACATGAAATCTATCATGAGCTTCTCCAGAGAAAGAGCCACACTGTTCGGAATCGTAAACAGAGACATATAATAGATAGGCAGGCTAGAAATGGTGCTGTTTATAAAAACTAATTTGCCCCCTTTAGAAAGATATTTGGATTTTCATTATGATAGCCTTTTCCTGAAGCATTCTAAGACAGGCTCCCAAGGCACCTTTGAACTGTATTTTGCCCCTAAGGGCAAGCCCAAATAGGTAGTAGGCAAGCTCTCAAGACGACAATTAAGGGTGTCTGCCAGCCCTGAAATATTCTCTACCACTCCCACCCCGTACACCTTACTTTTGGCCATATTGACCCATAGACCTGACACCGCCTCAAAACAGGCCAGGAGGCCTCTAAGGAATCTCGTCTGAGGGATTGTAGGACCAAGAAAGACTAGCGTGTCGTCTGCAAACTGTAGGTGAGAAATAGCTGGAACCCTCGGGGCTACTTGGAAGCTTTCTATCTCTCCTATGCTAACTGCTCGAGTGATCATGGCCCCCAACGCCTCCACCACCACAATAAAAAGAAAAGGCGATAAAGGGTCACATTGCCTAAGACCCTGAGAACTCTTGAAGTAATCGGCCGGCGAACCATTGACAAGAATAGAGAAGCTGTTGAGATGCACTTTCTAGTCCACATTCTCTACTTATCACCAAATCTCAGCCTACACAACATATAGTCCAAGAATTTCCAGTCCACATGGTCATATGCTTTCTCTATGTCGATCTTACAGACTATCTCCGACTCCCCTTGCTTGATTCTAGAATCAATGCACTCATTAGCAATAAGAACCCCGTCCAGGATTTGTCGACCTCTCACAAAAACTCCTTGAGCTGGAGATATAACCAAAGACATCAACCTTTGAAGTCTTGTAGCCAACACCTTAGCAATGATCTTATAAACACTGCCCACCATGCTAATGGGCCTAAAATCCGCAATGTCGTCCACCTCTTGAAACTTTGGAATAAGAGCAATGGAGGTGCTATTAGAAGAGTAGTCCAAGTAACCCTCTTCTTGGAAATCTCGCACCACCTTCATGAAGTCAACGCCAACTATGTCCCAGGCTCCCAGCATAACTTAAAAAAAGCTAGAGAGAAGCCATCTGGATCTGCCAAATCATCTAAGGCTATGAGAACCTCCTCCTCAAACGGTCTCTCCAACCTCTCCCTATCCTCCCTGTTAAAGCTATCGAAGTGAAGAACGTCCAACAAAGGTCTGTATGTGGATGATTTCGTATAATGTTGCAAGTAATACCCCATCACTGCATCTCTGATAGCATCTTCATCCTCCAAGGATACACCATATATCTGGAGACGGGCCAAATGGTTACTCCTTTGAACATTGGCCATCTTATGGAAAAATTTCGTGTTGTTGTCGCCCTCCTTTAACCATCTGACCCTAGATTTCATTCTGATTCCAAATGATTTCCTCCATCTTTACCAGGTGTTGATATTCCGCCTTAAGATTGACTCTCCTACCTTCTCACATAACAACCCCTTTTGATTATTCGAGCCCTGTGTAACTCTTGGCTTGGTCGTAATTGGATCCCTTACCCTTAAGAAGTAGCTCCCTCAGAGTCAAGCGGATCCAAAGTCTCCACCGCAAACCCAAAATCCCCAACTGCCACCCTATCCTTGGTGTCAGATGGTCTTCACCTCCCCACACCACCGGGGAACGAAATAATATTAGTGAGGAGACCATGCACTGGAAGGCGAGAGCAAGAAGGGAAGCACAGGGGTAGAAGGAGAGGATTAGGGCCCAAAGGGATAGACTTACCTCGGAAAGACGATGCTGGGACTCCAAGGCTCCTGAGGTGGCCAGCGGAGAATCTCTCTGCTTCGAAGTCTCTGAAACTGATGGCCTCAACTTCGTTGAAGAAAAGGATGACCCCTCCTCAGCCTCTTTAAAAATGGGTTGCTCAGATGAGGGGTCGAAACATCGCTATAGGCCCCTCTAAACAATCCGGGTCAGATTCCGCCACCTAGGGCTGCAACTTGGGGGTCAACCCTAGCCCAACCCGACCTCTAAACCAACTAACCCGAGCCCGAGCCCAACTCGAGGTCGGGCCTAACATGAGTAGCCCGCACCCAACACGATCGGGTTGGTCGGGTTGAGAAAGAGGGTAGGAGAATTGAAGAGGAGAGAGAGAAGAGATTGACAAAGGCTTGATTTCTCACTGCGTAAGTTCGATCTGTAAAATGTTCTAAACTCGCTTCTTTTGGGTCTTTGTGAACAAGCTCGGCCTTCATCTCAATGGTCTAGCCATTGCCGGGGGACCGTATGTGGTTGATTATCAATTTGGCTTAGGGTGTTTATCTCACACTCACATCTAGCTAATTTCATGATTCATGGAAGGGATTTTCTTCCTCGGCATTCAAATCCCTACCTGCCTTTATTAAGCTCTTACACTCTTCGTCGTGCCGTAAATCTAACTCTAATAGGTGCCAACAGAATTGTTGGAGCAGAATCGATTTGAAGTAAGATTGAGTTGGAGAAGTATGAGGATGAAACCCACGCAAGAGTCAACTGAGCATGTGGCAGATCAAGAAGAAGCCTTGAAAATGAACGTCGTGAGGTTCCTAAGCGCGAGAATGGCAGCGGGCGGTAGGAGGAAGATATTCGTTAGAAACCCTAACCCTAATTCGATTTTGAGAGGAGAGAGAATATCATAAAGGAGATTATGTATATATACATAAGGGATGTATTATGTGCATATTATATAACATGCTATATGTATTGTTGGGCTTTGGGTCGGGTTTCCCAAGTCTCAGCCCGAGCCCAACTCGATTTTGATCGGGTTTTTTGAAACAAAGCCCGAACCCGAGCCCGAATACTGAAGGAGCCAACCCAACCCGAGCCCAATATCAGGTTGAGCCCGCCCAAGTTGCATCCCTACCGCCACCACAGCTCGACCCATGACTTGAGGTTCCAAAGTCGGTTCGGACCCACCCCTAAGCCTGTTCTGTCGTTTCCTCTTGACCTAGATCCATTTCCAACGCCTATGTACACGTGTTGCATTTCTCCTCTTCGACAGGAGTTGGCCTGTCCACGTGTTGATTTCCTATGTTGTCCCGCTCGACGAGTTGCATATTCTAGAAGGAGGTTTGAAATTCAAACCATCCCGCTTCAAAGCCTCCATACTGGCCTCCAAATGGAAGCCTATCTCAGCCATGTGTAATATCCTTCCAGCGTCAAAACTGATCCTCCCATAAGAAGGCGCCACGGCATTAACCTCTCCAGACATCGCAGTTTCAGCTACGAAACACACATCCCCTTGTTCCGCTGTGGAGCCACCAACTAAGCCCTCTCCACCGCCGGGCTTCCTACTGAAAGTCTCGTTTCCCCCTTTATCAGTCCCCGCCAAAGCACCATTAGAAGGAAGAGGGGTCTCCCTACTAACCTCTGCTACAATATCTAGTCTAGCGGTAATAAACCATGCTGCGATCAGAGACTGCTACATTTCTGGGAATGTCTTTTTCCTTCTCACCCACCTTCAACCTGGCTTATGAGTAATCTTTGCCGGATAAAGCCGCGTCGTCAATCTCCACCAACCCACCTGCCAAACACCGTATGCACTCAAAAATACAGGAGTTCCACATATGAAGTGGTAAGTCGTGTATCAGATTCCAAATTGGTGGTGAATCTGACCTTCCTAAAATCGATGAGGCATTTACCGCTGGCCACCATTTGCAGACATATATGATCGCGTATCCCACTCTAATGGAAGTCAAGTCGCTAAAATTTTTTCGAGCTATTGGGCACTCATCGAAGAACACTCTCCTCCTTCCCCCGTAAGGGATGAGTTGGAAGACGGACGGTGCACCAACTATAGATGTGAGGGCATGTGCGATATCCTCCCACTCTATCGCTTCGTCGGACGACTCGCAAACTAGAGCCTGATTCCAATGGCCCAGAGCTAAAATGGGCGAACCCTGATAACTAGTAGCAATCGAGTGCGTAGACCCCGTCGATGCAACGGTTCTAGTGATCTCCAATTTATCGGCTCCCAAACTCAGTCAAAGAAGGCACAGCACCAGTCCTCTTCTCTGATAGAGACATCATCCTAGTAGCAATGGCTTGCTACCCACTACCCTTGACTCTTTCTGGAAAGCAGAAAACCTTATTTCGACCATAAGGCGTAATCTCAGAGAATCTGAGGAATCCCCCTCCCCCCCCATTTTCTCTCTCCTCCGATGTCCTACCTTGCACCATGGATTTCCTCCATAATCTATGCAAACTCTACGCCTTGATTCCTTCCATTAGAAGTCCGATAAGCCAACTCTGGAGATCTCCTGGGATATCGGCCTCCTCCACCCATTTTCTACCTTTTTCACGAACCCAGAGAAAAGATCTCCCACCTATACATACCTCATCAAAATCGTAAACCTTCGTTTCAACTGCTACCCTCACCATTGTTCAGATCACCACCAGTAAGTGATTTCAATTGTAAAAATCCATAAAATGATCAGCTTCTCTTTTGAAGGATAACAATTAGATTGTTTCCAAAGACTCCAACATTCATGGTTTTTGATGCAAAGCAACAAGGGAATGAGTGAATGTAGTAGACCAACCTTTACCAACTTTCTGATCTGCTCTAATACATTTACCGTACCTAAATCTTAATACATCATCCGTTTAATAGCAACTGCCAAATCCCCCTCAGGCATCTTCATATCTCTATAGGAATACCATTTGGTCGCTAAGGTTTTTAATTTTCATCCTTGCCAGAGCTTCATTTACTTCTATTATCCTAATTCACATATAAAATGCTCTATAGACATCCCAAAGTTAACGTTTTCTCCTAGTCGTAAGCCCCTTGCAAATGGAAAGTCTCAATTTAACAATTTCTCAAAATAACCTTTTTAAAACTCCTTAATCTCACTTATCAAAAAAAACAACAACAACTCCTTAATCTCATCATTTACCGAGACCCTTTGATCGTCACTCTTGATGCATCTAACATGATCTAGGTCTTTATTTTACTTCTCTGTCATTCTCTCTAAGTTTGTAGACATCTTTCTCCTGCTCTCTTGTGCCCAAATTATGGTACAGTACACTTTATGCTTGTCTTTACTTGGTGCTTTCTCAGCTTCTTAGCACTTCTATCCCCGCCAAAATTTTCCTTTTCCTAGAAATCTACTAAGCCTTGTAACCCAATTGCACAACCTTTTATTACTAATGGGCTTCTATGCCTCATCATTCTACCGCCAAGTTTCTTTGTTCGAGTAATCTGCCCCCTCTTTTTGATAAGTGACTTTGCCCTTAGACAAGAACTTTTGCCATTCTTTTAATACAATTGACCATTTGGTCGAATAGTTTGGTTGCCAAATTCCCATTTTCTTTTCTCTATTGATTTATGTTTGAGGGTAGCAACTTCTAGCCTTCAGATTCTGTTATGTTGTTCCTGGACACTTTTTATGTTAATCTTTTCTTCTCTCTTATAATATAAACATCTAGCTTACAAAAAAAATCTGGAAATACTATCTGATCTTATGTTTTTAGATTCTCCCCAGGATTACCTTACATTCTTTGTATGTTGATCACTCCTTTCTCTTAAGGAGGAAAAAGTCCTTTGGGTTCTTACTTGATCCACTCATGAAACTCTCTAAACGTCGATCTGTGTTTTAAAAGTTCAGGTTACTAGTGCAAAATCATATATTGTACAGAGTACCAGACTCGAGCATTGCTTTCCCTATCTCATTTCTTTATCTAAATCCTGTCCATGCACCATCACATGTCCTTTATTGGGTTAAATGACCATGTAAGTCTCCTTTGAATATCCTCTCTCTGTTTACTTTATAAAAAATAGGAATCCTCTCTGTTTGGAATTTCTTGTAATATTCCAACCATGTCTTTCCAAAACTTTCTTTTATTGCTTTCCTCCAATTCTACTTGGAGTGCATAAGCACTACTAACATTAATGATCTCTCCTACCACTAGTTTAATTGGCAACAACCTATTACTTACTCTCTTAAGATCTACATATTATCCTTCAAATCTTCATCTACTCCCTATCCTTGCCCCTTTTCTAGTACCATCGCCTCCTTGGTTTTCATATCCAATTTGTCTCCCATTGACAAGCTATGTTAGCTCTCCTTTTTTCACTGCATCTGACAAAGTCGCCAGATTCTCAATCCAGTCCGGTAAGGGAACCTTTAACTACTTTTTTCCACGATTGGCTTCGTTGCAGCATGCTACTTTTAGAGGAAGCCTTAGCCAATCCTCTCACTCCCCTCTGCAACGAGGTGCTAATGCAGTGGTTTGTTTTCAGAGTATGCCTTTGCATGAGCTTGAAACAACATATCAATAATTTGGCAAAGGTTTACACTAGTTAGCTGCCAACGTGACACCTCATGGGCTTGGGTCAGACAATGTAGTTCAATATTGTCAATACGAGGAAAAACAATATCAATAAAAAAATGATTTTTTTTTAAGGAATGTGGACCTCATTTAAGTTATAGTTGTCAATAAGTGGATTGTTTCAAGACAACTGACTATACTATCTTTCTTGGCAATTTTTCTTTGTATATACATTTAGGTAAAATTGTTTATAAGATGAAGTAATTTTTGTTTTAGTACATTTAAGTTGTTAATAAGATGATTGCTCCAATACAACTGAATGTGCTATCTTTACCCATCAAAAAAAAAAAAAAAAAGAAGAAATGAAAAAAAACAACTGAAAGTGCTATTTTGCTTTTGCAGTCTGTGTCTCTTTGGTGTGACTATTTAAATTTTGTTCAAGAACACGATCCATCAATCCACGAATGTTCGCCAGCTGGTATCGTGAAGATGAGGGACTTATTTGAGCGTGCTCTTACTGCTGCTGGATTACATGTTGCTGAAGGCAATAGGATCTGGGAAGCATACATAGAATATGAGAAAACTATCTCTCATACTATTGATGACAGTGACAGTGAGGTCAGAATTTATTCAGTTCAACTTTTCATGTATAGGTGTATTCTTTATGAGTGATGAATTAATTTCTCATTGCAAGTTTGTTTATGTACTTGTCTTGTCTTTTTATTTTATTAATCAAATGTCTTGCCTTTGTGTTCTGTTTAGCATTTCACTGGACATCAAAATTAGTTATTTTATTTGGTTTTTGGGAATGTACTTGCCTATGACACGACTGCCCTGAAACCTTGTAAACTAAAATTTTTAAACTTGTTTCTCACACATATTATTTCTGACATTCACAGTATGATGCAGGACCCTAGTTACCTGGTTTGGTTGATATGATTCTGGTATGGTCCTCTTTGGAACATAAATATGGCTGTTCCAACTTTACCAGCATTTCATGCACCTTTTTCCTTATCTGATTTTTCAGGATTTAATTTTCTTCTCACTTTCCTTCTCATTTACATTATATTCAGCAGAATCCTTCGAAGCATGTGATAGCCTAGGTTTATTATTTTATATTGAGCCCACTGTTCTTTGTATACATGGTGTAACTATTCATTGGTCTAGATCGTCCCATCAATGGTATAGTTGTTCCTGGAATGGCTTCCTAATTGATTAAGGTAGCCGTTGAATTGAAGGTTTTTGGTTTCTCAATAGTGAGGATTGGGGGGGATTGGGGTTCTTAAGGAAGGCATCAAGGCTAAGTCACATAGACCAATCTGGAGAAAATCGGTGATTGTTGGGTGGTCATTTATAGCAGAGGGTGGAATGCAATCGCCAATGGCCTGAGTTCTCTCCAAGATAAGAAGGAAGGGGGTGTTGGTGCTATGAGAGGTTGGAGGTGGGATTGTCTGAGATTATCGGTACTGTGGCTTCTCCGGTGTATCCTCCCCAAATTATCTCCACATACCAGGGGTCGTCTGTGGAAGCTTTGGGGGTGATGGAAGCATGCTTTTATTTGTGAATTGTCGGATGAAGTTACGGACTGGGAAGACATTGCAGTCGCACTCACCTCTATCTCTGGTTTATCGTCTCTCTTTTATCTTATCCCCTGTGGCGGTCGGAAGAGGGTGTTCTTCGTCGATTCTCCCACCATTAGGAGGTTCTTGAGCGAATACTATCCATCAATGTTGGTAACGCGATCATATATGTTAGCCAATGGTGGACAAAGGTTAATGCAGCGCTGTTGGGTGGCTGGCCCTCGCCAGTGTGGATTTGCGTACTTGGATTACCGTTTCTCCCTTGGCACTCCAACTTTTTTGAATGCATTGGTCGTTTAGCTGGTGGGCTGATAGAAGTAGATGCATTGACTCTTTCGGGGTTAGATTTTAGCGAGGCTAAGTTGAAGGTGGGCGGCAGTCGTAAACATCCCCAGGAAGGTGGAGATCCTGGACATGGGTAAGAAGTTCGTCGTCTTGCTGGAGATCATCGAGTACGAGCACATGGTGGATAAACCTGCATCTTTAGTTGCTCCGGTGGTGTGTGTGTGTGTGTGTGTGTGTGTGTTGGGGGGGGGGGGGTGAGATGCCTGGTCTTTCTTCAGGCGGAGGAGTGGAGAGGCACGACAGCTTCGTCGGAGATGGTGGAGAAGAGCTTCGTCCTCGATTCTCTCGCTTTTGAGGGGGATCGTAACGTGGCATGTTCTTATCGGAGGATTGGGGCTGACGTTAGCGGCAAAGGACTAGTTGAGGCAAGCAAAGCCCGCGAGAAGGCCCGCATGGTGGAGGTATTACTGGAGGAATTTAAAATTCAAAATCACTCTCGTGCTTGTGCCTCCACTGCCGGGATACCATATTGTTTGGACACGTGGCAAGGGACCTCTCAGTCGTGTACGAGAGGTACATCGACATATAACAAACGTGGCACGTGGGTCTGTGTTAGGAATCGGGTCCAGAGTAAATATCGGATTCGATCTAACCCAAAACTTTCATAGTAGGTTAAGAGTCGGGTCATCTCGGGCCGGGTTACTGAGTGGTTTTGAATTAGGTGTTAATAGATATATCATAGCCATCATTAGTTTACACACAATTATAACCTTAATATCAGGCATGACTTGGATAGGCTTGAGTATAAGCTTATACACCATAGTCAAGATATCATAAATATCAGGCCTGATTTCCACTGACTTGAGTGTAAGTTCATACACTCTAGTCAAGGGCTTGAAACCCTATAAATAGGAGATGAGAGCTTAACTCCTTCTCCACTTCAACACTTGGTATTAAAATACCTAGAGAAAGAAACAAGATTGAAAGGTAAGAAAGAGAAAGACACCATAGAGAGAGAAACTGATAATAGAGAGGGAAAGAGAAGGAATTGCAAGAAACTCCAGAAGAGGAAATTGCTCATCTTGGGAAGGAGATTAACATACTAGGAGAAGAAGAAATCAAAGAAAGCATTTCTGAGAAAAGTAAGTACATCATTCTCCTCTTTGTGAAATACATCCTTAAAATGCATGTTTTATCTTGTTTTCCTCTTTTCAAAAGCACGAAGTTAATTTATAATTGTTTTAACCTTAGAAATATAAAGAAGTGATATCTCTATTTTATTTTAAAGCAAATATGTGTATTCTTTGTGAATTTCTTCATGAAAAACATGTGTATTCCTTTTCTTTTACATTCATAGAAGATTGTTGATTTTGGATGGTTACATCCATAAAAATGAGGTTGTTTTGGGTGATACATAACCCATAAAAGGACGTTGATTTTTGGGTTGTAACACTCATAAAAGAATACTGGTTTTAGGTGGGTTGTAACCCATACTTTAGACCGTGAGGCATTTTGAGAAAATGGACCCTAAAGACCCTAGTAATTGGACCTTAAGGACCCTAAAAGAGATTTACTTCGATATTGGGGTTCACAAGAGATGTAGATTTGTGCCAATAATCGAATGGAAAAGGTACATCCTACTTGTAGGATCCCTTGAGTAGTATACTTTAAAGATAATATTGAGTTTTACTTAAAAGGCAAAGATGATCAGAGTATATGGTATGGGCGCCATTACGTTTACGTAATCCCCTGGGTTATTCATTTCCTAAAGGTACGGGCGCTATTACATTTATGTAATCCCCTGGGTTATTCAGTCCCTAAAGGTATGTGCACTATTGCATTTATGTAATCCCCAGTGTATTTATACCTAAAAGGAGTTAGGGCATTTGGAGAGAGGATACCTAACGAAACAACCAGTTGTACATGCACTTCTAGGGAGTTTATTTATATAGGTTATAGGCTAAACGTTGGATAAGAGGTGTTGGTACCGTGCACTATAAATCGGTATCCGTGGTCTGACCGACCCAATGATTCAGGGTCACATATACTATGATGCTCATGAGATTGACCATACTTCAATGGATTGATTTTACAGTGTTTTAAGAAAAAAGAAAATATGTTACATTTATGAGTTTATTGATATTAAATAATTGATTTTCATTAAACTATGATTTCAAATGAGATAAACTGTGAATTATTTTCTACACTTGAAATTGTGCTTACAGGGCTTATTAGCTCACGGTACTTTCAATCTATTATATTGTAGGTCAAGGTAAGGCAAATGCTTGAGATTGGTACTCTCAGTTCTAGATGCAACGAATGAGATATGGGATATCTGCTTTTGTAGACGTAGATTTCTCTTTTGCATGTAGTATGGAGGTCTTTTTGTGTATTGGGTTACATAATGGTATTCATGTTTATGTATGAATAGTGGAACCGTGATATGTAATACTTTGTAGTTCGAGAAGAGAAGTTCTCTCTTGATATATGTGATGGATGTTTTGTAGTTTATTACCTGTATTTTAATTATGGTGAAATGAATCTTAATGACAACTTTCTCGAGGCCATTCCGAGAATGTGATACTCACAAGGGGAGGAATCCTAAGACTTAACAAGTGTTTCAAAATAAACGAAAATGAAAAATTACTGGTGTATTTCCGCTGCACTAAGTAATATGTTTTGATTTACCGTACGCGTATAGTATTTTTACCCACATGTTGCGCCTCGAGATGCGTGAAAGATCGAGATGATCGTATAACGGATTTGGGGCGTGACAGCAAGTATCCATAAGTTGAAAAACTAAGACCATACAATATAAACCAAGACAATATTGAGACAAAGTCAAGTGTATCATATTGGTGACCACCCAAAACGAGATCCCATGGTTGAGATAGTCTTAAGATAACACGATAGTTTCTACCTTGCTTTCTAATGGTACAAATATTTATAAATTTATATGCTTTTTGAACCACAAAAAATGTGGCTGTAAATACTGTGATGTGATTAGATTATATCATAGTGACATCACAAATTAGTAAAACTTACGATTAGAAACCATCCGACATTCATTTGAATGAGAATTCAATGGCAGATATGTTGAATTTAGGGTTAGGGTTTGGGTTTCAAGAGAGAAGGAGAGAGATTGAGAGAGGAGTGAGAACAGAACAACTAGGGAAAGAAAAGGAGAGCATGTATTTCTCACATGACTCCATATTTATATAAAAATAGTTTTGGACAAGTATGCCCTTACAATATGTATGGGCCCCCTTATAACATAAAGGTACACCCTGACAACACTTCCCCTAAAGTTGGTGCATAGATATCTATCATGCCCAACTTGCTAAGACACATGTGCAACTGATGATTGAGAACTCCCTTAGTAAATACATCCGCTACTTGCTCGTCAGTCTTCACAAAAGGAGTACAAACCTCCCCAAAAATAATCTTCTCTCGTACGAAGTGTCTGTCCACTTCAATGTGCTTTGCTCGATCATGCTGAACTTGATTATGAGTAATAATGATTGTTGCCTTGTTATCACAATATAGGCTCACTGAGCCAGTGATAGGGAATCTTAGTTCGTCTACCAAGATTTTCAACCACAACATCTCGCATAAGCCATGAGCCATAGCTCGAAATTCAGCATCTGCACTGGATCTTGTGGTTGCTTCTTGCTTCTCCATGTCACGAGGTTGCCCCCAACGAAGGTGCAATACCTTGGAGTGGATCATCCGTCATCCTTGGCACCCGCCCAGCCTGCATTAGTACGACTACACTCTCATGTGACTATTTTTCTTGAAGAGAAGTCTCCCTATCAGGGGAAGATTTGAGATACCTCAAAATCCTGTATGCTACCTCCAGGTGAATCTTTCTAAGTGAGTGCATATACTGGCTGATCACACTAATAACATATGCAATATCCGGTCTGGTCAAAGAGAGATATATCAGTTTGCCAACTAGTCACATGAGAGTTGTTGGAGTTTATGTAATACACCCACGTGGGTGTCTGTTGTAAATAAGGTTGTAACTAGTAGATGAAGGTTGTAGATAGAAAAGGGAAAAAAGTGTAATGGAGGCGGAAGGTGGAGAAGGAGATTAGGGTTAGAGAGAAGTTGTGGGGAGAGGAGAGAATGTGAATTGTTAATTCATTCTCCCTCGCACACTGTATATATGTATATATATGATGGGGAGGAACCCTACAAAGGAGAACAATATTCACGTGATACTATTCACGTGGTACTATTCACGTGAATAGTGAAAACCCGAAAAAGGCCCCATGTGGGAAGTGGGACGCAGCCCACTTGAGACCCCCACGTGGGTGTATTACATAAACTCCAACACTCCCCCTCAAGCTGGTGCGAAGATATCCATCATGCCCAGCTTGCCAGTCAAGGTATGAAGAATAGACTTGTTCACCCCCTTTGTGAGTATGTCGGCAACCTGTTCCTGTGTTCTTACATACGGAGTACAAATCAATCTTTGTTGAAGTTTTTCTTTAATGAAGTGACGATCAACTTCAATATGCTTGGTCCTATCATGCTGGACTGGGTTGTGAGCAATGTTGATGGCAGCTTTGTTGTCACAGTAGAGGCTCATCGGCTCTGTCATCTGGAGTCCCAGTTCCTCAAGCATGGTCCTCAACCAAAGGAGTTCGCACACACCATGTGCCATAGAGCAAAATTCTGCCTCTACACTGGATCGAGCTACAACTGGCTGTTTCTTGCTTCGCCAAGAGACAAGATTTCCTCCAACAAGGGTACAGTATCTTGACGTAGACCGACGATCAGTAACTAAACCTGCCCAATCTGCATTAGTATATGCTTCCACTCTAAAGTGTCCATGTCACCCGAACAGTATTCCACAACCTGGAGAGCCCTTGAGGTACCGAAGAACTCGGTGAACTGCCTCAAGATGTGATGACCGTGGTGCATGCATAAACTGACTGATAACACTAACAGCGTAAGCAATATCCGGACGGGTGTGTGCCAAGTAGATCAGCCTGCCAACCAATCGCTGAAACATAGCGACATCCTCAAGAGTGTCACCCTCCTCAGAATTCAGCCGATGGTTCTGATCAATTGGAGTCTCTGCTGGTCGAGCTCCCAAATACCCAGTCTCATGTAGAAGGTCCAATACATACTTCTGTTGAGAGATGAAGATGCCCTTCTGAGACCGAGCAACTTCAATTCCCAAGAAGTATTTCAGTGGCCCCAAATCCTTTGTCTCAAACTCCGAGAACAAGAAGGTCTTCAGCTGTTTTATCTCTTTAAGATCATTCCCAGTGATGACAATGTCATCAACATAGACGATCAGTGCTGTGGTACTAGTCTGCTGGTGCTTCACAAACGTGCGATCGGCCTGACTCTGCTTGTAGCCCACTCGTCTGATCGTACTGCTAAACCGCTCGAACCATGCCCTTGGAGATTGCTTTATCCCATACAGGGCTTTCCTTAACTTGCACATCTTGTCGTCACTTCCAGCAAGTGTCAACCTAGGTGGTAGTTTCATGTACACCTCTTCTGTCAAATCTCCATGCAGAAAGGCATTCTTCACATCTAGTTGATGCAATGGCCAGGATAGGTTGGCAGCTAAGGATAGAAGAACTCTGACTGAGTTCATCTTGGCCACAGGTGCAAAAGTCTCCTGATAGTCTATCCCATATGTTTGAGTGCATCCCTTGGCTACGAGTCGTGCCTTGTATCGTTCGACTGACCCTTTAGCTTTATGTTTCACTGTAAAGACCCATTTGCACCCCACAGGTTTCTTTCCTTTGGGTAGTTGAACAAGTTCCCATGTTTTGTTCTTCTCAAGAGCCTGCATTTCATCCATCATAGCTTCTTTCCACTTTGGGTGACTAAGTGTGTCTGCAACACTGGAAGGCAAAGAAACAGAGGAGGCAATACTGACAAAATTCTGATATGACGGAGACAGACTGATACGAGACAAAATGTGAGATTGGGTGTTCCGTACAAGTACGTACACCCTTCCGAAGTGCAATAGGGAGGTCAATATCAGTGCTCATACGATCATCAGAAGTAGGAGATGCATGTGGCTCAAGAACATAAATAGGAACTGAGGCAGGGACAAAAGCAATACCTTGGAACTGGATCCGAGGGGAGACTTGCAGATGTAGGCGCAGGGACAGTGGCTTGTCCTTTCTTCTTGGTTCTGACATATACACGCACATCAGCTGTAGTAATGGAAGTGTCCTTGTCACTAGACTGAGGTCCCGGCATAGGAATAGAGACATGTAGAGGGCTGGGGACACTCTTTTCTGCAACATCATGCTCCCCCTGAAGAGAGTACTGCTCAACAAAGAAGGGGATGGACTCAGGAAATGTGACATCCATAGAGATGAAGCGACGACGGGTAGCAGGATGATAACATTTGTACCCTTTTTTATTAGAGGGGTACTCCAAGAAGATGCACTTTAAGGCCCGCGGATCTAACTTGTCCCTCGAAGAACGATGAATATGGACATAACAAACACACCCAAAGACTTTTGGAGGAAGAACAACGAAAGTCGGGCGGTCAGGATCTAGGAAAGATAGGGGAGTCTGAAATCCGAGAACCCGAGATAGCATATGATTGATGAGGTAAGCAGCAAGGAAGACAGACTCAAACCAATAGTGTTTAGGAACCTGCATGCCTAACCGGAGAGCACGCTCAACTTCAAGAAGGTGACGATTTTTTCTCTCAGCTGTCCCATTCTCTTGAGGTGTTGAAGGGCACGAGGTCTGATGAACAATGCCATGTGAAACAAAGTAGGATTTCAGATCCCCATCGAGGTATTCCCCCCCATTGTCAGAGCGAAGAATCTAAGTGGTATGGAACTGAGTGGTAACCATCTTATGGAACTTTTGGAAAATGGAGAGTACATCATCTTTGGTTTGCATAAGGTACACCCAGGTACAACCACTAAAGTCATCTACAAAGGTAACAAAGTACCGATATCCAAACAAAAAAGTCACAGGCGCGGGGCCCCACACATCAGAATGCACAATAGAAAAAAGAGTAGTAGTTTTATTCTCACTAATGGGAAAAACAGAACGACAATGTTTGGCCAGTTCACAAATTTCACAATGAAAGGGAATTGCAGAAACAGAAGAGAAAGCAGGAAAGACACGCTTTAAGACTGACACGGGTACACGACCTAGCCGGTTATGCCAAAGCATTAACTGGTCTTTGTTGACTCTACTACTAGTACTGATGTTAGATTGGTGTGCAGATGCAGAAACCGAAGAATCTAGGATGTATAAGCCACCGTCCTCACGTCCATTGCCAATCGTCCGCCTCGACTCTAGATCCTGAAACACACAATAAGAAGGAAAAAACGTTACACTGCAGTTAAGACTTTTGGTAAGATTACTGACGGATAGTAAATTAGCTGTGAATTGCGGAACATGCAAAACAGAAGACAAAGAGAGAGCTGGTGTGGCATGAACATCCCCTTTTCCAGAGATAGAGGAATAGGTGCCATCAGCTATCCGAACTTTGTCACGACCAGAGCAAATACCATAACTAGAGAAAACGGAGGACATACCAGTCATGTGATCAGACGCCCCTGAATCAATGATCCAAGAAGGGCTAGAAGGTACAGTAGAGGCGGAAAAAGCAGTCCTAGTACCTGTGTGAGCAAATGCAGACGTGGAAGTGGAGGCCTGGCCATTGAGTTGGGCCATCATGCGGCGAAGTCGCTCAAGATCTACAGGAGAGAACGAGTATGTGTCCCTAGAGGAGGTAGACACTGGTGGTGCGGTGTCCTGTGTGACTGAGTGCGTTGAGGGAGGTCTCTCTTTTGCTGATTGACGCTGATGGGAAGTCAGGGCCTGTCCTGGGGGACGTCCATGGAGCTTCCAGCAAGTGGCCTGGATATGACCCATGCGACTGCAGTGATCACACTTGGGTCTGGGTCGGTCCTCAGACTCCTTCGGACTGGAGGTCTGGCCCTTCTGATTTGTAGCAGCCAGGGCAGAGCGGTCCTGAGTATCACTCCCATTGCGGAATTGCATGGTAGAGCGGCGGCTGTCCTCCCCCTGAATGTAACCATAGACCTGTGCTAGAGAGGTAGGAGCAGGATCCCTTCCAAGGATCTGAACACGAGCTCCCTCAAAGCTCGGATGAAGGCCGGAGAGAAATTGGAAGATCTGAGAACGTTCAACCATCACCTTGAAGGACTTGACGACATCTGCGTACTTGGGGGAGTAACTTTGGTTGTGATCGATCTCCTCCCATTTGCTTTGAAGGGAAGCATAATATGTACCAAGCTTCATATCCCCCTGGCGAAGACAAGATATCTCTTGTATTAATTCATAGAGCTTGGCGAAATTGCGTACTTGGGAGTATGTCTGAGATACGACATCCCAAACATCTTTAGCCTTTGGTAGGAACATAAACCCTCTGTTGATTTGGGTTTGCATCGAGTGAAGAAGCCAGGACATGATAGTCAGGTTCTCCATAACCCAAATCCGATGAGATTTGTCTTTCGGATCTGGTTTTTTAGTAGCACCTGTCAGATACTCACTGTAGCCACGGCCCCCAATGTACATGAGAGCGGAAGTCTTCCATTCCAGGAAGTTGGTGCCATCGAGCTTCACAGTGGTGATGCGGAGCTGAGGGTTGTGATTTCCATGAGAGCCATGAGTCACAGGACGATCCTCAGAGGAAGAGCTAGAAATTATAGATGTGGCCTCGGGGGAACTCATCGGAGCAGGATTACCAAAAATAGCAGGTAGTGTACCGGAGGCTCCCAGAAAATCGAAGCGAGGTCTGGAGGATCCCTAAAGGCCCAATTAGTGGTGCACCTAGGACAGGAGGGCCCAGAGAGGTCTGATTTTGAAAGAAAATCAAAACCCAAAAAGTAGCGGGGGATCCGAGTGATTTTTGGAAACTAGGGTTCCGACGGTCAGAATTCGTCGAATCAAGTTTCGAACTGTTCCACGAGCTGTACTGAAGAGGGCGGCAGGGTCAGAGGGGCCTACTGTTGCACGAATATCACAAAAAACCAAAACCCATAAATCCTCGAAAAACGTGTTGGCCGGAAAAACGCTGGAGAAGCTTGAGAAGAAGACAAACTGGATCTTTGATGCGGCTGAGGGAAAAAACTAACAAGGAAATAAGAGCCTCTGGTGTTTTGCCTCAGGATTAATCCCTAGATTGCGTAGGAATGATCTCTGCAATTTCTTCAAAAGTTCTCCTCGGCTCCGGATGCTCACATAACCGTCTTAGATCGGAATGGAGTCTCTAGGGGACAAAGACACATTCCCTAGAGCTACCGGGCTTTGATATCATGTTGTAAATAAGGTTGTAACCAGTAGATGAAGGTTGTAGATAGAAGAGGGAAAAAAGTGTAATGGAGGCGGAAGGTGGAGAAGGAGATTATGATTAGAGAGAGAAGCTGTGGGAGATTAGGGTTAGAAAGAAGTTGTGGGAAGAGGGGAGAAACTCTACAAAGGAGAACAATATTCACGTGACACTATTCACATGGTACTATTCACGTGACACTATTCATGTGAATAGTGAAAACCCAAAAAAGGCCCCACGTGGGAAGTGGGACGCAGCCCACTTGAGACACCCACATGGGTGTATTACATAAACTTGAACAAGAGTAACTCACCACTGGCCTCTCGCAGCTTGTGATTTTGTTCTATAGGGGTGTCCACGGGTATGGCCCCTAATTTTCCTGTTCCTTTGAGAAGATCTAAAACATACTTCCTTTGGGAGATAAAGATCCCCTGACTTGATCTTTCCACCTCTGACCGCAACATCTTTCAGTAACTCACCAAATTTTCCCGTGCCTTTGAGAAGATCTAGAACATACTTCCTTTGGGAGATGAAGATCCCCCGACTTGATCTTGCCACCTCTTAATGCAAAGCCATTGTAACTGGAAACTCACTTGTCTCACCACTAACTATTCTCAGACTAATTATTGCTCTATCCTAGACTCATTTTTTCCTAATACCCAAAAATGAACTCTTTAGAAACTCTACTGAATGCTTTATCTGAGATTTTTCCTCTTTTCTCTAAACTTCTCCATCATTTGTCTAAATAAAAAGATTGCCTCGATTGTTGATCTTCCTAAAACAAAACAATATTAGTTCTTTGATATCCTCGTGTTTTGTCTTAATCTTTGCTCCATCACTCTCTCCCATAGTTTCAGGTTGTGGCTTATACTTTCGATGCCACGATAGTTGGTGCGGCTTTGTATGTCTACTTTGTTTTTATATATAGGTATTGATCTACTTCTCCATTCATTTAATATTTTCTTTGCCTCTTCACAATGTTATTAAACAAGTTAGTAAGCTTGCAATATCCAGTGTTTCCTATGATTATCACACCTTTATTGGAATACCATTTGGTCCTCAAGCCCAACCTATCTTCATCCTTGCTGAAGCTTCTATCCTAAAGGCTGAGTTTATTCCTATTTTCTTTAATCTTCATACACTTGCCACCTTTAGTTGTAGTAGATTGAATTTATTTAGGAGGAGCTGGAGCTGGAGCGGAACCATCAGGATGGATAAGATTCCTTGGCTATGTGCAATGGGATAATATGTTTCTTGACTAAAAGGGAAAAGGGTTTAGAGAGGCCTTCAAGATAGCTTTGAGCTTAGGAGCAAGATTTCTGATATTATGGAAGAGATTGAATAAAAGTGGCTATTTGGATACAGTAAAGCCTTGAAAAGTCCAAATAAGAGTGGTGTGCCTTTGCACGTAACTTGTAGTTGACGTTGCAAATATACATCAGTCCTTAAGTGACTACAAATGTGAACCTAATTTGGGATTTTTTTAACATGCATTGTTGACAAATAACAAGTTACGGATTTATTTCTTCAGAGCTTATTTGATAAGGTTGTTGTCTCATGTTGTGACCTGTCAGTTTCTATTATTTGATCTCTTAGGTCCCAAGGAAAGTTTAATGAGGCTTATCAAAACAAAGAAGGAAAGTTTTATGATCACACTGTTTCTTTTTGAAATGTGACATGTAAAAGTATCTTCTCAATGTATTGCAGGAAAAAAAGAAGCAGGTCCAGCGCATTAGAAGTATATTCCACCGTCGGTTGTCTGTCCCGCTTGCTGACTCAAGGTCAACGCTTCTTGCCTACAAAGCTTGGGAGGTCGAACAAGGGAGTATTCATGAAATAAACTCCAGTGACTTTGATGGGATTCCCTCTCATGTTGCCTCAGCATATCGAAAGGCCACAGAGATGTATAATACACGCATCCCCCATGAGGAACAGATTTCTAGGCGGGATGCATTTGACACAGAGAGGCTTCAACATTATATGGTATGGTAAATTTCTACAACATTATGAACAATAAATGGCTTAATTACGTGATCTTTAAAGGGATGGATTCAGTTCTGTATTTATTTAACTAGAGATTTATTCTTTATACTCATGCATTCTGCATCCACAGGGATCTGCGCACATATATTGCTTTGTGTGTGTTTATTTATCAGTGTTGCTCTCGAAATATTTGTTAGCCCTTATTTTTAGTTTCTTGAGCTTGCAAGTGAATAAGCATATCTACACAAAATGGTGTAATATTTTTTTTTTTGATAAGTAAAAATGGTGTAATATTTGGGCCCACAATATTAAATTTCCATTTTATACTTTTGATGCACATGTATTTTTCTTAAAACTGTATCTGGAGCTTATGCTTTTGATAATTGATGCCCGCCCTTCAACTTTAATAATCTTGTGGTAACTGATTCTAATGTAGTGCATCATATATATGAGCTCAGCTCACACAATATTTTGTGTAATCATATATCTTGACATACGCTAAGTTATTTCAGGGACAGCTATGGGGCAGTGGAGATGGTCATAGAGAAGACTTAAAAACTTGTATCACTCCTGTGGCCGGCTTCCCTTTCACCCTTCGCCAAGTGTAGCAGCTCTCGGAGGGGTGGATTGACAAGCCTTGCCCGGCGGGGACCACTAAGCATTATTTAGAGCCCGGCCATTTGGTCCACCATTCTAAAAGAATTTAAAGGGATTGATTATGCAAATTTATTATTGAATTGGGATCCAATGGTTCACAGTCCCAACTATGATGAGTTACTTGTATATTCCTTTTGTAGGCTACTGAGATGTGTCATTCATCAAGCCATTTTTTTTTTATAGCTCTCCTGAACTTTAAGGGTCCTCTGTTTTCTTTGTACATAAATGTACACGATCTATCCATCACCCAACTATATGGGGTCGGCTGCACGAAACCTGTTTCTCCATTCGATTCTATTTAAAGCCATGTCTTCCATCAAGGCAAGAGTCTTCAGTTCTACCTATATGCCTTCAATCTACATCCTTTTTAGCCTCCCCCTAGCCCTTTTAGAACCTTCAACCTGCATTCCCTTCTCAATGGTGCTGTCATTGGTCTTTGTTGTACATAATCAAAGGATCTAAGAAAATGGTGTGATAACACACATTATCTATCCCAAGTCCCAACAAGAAGAAAAAGAAAGAAAGAAAACCTAAGTTGTGTCAAGCAGTGTTAAGATGTGGAATCTAGAAAAATATTCTTTGTTATAGTTCAATCTAGATTCCCGACTGATGGATCTGTCAAACAGTTAAGCTTGGTTGTCTCTACAATAGGTGTTATTTGTTATAACATCTATAGTTTTGCTTACTTGGTTCCACCTTCTAGATGTATAATTGTCATCTTCTTGCAGTCTTCTACATAATCACGTATATCTTGACATAGGCCAAGTTGTTTCAAGGAGTGTCAAGATGATGAATTTGGAATGGACAACCACAAAATTCATTTGGTGATATGGGAATCAGTGTGCAAGGATAAGAAAAGAGGAGGATCAGGGATAAAAAGAATCAAGGAGATTAATAAGGTGCTCTTGGGCAAATGTCTATGGAGGTTCTGCGATGAGCTATCTATAAGTACGGGGAGTCTCACTTTGGATGGGAAAGTAGAGAGACCACGCTCCCCGTATGGATGCAGTGTTTGGAGAGGGATTCTGAAGGTCTCTGGGGAGTTTGCTAGTGGGATTTGGTATGAAGCAGGATTGGGAAACACGATCAAGTTTTGGGAGGGTAGCTGGTGTGGAGACGGGCCTTTAAAAGATGCTTTTCCAGTGCTCTACTCTCTTTGACAGGAAAAACTGGTCTATTCAGGATTGCGGTCAAAGAAGTGGGGAGGTGATGGGATGGAACTTAGGGTTCCGGAGAAACCTTAACGACTGGGAGATAGAGCCTCTTTCTAGATTGCCTGCCTTGCTCTAGGATGTGCACTTTTCTCTAGCGGTCCAGGACAAGAGGGTTTGGACTGGGTCGAAAAGTGGGAAGTTCTCTGTGTGGTCTTTCTATGATGATTTGCATAGTGCGAGCAATTCTCACTTTCCGGCATCCTTGGTGTGGAAGTCTAAAATCTCGACTAAACTTGCGTTCTTTGTGTGGGCAGCTGCTTTGGACAAGATTTTGACTATAGACCACTTGAGATGATCCAGAGGGCTTGTCTTGGTTGACTATTGCTATATGTGCAAGCAGGGTGGAGAAAATGTGAACCATCTCCTTTTGCATTGCAATGTTGCAAGGGAGGTGTGGTCTGCTTTCCTATTGGAGTTCGGGGTGTGCTTGGTGATGCCGGGCTCTGTGATAGATCTCCTATTTAGTTGGTGGACGTCATCCTTCTCTTAAAGAGGTTGGATTTTGTGGAAGCTACTCCCAATCGCAATCTTCTGGGGGTTATGGAAAGGGAGGAACCGGCGTGTTTTTGAAGGCAAGAGTGAGGAATTGGGGGCTATCGTCATCAACATTAAAGGCCTTCTGTTTTTATGGTAAAAAGTATACAATATACATAGAATGTAAAGGGCTATTTTTTGAGGGTTTTGTTTTCCGATGGGACCTCCTTTGTCTTAGGGATGTATATTAGTTGGGGGCCCTGGGCTTTTTCCCTTGTTTGGGGTTGGCTTGGGGGAGGTTAGCTCGACCTCTCTTGCTGGCCTTTTGTTTTTTGGCTCTGCCTTCAATAAAACTTACACTTACAATTTTTTTCCTATTCTATCCAGATACCGAATTGGTGCATCTGTTAAACTGTTAACCTGAGTTTGTTCTCTTATAACTGTTATAGCTTAACAGTCTTGTTCACTTCTTTCATCAACATTCCAGAGAATCAAATGAGAGAAATTACAGTCAACAGAATATGTAGTTTGAATGAGTTCACAGTTCTTGTGGATTACCGCAAATTTGGAGTCTTTTACTCAGAAAGTACTGAGAAATAGGAAAATTGGAGATCTAGCAGAATTATCTGTGAGAAATTGGGAAACTGGTAAAGTGGGTTTTCAATGTTTTAGAAGGAATAAGCACGTAGTATTTGATACAAATGATGCAAGTGATTCTTCTAGGGTCGTGGCTGTTTGAAAAACTGAAATATATTCTGGTGTTGTTTGGTTGGTAAAGTTTTCAATCCCTCCTTATAATGTAGAATTTGAAAGAATGGTAAAACTTGCGTAGCCATGTTAATAATACTTTTAGCTGACTATTCTTTTCCTTTGGTTATTTGACTGATGAGCACCATCCCTATTTGCCCATTTTACAGTCTGTGATACTTCTTGCATTATATATTGATTCAATCATGCGGCTATCTTTTTTTCTTTAATTATTTGCAATTGAGTGTTATTATGTTGTTGCAGTCCTACTTAAAATTTGAACAGTCATCTGGCGATCCAGCTCGTGTTCAAATTCTGTATGAACGTGCTGTCACAGAGTTTCCTGTATCAAGTGATCTTTGGCTTGATTATACTCGCTATCTGGACCAAACCTTGAAGGTTCTCCCTGAACTTTATTTCAGATAAGTCTCAAAAAATGTAATTGCTTTGCAGTCCATAGTAATTTTCCATCTTTTTGTTTCAGGTTCCCAATGTTGCAATGGATGTTTATTCCAGGGCCACCAGAAACTGTACCTGGATTGGAGAACTTTGGGTTCGATACTTGCTTTCCTTGGAACGTGCTCGAGCTTCTGAGAAAGAGTTGTCTGCCGTATGTTTTAGTTATTATCTTCTTCTCTTTGGAATCTTATTTTGAATGGAGCTGAGGTTTGATTTTTTCAGCAGTTGAGATTAGCAAATGCAGCACTCCATCATAATTAAATCTGTGGATGAGCTTGATAGAAAGTTCGTAGCTGGACTATGGTTTCTTTATTTATTTAAAAACACCCAATCCAGGGTTGAGATTATGGCGGACCCCTATCAGTTTATTAATAAGAAAGAGTAATTACAAAAGAAGGGTTGGGGGAAGGGGACTTTAGGGATTCTCCTTAAGAAAAGACAATCCGTACAAGTCTTAAAAAAGAAGACAGTAATACCCCTACACAACCAGCACATTAGAAATAAATCTTCTAACACTCCCCCTCAATCTGGAGAGTAAACATCGTGTAACTCCACTCCAGCTTGAAACTAATGTAATCCATACGAGTCTTAAAAAGGGCTTTAGTGAACAAATCTGCTAACTGATCTTCAGACTTCACATACGGAGTAGAAATATCGCCACACACAACTTTGTCTCTAATAAAGTGATAATTCACCTCAATATGTTTTGTTCGTTCATGAAATACTGGGTTAGAAGTTATATGGATATCTGTTTGATTATAATTTATCACAATACAACTTCATCGGAGAATCGACATTAACACCCAACTTCTGAAGCAGGTTTTTCAACCACGTTAACTCGCAAGTGGTATAAGTCATTGCTCTACCAGTCCAATCAGCATCTATTTAACTAACTTCACGGAGATGTCCATTAGACCTTTATAATAATCCATGGCTAGGAGAACAACTTCACTAAAGAGACCAAACTAGGCTCGTGGAGACTATTTCATCCCATAAATCGTCTTTTTCAAGCGAACACTACCCGACTCCCCCCCTGAGAAACAAATCCTAGATTAACGACATAAGAGATCATAATACGAACTGAAGCAATCTTAGCAATGGGGTAGAAAGTCTGACAATATTCGATGCCATAACGCTCTGTGTTGCATGGACAGAGACACGTGTGTCGAAGTCCGATTCGGGTACGAGGTGTTGGACTCGGAAAACCCTAAAAATAGGATTCAAGGATTCAGCTGAATATTTTATTAATTTATTTCTATTTTATAACAATGAGTCTGTGGCGAAATATCAAGATTTTCTTGGTTGATTTTGGTAGGGTTTTTTCCAAATCTTAGAAGCAAACCCCTATTCTCTTCCACGGAATTCAAACCCCCTAATTTCCCTATAGTGAATATTTATTTTCTTTAAAAAAATTTAGTTTAAAATAAACGAAGAGTCCTAGGTGAGTCGGTGTCGTAATCCGTGTCCACACGAAGGGAAGCGTCCATGCAATGCATACTTCTGAGTATAGCAACAAGGTGGGCCTTTAATCGTTCAATAGACCCATCAGGGAGAAACTTCATGGTGTACACCCACTTACAACCAACAACTTGCTTCCTCGAAGGTAACGGTAGAAGTTCTCACGTACCATTGGAGTGAAGAGCATTCATTTCATCGGTCATTGCATTTTGCCAATAGAACAACAAAGTGCTTCTTGAACATTGTTAGGAATAGATATAGAAGAGATATATGCAGCAAGTGTACGATAGAATTGAGACAAGTGAGCAAAGGCACAACCTTGGAAAGAAGGTGTTGGGTACAAGCATACCTTTGCGCAAAGCAATAAGGAGATTTGGAGATGAGGTAGATGATGGATGATCTGTTGACGGCAAAGATGACAGTGGAGGACAAGGGTTTGGAGCTGGCACTTGATCGGAAGCAAGATGCTTACGACGTACATACGTGCGAAGTGGTGCAGCCATCGAAACTTGCACATCGGACGAAGAACCACTGACCTTAACATGAAGGTGAGGAGGTGGAGACTCAAACTCAACCAAAGGATACTTATTAGAAAATAATGGAACATATTTACATAAAATAATATCTAGACAGAAGGTTTTTATGAGAAACATGGTTATAACATCGATATCCTTTTTGGGTACAAGAGTATCCCAAAAAAGATGCATTTAATGGCACAAAGATCAAATTTATCAGATTGTGGAGCCTGACCTTGAGGAACTCATATGATTGATGAGATAATTGTAAGAACTGTAGCATTCCAAAAGATTTTAGGGACTTTTATATCAAATAAAAGAATGTTGGTAACTTCAAACAAATGTCTATTCTTCCTTTCCACTACCCTATTTTGCTGAGGTGTATTGAAACATGAAGTTTGATGCAAAATACCATAAGATTCAAGATAAGAAAGAAGTGACAATGAATCATATTCGTTTGCATTATCAGATCAAAATAGTTGAACATGCAAACCAAAATTGAGTTTCAATTTCAGCATGAAACAATTGAGATATAGAAAAAAGTTCAAAATGATTTTCAGCAAATATAACCACGTCATTCTTGAATAATCATCAACAAATATAACAAAGTACTTGAAACCATTTCGAGAGGTAATTTGATTGGATCCCAAACATCTGAATGAACTAAAGAAAAAGGACTTGACACAGTAAGGATAATTCTAGATGGAAATGAAACACGATGGTGTTTACTCAACTGAAACGACTCACAATCTAATTTAAACACATTACTCAAGGATGAAACCATCAACTACAATGAATGTAAGTTTGGATGTCTAAGTCGACAATGCCATTGATGTTGTGTAAGGGAGGTCGTCTGAAATGGAGTTGTCTCTCCATCACCATCAAGATAGTATAAACCACTAGACTTACGTCCTCCACCAATCTTCTTCGTCTTGAGATCCTAAAACACACAAAAGGAAGAATAAGATATAACAAAACAATTTCAAAGATTTGGTAGGTTTACTAACAGACATGAGGCGAAAATGAAACTTGGGAACATACAAAATTGAAGATAAAGAGATGGACTAGGATTAGCCTAATCTAGACCGGATATTTTAGATGCCATCAGCTAATGTTATACTGTAAAAAAGAAGTCCATCGGATGGAGGAGAGCACACTTGGAGTCCCGATCACGTGATTTAAGGCTCTAGAATTAATAACCCAAGGAGAAGAAGAATCAGACACCTAGTGCAATACTTGAATGCGCAAGAGTGGCAGTATTAGATGAGGAATCCTAGACTGTTGTGGCTGGGAGTTTGAAATTCTCCTCATGTGAGATAGTCACCATATCAGTTGTGGTAGTTGGCTGTTGAGGTCTAACAACTGGTACTGAACTCGGAGTTGAATTCCCACTATAACTGTATGGAACATTACTAGCCTTATTTGTTGGTTGTCAATGGAGGTCCCAACAATAATCTACAATATGACCTTCCATACCACTGATTACTTTTATGGGATCTACCACAGTTCCACGACCTCGTCCACGAATCACGGCTTCCTCTACCACCACCACGCACCATTGGAAACAACTAAGGTTGATTTGTCAGCAGCATACCCATCAAAATCAGATAATGAGGCCCGTTGAAGATGAACAAACACTTTGGTCATACTAGGAAGCTCCCTGCTTCTTAAAATTTGAGCCCTAATTGGCTCATATTCTGGCTTAAGTCCAGAAAAAATTTAGCAACATCAAAATCTTCATGCTACTTGCGCTGTTGTTCCAAGGTTGAGGTAAGAGGTTGATACACATTCAACTCGTTCCGGATTTTCTGCAAATATGAATAGTAGTCGGTAAGTGTCTTATCACCTTGCTGCAAATTAAAGTATTCTTCAATCGATTGCATGTTTTGATAATGTTATTCTCGCCAGAGTACATATTTCCAACTTGTAAACATATTTCCTTGGCAGTATTCAAGAACATCAAATTAACACTAATCTTGGGATCCATACTGTTCCATAACCAAATTCAGAATTTGAGAATTTTCCTGCATCCATTCCGAGTAATTACTGGTATCTGATTTTGGCCTATTTCCAGTCAAATACTCCACTTTTCCTTTAGCCGTAAGAAAACATCCACATATTTAGCCCAAGGGACATAATTACTTCCATTAAGCTTAATAGAAGTCAACTGAATATTAAAGAAATTACCCGGCATCTTCATACTAGCCTTACTCTTCGTCAAAAAGCAATACTAAAAAATTACAACTTAACAAAGCTATTCAAACGAACATCGGGCAACACTTACAGTAGCACCGCATGTCACCACTACTAAAACAAGCACATGGCATCACCCACAACAACAAACACCACTATAACTCAACTTGATGGGCTGGAAACAACACCACCATCTATGATACCTGGATACTTCAAAATGGGTGCCGTATCTGTGTCGGATACTTCCATTTTAAGTGTAAATGTCGTATCCACACCGTGTCGGTTCGGTATCCGTGTCGTATCCGGGTAACATAGACCACCATAACCCCGTCCATGACTTCCCCCTGAATCAAGGCTTTCTATACCACCACCACGACTACTACAACTTAGTCCACCACCACGTCTACCTTCATGATCATCTCGACTAGCACCACCGGAAACAACTAAGGCTGATTTGTCAGCAACAAACCCACCGGAATTAGACAATGAGGCCCATTGAAGATGAGCAAACACTTCGGCCATACTAGGAAGCTCCTTGCTTTTGAAAATGTGAGCCCTAACTAACTCATATTCTGGCTCAAGTCTAGAATGAAATTGAACAACATCAAAATCTTCACACATCTTGCACTACTGTTCTAAGTCCGGAGGTAAGAGGTTGGTACACATTCAATTCGTTCTGGATATTTTGTAGAAATGAATAGTAGTCGGTAAGTGTCTTATCACCCTACTACAAATTAAAGTATTCCTCAACCAATTGATATGTCTTGGCAATGTTATCCTCGCCAGAGTACATCTTTCTAGCTTGTTTCCATATATCCCTGCCAGAATTCAAGAACATCAAATTAACACTAATCTTGGGATCCCATACTGTTCCATAACCAAAGTCATGATTTGAGCATTTTCCTGCACCCATTGTAAGTAATTACCAGCATCAGATTTTAGCCTATTTTCAGTTAGATACTTCACTTTTCCTTTGGTCATAAGAAAAGATTCCATTGATTTAGCCCAAGGGACATAATTACTTCCATTAAGCTTAATGAAAGTCATATGAATATTACAGAAGTCACCTGGCATCATCATACTAGCCTTACTCTCTATCGAAATGTACCACCAAAAAGTTACAACTTCACACAACTATTAAAACGAACACATGGTAGCACTCACAATAGCTCTTCATGTCACCACTATTAAAACAAACACATGGCAGCACCCATAGCAACAAACACCACTCTAATCACACTTCAGGGGCTGCGAACAACACCAACACACATCAGACCACCAAAACATAGCACCAATACCACTTGGGTACATTGACTTTACCAACTTTATGAAATTGATTTAACTGCTATTGTACATATTTCTTTTTTATTATCATGGATTCTATCGTATCACTGACTTTCAAACTTGTTTAGATGCATTAAATGCTTTTTCTTGGGTTCCCATGTAATTGGCCTGTTTTTTATTTATCAACTTTTTTTATCCTTTTACTTCTTGTTAGAAGTTGGATTCACAGGGACTCTCCAAGGGCTGAACATTATCAACATGCACTAAACATTATTGTAGGAGCTACAAAGAGCATCAAAAACATCTTCAGGTGCTTGTAGAAGCCTCTACATAGGTTGTGACAACCTTTTTGATCAAATCCCAGCCCGCAACACCCCTTTTGACCAAAACCCTAGCCCTGTTGCAGTCTATAGAACCAACTCTAAGCTTTAAACTGTAATGTTCACGGGTACTGTTCATGGGAGCACCATCAACACCAAACATGTTAACTTGATTCGCAAGAGAGAAAAGGAAAAGATAGAGAAGAACTTGGAGAAGATAGAGGATTAGGGTTTTTTCAAGGTATCAAAACCTTGCTCTGATACCATGTAAGTGAGATTAGATCTTTGAGAAGAAAGAAAGAAATAAAAGCTGACAGAAGAAAAGGAGAAGTTGAACTAGCTTAATATCTTAGTCGACTCCCACAATATATTATATTATGAAAAATTGTCAAAAAACAATAATTCCCCTAGACATCCAGCACATTACAAATAACTCTTCTAATAGACACTACTCTACAAGACATGTAAGACTCATGAAACTTCCACATCATGGTGCCAAGTCAGCCAAGGAAGCTTCCTACCCTTTTTGATACCCTCTCCCAGAATCACAGAATCACTTTCAAAAAATCAAGTCCTTAAAGCCCCATTTGTCACAGAGTCCAACAAGGAATACCCTAAATTCTGCCACAGAATTGGACATTATGCCAAAGTCACAAAATGAAATTACCATGATGGACTGTGGTCTTGCTCAGTCTTTATCTTAGAAATTAAAGTTGCACTTGTTTGTTTGCTACATGTAAATTTGCATTAATCAGTCTGAGCTACTATTATTTTATTCTGATCACATGAAAGTTAGGCCCTTCAAATCTATTCCCTTCTTTCAGGTCTTTGAGCAGTCCCTGCAATGTGCTTTTTCAAGTTTTGAAGAGGTAAGATAATATTCTTGTGAACTGTATATTGTATATGTTAATATGAACTTTCTTTTTTTCATTGTTGGTATTTTAATCTTTATCACTGTTGTTTTCTTTCTTTTCTTAATATTTGTCTCCGTCTCTCAGAAGTCCATTATCATAGGGAATTTATAATATTAGAGGATAATTTACCAATGTACATGATATGAAATAAACGTTGGCATGTCAATCAAAATTCATGTTATTGGGACATGAATATCTACAGGTGCTGTGCTGGATAGAGTAACAACCTATTAATATCTCTGTTTGTACAATAAGGAAGTAGTTTCGGAATGTATGGAGCTCCCTGTAATGGGGTGCTGATATTGAGGAAGTAGATTCGGAAAAAAAGATCAAAGGAATAAAAAAGAGGAGCAAGAGAAGGGAAAACGGAAGTCTGAAAAACAAATCCTGTCATCGTTGATACAGGTCAATCATCTTAATGGCTGAGTGGAGAACGGGGAATAAAAAACCTAGTATAGTCAAATAGCCGGGGATAGCTTCAGTAATAAGCAGCAGGGAATATGGTACTGTGTCGTACCTATTCCAATGTCCAGTTTGAGAACATGGAGTTACGCCAATGGTAGGCATATATTGGTGTTCCTCAAGTAAGGCATAGCATCCTCTGTTAAAGTAGCAACTGCAATCGCATGAAGATGATAATATCAAGATTGATGTTCATTGAACAGTCTGAATGCATATATGTATAAGTGATGCGGCTGTAGAACCTTGCAAGCCAATTGTTTGGTAACAGCATGCAGTGAAATAGACAACTTTAGTAACATAAATTAGTTTTGCTGAAGCCTCTTCCTAGTCTGCTCAATAAATTGTAATGGTCGTAGTTGTCTTGGCTTACTACTTTTGATGCTTTGGCCCCTTGGGCTGGAGTGAGAAAATGATACTAACATGTAGCTTTACCCTTTTTTTTTCAGTATCTTGATTTATTCCTCACTCGGATAGATGGCTTAAGACGAAGGATTTCTCTAGCTAATGCAACAGAGGATGTCTTGAACTATGCGGTGATAAGAGAGACGTTTCAGGTTTATTTCTGTATTCACCTCCAAATATTCTTTGCATCCTTCTTTTCTGATTTTATAATTTGACCTGCTACGTAAATTTAGTTGCCCGTTCGTAGATTTTTCCATTACGGGCTAATTTCCCCAATTTGTCTTGCTTTTCACTATTTCATTGGCCAGGCAAAATGCATTGTAGTTGGGGTGGCATTTTGCTAAGTGCATGAATCATCATCATCTATGCCTTATCCCAAATGTTTGGGGTTGGCAACATAAATCCTACTTCGCCGTTCGACTCTGTTTAGAGCTTGCTAAGTTCATGAATTAAAATACAAAATGGTTCTGTGTTTCCTTCACTGTTTCTTTGGCCAGGAAAAATGTACATTGTGTTTGAGAGCATTTCGATACGTGCATGAACAAGGCACAAATTTTAAGCATGGTGTTTTTGATAGACACATTAATGGGATGTATCCCTGCAAAGATAGCAAGTGAATAGATTCAAGTTTTCAACCTAAACACCAAAAGATGCCTTCTCAGTTAAAAAGGATGTTACTGTCCATACACAACATTTCAAGATGTCTCATAGGATGAGCCATCATGTTAATTGGTGTTTCACCCACTATTCCATTTTTTTTTGTTTTTGTTTAAATGAAATATAGTTATATGATTGGGTTTCACATGTGGCAGCTGAGGTTGCTGGATCAGAGTGGTCCTATTGGACCACCTCATCCCCTCCCTTGGTGGCAAGTTTCATCCCAATTGGCTTCTTGCCATTTCCAAGGGGATGTTTCTTCACTTTTGTTTCTCTATTTAAAACGTTAAAAGTTCAAGGGCTTCCATTCATTAGGAAAACATTCAATTCATGGTATCAACCAAAAAAAGTGCAATGCATGTTAGGGTATGGGTGTGATGTGGATAAGGGTCCATGTGGCCATTTGTTGCAGGATGATGAAAACTAGCTTATATGAGGTGTAAAGATCAGAAATAAATTACCAGAAGAATAAGAAAATATAAAACTACTAACAATCTCTACAAATATGCAGTCTATGCGGATATGCTAGCAATTACTTAAGTTAGTTGTTTCAAAGGCTAGCAATTATTGATTGAGCGGCTTGATGGAAGTAAAGACTTCCACTAGGTAGGGTTCAACCAACACTTATAGGTTCACTTTAATATCGTTTTCCAAGAGATTATATGTTATTTAAAGTTCATGAAGGTTTCTGGTAAGTTTCGGGGCTTTCTGATGGAGAAAGAGAAGAGAATAAGAGAGAAGAGATAATACCTTTTGGATTCACGCCAAGTAGATTGGATTTGCACCAAGGAAGCTTGCATTAAGAAGAGAATAATCCACAAGAGATTTCTCAAGAGCAAAAGTCAATATATTTCATCATAATGAAAAATTACAACTTAAAGAATTTATATAATAACTCAAAACACCAATCTAATTTCAGCTATCCATCTAATCTAAAGGCTATAAAAAATACAACAACTTAAAGTAACTAACCTAAATTATAATGAGCCCCCTAATTGTAGGCTAATTGCAAGCATACCTAAAACTCTAAAAAATATCAAAATAAACCTAGAAAATTAATAAAAACTCTTTACAAGCTCTCTACGCAACCCGCATGCATCTTTCCAATGTGGAGTCTTCATGATGCACATGCATGGGGGGTTTTCTACTCCCATAAATCAAGGAAAACTAAGACTGAGCCCACATCGTCATCAAAGTACAAAGACATGGGTATGGGCCCAATTTTCTACCTTCTCTGGTACACTCTAGGTAAGGACGTGATGTCCTCATCAACTCTCCCTGTCTGAAAAGATTTCGCCATTGGCGAAGCAAAGCTACGATAACGCTCTAAGATGTCGGGGTCGAGCTGTTGTAAATCTGTTTCTGTCATCCATGAACTATCTGACGCTGGTCTGTTCTTCCATTTGACAAGGTATTTCTAAAAGCCTCATTGTCTGGTAGAAACCACTTGCTCATCCTAGATATCTTCAATCTCTTCCATTCTCTTACGTAAATGCAGTGGTGAAGGCAAAAACTGAGGGGGCTGATCGGGTGAATATACTGGCTGAGGTCAAAGGTTGACGACTGAAACTGCTGGTCTTGGGAAGGAACGAGATCCTCCACATTAAATGTTGAGTTGATGCCCATAGCAGGTGGCAGATCCAAAACATACGCATTGGAACTCGTTTCAATATCTTGAAGGTTCTTACACTGCGAGCTTGTAATTTCTTCACAACTCCTGATGGGAATCGCTCGGGCCTCATCCGAACCATAATGTAATTTTTTTGATCGATAAAAGGGATTATATTAAGAGGGCTGAGGAAACCCAACAAAACTGTACAAGCAAAAATAAAAGGAAAAACCCCACAAAGCCTAACAAGGACGCAACTACGCCATCAATCTGTCCCAACGGAAAACAAAATCATCGAATCTGAATTGTTTAAGCTCAGGTATGGCGTAGCTCCAAAGATAAAGGGCAGCTTTGATATTCATGATGATATCCTCAGTGTGGGCCACTTTGTCTTCAAAAATCCAACGGTTCCTCTCTTTCCAAATTTCCCAGCAAATGGCAAACGGGATGATCCTCCATAACTTGTTACCGCCAGCAGAAAAAGCATTGGCATACCACCCGACTATGGAGTCAAAAACCGATAGGGGAAAGACCCACTCCACCCCACAAAGAGAAAGAAAATACTCCCAAATCTCCTTGGACACCCAGCGGTGAATAAGCAAATGGTTGGTGGTTTCCTTGTTCTTACAGCAAAGGATGCATCTATTGGGAATTTGCATTCCACGCTTCCTCATGTTCTCCATAGAAAGGATCTTATCGAGTATAGCGCACCACATGAAGAATGAGACTTTGGAGGGGATGAGGTTGCTCCAATGGTGTTTGGCTAGGAACACATCTTGGCTCGATCCTGAGAGGGAAGAATAGAGAGATTTGACCGAAAAAATACCTTTGGGAATGTAATCACCTGTTAGAAATTTTTTATAGCTGCGGTGAGTCAACAGATATTAAATATTTCTTGTTATTCGCAATAATTCTTTTCCTGATCTCAACACGCAAATCATGAATATGTGATGCAAATGCATCGGCGGACTCGGATGGTCTATGCGTGACTGACATGGGGATGAGATCTATAGGCTTCCTAGGTTTATACCCATTGACGATTTCAAATGGACTCGTGCCAATTGTCTTATTGACTGAACTGTTATATGCAAACTCGGCTACTGACAATATGGAATCCCCTGACTTGATATATGATCACCCACAAGATATCTCTGAAAACTCCATGTTTGTTATTGTCAAAATTCCATGACACTTGTAATGTTGATACCGTACGAATATCACTTCAAGAAGACTTGTAGAAGACTCCATGAAGCCTCATCAAAGAAACCATAAAGATACTACGTTACCCCAAAGAATGTCATCTTGCTGAATCCAGGCAACTACATCAAAAAGAGCAACCATTATATGGCATTGATCAAAGATCAACAAGTTATCAAGGTAAGGGTGTATTTCCTAGATGTGAGATCGGTGTGCACTTGGGTTTCCAGGTGAGGGAGCTCGGTCGACCCAAGAAGTTGCGGTCGACCCAAGATGCACACCTTGCTGTTTTGTCTGACAGACCATGGAAGATCAGTCGACCCAGGTGTCTGCGGTCGACCCCACTTGTACTACTCTTTGGTAGCCTATCACTACGCAGAGCATGGTCAACCGAAGAACCCTTGGTCACCCCTGCCTCTAAGAGCTCGGTCGACCGAGGCACTTGCGGTTGACCCCACTCTCTTTTTGGACTTTTTAACTGTTGCGCCTTAGCCCTATTTAATTCGACTTTTGCCAGTTTGGGTAGTACGACTTTCGAAGCATACGAATTTTTACTACAACTGGCCAAACCTTGTTCTTCGTTTATCTAAACGGTTTTTTGTTTAGAACCCTAATCTCCACCTCTGAGTATCCTGAGAAACCTATTGGAAATTTGGGGTTGGTGCATTTGGAGTTCTTCCCAGTGTTTGATTCTATGATCATCACTAAGGGATTTGTTCGTGTTTTTGGTCTACACCTCTTTGGTAGCCTTTCCTAAGGCTTCGTGACCTCTTGTCTCCCCATCTGGAGAGGTAAGCTCTTCACTTCTGAATCTTTATTGTAAACCGTATAGAGTTATGCAAGAGCAGAACTCGTAGGAGAAATCCTGTTTGAAGTTGAGTCGTAACTCAACTATGCTTGACCTAGAGCATAACTAGGCGTAACCTTGCTTGACCTAGAGCGTAATTAGGCGTGACTTTCCTTGACCTAGAGCGTTATTAGGCGTTGAGAGAAGTGATTCTCTCGGATTTAGGGTAGTGGATTTCTAACCGTTGTTATTCAATTGTAAAAGTTGTACTACTTGATTGAATATTGGATTTTGCTCTCTTTGAAGAGCGTGACAGTGGATGTAGTTGTGTGAACACCGAACCACTATAAATCTTATGATGTAGTTTGCTCTCTGTCTGTCATTGTTTAATTGTTCATTTCCATATCTTATTTGTGTATGCATGAGATTGTGAGTAATACAAAGGACTAAACGAATTGGACCTTAATTAACTTTTGCACAATTTTAAAGAACTCGTAATTGTCCTATTCACCCCCTCTAGGACGTTCATATTAATAATAAGGGTATTTCAATCTCAATAGATTACCTAAACTCCGATTTGTCACCTTAGTCTGACCATTTGTCTGAGGGTGTTAAGTAGATGAAAATTAAAGCCTAGTTCCCATCATATGCCACATCGTCTTCCAAAAATAGCTCATAAACTTCACATCACGATCAGACACTATGGTTTTTGGTAACCCATGCAAACAAACTACCCCTTCAAAGAAAATCTTCGCTATCCTAGAGGCATCAAATATTTTTGAATAGGGGAGGAAATGGGCCATTTTAGAAAACGGTCCACCACAATGAAAATGGAATTGTGCTACCTAATAATCTTTGGCAGCCCAAGCACAGAATCCATGCTGATGTCTTGCCACGGGGAATGTGGCACTGGCATCGGGGTATATAATCTTATGTTTTGCTTTCGATGCTTTGCCAGTTGACATACATGACATTGCTCTATAATTTTGTCGACGTCTTTCTCGAGACTCGGCCAATAAAATCTATTCTCAACGAGGGCAATGGTTTTATCTCGGCCAAAGTGGCTAGCTACTCCACCAAGCGAAGCTTCCAAACAAGAAAGTCACGTAGGGACGTTCGAGGTATGCAGAGTTTATCCCCTTAAAGATGAATCCGTTTTGTAAGGCAAACCCTTTCTCATTCATCAACTGATCACTCAGAAGAGAAGCATACAACTCCTCAATGTATGGGCAGGTAGGATAGTCATCCTTCAACTGCTCAAATTCTTTAACTTAAGCTTTGTAGGTAAACTCTCCAAATCTTAATTGTTCTATTACATCTATCATTCCTTTTGTGTCTTTTAGGATCTAATTATGAAGAAGAGGATTGGTGGAAGGCATGAAGACAGCGGTCTTCACTATATTGTTGGTGGTGGTGGTCTTCGAAATTCTACTCTTCAGACCACACTTTCTCCTCACTAGTGGCATTGTCGCATTGGTCATCCATCGCTACATAGTTTGGAGATTTTAGTTCTTTAAGTTAATTACTATCTTTGGATTGTGAGTTGTGTCAACTTAGTAGCATCTTGTCTTACTTTCATCTAGGCTTGATATTCATGTGTTTAGTCATTTTTCAGCTGTTCATTCTTATGTTTGGGGCCTGTCCAGGATACCTTCATACAATGCTTTTAAGACTTTGTTAATTTTGTTGATGACTACTCTTGAATGACATGGATTAACTTAATGAAAGATAGATTTGGGTTTTCTATTTTTAAACTATTTGATATGGAAGTGCAAATTCAATCTGGTATTTGTTCATGTTGTTAATTCTGGTAGTGCCAAATAATGTACTACTACATTGTTTCAAGATTATTTTGGCTCTCAATATATATTACTTCAAACCTCTTGTGCCGGTTAACCTCAACAAAAAGGGGTTGGTCGAAAAGAAACATCGACATGTGTTAAAAGTTGCATGTTCCTTGCCTTCCAGATGAAAGTACCTAAAATCTATTGCAGTGATCCTATCCACACAGCTTGTTATCTCTTTAATTTGATGCCTTCGTCAGTTCTTAGTAACGCTCCATTCTTAATATTGTTTCCAGATACTTTCTACTTTTTCTCGCCCCTCGTATTTTTGGTTGTATGTGCTTTGTTCATTGTTCAGGTCTAGGAGCGATAAACTTGATCCTCATTTTATCAAGTGTCTTTTTGGGATACTCCCTTATCCAAAAAGGATATTGGTGTTACATCCATTCTCTTCGTCGACAGTTTGTGTTTGTTGATGTCACCTTTTTTGAATATGTTCATTTCATTTTAAATGAGTATAATCTCGGTGACTAGATGTTCTCTATTCCTCTTACTCTAACTAGTCCACTTGCTCTTGATACATTTGGCTCCACACCTCCTAGTTCTGGTTTCACTTGTTCTAATTATGATTTGCAAGTTTATGTTCGATGACTGCAATCCTCACACATCCACCAGTTGTTATCTCTGAATTGTCGACTGTTCTTATGCCTCCTCCATCTTTCATGTATGTAGATCCATCTCCTTCACTAGATCTTCACATTGCCATTCATAAAGGTAAACATGTGTACTTCGCACCCTATTTCTCATTTAGTTTCTCTTACTCATTTGTATCCTTCTCGTATGTTTGTCACATCTCTTTCCTTTATGTCAGTTTTTGTTAATCTTTAGGATGTTATGTCACATTCTTGTTGGAGGAAAGCAATGCAAGATGAAATGGATGCTCTTCATCACAATGGTACTTGGGACCTTACTTCCCTCCCTCCTGGTAAGCAAGCTGTTGTTTGTTGCTAGGTGTATTCCATCAAACATCTTCTCGATAGATTTGTGAAGATACTTAAGGTTTGTCTTGTTGCTAAAGGTTATTCTCAAACCTATGGCATTGACTATGTTGGGAGTTTTTCTTCAGTGGCGAAAATATCTTCGGTTCATGTCATTTTCTCTCTTGTTGCTAATGGGCACAGGCCCTTGTACCAGCTAGACATAAAAAATGCATTCCTTCATGGTACATTGGATGAGGTTTATATGGAGTGCCCACCAGAATTTATTGCTCAGGGGGAGTCTTCCAAGGTGTACAGATTACGGAAGGTTATATATGGGTTGAAACAATTGCCTCGGGTTTGGTTTGACAGGTTTAGTGAAGTTTTACTTTAATTCGGTTTGAGAAGATGTCAATTAGACTACTCTATTCTATTGGAGTTCTGAGGTTGGGAAGATTGTTTTGGTTGTCTATGTTGATGACATTGTGATTACAGGTAGTGACTTTCACACTCTGGATCTTGGACAATGGTAGTACTTTTTGGGTATTTAAGTTGCACGGTCAAAGGCTGGAATTAATTTCTCAACTAAAGTATGTTCTAGATTTACTTGATGACATTGATTTGCTGGGAACTAAATCAGAAGACACTCCAATGGATCCTAGTGTAAAGCTTATTGTTGATCATGGAAAATTGTTTGATAATCGTAAAAGGTATCAGAGATTGGTCAGCAAGCTTAATTAACTTACCATCACTAGACCGAATATTTCTTTCACTGTTAGTGTGGTAAGTCAATTTATGTGAAAGTCTCGGATCCTACATTGGGAGGTTGTGATTCGTGTTCTAAGATATATCAAGGGAGCTCTTGGCCGTGGTTTCTTATACCAGATACATGGTCATGTACGTGTTAAGGGTTATGCAGATGCTGATTGGGCTGACTCGTCATTTGATAGGAGATCTACTACTGGATATTGCAGATTCCGTGGTAGGAACCTTTGGTTGTATATGGTGGTTCGCTTTTGCATAGAAGTTGAGAATCAGGCTATGGCTTACACTACTTGTGAGTTGACGTGGTTGAGGAATCTTCTCAGGAGGTAGGATTTGCAGTTGAACTCCCTATTCCTCTATTTTGTGATAATCAAGCGGGTGTCCATATTGCTTCTAATCCTTTTTTTTGTGAGAGGATTAAGCAAATTGAAGTCGATTGCCACTTCATCAGAGAGAAGGTTGAAAATGGTGACATTTGTATTCAGTGTGTGAAGTTAGAGCATCAGTTAGCTGATGTATTTACCAAAGCATTGAGTCACACGAGGAGTGATTTATTATGTTCCAAGCTAGGTATAAATGATGTATATGCGCTAGCTTGAGAGTGTTATGTAACGCATGGATATTTCTGTACTTTACCTTTACTTTTTTTGTGTAAACATACTTTACCTTTATTACAACATTAGTAATATAATAAATGTGAGGGTCAACTAGTGTAAGCTCAAGACACTAGTTCGACTTTCTCTTCCCTTTCTCTATTCTTCTCCTTCCACTTCCGATCCCAAAATCCTAATTTACTTTATAATACTTAATTTAAAGGAAAGCAAAAAAATATCAAGTTGTCCATCTTCTCATTTTGTGTTCAAATAAACTAAGAAAATGAGAAATATTGTATTTAATGGATCATAAATCCATTGAGGACTAATCCGGGCTTCTGGCTGTTTTTGTTCGTTATCTTTGTTGTTTTCTCTGCCTAGGTCTAGTGTAGGTCATCTTGACCTGCAAGGCTGCAAGCCATAGGCTGTTTGTTCCTTTAGGTTTCGGCCCTCTATAAAGCTTTTTTTTTTTTTTTGATAAGTGCAAATGCATTAAAAGGGCCAAAGCCAAAGGAAACAACAAGCACAAGGGAGGTTGGTCGAGATGACCAAAACCCGAACCTAACAAGACACAACAAAAAGCCCAGAACCCCTATTAACCCCCTTCCTTGGAACAAATGTGTTCCCACCTGAATACAAAATCTTCAAAGAACAAACCTTTACATTCCAAGACCGCCTTTGACCACATATACATCAGACCCTTGATGCTAAGAATTATGGAGCGCATATCAGAGTGTTTATCTTCAAAAGCTCTCTGGTTCCTCTCCTTCCAAATTCCCCAAATAATCGCCAGAGGGGTCATTCTCCATAAGACCTTCCCTCAAGATGAAAACGCCTTAGATTTCCAACATTGAAAGAGGGACTTTAGAGAACCCGGCATTACCCATCTCACTCCAAAATCTAACAAGAAAGCGCTCCAGATCTCCGTCGCCTTCTCACAATGAAGGAGAAGATGGTCCACTGATTCCCCATTGGATTGACACATCCAACAATACTGCACCAAGGTGAAACCTCAAGCCATCAAATGATCTAAGGTAAGGATCTTGTCCAAGGAAACTTCCCAAGCAAAGAAAGCTACTTTGGAGGGAGTCTTGGATTTCCAAACCGAAGCCACTGGAAAGATATTACCTTCGGATTTTTGCAGCTCCACATAAAAGGATCTCACCAACAAGGCTCCTCCCTTAGTCCAAGCCCACAATCTTCTATCCTGCACCGTCGGTCTAAGGATAACATTCTGCAATCTCTCTAAAAGACTAGTAAGCGGATTGATCTCCCAGTCGTTCAAATTTCTTTTGAAGCCCAAATTCCACCCATCTACTTCCCCTTCATTCCTGTAGCAATCCAGAATAGCCCCTCTTTTCCTTTCTGAGATGAAAAACAACACCGGATAAACATCTTTAAGCGGCTTATCACCGCACCAGGTGTCCTCCCAAAAACTGATTCTATCACCTGCTCCAACTTCAAAACTCACCCCTTTTTCAAATTCTTTGTACACCTTCAGAATCCCTTTCCACACACTGCACCCATAAGGACTTCTTACTTCGAGGCTTTTCCATCCATAGAGAGAAACTCCGTATTTGTCCGCCACAACTTTCCTCCACATGCTAGTCCTCTCCTCCCCAAATCTCCATAACCATTTGCCCAGGAGGGCAATCTTCAAGGATTTGAGATGCTTTATCCCTAATCCGCCTCTGTCCTTAGACGTACACACCCTACCCCACCTCACCAAATGAATCTTATGGTTATCCGAATTCCCGTCCCATAAGAAGTCCTTTATGATCTTATCCAAAGTGAGAAACACCCTATTTGGCATTAAGAACAAGGACATATAGTGTATGGGTAAGCTCGATAGAGAGCTATTGATCAGCACCAATCTCCTCCCTTTAGATAAGTAACTAGTCTTCCAAGAAGCTAGTCATCTTCCGAAGCTCTCAACCACCGGCCTCCAAAGCTCCTTGGACCTATAGGCTGCCCCCAATGGAAGGCCAACGTAAGTGGAGGGGAATTTATCAATGCTGCACTCCAGGATGTTAGCCAAGCCCTCCAAATCTTCAACTGTTCCAACTCCAAACAATTTGCTTTTGTTGAGATTCACCCGAAGGCCCGAGACCGCCTTGAAACAAAACAAGATTCCTTTAAGGAATCTCAACTTAGAAGAGTCCGGATCTAGGAAGATGAGAATGTCATCAGCAAATTGAAGGTGGGATATAGTAGGAACCGCCACGGCCACACCGAAGCCCTCCATCTCTCCCAAGGAGACCGCTTTAGATATCATACGGCTTAAAGCCTCTGTCACCACAATGAATAAGAAGGGGGATAAAGGGTCGCCTTGGCGTGACCCTCTTGAGCTCTTGAAGTAGCCCGCAGGAGAGCCGTTAACAAGAATGGAGAAGGAGGCCGACGAAATGCACTTCCATATCCACTTTCTCCATCTATCCCCAAACCCCATCCTCCCAAGAAGATAGTCGAGAAAACCCCAATTGACATGGTCGTAAGCCTTCTCCATATCGACCTTGCAAACTAACCCCGATTGACCCTATTTAATTCTCGAGTCAATACATTCATTGGCTATAAGGACTCGGTCAAGGATTTGACGACCTCTTACAAACGCACCTTGATTGGGGGATATCACTGAGGAAAGGACTTCTCTAAATCTCAAGGCCAGGATCTTTGCTAAGATTTTGTAGGCACTACCCACCAAGCTGATTGGGCGATAATCCAAGATGTTCTCTGCTCCCGTAGCCTTTGGGATCATGGCTAAGAAAGTGCTGTTGGAGGAATAGTCCAAGAAACCTTCTTTTTGAAATTCCTCTACCATCTTCATAAAATCCTCACCAATAATCTCCTAGCACTGTTTGTAAAAGGCTATAGTGAAGCCATCTGGCCCAGGGGCCTTATCGTGGGCCAAAACAGAAAGAACATGAACTACCTCCTCCTCAGAAATTGGTCTCCTCCAGACTAATTTGATCGAACTGAATCCCCTCCAATAAAGGCCTGTAGGGAGCCTTCTCAGTGAACATGTCGTAGTAGAAATCAACCACTCTTTCTTATACTTTCTTCATCCTCCATAATATCCCCCTTGATACTGAGACGAGAGATATAATTCCGCCTTCTATTGGCATTTGCCACCTTGTGAAAGAATTTCGTGTTTTGGTCTCCCTCCTTGAGCCATATGATCCTAGACTTCTGTTTCCAACTGATTTCTTCCATCTTCACCAAATGCTGATACTCCCCCTTCAAATTAGTTCTCTCCAGCTTCTCTTCCAGAGACAGGAGCGCCCCTTCCTCCTCTTGTCTATCAAAGCTATCTTGTTAAGCAATAATCCTTTCTTGTGGTCCACTCGGCCAAACACCTCCCGATTCCACTGCTTAAGTCTCTCTTTAAGCGCCTTGAGCATGCACCTAAAGGATACCCCCGCCTTCTCGACACTGGAAAATGAACCCCACCACTCCCCCACCTTGGCCTTGAATTGAGGATTGCTCAACCACATATTTTCAAACCGAAAAGGGACTGGCCTAGATCTGAAACCCTTGCATCCAAGAAGCAAAGGGGTGTGGTCCGATGTCGGTCTAGGAATAGCCACCAGAGAAACTTCTTGGATATGATCTTCCCAATTGGGAGGTACAAGGAACCTATCCAATTTACAAAGAGTAGGATGGGCTTAGTTGTTGGTCCACGTGAATTTGGCTCTTCCCATAGGAAGCTCCATGAGAGCATTTCTGTTAATGAATTCTCCAAAGTCTCTCATTCCTTTGGTCAACCTCCCTCCTCCGTTCTTCTCTTGAGGGTTGCGGACGACATTGAAATCGCCTCCAATACACCACGGATCATCCCATAGTCCTGCTATGTCATCCAACTCTTCCCAGAATTGATCTCTACCTCTGCTGTCTGAAGGACCATAAACCCCTGTGAGAATCCACCACATTTGCTCCCCCACACCTCTGCATCTAATGGAAACTAAGAAAGCTCCTATTAGAGCATCTTCCACCTCCAGGTAATTCCTGTCCCAGACAACAATAATTCCCCCAGACGTTCCTATTGCTGGCTGAGCTTGCCACCCAAAATCCCACGATCCACAGATATCCTTAATATCCCTGGCCTCCACCTTTTCCAGCTTCGATTCTTGGAGAATAAACACTTTCGCTCCCCATCTTCTAAAAAGACTCTTAGCAACAACCCTTCTATCTCTATTCCCCAACCCCCTCACGTTCCACGACATAATACGGAGCTTCATTTATCAACTGTCTTCTTTCGCCCGCTACGTCTGCTCCTGTAGACCAAGGATTCTCCCGAATTAAAGGGACACTCCAAACGTTTAATCTCTCTAGGCATTTTACTGGATTTTATCTGAGATACGGGTCCACTTCTAGCCACTGAACCTGCTTTACCTGGCTTCACCCTTTTTGAATCTCGTCCTCCTTCCCCACTCCCCACTTGAGGCCCCTCTTCTAGGGTAGGCACATGCAAGTCTTCGTACGTATGCCCATGGTCCCTCGCACCACTTAGACTCCTTCCATTATGGCTTGAATTGGTTTGTATTTGAGTGCTGCCCGATCCCTTAGGTGCTCCCATGATGGAAAGGAGTAAGCTTTTGACCTCTTGTTCGTGTCCTCCAAAGGATAAGCCTAGAGATTCCCCTATTTTGAGAATATTACGTTGAAACCAAGTATTTAGATCAATTTCCATCTGATTAATCGGCCCGATAGGTCTGGTAATTGCATTATTACCGAGCTTGTTAAGAAGCAGCCGCAACCCCTCCTGCTCCCTAACTGGTTCGAACTGAGTAACCCTAGATGGTTTTAACCTTCCTACCGTAGTAGTCCCTGGGGCTCTTACGAATTGAGATAGAATCCCCGAACGCTCAATTGATATCCCTTCTCTGCTTTTGCAGTTGCTAACAGTGCCCATTTCGTTTGAAAAGGTTTTCCCTACTTGGTTTTCAATTCCTGAATTCCCCATTTCTTTCCTTAAGGGTGACGCACTACTGGATCCATTCTCCCAGTTCCCAAATCGCAAACTACCTTCAAATTGGGCAGGCGATAACAAAGAAAATCCAGGGGAGTATAGGATAGGAGAGGAGGAATCGGAGATAGGTCTCTTACCTTTGTGATCCATCTTCCATTTCTCCTTCAAAGAGCAAGAACTCGACCCGCTTGTCACTCCGGGTGATGGCGAAGGGGAATGCTTTTTCCTCGGAGCTTTTTGACCCTCTGGTGGATAGGTGAAAGGATAACAGGTCTGGTCGTTAGGTCTTTTAGAATTAAGCCTATGGGTCCGCACCCGACCCGACAACCCATTACCTCTCTGAAATTTCCTTCGTCTATTCCCGGACCCACCTAGCCACGCTATCCGAATCTTCAAACGAAGAGATCCGGTGTTCCCCTTTCTATAGCCAGACTCCTTATATCCTCTCTTTATCGCCCTCCAGGTGTATGGTTGGCGATTATTCCCGCGATACTTACCCTCCAAACCAGTGTCAGTTTAAAGTTTAAAACTTAAACTCTCTGGTTTCTCCCTGCCATCTGTCACCTGCATGCCAGTCTAAGACCTGCGCCTACCTATCGTAGGTACTTCTTTCTTCTCTCCTACGACACCTTGCTCCGGCTGTACGGCGACCTCCTCCGGTGCTTCTCTGAAGCTCCGCTCCTCCGCACACGACGGTTTCCCCTTTCTTCCTCCTTCCCAGATCTCTCTACTCTAGCTGGGTTTTCTGTCGCCTTGGAGAAGCTGATTACGAAGCTTTTCTGTAGCCGACGGCCACATCACTTGTCGCTCCCTATCGATGGGGATCTCCAGGCTAACTAAATAGGGCGTTTCACCGTCCTGAACGACCACCGTTCTTGAAATATCTTTCGCCTCACCTCTTACCTTCAATCGGAGGGCACTATAATCCGTTTCCGCTATTGAGGCGACGTCTACATCCACCAGACCTCCCATCCTCCCTCCAATAAGTTCGAACGTCTTTCTGTTCCACAGGTGAAAAGGAAATCCTTGAACCCAGACCCATACCGGAGAAGAAGATCAAAACGAAGAGATCGCATTTATGGAGGGCCACCATCTACTCAGGTAGATAATATCGTAACCCACCCTGATGGAAATTAGATTGCACAAGAAAGTCAGGGTTTCCTCATCCTCTGCAAAGAAAAGTCTTCTCTTATCTCCACAGGGAATGAGATAGAAAAGATTCGTGGCTCCTGTAATCCATGTTAGCGCAACTGCAATGTCCTCCCAGATAGATTCTCTCTCGAAGACTCACAAATCACCGCATAAGTCCATCTCTCCTCAGTCCATCTGTCGGAATTAGCTGCAAGAGAGTTGGATACAGTAATCTCCTGAGGTTTCTTCTCCACCGTGGACTTTGCTATGATACCGCTCTCTATAAAGCTTTACTTATAAAAAAAAAAAAATCCATTGAGGACTCGTCAATTTAACCCACTAAGTTCTACAATCTACACCATTGAATTTCTTAAAGAAAGAAGTTAAACATTTATCATCTTAAAGCTTGACCAAGATCCTTCCATTTGCTGTTTGATGTGGACTAGATGAGTTTTAGATCAATAAATTAGAAAAAAGTTGTTCCTTTTTATTTGCAAAGTTGGCTAAGATGCTTCCGAACACAAAACTTGGGCTGGGGGAGTGAAAGGGAAGAGTTAAGAGGCTTTCAAAGTCTCACGCTTTTATACATTGATACGCCATAAGTAACAGTTTCGATTCAATTTTTTTGTATTGGACCTATTTGGTTCGATGCACAGGGAAAATGAACCAAAATAATTTTACATGGCGGTATCATAGCAAAGTCCAGGAACAAAAAAGCTCCTGCATGAAAATCTTGAGCCAGACCAACTCTGGAAACAAAAAAATGCATAGCAGACCAAAATTTAAAATAATGGTTGCGATTGTCGTAGTTTTGATTCTAATGTTTTCTCCTTTTATTTCCTAATATTTGGCACTTTGTTATTATGTTCTCATTTAAATGCCAGGAACATAAAAACAAAAAAAAGGAAAAAGAAAGAAAACATACTGAATCTCACTTGATCTGGCTGAGTCCCCTGGGACTTGTTGACTAGTTGTGGTATCAAACTTACTAGTTCAAACTTCGACTCAACCTTGATCTATTTTTTACTGATTCTACGACAGTGGGCTTACTGGTAGTGTTTGGATAAAGTAAATCGCCTTTCATATCTTTGGTCCGTTTAAATAAGTATTATTTGATTCTTCTTTAACTGTAAATATGTACATTTTCTTTCAGCATGCTACAGATTACCTGTCCTCACACCTAAAGAGTACAGATGGTTTATTGCGTTTGCATGCTTATTGGGCTCGTTTAGAATTGAAACTTGGAAAAGATTTGGTTGCTGCTCGTGGAGTTTGGGAAAGCTTACTTAAGACCAGGTTTTAGCTTCATAATTTCCTCCAGTGGCAAAATTTTAGCATAGTTGCTTTTATTGTTGCTGCTGTACTCTTTTATTTTTGGTGATAACTAAGAGGTTTATTTATTTTTATATATTTATTGGGAAAAGAGGGAAAAATCCCCACTTTTAGGCCTCTTTTTTTGTGTTGCTATTTAATATCGTTATATTGGCTTATACAGTAGTTCGATGTTGGAAGCCTGGCAATGCTATGTAGCAATGGAAATTGAAATGGGCCATATAGATGAAGCTAGATCCATCTATAAGAGATGCTACAGTAAAAGGTTCATTGGAACAGGTTCAGAGGTATGCTTTTTGCTCCTCAGAAGAGTGAAATCTTTTGTACTGTTTCTTCATCTTTGTGTTGGTAGCGCTGCACTCGTAGTGCTCATTGTTTATGGGTTGTTGACACATTTAGCATGCTTTGGAGTTTTAGTTTATGCAGTGTTTCCAATTTGATTATTTTAGAATGTTTATTAATATTGGATATACCTGAAGATATCTTTATAGAGTATGTTTTGGACGCGTGTTTCATATTAATGAAAAGAAGTCAAGTGAGCATATTGTTTTGCTACTATGCATGTGACCATCTCTTGTGTTATGTTATGCAATTGAATCTGCAGGGAAAACAATATGTGCCTTTTCTTCTACAGCTATGAGGGAGAAAATGATAAAGACGTATTATTTTACTGAAATATACTGCTGTCATTTATTAGTTATGCAATTAATCTTACTATGTTTAATTTTAGATTTTTTTATGACCAAGGTTGATAATATATATTTTTTGATTGACAAGTAAAGAGATGTATATAAGAGAAAGCGTATTAAAGACCCCAGGATATACGCAATACAAAAGGCGCTTCTAAGATAGAAGGAATCCTGATGGAACGGAATTCAACCTAGTGGAGCGCTCTTGCCAATACGACTTTTTTGGCTCTGGGTACCCCAAAGGCGTTTTCCAAGAGCAAGCAGCTTAGGGGGAATTTCCCTGATCCCGTGACATTGTGTTCGACAAAGGAGCCACTTGGGGTGGATTCGCAGCAGAGAGAGGGGACGTACCTAATCCAACAACCATAGTTTGATTGAAACGCGATGCACCATCCTTGCTGCTACGTATGTTGACCTTGACTTGACAGATTCCATCTCTGAGAAGTGAGTCGAACCATTTATTTTAGCGGAGCGGGCAGGATCAGATGAAGAAGGAAAGAAGCAAAAGACAGAGGCCTAAAACCCCCTCAAACAGGACAAATTACAAAGACCCGTGGAAAATTTTAACCCACTTAAGAACAAGCTCAACATACGAAATCTCTTAGAATTCCTTGAGAATAGCCACCGGATGAAGTATAAAAGCCCAGATGTTTGTCTTATCGGCCTTTTGGAAAGGGGGAAGATCTTTGATTTGAATGAAAGAAGATGGGACAAAGTGGGTAGAAGAAGCTAATGTTCCGAAGAGCTTGGGCAGTGGCTAGTGGGCCTTTTCAAGGACGCCATAAAAGCCAAGTTTTGTAGTCGAATCTGGAGGAAGACAGTAATTTTGGGGAGGACTTTTATTGCAGAAGAGAAAAGAAATGGCGGCGGTAGCTTCATACAACTTTCTGAGTTCATTCCCAGTGGTCAGAACTTAGTTTTTTGTTTCTTGGAAGGTCCCAAGGGTGGCGGCTTGGTCCTTGTTGGTAGAAGGTTTTTTGACATTGTATTCGGAAGGATGAGGAGTAGGATGTAACAAAAGTGGTTAGGAGAGAGAAGAAGCCTCTGCTCACACTGAGGTTTCTTAGCCCACATTTGCCAGTTTTTTAGGGCCGAACATCGGTGATGTTGGGCGTTGGAACTTGGATTCACTCCCTGATCTGCGAATCCTCGAATATTGATTTGAATTGGGAGGACATTGCGGTGGTACTAACCTGGATTTATGGCTCTTATCTTTTTTATCTTATCCCTTGTTCGGAGAAAATAAGTGTGTTCTTCGTTGAAGATTCGAAGATGTTGAGTTTTTTGTGTGATTTGGTGTCCATCAAGGTTGGCACCAACCTACTGCTCATAGTGCTAATATAGAGATTCCTGTTGGTGTTCCCAGGACTCGACCACATGGTCATCTTTACCTATGGCCACTCAGGGCTCCTCTTCACCCACTTCGCCTGTGAAATTGTCTGCGATTGACAACCTCCGGAGGTTCCTTGCCCAACTCTAGGGTCATTCTGCCTCGCCCACCTCGTCCTTTGCTCAGTCAAGTACCGTTAGCACTGCCCATCACATGTCTACTGCTTCTCTCAATCTTACCTGGATCATTGATTTAGGTGGTTCTGAACACATGACGAGCAACTCTTTACTCTTGTCTTCCTATTCTATTTTGCTCGAGTAGAGATAAAGTTAAAATTGCTGATGGGACTCTATCTTCTGTTTTTGGGAAAGGGAATGTTCACATTTTTCCTAAGTTCTCTTTATCGTCTGTTCTGCATGTTGCTCTCTTTACTTCTAACATCCTTTCTGCTAGCTCTCTCATTAAAAGCTTAAACTATAGTGTCACTTTCCCCCTTCTTCATGTGTCTTTCAGGACTTGGAGATGAGGAGGACGATTGGTACTGGACATGAAGTGGATGGACTATCTTCTGGATGGACTACCTGTTAAGCCTACCGCACTTCAGTCTCTTAGTAGTAGTAGTAGTAGTCGACTTAGTCTAGAGTCTATTTTGTGTTGGCATGCACGCCTTGGATATGTTTCTTTTCAGTACTTGAAACTCTTGTATCCTTTTATTTACTTCTGTTTCTATGGCTGATTTGCATCGTGAAACTTGTGAGCTTGCAAAACACTATCGCTCATCTTACCCTTCACGGGGCCATCATAGTTTACTTCATTTGATGTTGTGCATTCTGATGTGTGGGGGCTTTCCCCGGTTGCTTCACCCCTTGGCTTCCGTTATTTTGTTAGTTTTGTTAATGATCATATCAGGTGTACCTGGATCTACCTTATGAAAACCAAAGATGAAGTGTATTCCATCTTCCAAAATTTTCATAGGATGATCCAGATATAGTTTGGTGCTCAAATCAAACACCTTCGTACTGACCAAGGGGGTGAATACATGTATGGTGGTATTCAGCATTATTTAGCTGCTCATGGGATTGGCCATAAGAACTCTTGCAGCTGCACCCCTCAGCAGAACGGTATTGTGAGAGAAAGAATCGTCATCTTCTTGAGGTAGCTCGCTCTCATCTTATTGGTAGTCATATGCTTAAATCGTTTTGGTGCGATGCTATTCTGACTGTTGCTTTCCTTGTTAATCGCATGCCATCATGCATCTTGCATTTTCGCACTCCTTATCAGGTTCTTAAACCGGATTGCCCATTATTTGCTGTTACCCTTCATGTGTTTAGATGTTTGTGCTATATTCACATTCTTGGTCCCAACCCGACCAAATTGGATCCCAAGGCCCTCTAGTGCATCTTCTTTGGGTATTCTTCTTCCCATAAGGGGTACAAGTGTTATCACCCCTCTTCTTAAAAGCGGATTATCTCCATGGACGTCACCTTCTGAGAATCGTCTATCTTCTTCCTGCCTCTCTTCTGGGGGAGAAGAGTTGTGATGAAGATAGGCTTTCAAATTCAGATGTCGCTCTCCTTGTTTCTATTCTTCTCACTATCTTGGTTGAGATGACTGATTGGCTTACTGTGGGAGTTGATAAAAGTTCTGGCAGTGCTAAAGGGGAACTAAAGATCTATACCTGAAGAGGAGAGGCCACAACTAATACATGTCCAGGCATAACAATTGTACCATCCTTGGATCTAGGTAATACACCTCCATTTAAGCCTTTTGTATCGTTACTTTCTACTGATGTGTGTGCCCCTGATCTTCCTATTGCTCTTTGAAAGGCTAAAAGGAGTTGTACTCCACATCCTCTTAATAACTTTGTTTCATATGAGGGCTTGTCCCCATCTTATAGGTCCTTTGTTACTTCTCTGTCTACCATTTTGGGTCCTTCCTCGGTGACAGAAGGGCTAAAGCATCATAAATGGAAGGGGATGCAATGCTAGAGGAAATGAGAGCCTTGGAGAAGAAACCAATTGGCTGCAGATGGGTCTATACAGTGAAGTACAAGGCAGATGGGTCAATAGAGAAGTACAAGGCTAGACTGGTAGCCAGTGGATACTCTCAGACATACGGGATTGACTATGTACAGACGTTTGCTCGTTGCAAAGATGAACTCCATCAGGGTGCTTATATCTTTGTCAGCCAACCAGTCGTGGCCTCTTCATTAACTCAACGTGAAGAATGCTTTCCTTCATGGAGACCTCAAGGAGGAAGTGTACATGATCCCTCCTCCAGGTTTCCTACCAGGATGAGGTGATAAGTGGGTTTGCAGATTGAAGAAGTTCATGTATGGGCTAAAACTCGCCTAGAGCATGGTTTGAGATGTTTACCCGGGCAATCAAAACTTTGGGTTATACTCAAAGTCAAGCCGATCAAAACCTGTTTGTTAAACATTAGGCGAAGAGCACCACAACCCTTATAGTCTATGTGGATGGCATCATTATGACGGGCATGGTTTAAAATTTCGGAATGTTTCGTATGTTTCGTAAGAAAACCGAAACGAAACATTGAATGTTTTGTATGTTTCATATATTTCGTTTCGTTTTGTAATGTTTCGGTTTGTTTCGCTGAGATAATCCGATACAATCCAAAAAATAAAATAAAAAATATGATTTCATGATTTTGGAAATATTTCGAAATGTTTTGGAATGTTTCGGAAATTTTGCTTTTTTACCATTTTTTCAATGTTTTGTGAATGTTTCATTTCGTTTCAAGGTCTGTCTTAGTTTTTCACTTGACCGAGACATTCCTTTGAGACGAAATTTTAAACCTTGGTGATGGGTAATGATGTTGAAAAGGTCGCCAAGTTGAAAAAAATACTTGGCAAGTGAGTTTAAACAAAAGATTTGGGACCTCTAAAGTACTTTCTGGGCATAGAGGTGGCTAGATCAAGTCAGGGGATCTTTATCTCCCAAAGGAAGTATGTCCTGGATCTTCTTAAGGATATGGGGAAGTTAGGGGCCAAGCCTGTGGACACCCCTATAGAGCAGAATTACAAGTTGGGAGATGCTAATGGTGAGTTACTAAAGGACGTTGAGAGCTTTCAGCGACTAGTTGGCAGATTGATCTACCTCTCTTTGACTAGGCCGGACGTTGCATATGATGTTAGTGTGATTAGCCAGTATATGCACTCACTTAGAAGATTCACTTGGAGGCAGCATACAGGATCTTGAGGTATCTCAAATCCTCTCCCAGTCGGGGGCTTCTCTTCAAGCAGAATAGTCACGTGAGAGTGGAGTCTTATACAAACGCAGACTGGGTAGGTGCCAAAGATGATAGGAGATCCACATTAGGTAATTGCACCTTCCTTGGGGGCAACCTTGTGACGTGGAGAAGGTAAAAACAACCAGTTCTTGTTCGATCTAGTTGAGAAGTTGAGTTTCTTGCTATGATTCATTGCTTATGCGAGATGTTGTGGTTGAAGATCTTAGTTGCAGAATCGGGATTCCCTGTTACTGATTCACTGAGACTATACTGTGTTAACAAGGCTACTATCAGTATAACCCATAATCCACTTCAACATGATCGTGCGAAGCATATTGAGGTGGACATACACTTCATTTGAGAGAAAATTATGTCTTGAGACGTTTGTACTCCGTTTGTGAAGACTGAAGAGCAGGTAGCCGATGTATTCACGAAGGGAGTCCCTAGCCATCAACTACGTAAGTGTCTTAGCATGTTGGGCATGATAGATATCTACGCACCAACTTGAGGGCGAGTGTTCTCAAGGTGTACCCTTTATGAGGTAAGGGACCCCATACATATTGTAAGGGCATTCTCATCCAAAATGTTTCTCCTATATAATAAACAATAGAGTCATGTGAGACACACATGCTCTTCCAGATTTGCTCTCTTCTTTCTCCTCTCTTCTTCCTTGTTTGAAACCCTAACCCTAAATTCAATTGAAACAAATACCAGACTATAATCTAGATACGATAATTGGTGGTTTGTGTTTTTGGGGCTTTGGAGGTTTTTTGCTCTCGAAGCTTTTCCTTTCCTTTTGATTCGGTTGTATAGTTTAGGGTCTTCTCAGCCCTCTTTTAATATATATATCCTTTGCCGATAAAAAAAACGATAATCTAGATACACATCTAAGTGTAACCAAACCAAGATAGAACTGTTGTAGGTTTTCTTTTCTTTTTTTTTTTTTTTCTCACAACCCTATAAATAACTTTTCACCCAAGGAAAAAGAAAGGAGGGCATAAGAGATGAAGAAGGAAGAAGAAGAGAGTAGGGTTTATCAAGGATCGGAAGTGCTCTGATACCATATGAGATTGTAAGCGATGAGAGATTGGAGAGAAACGAAGCAAAGTGGTTCGGCCTCCTCTATTGTGTTTATATATACATTGTTCTCTTGTGAGCATTAGGCCCAGTTACATAAATAATACTTGAGTGAACTGTGGGACCACACACTAAACCTAACATAAAAAGACATAACATAAATAAAGAAAACAAGAACTCTTAACATGTAACAAGTCGAAAGATGTTTGCTTCTTGGTGTTTTTGGCTTAATTTTAGATGTTGCTTTGATTGGACAAATTTATTATTATAATGTAAATGGGTTTTCATATCATTAAGTTGATTGAGATTACCCTATTTTTATTGGATGTTTACAATGTTTAATTAAAGTGATACATGGTAGAGATTGGGAGTGGATTTATGGTGGAAGTAGGTTTTGATGAGAGTACGCCCTATTGAGTTGAATGGAAGAGTTTTTAGACGATTGAAAATTGTCCTAAGAGAAGATACTTTTTTGATCTTATCTGATTCATGTTATTTTCTTCCTTTGTATCTGTGTTATATGTTTACTAAAAGTGTGCTTGAACATTGTAGCCCCAGTATAGTATAACTTAACTGGTTCTGTGAAGAAAGAGCGGGGGGATGTTGTCACAATGTAAGGAACTCAGGCAAGTTTTAAGGAGGCCGTAGCAGAATAAATTAAGGGTCTGATTAAGCCTAATTGAGTGGCCGAGAATGAGTGATGTGTAGGGTAATAAAGTAATGGATTCTTCTTTTTTGGGGGTTAATTTTTCTAGATTTTGTTTGAACTCTTGGAACTTTGTTCTTGGATTTGATTGCTTTCCTTCTCTACTTCGGACCTACCTTGTGGTTTATGCAGTTTGAGTGCTTTGGCGAATTGTTCTCTTGGAGATGTTCTGCAGGGCGTTATAAAATAGATAGTGCATAGCTACAACTGTCTCTTGCAGGGTTACTTCTCTATTTGTATGGAAGTTGTAGTGGGTTGGTCTAAGCAATATATGATCTTTCAAGTCTCCAACTTCATATTGTAAAGGTTCTGTTGTTCAATTGTTATGTAGTGCATTATGGATTAGATGATACGTTCCTTTCCTAAAACACAGAATCATTCAGGACATATGCCATTCTTGGTTGCGGTTTGAGAGGGAATATGGTACTTTGGAAGATTATGACCACGCTGTAAGGAAGGTATGTTTTTATTGCACAAAAGTATCAATTTGATAGCTTACATGCCTTTGCTTTTGTATTTAGCTTTTCCATAAAAGCAGTGTTCGCGTTATGTTTTCATGTGGTGGCTTTCATTTTACATTATGATGGTTGGAAAATTCAGATGCATGGAATTATTTATTGCATAGCTTAATAATTGCTCAAGAAGTTCGTGTTACAATGAAATTGTCTTGATTGTACTTATATGAGTGTTGTTTGTTCTTTGGATTAAAAGAGATTGCAATGTAAGGACAATTGAATGATTACAATATACAATCAACCGAACCAATTCATTATTAGGTACAAACCTGAAATTAGTTGGAGTTTCAACTTTAAAAAGGATACACCAATTTAGAAATATTTGTTGCGGTATTGGGATATGAAGGTGTAGAATCTAGGTATTGCTTTCTTCTACACCATTGTTCTAAAGCTCCTCTCCATGTGAGGACATGTTGAAATTTAAAATCTTGGCGTATCTAAAGGTCCTCTCCATTGTTCTAGAAACATGCTCTCAAGTTTTCACTCCTATTCATTTTTTTAAGTCATAAGGTGTGGTCATTGGCTTTGCCCGTGAGGAACAGCGATGCATTCTCCTTGGAAACTCATATGAAGATAGCCTATGCAGCTACCTTCATACCATCAAATCCTTATTGTTGCAAGTTGTCATACGTTCTTTTAACCCACTTTCAACATAAGCTTGTTTAAAGTATGCAAATAGATATAACTGCATTGGAACTATTATTGTACATAGTCTATAATATGCATTGTGTATTTGGGTTAGTTAAGTCATTTCTTGTTACTTTTTTTTTTTTTGATAAGTGAAAATATATTAAAAGACCGAAGCCAAAAGATACAGCCAACCAGAGAGAGGCAGGTCGAGATGACCTACACAAAACCCCGGCAGGAAAACAAAAAACCAGACCCCCATTAACTCCCTTCTCTAGAACATATGCCCTCCAATTGGAACACAAAGTCTTCAAAAAATAAGCCACTACACTCCAAAACCACCTTAGACCACAAATACATCAGCCCCTTAATGTTAAGGATTATAGAATGCACTTCCAATTCTTTATCTTCAAAAGCCCTCTGGTTCCTTTCCCTCCAAATGCCCCAGATGATCGCAAGAGGGGTCATTTTCCATAGCGCATTACCTTTAGATTATAACGCTTTAGACTTCCAACTCAAAAAAAGAGCCATAAGAGAAGCCGGCATAACCCAACACACCCCGAACTCTGACAAGAAAGCACTCCATATCTTTGTGGCTATTTCGCAATGGAGAAGAAGATGATCCACCGATTCCCCATTGGTTTTGCACATCCAGCAGTAATGCACCAAGTTAAGACCTCTAGCCATCAAGTGGTCTATGGTAAGGATCTTGTCCAGAGAAGCCTCCCAAGCAAAGAAAGCTACTTTAGAGGGAATCTTGGATTTCCAAACTGAGGACACTGGAAAGGTAGCTCCTTCAGATCTTTGAAGTTCCGCATAAAAGGATTTCACTGTAAAAGACTTCCCTTTGTTCCAAGACCACACCCTTCTATCCTGCACCAGCGGCCTAAGGGTAGCGTCCTGCAGTCTCGATATAAGGCTAGAAAACGGTTCAATCTCGCAATCATTCAAGTTCCTTCTGAAACCCAAATTCCACCCTCCTGTCTCCCCTTCATATCTGTAGCAAGCAAGAATCGATCCTCCTTTCTTCTCCGAAATAGAATACAACTCCGGGTAATCTTTCTTCAACGGCTTATCACCACACTAGGTATCATCCCAGAAACTGATTCTATCGCCAGCTCCTACCTCGAACTGAACCCCTTTATCAAAATCCTTAGTCACCTTTAGGATACCTCTCCACACACTACAACCATAGGGGTTTCTGACTTGGAGGCTTTTCCACCCATAAGAAGAGACACCGTATTTGCCCGCCATGACCAACCTCCACAAGCTGGTTGTCTCCTCCCCAAATCTCCATAACCACTTGCCCAAAAGAGCAAAGTTCATGGACTTAAGATGCTTGATCCCCAGACCCCCGATGCCCTTAGCTTTACACACCTTATCCCACCTAACCAAATGCATCTTATGGTTATCTGAGCTTCCATCCCACAAGAAATCTCTCATGATCCTATCCAAGGTGAGAAATACACTGTTCGGCATCACGAAGAGGGACATATAGTAGATGGGTAAACTCGAGAGAGAACTGTTAATCAGCACCAATCTGCCCCCTTTGGATAAGTATCTGGCCTTCCAACTAGCCAATCTCCTGCCAAAGCTATCAATAACCGGCCTCCAAAGCTCCTTGGACCTATATGTTGCCCCCAAGGGAAGGCCTAGATATGTGGTCAGGAATTTATCAATGCTACAATTCAGAATGTTGGCCAAGCCCTCCAAGTCTTCAACCTCGCCGACACTAAACAATTTACTTTTATTGAGATTCACCCGAAGACCCGACACTGCCTCGAAACAAGAAAGGGTTCCTTTGAGGAATCTCAGCTGCGATAAATCAGGAGCAAGGAAAAGGAAACAACTTTAGTTATCATCCGCCCTAAATCCTCCACAACCACAATGAACAGAAACGGGGATAAAGGATCTCCTTGGCGCAACCCCCTTGAACTCTTGAAATAACCCGCTGGGGAACCATTAATCAGGACCGAGAAGGAGGCCGACGATATGCATTTCCATATCCACTTTCTCCAACGGGTCCCAAAACCCATTCTGCCAAGAAGGTAATCAAGAAAGCCCCAGTTGACGTGATCATACGCCTTCTCCATATCAATCTTACAAACGATCCCAGGTTGACCCGCCTTAATTCTAGAATCGATGCATTCATTAACGATCAACACTCGATCGAGAATTTGACGTCCTTTCACAAACGCCCCTTGGTTAGGCGAAATCACTGAGGATAAAACTTCTCTTAGTCTCAACGCAAGGACCTTGGCTAAGATTTTATAGGCACTACCGACCAAACTTATGGGACGGTACTCCGAGATGTCCTCAGCTCCCATAACCTTAAGAATCATGGCAATAAAGGTACTATTAGAGAAGAAGTCTAAAAAACCTTCTTCCTGAAATTCCCCCACCATCTTCATGAAATCTGCCCTGATGATCTCCCAACACTGTTTATAAAAGGCAATGGTGAAACCATCAGGCCCAGGAGCCTTATCGTGGGCCAAAATGGAGAGAACATGCACCACGGATCGTCCCAGAGGCCTGCTATGTCCTCCAACTCCTCCCAAAATTGAACTCTATCGCTACTGTTCGGGGGTCTATAAACTCCCGTAAGGATCCACCGTAATTGTTCTCCCACGCATCTGCATCTGATAGAAACCGAGAAGGCTCCAATAAGGGCTTCTTCCACCTCGAGACACCTCTTATTCCAAACAATGATAATGCCTCTGGAGGTTCCAACGGCTGGCTGAGCCTGCCACCCGAAATCCCCCATACCACAGATTTCCTTAATAATTTTCTTGTCGACCTTGTCCAAATTCGATTCTTGGATAATAATCACCTTCGCACCCCATCTTTTGAACAGATTTTTAGCAACAATTCTTATTTCTCTATTCCCAGCCCCCTAACATTCCATGACATAATGTTTAGCTTCATAAGATAACTCTTTGCTTTCTCCCACTGCGTCGACTACTGCACACTATAGGTTCTCCAGAGTTGAAGGGGCACGCCAAGCGTTTAATCTCTTGTGGCACTTTGTTAGACTTCAACAGAGAGAGAGATTCATCGCTTCTCGCTGAACCATCGTTCCCTGGCTTAGCCTTTGTCAGATCTTCTCCTCTTAGCCCGATCCCCGCTTCAGACTCCTCTACTAAGATAGGACTGTGGCATTCTTCTGGCAGAAAAAGCTTATCTGTAAGACGTCTTGGGTTTCTGCCCCTATGGCCTAAACTTTGTTGATTCAGGGGTCTGCCCGCCTCCTTGGTAACACTAACACCCATGATAGATAGCAAAAGACTCTTGACCTCTTCTTCATGACCTTTGAAAGATAACCCAAAGATTCCCTCAGTTTAAGAATGTTGCTGTTGAACCAAGAATTGAGGTCGAATTCCAGCGGGTGACTCGAGGCGATGGGTCTTGTGATCACATTGTTTCCAATCTTGTTCAGCAATAGTTGTAAGCCCTCCTATTCTCCAACAAGGTTGACCTGAGTAATGCTCGAATTAGTTAAGCTATCTGACGATGGGACCCCTGGATCTTTGACCTCTTGAAAAAGGACCAACGGAACCAGCACAGAAACCCGCGTGCTAGATTGACTGGTGCTATCCTTGACGGTCTGGTTTTGGTTAAACGAACTGTCCTGGTTCCGCTTCCTGATCTCCCCCCACTCATCTCCGAATTCAGGGCACTGTTAGATCCTATCTCCCAATTCCCAAATCGCAAACTGCCCTCAAAATGAGCAGGCGGAAACACAGAGAAACCCGAAGAGATTGGAGGGTTAGGAGAGCGAACAGACAGAGGCTTCTTACCTTTGGAGTTGGCTTTAGTCGCGATCCTATCCGATGAATTGGTTGGCTTCCGTCTTGTCTCTCTAGGAAGGTGCAGAGAGGAGAGGTGGTCTAGCGGAACTCTTTTTTCTTTAGGGATGAAATTCGACGAAGCCACTGGTCTAGTAAATTTGTCCTTATTGAATTGGTAGGACCGCATACGACCCGACGACCTGACTCCACTGGACCGCTTCTTAAAGCTTCTCCTAGTTCCTCTAAACTGGACCGCCCGAATTTTGAAATGGTGAGGACCCACTGTATCATTCCTTTTGTTCCTCGGTTTATTAACCGACTGATGGTCCCTCCACGTGTATGGACAGGAATTGCTCCCGCTCGTATTTTCGGTGACCCTGAAAACATTTCGAGTTTTGAAACTCAAATGCGCTGTCTCCCCCCTGCCATCTGTCAATAGCCTGCTTTTTTTTTTTTTTTGATAGGCAAAAGATCCATTAAAAGGCCGAAGCCAAAAGAAACAAACAACCAAGGGCAGGAAGGTCGAGGTGACCTCCACAAGACCCCGGAAAGAGCAAAAAGCAAAACAAGACACTAGCTATATCCTTCCTGGTTACATATATTCTCCCATCTAAAGACAAAGTCTTCGAAGAACAACCCCTTGCATTCTGACACCGTCTTAGATCACATGAACAACAGCCCCTTGATGCTTAGAATTATAGAATTGAAGTCCGATTGCTTTCCTTCAAAGACCCTCTGGTTCCTCTCCTTCCAAATCTCCCAAATGATCGCAAGAGGTGTCATCCTCCAAAGTGCATTCCCTCTTGTAGAGAAAGCTTTAGAGTTCCAACTGAAAAGGAGATTCCTGAGTTCGGTATGACCCAGCACATCCCAAACTCTGATAAGAAAGCTCTCCATACTTTAGTAGCCATTTCGCAGTGTAACAGAAGGTGATCCACTGATTCCCCATTAGTTTTGCACATCCAACAATAGTGCACCAACGTGAACCCTCTCGCCATCAAGTTATCCACTATGAGGATCTTTTCCAAAGCCGCTTCCCAAGCAAAGAAAGCAACTTTAGAAGGAGTTTTAGATTTCCAAACCAAGGATACAGGGAAAGGATCCCCATCTGTCCTTTGCATCTTCTCGTAAAAAGATTTCATTGAAAATGAGCCCCCTTTGGTCCAAGTCCACACTCTCCTATCCTTTTTCAAAGGGTAAGGATGGACCTCCTGCAGACTCGAGATCAGCCTAGCCAAAGGATCAATCTCCCAATCATTCAAATTTCTTCTGAGACCCAAGTTCCACTCCCCTTCCTCCCCTTCCGTCTGATAACAATCGAGAATAGACCTCCTCTTACTTTCTGAAATGGAATACAATTCGGGATATTCTTCCTTTAAGGGCTTGTCTCCACACCAAATATCCTCTCAGAATCCAATTCTATCTCCTGCTCCAACCTCGAATCGCACCCCTTTTTCAAATTCTTTATACACCTTCATTATCCCTCTCGACACGCTACAACCATAGGGGCTCTAACTTCTGCACTTTTCCAACCAAAAGGGGAGACTCCATATTTGCCGGCCATCACCGTTCTCCAGAGACTCGTCGTTTCCTCCCCGAATCTCCACAGCCACTTTCCCAGAAGAGCACGATTCATGAATTTAAGGTTCTTAATGTCCAGTCCACCAATCCCCTTGGGCATACGAACCTTATCCCACCTCACCAGATGGATCTTATGGTTTTCCGCGTTCCCCTTCCACAACAAATCTCTCATGATTTTGTCTAGGATGAGGAGCACACTATTCGGAATCAGGAACAAGGACATATAGTAGATTGGCAGACTCGAGAGAGTACTTTTCATCAGCACCAGTCTTCCCCCTTTAGACAAATATTAGGCTTTCCAAGAGGCGAGTCTCCTTTCAAAGCAGTCAACCACCGGTCTCCAAAGATCCTTTGATCTATAAGCTGCCCCCAAAGGAAGACCTAGATAAGTGGTTGGGAGTTTATCGATGCGACAATTCAGAGTAGATGCCAATCCTTCTAAATCCTCAATCCCTCCCACACCAAAAAGTTTGCTTTTTGAGAGATTCACCCGAAGACCCGAGACCGCCTCAAAACATTCAAGGATACCTTTGAGAAATCTCACTTGAGCCAGCTTTGGGGCAAGAAAAATGAGGATATAGTCTGCAAACTGTAGATGGGAGATGGTAGGCGCCCCCGGAGCCACTCTAAACCCCTCCATCTCTCCAATGGACACAGCTTTAGAAATCAGTCTACCTAAAGCCTCCGCTACCATATATCTACAGGAAGGGGGATAGAGGGTCGCCTTGACGCAGTCCTCTTGAGCTCTTGAAATATCCCGCAGGAGATCCATTCACCAAGATAGAGAAGGATGCAGACGAGATGCACTTCCAAATCCACTTTCTCCAAGTGGGTCCGAACCCCATTCTCCCAAGAAGGTAATCCAGGAAGCTCCAATTGACATGGTCATAGGCCTTCTCCATGTCGATCTTACAAACGATCCCTGGTTGTCCCGACTTAATTCTTGAGTCGATACATTCATTGGCAATAAGGACTACATCTAGAATCTGACGCCCTCTCACAAAAGCTCCTTGATTAGGCGATATCACTGAGGGTAAAACCTCTCTAAATCTTAGAGCCAGAACCTTAGCGATAATTTTGTAGGCACTTCCCACCAAGAAAATGGGTGTATATTCCGAGATGTCTTCAGCCCCTGTCATCTTGGGAATCATGGCGATGAAAGTACTGTTGGATGGATAGTCCAAAAAGCCCTCTTCCTGGAATTCCACCACCATCTTCATAAAGTCTACGCCAATGATCTCCCAACAATGTTTATAAAAGGCTATGGAGAACCCATCTGGACCTGGAGCCTTATCAATGGCTAGAATAGAAAGGACATTCACCACTTCCTCCTCTGAAATGGGTCTCTCCAATCTATCTCTGTCCGTCGTACTAATCCGGTCGAACTAGAGCCCCTCCAAAGAGGGACGACAAGTAGCTTTCTCAGTGTACATTTCTGAGTAGTACTCCACCACTCCTTGTCTAATACTCTCTTCATCTTCCTTGGTAACTCCATTGATTCGAAGTCGGGAGATATGATTTCTTCTCCTATTTGCATTGGCCACCTTATGGAAAAACTTCGTGTTACTGTCTCCCTCTTTGAGCCACCTAACCCTGGATTTCTGACGCCAACTTGTCTCCTCCATCTTCGCCAAAAGCTGGTACTCTCCCTTCAGATTAGTTCTTTCCAATAGCTCCTCCATAGAGAGATTAGTGTCTTCCTCCTCTTGTCAATCAAAGCTATCTTGTCAAGTACTAAGCCCTTCTTTCGATCTATGCGGCCAAACACCTCCCTATTCCAGATCTTGATATTTTCTTTAAGCGCTTTGAGCTTGCATCTGAATACCACCCCCGCCTTCCCTTCAAAGGAATACGACCTCCACCATTCCCCCACCTTCTCCTTAAACCGGGAATTACTCAGCTACATATTTTCAAATCTAAAGGGAGAAGGCCTCGGTCTAAAGCCCCCACAATCAAGCAATAAGGGAGAATGATCCGACGCCGGTCTTGGGATTGCAACCAAGGAAGCATTCTGGAAATGGTCGTCCCAACTTGGGGAAACGAGAAATCTGTCCAATTTACAAAGAGTAGGGCAAGCTTGATTGTTTGTCCATGTGAATTTGGCACCTCCCATAGGGAGTTCCATGAGGGCATTCCTATTGATGAACTCCCTGAAATCCCTCATGCTTTTGGTCAGTCTTCCTCCCCCGTTCTTCTCATACGGGTAACGGATGACGTTGAAATCTCCTCCTATACACCCAGGGTCTTCCCATAGACCAGCAATGTCTTCCAACACTTCCCAAAATTGGATTCTTCCCCTGCTATCCGAAGGCCCATACACCCCTGTAAGGATCCACCATAGCTGTTCCCCCACACATCTGCATCTTATAGAGACTGAGAAGGCCCCGATCAGAACATCGTCCACTTCGAGGCAATTCCTATCCCAGACAATAATTATACCCCCTGATGTCCCTACTGCTGGGAGATCCTGCCACCCAAAGTCCGCCATCCCACAAATGTCCTTGATATCCCTCGTCTCTACCTTTTCCAGCTTTGATTCTTAGAGAATGATAACGTTAGCCTCCCACTTTTTGAACAAGCTCTTAGCAACAGTCCTTCTATCTTTGCTCCCTAACCCCCTAACATTCCATGACATTATGTTAAGCTTCATTTGTCAACGAGTTTCTTCCTCCCACTACGTCTGCTCCTATACACCATGGTTTCTCCTGAATTGAAGGGGCATCCCAACCGTAGAATTTCTCTAGGAACCTTGGAGGATTTGACCTGATGCGCTGAATCACTCCTAACTGCTGAGCTTCCAACCCCAGGCTTCTCTCTTGGTGGAATTCCTTCCCCTGATCCACCCTCCTCTTCAATCTCTTCTGGATCTGCCCGATACTTTACTTTATCTGGCTCTAGTGGCTTTATCCGTAATGCATTTCAAACCCCTATCCTCTCTGCTGCAACACTTTTCCTTCGACAGCCTATTGGGATCTTTCGTAATTCCCATGATGGACAGAATAAGATCTTTAACTTCTTTTTCATGTCCTTTGAAAGATAGACCCAAAGATTCCCCGAGTTTAAGAATATTCCGTTTGAACCAAGTGTTCAATTCGGGTTCCAACTGACTAATAGATTCGATAGGCCGAGAAATCCCATTATTCTCAATGGAATTCAGCAAGAACCTAAGCCCTTCCTGCTTTTTACCTGGTTCTCCTTGAGGATTAGCCCCCTTATCAATATCCCTCACCGAAGTGTGTTCTAGAAATTTTCCTGTCGAAGAGAAAGCCATTGACTCCTTTGTTGGCTCCCAGTCTTTAACTCTGACGGTGCGATTGTCGTCGCAATCTTGGATATCTTCCCCCAATTGCCCCAATCCCTGATTATGGCTGTGAGTGCTGCAAGACCCTGTCTCCATTTTCCCAAACCGCGAACTGCCCCCAACCAGGGTAGGCGGAAACTCAAAAATCTCAGAATAAAATGGGGGAGAGGAAGGGGAAACAGAAATAATATCCTTACCTTTGCCATTATCTCTTCTCGCCCTCCTCTTGCAATGGCTAGTTTTCTGCCTCCCTGTTTCTCCAGTTGAAGACGATGGGGGAAGATCTCTAGTAAGGGAGTTAGTTCTCTTGTGAGGCAAAGCAGGAGAGTAAGTGTTAGGGCTGTGAAATTTAACATTTCGTCTTTCCTTTCTTCGATCCGACGAACCCGATTCATGAAAACTATTTCTGTACCTCTTACCGCACCCCCTATCTGCAACCCCCTCATGTTAAAACCTTTTGTTTCCTTGTATCCCTTCCTACACCGGAACTCCCTGTTCCTGGTCCTCTCCGCCTTCCACGTGTATGGCTGGGGTTTGATCTCGCCTGACGACTCCTCTCTTCTATTGTCGGTTCGAGTTTTAAAACTCGAAATCAAATCCCCTTGTGCCCTCTGATGGTCTACGTCCCTTCGAAGACACGTTTAAGTTTTTTGTTGGTTCAAACTCTTCTCCCCTGCGACAACATCCTCAGCCTGTATGGAGCAACCGGTCGCTGCTGCTTTGGAGCGGAGTTCCTCCGCCCTCACCAGAATCCTCTCTCTATCGCCGCCACGAGTCTCTATTCTGGTCCTGGAGTTTCTATCGTTGAAAGAACCCTGATTGATGATGTTTACCGACACTCTAGCCGGAGGCCAGTTTACCGTCTGCATCCTGTCGACTAGAATCTCAAGGCTGAGGGAGATATTAGTGTTGCCGTCCTGCACAACCACAGTTCTGGGGATATCCTTCGCGATTCCTCCAACCTTCAAACGAAGACCACTATAATCTGTACCTGATGATGTTGCGACATCCACGTCCAACAGACCTCCCATTCTGCCCCCAATATCTTCGAACATCTTCCTGTTCCAGAGGTGGAAGGGCAATCCTTGAACCAGGAGCTACACCGGAGAAGAGAACCAGTACGCAGGGATGGAGTTCAGCGCAGGCCACCATCTACACAAATAGATGATGTTGTAGCCCACCCTAATGGATACCAGATTACAAAGGAAGACCAAAGTCTTCTTGTCTTCCACAAACAAAAGTCTTCTCGTCTCTCCACAAGGAATGAGATAGAAGAGATCTGTGGCTCCTGAAATCCACGTCAACGCCACAGCTATGTCCTCCCAGTTTGTTTCCCTGGCTGAGGACTCACACACAATCGCCTGGCTCCATCTCTCCTCTGCCCATCTATTTGCGTTTGCTTCAATGGGTGGTGGTTGGAGGGAAGAAGCCCTAGGATCCTTCTTCTCCATAAACTGCGGGACCCTCTCCCTTTTTCCTCCTACCGGTTCCATCTTCAAGGTGTTAGATCTACCAACGTTAATGGATAGGATTGCCGATATACATTCCTTCACCGAAGACCACCCAGCTCCGTGGATACCCTCTGGAAAACAGAAGACCGGGTTCCTATTTTTGGCTGTGAACTCAGCTAGCTGGATAAACTGACCGTTGGCATTTCTCTTTACTTCAGCAATGAATGTCCTACCTTGAAACATTGACTTCCTCCATATACGTTTCAAAGACGGAGTCTTGATGGCCTCGTGCATCAGCAACAACAACCAATGTCCGGCCTCGATCGGAACATCTGCTTCTTCAATCCATCTTTTGCCTTGCTCCCTAATACGAAGGAAGGATCTCCCCCTATTGCCGATAATCGAGAATCCAAAGGATTTCGCTTCAACTACCACTTGTTCCATCCAATCTCTTCGTCTTCTCCTTTGAGAAAAGAAAGACCAATTTTTCTAATAGGCCTCTGGCATCCCTCTATTGGTTCTGCCTCTTTTTTCTTTGCGATACCCGCCCTAGGCTGTACGACTAAACTCTCCGGTGGTTCTCTGTTAGGAAGCTCCTCCGCACTCGACGGCGACCTCCCTCTACCGCCTCCCCAGACCTCCCTTTTGCTACGAGAGTTCCTGTCTCCTTGAAGGTCATGATAGCTCTCCTTTTCTCTAACCAGCGACCGAACGGTAGGCATATCCCAGTCAAGGAGAATGTGAAGGCTAACAGTGTAAGAAGTCTCACCGTCGTCAACTACCATGGTCCTCGGAATATCCTTCGCCTTGTCTTCGACCTTCAACCGGAGAGCACTGTAGTCGGTGCCTTCTGAAGAAGCGAAATCAACCTCCACCAGACCTCCCAACCTCCTTCCAATGTATTCAAACCTCTGTTTATTCCATAAGTGAAAGGGCAGCCCCTGGACTAAAATCCAAACCGGAGAAAATACCCAATTCATGGATATAGAATTGAAAGAAGGCCACCATCTACTTAGGTAGATGATATTGTAGCCCACCCTAATTAACACCAGATCGCAAAGAAAGGCTAAGGTATGCTGATCTTCCACAAAGAGGAGTCTGCACTTTTCTCTGCAAGGAATGAGGAAAAAGAGGTCCGTCTCTTCTGAGATCCAGGTTAACGCAACCGCGATATCCTCCTAGTTTGATTCTCTTGCTGATGACTCGCAGATCACTGCATTTGACCACCTCTCCGTTGTCCTTCTGTCTATACCGCCGGTGGTTGTGTTGTTGGGCAACGGCTTTTGGATAAAATTCTCCGCAGTAATGGTTTATCTCCTCCCTCTGTTCCCCTCTTGAAGGGATGCCTTCTGGATCTCCGACCAAGCAGCAGGGTAAGGAAGGATATGAGAAAGACAATCCAGCACCGTCGTCCAACCTGCGCCACTTGACCCCTCTGGAAAACAGAAGACCAGATTCCTACCTCTGGCCGTAAACTCCGCTAAATGTAAATATTTACCTCTCCCGTTCCTCCTCCGTTCAGCTATATAGGTCCTACTCTTAACCACCGTCTTCCTCCATATGTGCTTTGACGTCTCCGCCTTTAATCGCCTCCTTGAGCAGGGTTACCAACCAAAAACCGAGCTCGACTGGAACATTTGCCTCTTCTACCCATCTTCTACCTTCTTCCCTTATGCGTATCAGAGAACTCCCACCTTTACAGATCAGGGAGAACTCAAAGGCTTTCGCCTCCACTAGCACCTTCATGACATTTATCTAGCCAACTTCGGTAGCTTCAGCATTTTAGCTAGGCAAAATTAGAAAATAAAAAAATAGAAAAAAAAATTTGTTTTTTGTTTTTTCCACCAGCCAAAATGTAAATGCACGCTTCTCTTCATTACATTGTTACTTTATTATTACGTCTCGTTTCATTTATCATCTTCTCTCTCTTTATCTGGTTTATCTTCCACATCTCTTGTTTGTCTTCCAAATCTCTGTTTGTTTATCTGTCCATCAATCTTACATTGGGAATTAATGATTGGACAAGCTACTCTAAGGTTACTAGGGCAGATGTTGCCTTCTAGTGTTGTAAAAAACTCTCGCTAAAACCTAAGTACAAATCTTAGTTGAGACAAGTGTATCCCAGCTCGACATCAGAAAGGGGTGGGGGAATCTATATAGAAGGCACCCATCTGGTTCTTTAGCTTTTGTTTATTATTGGAAGTATTAGACGTTCTTTCAAATTCGGGCAGGGAAAAGAACTACTTGAACTTATAGATTTATCTAGGGTTTCCATACACTAACAAAATGGAGGAAAATAAGGAAAAGAGAAGTGAATAATAAGAAGAAGAAACGTTCAAAAATCAGCATTATCAATGATTTCTAACAGTTCTATTTTAGCATCTAAAAAACTGCTTAAATCTAATGGCTAGAAATCACATTATTAAAGTGCTAAAATATTTTTTTTGTAATCAAAGTGCTCAAATTCAATGACCAGAAATAATTAATTAAATTTATTTTTGTTGTGTAGATAGTGGACTAAACATCCATAAGGTCAGTGGGCCCTAAAGAGTTCTCCATGTGGCATTTTTGGGAAGGGAATATCAAACTTTGAAGTCTCCTTAAACATCAAAACTCATATGTCTATATGGGCCAGTGGTACACTGTTAGAGACCATTGACCGTATGTATGTTTGTCCCTTCTTTAGATGGCCCTCTAGACTAAAAATAAACTTGATTGGTTATTTCTAACGGTTGGATCTAAGTTCTCAAATAATACTTAAATCCTGCGGTTAAAAATTAATTCGAAAAAGCTCAAATCCAACGGCCATGTGGCAGCATCTTAGAGACCACTGACCGTATGGATGTTGGTATCATCATTAGTTAGACCTACTTGCTGAAAATCAGCCCGATTAATGATCCTTAGCCTTTGGATCTGAGTATCCTAAATAAATTTGAATCTCACGGTTAAAAATAAACCCATGAAAAGGATTACAATCCAACGGTTAGAATCACTAATCAGGTTGACGTTTGGTTCGCCAGTTCATCTAGGGATGGAACTTACATTCGTACAGTCAGTAATCTCTAAGATTATGCAATATGGCTTATATAATGAAATATATAATATGAAATGGTAGTTTGTTTACTACCGTATAGTTTTTGTTTTCTTTCTTAAACTAAAAAAGAGTTAAACACGTACCACTACTAGTTTGTTGTTTACCGACAGAGAAAACAATGAAGAAGATGAAGGAGAGATGGGAGGAAGATGCCTCTTGCTGGGGAGACCATGTCGCCGCTCATTGGAGAAGAAAAGGTAGTATCGTTTTCTCTCTTATCTTCTCTCTCTCCGTCACACGCAATGATCTCTCCTCCCTCAATCTCTCGCAGTCTCTCTCTTCTCTCTCACATGTTGATCTCCCCTCTCTCAATCTCTCAATCTCTGCAGATCTCGAGTAGGTATGGGGTTTCTTTAAATTAAGGATATTTATTGTTGAAAATCTAGAATTTAGGGCTTTTTACGAACTGAAATGAACAAATTTATGCATGTTTCATTTTGGTTCCCTTAAAATCCAAAATGTTTCGTACGAAACTTTCGGAGATTTTAAACCTTGTGGACAACAAAGACCAATGACATCACTAGTGAGGAGAAATATGCAAGTTGAAGGACTTAACAGGGTGAAGGGAAGGGCAAAATGGACGTGGAGTGAGGTTCTGAGAGGAGATTTTAGGAAACTTAACGGAAGAGATGGCTTTAGATAGGACTAAATGAAGGAACAAGATTCGTGCAACCGACCCCATACCGTTTGGAAATGGTTTATGATGATGAAAAGTATGAAAGGATAGAAATACCCCTACATGCACGTCTACACTAAATAAATACACCAACAATCCCGCATAAGTTGAAACATAGATGTCATTCATGCCCAACTTGAAACAAATCCTAATTGTAGTGCTCCTGTCCAAAGCCTTAATGAAGGTGTCAGCAATCTGATTTTGAGAGGATACTGCATAGAAACCTTATCACTCAACACTTTCTCTCGAATGAAGTGGCAATCACCTTCTATATTCTTTGTTTGTTCCTGGAATACAAGATGACTTGCTATGTGAATAGAGGCCTAACTATTGTTTGCAGGATCTTTGAATGGCACTTCGAGTTCATGCAACACTCTTTCAATCACATGAGCTCACAAGTGGTGTGAGCCATAACACGATACTATGCTTCAATACTGGATCTAACAATAACATTTTGTTTTTATTTTTCCATGTTACCAGATTTTTACCCACAAACATATAATAGCTTGTAGTAGACCTCTTATCTGAAGGAGATCCAGCCTAGTTTGCATTTGTATACCCCTCAACATTCAGGTGACCATTCTTCTTGTATTAAATACCATTTGTAGGACCTCCCTTTAGATACTAAAAATTCTGACTTCAACTTCTACATGCGGAACTCTAGGGGAATGCATGAACTGACTCATGACACTGACGACATAAGAAATGTCGGGCCGTGTGAGTGTTAAGTAAATAAGCTTCCTAACCAATCTTCGATACCCTCCAGAATCACTTAAGCACATTCTCTGATCAACAATCAACATGATTCGGATCCATGGGAGCGTCAACTGGCTTAGCTCCTGACTGTCTTGTCTCTGTCAGTAAATCTTTAACGTACTTCCTTTGTGACAAGTTGATACCAATTTTGGATTTCGCGACCTTAGTGCCCATGAAATAACAAAGTTGATTGTAATATTTGCTGTGGAAATACTTTCGAAGATGACTTTTTAGAATCTCACGGCCCTTTATATCATTGCACGTTGCAACAATGTTGTCCATAGAAACCACGAGAATAACAATATCACTTGACCCTCGTCTGGAGAATACAAAATGGTCTACTAGACTAAAATTCATTCGATGAGCAACCACAACTTGGCTAAACTTATAAAACCAGGTGATTGTTGGAGTCCATAAATGGACGTCTTCAACCTATACCTCTCAGCTGACTCTCCTTGAGCAACAAAAACAAGAGGTTGCTCCATATACACCTCAGACTAGTCAATATGCAAAAAAGATTTTTCACATCTAATTGAAACAACAGTTAGGACATATTTGTTGCCAAGGATATGATCACACGAACATAATTCAACTTAGCCATAGGGAGAAAGTTTCATAACAGTTGATGCCATAAGTTTGAGTATACTTTTTGGCTATTAACCAGGCTTTCAAGCGTTCAACTAAACCATCAAGGTTCCGCTTCACAATGTAGACCTAACGACAACCCACGACACGTTTCCCAGCAAGTGAAATGGTTTGGTCCCATGTATCATTCAATTGAAGAGTTGCCATTTCATCTTATATAGGTTTCTTCTATACAAAGTGAGGCAAGGTTTCATTGTACAAAACATGAAGATGTAGAGGATAAGGAAAAAGCAAAATGCTGGAAATCAGGAGACAAATGATCAAAGAACAAGAAATTTGAAATGGGATGTTTTATATATATATATGAATATACCTTTCCGAAGAGCAAAGGGAATGTTACTATCAGTCTCCTGGGAAACAATTGAATCTTGAGATGGCAGGGCTGATGAGGAAGGAACGGAAGCAATTGGATCTTGAGATGACAAGGCTGATGATGGAGAGGAGCTGGATCAATACTTTCCTACTGACGTCTCTAAGTATACATTTGCAATGGTTTAGTGGAAGGAGATGGAACAACAAGAAGAACAACAGAAATGGAGTGAACATTGAATAAAAATCAGGATCCCGTTACTAACGCATTTTAACAGAGTAAAATGGAGTAGCTTCAAAGAAGGTAACTCATTTCTTCCACGTAGGACTACAGCAACGATACCTTTTTTGTGTCCTAAAATAACCCACAAAATGCATTTCATGGCTCAGGCATCAAGTTTATCATTCTCTCTCCGAAGTTGTGAACAAAGCATATACACTCATATCCTAGGAGCTAAGGAAAAACAGTCATCTTTCAAAAACAAGGTGTTGAAGGGAGATTTCCCATTCAAAATAGAAGATGACATTCTATTGATGATGTAACATGTACATGTACTAAGAACATCACCCCAAAAAATGTTATAGGCATATCATTTGAATCAACAAAGCCTGAACTACTTCGAGGACATGTCTATTTTTTCTTTCGGTTACATCATTCATTTGACGAGTGTGACTACAAGATGTTTGACTTACACCAAGACTAATAATAAAATTTTCAAATTGAGCAAAATTATACTCAACACTCTCTATAACTGCGAATAAACCTCAGTCAACGAGGGAATCTCATGACCTCAGAATCTGGGAATGAACAGGTTCGAACTCAGATTTCAACCCTGAGAGAAATTTGGCTGCTTTAAATTCTTCATGCCGTCTTCTTTGTGTTTCTAGGTCAAAAGTAACACATTTAGTTATTCTCATATACCTCGTACAAGGATAATCCTCACCTAGAGATTTATCTCCTTGCTGTAGTAAGAAAATCTTTTGAAACAACTAATATGTATCGGAGATATTCTTCTCGGATGAATACATTTCTCTGAGAGGTTTCCAAATTTCCTTGGTGTTGTCCAAAAACATCACATTGGAACTCACTGTAGTTTCCATATTGATCCACAACCAGGTCATTATCTGTGCGTTTTCCTGCACCCACTCATCACAATTGCTCAAATCCTCTGACGGTTTATGAGCAGTCATGTACTTGAAGATCCCCTTTCGCAGTAAGGAAGACTTGTATTGATTTTGACCATTGTAAATAATTTTACTCATTTAATTTTATGGTCATTTGAGCCCCCAAAAAAATTCGCAAGTATTTGACATACTAATTTTTAGGGTTTTATCCTCCATGATTACCAAAAAAATATATTAAATCGCTTATGAATGATTCCGACAACTTTGAGTAGCTTCTGGCACCAAAACAAATGAACACGGGTCAACCGATCCACTCCTGTCATATGGAACACAAATACGAACACAACACTCAACAAATCACCACAACTACAGTCAAAGTAGCGTGTGATTTGCCCTGCGATCGGTACTGTTCAACATCAATATTCATCGGGTACTATTAATTGGAATTGTTCATTGGGTACTATTCATCAGGCACTATTCATCATGTACTGTTCAACTGAAGGATAAACCTTAGAAAATTGCAGACATTAATCCCGCCCTGATACCATGTAGATTTACTTAGGGTTTCAACATACCAACAACAAAGGAGGAAAATAAGGAAAAGATAAATCAAGAAGAAAAGAGAAAGAAGAAGAGTAGAGATGATGCAGGAGAAATAGGGCAGAGAAAGTGCACTTCGTTAAGAGTGCACGATTTCCCCTAAATTGCTTATATTCACTTTGGCTTGAGACACAAATTACAAGTATGCCTTCACAGGAGCCAATAATAAGAAAAGACTGAATAAATAGAAAATGACAAATACTCTTACATGCACGTCTATACTAAATAAATACACCAACACAACTCATATCTATCCAACTCAAAATGTTTTAGTTATAACTCATCTCAGCACTTCCTAGTGTTGTTTCCCTCGTGGTAGTTAAAGTAGGTTAACTCGACCTATTTAACTGACCCTTCTGTAAATGTTTCGGTTTTAATGATAATTTATATACTTATAAAAAAAAATGGAATAAGAACATTTGGAATCTGGGTCGTTCCAGGATACCCATCCATATGGTTGCTGTTGCCTGCTTAACAACATGCTGATGTCAGCACCTCTCTATGGTAAGATCTGCACATGACAAGTTCCATTGGATTGTTGCTTTGATACCAAATCAGATTTGGTAGAAGAGTTAAGAGGTTGTCAACAACCCAACTCTACTTTAACTTTATTCCTTAAGCTGGAATGCAGAGCACAATCCATATTATTTTTATAAAAAGGGGAAAACGCCAATATATCCTACAACAATAAAAGAAATAATCTGGTGCTCTTCAGATTGATCTGACGTATCTTAAACCAGAAAATCACTAATATCTATCTTTCACCCCCTTGAGATAGTACGGCCATAAGTAGAGAAGCTGTAATTTTGGTGGTGTCTGATTTATTAACATATAATCGATTCTCTCCCTCAACTAGCAACTTATGATTTTTTTTCTTCATTTAATCATTTTAGTGGGGCTATTATGCTATGCTATGCTGTTAAGGTCTCTCATTCATCTTTGTTTATGTCCAAATTTTATGATTTGAATAGTTTAACTTCAGAAGTAGATGGTTCTGTTAAACGCTTTACTTTATGATGGCCAAAAAGGTTATGTATTTTTTATTAGTTTTGTTCCTTTGCATTTCTATAAATTCCTCATAATAGATTTTTAAACATAACAATAAGTCCGTACTGGCATATTCAATATTTTGGAGGTTTCCAAGTTTGTTTACCTGTACCACTGGCATAATTGATACATGCATCCATCCCCGGAAACATAGATTGATGGGTCAATTTTTAATTATCAATCAATTACAAATTAAGATTCTTCATTTTTGTGTTTCTTAGGTTACCCCACGTCTGGAGGAGCTCTGGTTATTTAGGTCACAACAGGAGTCCAAAAGTGTTGCTGCATCAGTAGCTCAGAAAGAGGATACTCTTACAAAACAAGCTCCTCAGAAGAGAAAAACAGGCACTAGATTAACTGATGAACAGCCTACACCAAAGAAGCAGAAAGGCACAGCCCACAACCCAACAAGAGTGTTTGAAAAGGAATCAACTCAGAAATCAACAGAAGCAAATAATGAGGGACCAACTGAATCCAAGGCTGACAAACCTGAAGCCACAAATGAGCAACAAATCAAACATTCGACTTTCAAAGAGACATACAAGGACCAGTGCACTGCATTTATTTCAAACATTAGCCTTCAGGCAAGTTGCTCAGAATCTATTTATTAGGGATTATCTACTGAATAGTCAATAATGGTGTTAACAATAACATCTTGCACAGGCAAACGATGAACATCTGCGTGATTTCTTCAGTGACGTTGGTGGAGTAACGGCTATTCGTCTATTGAGGGATAAGTTCACTAGAAAATTAAGGGTATCTCTCTCTCTCTCTCTCTCTCTCTCATTGGTATATGTACATACACCCTTTTAGCGCCATGTGGCACGTGGCACTTCAATCTGGTGTGCTGATTTGATGGACCCATACGCGCTTGTCTCGTTCCAGGTTTTAAAAGTAATAACGTAGATGTGTCCGTCCTCTTTATCCCCTTTTGGCACATATGTACTTTGATGGCTGATCCGATGGCTCCATGTTGTTGATCTCATGATCCAAATCATGGAATCGGATGATTGTAGTTGTCTGATAGGACTGTTGCACAAAAGTTAGAGCATCCAAAATGCAATGCATCAGGCAGTTTGGATTATGTAATCATCTGTGATGAGAGTTGAGAGTTTTGTCCATCTATTCAGTTCTGAATTGAAGAGCACGGGCTTTATGTGGCACCTAGAAGGGCAAGTTGAGATTTAAAAATTTTCTTTTTGGTCTGACTATTGATTAAACAATTACGCAAACATACATGTATGAGGCCACTTTATGCACTCTGCATAGGAAATATAATGTGTGGCATGTAACACACTTGGTCATCCGTCTGGATCTTCCATGTGTTAGGTTACCCCTTAGTCGAGCCATATCACGAAAACTGTACCACCTATTGATTTGGATCATTCGTTTAAGAGTATTCTTTTGGATGGTCAGACTTATTCTGGGCCACAGCTCCAAATCTGGTCCAGAAGCAATTAGTTTAATGCTTGAGTAAGATGGTTGAGATTCAATCTAGTACGTGGCACGCATCTGCGTCATGCATATACAGTCATGCTCATTTGTGAATTCAGTAACCTTCACTTGACTTTTCTGCTCCATGTATCGGAAAATGGTTTCTTAACTAGCTGGAGTAATTTTTTTCGTTTCACATTGCTTGGAGAAAATGGGATAGGGATTTGGGAAAACTCAGGCAACGCTTTCCTGTGATTATGTCTCCCATGTTCTCAAACTGCTGCAAAGTAACTAATGCTTAATGCGTAGATTTTCCTCTCTATGCATGACGAGAATGAGTGCCATGGGGTACGCCTGGTCGTCATCCTGAACACAAGTTATCATTGACCATCCAAAAGAAAGCTCTTGAATAGGTGATCTGGATAAGGTAGCAGTGCCTTTTTTGTGTTGTGGTCTATCTAGGAAGTCGTCTAACACATGGGCGGTCCAGATTATTGTCCAAGTATGCCACATGGCACATCCACACCAGCGTAGGAAATTTTCTGCTTGTCAAGCACCGATGTATAGCTGTCAGCAGATTTGTGGATCCTCCAAATCTCTGAGTAGCCATGTATTGTAAAGTGTGTGGGTTCGATGGACACTTGGATTTTTTTACACATGGAAGTTGAGGTGGCAGGCCCAAGGAGCTCCACATGTTTTTCCACCTCATATTCCCCCCATGTGGAATGTTTCAACCTCACAGTCCACCATGTGGCTAAACAAGGCAGGGTTTTTCCATTTCTTTTCTCCATTAAAGAAATTTAAATTCAAGGGTACGCCATTCATAGGGGAAAAGTGCAATACATGGTAGGGTCATGACATGAACAAAGGCATTGTTCAGGTGGCCAATGAAAAGGGTTGTCTATCTGATAGACAGTCTAGGTTGGCCACGTGAACAACCCCATGTAGGGAAAAAAAAAGGTGCCATCTATAGAGGAATTTTGGATGATCCGTTTGAAAAACCTTTTCTCTGTAGTTAATATTTTCTTTCAATTTTTAATATATTAATGCTTTTAAAAATAGTTTCTTGATAGAAATATTGGGTATGGCTCAGCCATATCCAACAGGGATTCCATATTCATACCCATGTGACATTTAAACATGGGGTATCCTGGTGGTATTCGCTAATGTGCAGTGTCCATATTTGGATTTGTAAAGGGACTGGCGTATGTGGATTTCTCGGATGAAGCACATCTTGCAGCAGCTGTAGCAAAGAGCAAGCAGATTTTGCTCGGAAAGAGATTGAGCATTGCACGGTCTGATCCAAAACCAAACAAAAAGAGAGAATCTTCTGGTAGCAGCACTGCAAGGGAACATGGTATGATACCAATACAGAATTCATTATCTTTAATTTTGTAAAATTTATATGATTTTAAATTCTAAGATATGTGATTAAATGCTTAAGAGCTCCACTGACATAATGGACCCCATTTTCTTTGATTGGTAACAAATGAAAATTAACAAAAAGGAAAGAATTGCCTCCGCGAGATAGACCAAAGATATCACATGGGCCATCTTTCTTCCTTACATTCCAAAAATATTTGTAAAAACTGTTTCCTCCCTTTATATGGATACATGCCATTCTACTCTTACTAAGATTTACCTTAATGCCCAAAGCAACTTTAAAGCATTTCAGAATACTCTTCAAATTCCAAACTTGCTTCTTATTGGCTATACTTTAATTGAAGATGAGAGACCTCTACTCTTCTTCTTCCTCCAACTTTAGAAGCCATCTCATGGTTAAGGGTCTTCGCCTTCTTCAACATTCTATTAAGCACATCTTCCCACAAGAGTGAAGAAAAGGGGAGAGAGGGTATCTCTCTCTCTCTCTCTCTCTCCATTCTTGCTTGTCTAAATTTCTATTTTGCTTTTATCATCTCAAATCTCCCTACTTTTGTAAGGATTTTTTCTTTCGCTAACCATAGTAATCCAAAAGCAAACTTATTCCACTCCATCATTTTAGCTTTCAGAAATTGTAGTTTCTTCATGAAATGGTGTACCGTCCAACTTATCAAAGAGAAATCTGATCACCACTTGTAAGTTTTGTTTTTGAACGTGGGATGGGTGATCCATATGCTCTCCAAGTGGAACGGGGAAGGGCCTCTTAAGATATACTTCAGTAGCAAGTGTGATAGGACAATGATCCGTTATAGCCTAGGTCATGGTAGGGCTTGATGGGAGAGTTTGCCAAACCTTTCTTCCCACTCCAATGAGATGGGGTCCATCTAGCCTGTAACAAATAAGATTATCTTGAGATTGACCAGGTTACATCAGTGTGTTGAGGATACTCTGAAGTTGCTATGAGTCACAAAATTGGCAAAATCTCTCTTAGTTTACGTGATTCTGCTTCTTCATCTTTTTTCATAAGAAAATTGAATGCCATTGGAGTGGATGAAAGAAGTTCATCCCAAAAAGTGTGTCAAAGATTTGGTTTGTTGGGCCTGTAGACTCTGGTCAACACCCACTTGAATCCATCTTCAATGGACTTGAATTGAAGAGAAATTGAAAGATTACTTACTTTTTCATCAGAACACTTCACAACTGATTTTGTACACATGATCAAAACTCCTCGCAAGGTCCCTATAGTTGGCAAAGCGCACCAATCCATGTTTTTGGTTCCCAAATGTTTCTAACCAACTTATTATCAGTATCACATTTTCTGTTTCTTGTAGAATAACAATATCTGGCTTCAATTTTCCAAAGGCACTCCTTGACAGATCTTTTCTTTGAGCAATCTAGACACATTACTGTCCTGATCATAGTCTTCATCGGATAGATCTTTTAGCTGCACCACTAGTAGCCTTCTAAGTTCTGTTGGAAGATGAAGTTCCCATCTATGAGAATTTTATGGTGTATTCCAGTTTTCTTGACTCCCTGCATGTCTTTCTTTCTTTTCCTGGCTTTCTTCTGCACCATCTGTTGTTCAATGAAACCCAACAGCTTTAGTCTTCCTATCTTGGTCTTCAGTAATTATCACCATTATATCTGCTATTCTGTCCAGGTTATCTTTGTTCTTTCTAGTCAAATTCTTCTGCTACCGAAGTGCTGGACATCAGCACACAGCTCTCCTCCCTTGAATCTTATTCATACACACTGCCCATGTTGCCTCCACTAAATATTCCCCATACTTCATACCTAACAATCCCAAGTTTTCAGAAAAATTAAAGTAGAAATTGCATTAACAGTAAGAGAAATTTCAAAGTAAGGTTGACACAGCAGGAGCAGCAATAGAAAGAACATTTGTCAATAAAGAAATTGAAAGAGTGAAACACATACCTGGGTTGGAATCAAGAACATTGGATGGATGATAGGTAATTCGGTTCCTGACGTCTCTGTGACCATTTGTAACGCTGGATTCCATACTCTTAACCTATGCCTAGGCTACTTTGGTGGGGTACACAGCAAGTTGGTGCATTTCCTTAAACGCAGTTACATTGAGATGTGAGTTATCATACTCCACCAATTTGGTACCTCCAAATTCTGTCAATGCTCTGAGCTAATAATGTGTTAATAAACATTAATGGATTGGAGAGCTTCACGATGTTGCCAATGTAATTTCCATCATCCCTATTGGGCTCCTCTTCAAAAGAAAGTTCATTCCCTCTCCAGATCTCACTCTTTGTTTCTTAGAGTTCTACCTCAGATTCCTCTAAATCAAATGGATCTTTAAACTAACATGATTCTTCCGCCCTTGAGACTTAAGTGCTGGACCCACTCTTCTTATCAGAATCTCTACTAAGAACTTGATCGAAGCAGGATTTGGAGTAACTGCTCTGTTGGGTATCTTTATGTTTTGGAGAACAAGAGTGTTTTTTTAGACGAAAGGAGATTGCTGCACTTGCACAGAGAATTGGTTCTACTGTCAGGAATACTTTTCCCCCTTTTGTTTCTATATTATTTTAGGAAGCATTCTTGTTCAGTCTCATCATTGCACAATCTAGTCCTTTTTTTTCGAACACATCTACAGATACCGATCAATTTTTTTAAAAAGAATATAATATATCTGACTAGAAAGCACACATCAATCAAGTATGTTGTGATATTAACGGAAGTATACTGGAGAAATCCATTGCTTCTATGAGAAATGCTTTGGGAAATACTTCTTTCCAGCATATTGGTTTTGCATTATCTTAAGAACAATATGATGCTACACCTATCATGCTATGCAAGAACTTGACCCATTTATTAACTAATTGACATTTCAGACATTTAAGCCTATCCAAAAGATGCAGATTGGTGCTGACAGTGACACATACATATATAGTTATAAAATATAGGGAAGACTTAAAAGGAATATATAGGTAAGGGGGGAATTAATTTTTTTTAATAATAAATGAATGAATAGTTAGAAATAAATGTAAATTTAGAAAAATTATAAAGCTAGAAAAAGGAGAACATCGGGACTTTTCAAATTCATCATGTCCAAGTCCTCATATTATATACCCAAAACCAACAACATGCTTCAATTCTTATGTTATGCAGATATTGTCTAAGGCATCCCACCTCATAGATGCCTTGGATGCCGTGATGTTTGGAGGACCTAATTTGATAAAATATTAATAAAACATAAAGTTGGGTGGGTGGGTGAAGTGGTTGCTTCTCTATTCAAAAAGGAGACTGGTCTCTTTAAGAGGCGTTTGAGGAGCCTTGGGGAGTGGCTTTTCCAAAGTGCCCCAAGGCTTATTCGGAAGATGGTGTGATAGGACCAGGTGAGTGAGTTTCTGGTCGTTGTCCCAACAGGCGGACAATCGGAGATTGGATAGGTGGAATCTTAGATTGACTGATCAGGTTTTATCCCGTCCGAATCAGGCGGAGGAGTGGGAGAAGAATCGATCATAGAAGGAGGTTGATGGGTTGAGGAAGTTTCCTGGTGGGAGGGGATGTATAGTCTTTCTTGGAGGTCTGGGATGTATATCGAACCGGATTGTAATGGGGTTGCGGACAGAGAAAGATTCCTCCAGTCTTGTTTGGTAGGAAGATGGGTTGGAAACCCAGGAAACCGTGAATCAGTTCAGAAATGGGTAGAGAGAGTGTTGAAAGTGCGCGTGGGCGTCTCTATTCGGAAGATGGCTAAAGGGCTATGGTGTTCTTCTTCCCTTCAGAAAAGGAAGCGGGGAGAGTTCTTTGGGAGCGATAGAATGGGGAAGCTTTCCTTCTCCTTGATGTGAGGAGTAGGAAAGCAAGCTGCTCTTTGCACCTGGAAAGGAGTTAGGATAGGTGGTTGCGTATATTCGGGTTGCCGTTACACCTCTGGGCGATGACCGCCTTCCCAGCCCTAGGTGACCTCTGCGGTGGCTTCATTGCTGTCGATAGGGAAACGGAGATCTCTACCTAGGTATTACCGCCAGCCCCATTTTTTGATCTCTTTGTGTTGCTGCAACATCCAGCAACTCCTGGAACCTCTTTTTTTTTTGTGTATTTGACCCTCAACAGTGTCGGAGGGCCTATGGGGCATCACATGACATATGAGAACCCCAGATTGTAGATTACTTATGATGGGAAGAACTAATTGGAATGGTCTCAGGCTGCTCGAATGTTTATTGGAGGCCGTGGGAAGATGGGGTACATTATTAGGTGTCCTATTGAGCTGACATTGACTAAGGATCTTGCATATGATAGATGGGAGACAGAGATCCTCACAGTTATGTCTAGACTCCTCAATTCTATGCAGCCACACATCAGTAAGGGCTTCCTGCTCCTACTTACGTCCCAAGAGGTTTGGGAGACTGCTCGCAAGACCTATTCCTAGCAGCACAACATAGGCGGAGCATTCTAGTTGAGACAAAGTATCTTGCGCTTTCAGCAGGGTGAGAAGTCCCTCTCTAATTACTTTGCCACTCTTCGGAGCATGTGGGAGGAGTTGGATTACTATTATGCCTTCCATCGATCTGGTGCACAGAATATCACCAGCCATCAGAAGTATGTGGAAAGAGTTGGATTTTTGAGTTCCTTTTCAGACTCAATTCTGAGTATGAGTTAGCCCGAGTTCAGATCCTAAGCAGTCGTGTTGACCTGCCCTCTCTCGAGGAAGTGCTCTTATGTTCAGAGTGAGGAGAGTTGACGGAGTGTTATGGTCCCACATCCAACTCTAGAGAGATCAGCTCTTGTCACATCATCTCTACCTCTTGACAATCCGCTCTTGCTGCTTCAGCTTCTCAGCCTCAGCATCTCAGGAGCCCAAGTTCTCCCAGCCTTCTGCTTCTGCACAGTTGTATGCTCCTTCGTCGTCTAGGAAGCCCTTTAGGAGAGGCCCAAGTGTGAACATTATGGTCGTCTTGGGTATGTTCGGGACAATTGTTGGATACTACATGGTCGCCCGCCTCGCTCCAGCCAACTGGGTTTCTCTGGTTCCCACTCAGCCAACATGGATACTTTTGCACCTACTCCAGGCCATCCATTGCCAAGTTCTACTGTTATGCCTTCGCTTGATTCGATATCTTCATCCGAGCTTGCTGCCATCCGGCGTCTGCTGACTTAGCTCGATGGTCTCTTTGCCACTACCTCCTTTGCCCACTCAAGTACCATTAGACCTGCCCATCATGTATCCACTCCTTCATTCAGTCCCATCTGGATCATTGATTCAGGTACTTCGGAGCATATGACGGGTATGTCATCTTTATTCTCGACTTATTTCATTTGTTCTGGCCGTGATAAGGTTAAGACTACTGATGGGCTTTATCTTTAGTATCCGAGAAATGTGATTTCCTTCCCTCTCCTTAGCTTCCTTTATCCTCAATCTTTCATGTCCCTAAATTTACATCTAACCTTTTGTTTATAAGTGCCCTTACTCAAAAATTGAATTGCAGTGTGACCTTTCCTTCATCTTGTGTCTTTCAAGGCCTGGATACGAGGAAGAAGATTGGCATTCGACGTGAGGCTGATGGCCTTTTCTTTCTGGATGAACAACCCTCTGAGCCCACAACACTGCAGTCACATAGTAATAGTAGTCTAGAGTCTGTTATGTTGGCATGCTCGTCTGGGGCATGTCTCGTTTCAGTACTTGAAGTTATTTCCTGCTTTATTTACTTATTTTTTTTTCTAAACTGCATTGTGAGACGTGTGAGCTCTTCAAACATTGTCGCTCTTCTTATCCTTCTAGAGGTAATAAAAGTTTAATTTCTTTTGATTTTGTGCATTCTGATGTGTGGGGTCTTGCCCATGTTGCATCCATCTTTGAATTTCGTTATTTTGTTACATTTGTTGATGACCATACTAGGTGTACATGGGCCTATCTCATGAAAACCAATGATGAAGTTCATTCCATCTTTTAAGGTTTTTCATAAAATGATCCAGACCCAGTATGGTACCTCCATCAAGGTCCTACGTTTTGACCAGGGTGGAGAGTATATGTTTGGAGGTCTCTAACAGTATTTTATGGATCATGAGATTTGTCACCAAAACTCTTCCAGTTACACTCCTTAGCAGAATGGTGTTGCTGAAAGAAAGATGCGCCATCTAACTGTGTAGCTAGTTCTCTTTTGATCGCCCCCCATGTCCCCAAGTCTTATTGTTCTGATGCTATTCTGATTGTGGCATACCTGACTAATAGGATGCCCTCTTGTCCTTTTCATGTACTTGCCCCAAGCTCTTCATTGTATATTATACCTTCTCATATCTTTAGATGTGTCTATTTTTTGCACATTCTGGGTCCCCATTGTATCAAACTGGATCCTAAGGCTCTTAAATGTGTGTTTATTGGCTACTCTTCCACTCACAAAGGGTATCGACGCTATCATCCCTTGTCTAAAAAGAAGTTTGTCTCTATGGATGTCAACTTCCGTGAAGAAGTCTCTTTTTTCTCCCCTACCTCTCTTTAGGGTGAGCAGTAGTGAAGAGAGGTGGAATGTTCCTCGTCCTGCTGTGTCCCTATCTCCTCTAGTTCTTGAGAGGTCTCCGCCTGCTCAACCAATTAGTGTGATTGACAGTGATCCTGGAACTCAGGGAAAGCTCAAAGTCTATAGCAGAAGGGGAAAAACCACAGCTGATCCAGTTCTAGTTGTGCCATCCTTGGATCCAGGTATTCCTTCCTCTCTTTCCATACCTGTCATTCCTTTTTCTATTGATGCTTGTACTTCCGACAATCTCCCCTTTGTTTTGAGAAAGGGCATGAGGAGTTGCACTTAGTATTCCTTGATCAATTCTATTTCGTATGATGCTTTTATCTCCCTCTTACAAAGCGTTTGTCACATCCGTATCTACTATTCCTAGTTCCTCGTCTGTGGCAGAAGGATTGGAGCATCCTAGATGGAGAGTTGCTATGATAGAAGAGTTGAGTGCCTTAGACAAGAATAGAACATGGGAGCTGGTTGACTTGCCAAGAGGCAAGAAGCCTGTTGGATGCAGATGGGTATTCATAGTAAAGTACAACAGATGGATCAGTTGAGAAGTACAAGGTTAGACTGGTAGCTAAGAGATACACTTAAACCTATGGGATTGACGACGTGTAGACCTTTGCACTTGTGGCAAAGATGAACTCCATCAGGGTTGTCCTTCGCAACGAACCAAGCCTGGTCCTTGTATCAGTTGTATGTGAAGAATGCATTTCATAGTCACTTGCATGAAGAAGTATAAGTGGTGCTTCCACTTGGCTTCATCCCACCAGGGGACAGTAGTAAGGTGTGTAGATTGAGGAAGGCTCTCTATGGGCTCAAGCAATCTCCTAGAGCCTGGTTTGAGAGGTTTACTCTAGCAATGATGAAGCTGGGATACACCCAAAACCAAGCTGATCACACCCTATTTGTAAAGCATCAAGAGAAGAGCACCACTGCTCTCATTGTCTATGTTGATGACATCAGTCTGACAGGGAATGATCCAGCCCAGGGATCTACATCTCTCAAAGAAAGTATGTCCTAGATTTACTAATGGATTGGGGCAAGTTGGGAGCCAAGCCAGTAGATAATCCTACAGAACATAACCACAAGTTAGGCGATGCCAGTGGTGAGTTACTCCAGGACGTAGGGAGTTTCCAGAGAGTAGTTGGTAGATTGATTCTCTCTCCCTGACTAGACCATACATTGCTTATGCTGTGAGTGTCATCAGTCAGTACAAGCACTCATCCAGAGACATTTATTTAGAGGCAGCATACAGGATCTTGAGATACCTCAAATCTGCTCATGGTAGAGGTCTTTTATTTGAGAAGAATGGTCATATGAGAGGAGTCATTTACTGATGTGGAATGGGCATGTGCCAAGGATGACAGAAGATCTACCTCAGGCTATCGCATCTTTGTTGGGGCAATCCGGCTACTTGGAGGAGCAAGAAGCAACTTGTGGTTGCTAGATCAGTGCAAAGGCAGAGTTTATCTATGACCCATGGTGTGTGTGAGATGCTCTGGTTGAAGATGCTAGTGGCTGAACTAGGCTTCCCTGTATCGGGTTCTATGAATTTGTACTGTGACAACAAAGCCGTCATTAGTATTGGTCACAATCCAGTTCAACATGATCGAGCTAAGCATATTGAAGTGGATCGCCACTTCATTAGGGAAAAAATTTTCTCAAGGGAGGTGTATACTCCTTTTGTGAAGACAGATGAGCAAGTTGCTGATGTCTTCACTAAAGGTGTTCCCAGTTGGCAACTCCACAAGTGTCTAAGCAAGTTGGGCATGAGAGATATCTATGCTCCAACTTGAGGGACAGTGTTATCGTATGCGTATGTTTAGATGCATTTTTCTTATAATAAGGTAGTTAAATACCTCTCTTGTTGAGTAGTATACTTGTCCATGTATAGTTTTCTCCATATAAATAAGAATTATGGAGTCATGTGAAGTACGCATGACATCCTTCTCTTCTCTACCTTTGAAACCCTAACCCTAAATCTCCATTACAACTCCAATAGTATGGAGAAGTTTATACAGGACTTATGGAGAAGTGGGAAAGGGAATACTTGCAAGTTCCATCTTGTAGAGGGGTAAAATTATAATGCCTAAAGTTGGCGGCCTCGGTTTCCAGCATCTAAGGGAGATGAATAGAGCTCTTCTTGGTAAGTGGTTGTGGAGAATTGGGGAAGAAGAGGAAAGTTTATGGGGCAAGGTGATTTGTAGTAAGTTTGGAGTTAGTCAGTCCGGCTGGGATATTCATTCGGTGCTTTCTTTCTATGGCGTTAGTATGTGGAGAGGTATATCGAGTATCAGGGACACCTTTGGTGGGGGTATTATCTATAAGGTGGGTTGAGAAGATAGTGTGTTTCTGGGAAGACTCATGTGGAGAGGAGCTGCTTAAATCCTTATTCCCTTATCTTTATAGTCTCTTCGATCGGAAATGGGATACTGTTTGAGTGTGTCGAGTTACATGAGGGTTTGACTTCCTAGAATTTTGGATTTCGTCGACATGCCTATGATTGGGCGTTGGATTGTCTTGCCTCTTTTCTCCATGTGATTGGCGATAACCCGGAAATTGTCATCGATGGATGACAGAAGAATTTGGAAATGGGATCCTAAAGGCACCTTTTCTGTTAGGTCCTTCTATGCGCATTGTTCTCCGTCTGGACAGGAATTTCCCCCGGGATCTATTATTTGGAAGGCTCTTGTTCCCTCTAAAGTGAAGTTTTGTCACTTTGACTACTAGTCTTGACAAGATTCAGACGATCGACCATCTGATTAAGAAGGGTATGATGTTGCCGAATAGCTGTGCCTTGTGCAAGTCAGCAATTGAATTTGTGGATCATGTGCTGATCCATTGCAGCTTTACTTTTGAGGGGTGACAATTTTTTGTCCCTCTTTGGCGTCAGTTTCGTGGCCCCGGAGCACATGGGTGAGATGATTCTAGGCACCTCGGAGGCTATCTTTTCCGGTAAAGGGTGTATTCTCTGGAAGATGCTTTATTTTGCTTTGATGTGGGCTGTTTGGAAGGAAAGGAACTCTATGATCTTTGATGGGAAGGAAGCCTCTATCTCTGATTTGATTTTGAATATCAAAGCCATGATGTATTTATGGTCCTCTATTATTCCCAAGTTTGCAGGGTTTTTTTTTTCGAATCTTTTGTAGTTGGATGGAGTGAGATTTTAGGGGATTCCTCTCGAGCTGTATAGAGAAAGGGATTTGCCTTCTTTTGTTTGTTTGTTTGTTTTTTTTGTTCGGGATTCGTCCCTTTTAATGATATTTATTACTTATAAAATAAAATAGCATCAAAGGTTGTGAGGCATACACCTTGTCCAAAATATTCTTATCTCTTTCTCATTAAACTTATCCTATTATTTATTTTTTTTAAATGTATTTAAATATACATGCTTGTGAGGCTTATGCTCCATGCCCTGAGGCTTAAGTCTCATGATTTAAGCTGTGGAAATGCAATTCCTGATGTCTCTGCATTGAAAGCAAAGCATTGCTTCGACCAAGGGAAGTGAGGGAAATCGTTTCCCAAGACAAACATTATCTTCCACTGTCATGCACATAGTTAGCAATTCGGAGTGCGGCAAAAATGCAGTATGGGAAATGTTTTGAGTACAATTCGGGTTTTTCATTAAAAAATGTGTTAAAGTTTTGGCAGAAGTAATTGAAAAATAAAATAAAACAAACAAAAGCAAAATATTGACAATTTGTTGTCTTATAAAATGAATTTTCATGTTCAAAACTAAGTAATGTGGGAATAATTCGGAAAAGTTCGTGAATTATTTGAGAATAATTCGATCATGTTCAAAAATGCGCGAATTTTTCCGAAACTTTGAATAGAACGTTATTCGGTTCATCTTTTTTTGGATAATTCGTACTGTTCGCGTATAATTCGAGAATTTACTTACTTTATGCACTGTTGATTTTTTATTTTAATAAATTTTTCTAGAAGAAAAAAAGTGATTAAGATGTGGAAAACCACTGTACAAAGATTATATATTTACCCTTTGTAGCCAACGCATTGGCACATTCACTGTTGAAATATGTAAACCATAGGCCACATTGTTGATAACATTAATAATGTTGGCAAGCCTAGAATGCCTCCTGGTATTCTTTAATTGAGAAGATTTATAGATTTTTCAAAAATGACCAATATTCTCTGATTCTTATAAGATTATCACAGTTCAACTGCCTGGAATCAACCCAGAAATTATTTTATGGCCCTGTGAGCTTGCGTGGTTGGCTTGTTATCGAGTCTAATTTTGCTGTTCTGAAAAGAGAATATTTTGATATGTAGAAATTCCAATTGATTTTAACAGCTTCACTTCTGTGCTTCTATAAGTCTACTTAAAGTAACTCATTTTGGAGCCCAAAGGCACCATTTGTTTCACTCAAATCTCAAACAGTATTTCATTCTAACTATACTCATCCCATGATTTTGTGCCTCGTGTTCTTTTGGTTCCATTTTTGCAGGTAAAAGAGCAGGAACTCCTAGTGACAGTGGTAGTACAGTTGAGGGGTCCAAAGAGTTTGTAGCACCTCATGGGTCGTTCTCTGCTTCAAATAGGCGTGGGGACCATGTCCAGCTCAAAGGCAAGAACACATTCGCAATGCCGAGGACTTTGGTCAGACCCCTTGGGTGGAGCAAAAATGAACCAAAGAAAGAAGAAAGTAACGATGACCTGAAATCCAATGATGAATTTAGGAAAATGTTGCTGAAAAGCTGAGGGCGAAGTTGTGTGCACCACCCAAAATGAAGCTTCTTGGCTTCTCATCAGGCTTACAGATAAGCCACTGACAGATATTGTGTTACTTTGTTAAGCACTGTTTCATTGATAGTTGATACACTGACATTTGTTAATGGGATTGTATAATCCTCGTAACCAAGAACATACAACTTTGAATGAGTTTTACGAAGTTTTTCCTTTTTTCTTTTAAAGCATTGGTGGTCAGAAAAGAAACCAAATTGTTTTGAGAGATGCCTGTGATGTGAGATTTTTGAAGTCCCCCACCCAAAATGCCACGTGTCGCACTCTTTAGGTCGCACTGACCTTATGAATGTTTGGTCCACCTCTTGATGGATCTACACATCAAAAGCCAGTTTACTTGGTGGTTGCTTTTCGTTGGATTTAGCATTTTAATATTGTGATTTTTGGCTGTTGGATTTGAGCATTTGCTTTGGAAGCTAAAGTATAACTTAGAAATCATTGATGAAGGTGATTTTTGGTATGTAGGTCCAACATGAAGATCCAAAAGGTAAGTAGGCCCTTAAGGCTGGAGCATGTACAATGATGGTAGACCGTCTTTTGTGTCTGTTCGAGGTCTGCAGTTCGTATTTTCATGTCTTGTCCAAACTAGAAGAATGACAGACTTAGCACTTGAGTGCAAACATTGCAGCCTTAGAAAATTTGAAGTTGAGAAAGATAAAAAAGTCATAACTATGTTGACGTGTTAGCAGGTGATTGGTTAGGGGTTGATGGGCTCCACAAGTGCATAGGATTCAATGAATTTTTGTATGGAAGCAGCTTTTGTGTCGTGTAGTGTGCGGGTTATGGTCTTTGGTCGTGTCAAGCATAACATATGTGGGCATGCGTGGCCACCTCGGATCACCCACCCACCCACAGCTTTTACTCTCTCTCTCTCTCTCTCTCTTGAATTTGCACTTTTTGGCCCACTTGACTCCATGAATGTTTAGTCCACGCACCAAATATGAGCCTGATTGGTGCTTTCTGGCCATTGGATTTGAGCAATTGTTGATGATGAAGATTAATGGGTTCCATGCCTATTATTAAAAAGTGGTCGAATCGTGGTTAGAAATCACCAATCAGACCGATTTTTGGTGTACTTGTACCAAGAGGTGGACCCAAGATTCATGGGTCAATGGGTTCGTGAGAGTGCCACTTGACATTTTGAGGACTACCAAGAGGTGGACCACTCGAAAGTTTTATTTAGTTCAAGCATGAATTCAAGTAAATGATCCTAACAATCTTATGTATCCTTTGGGACTACCAGAAATAAAGAAAAGTCCATTTATCGAATGGTTGAGATCTTGCGATGAATCTGATTTTTTATTCCGAGAGGTCTCCTGCAGTATTTTAATGGTTGGGACTAGCAATACTATTATGGGTACAAACTCTCTCTCTCTCTCTCTTGAAGAAGGAACGTATGTAGACGAGATTGTAGGCATCAATCCCCACACAAAGAGAGACTTAACTTTTATGTGGTGTGGCGTGGGGATTTTGAGAATGATCCCCAAAAACATCCTCTTTGCAGCGTATACAACCCATGTCTTGTCTCTCTCTCTCTCTCTCTCTCTCTCTCTCTCTCTCTTTCTTGTGGTCCCCTCCTCTTGATATACCATACGTACCCTTACCCTCCCAGAATCTCCAAAAGATACACAAGTACCCTCTAAAGCTCAACCAAAAGTGGAAAAATCCGAACAAAAATAAGCTACAGGGCAAATTCTCACAAAAGAGAGAGAAGAGGAAGAAGAAAAGAAAAAAGTAAAAGTTAAGAGTGCAAATTCTACGCTTCTTGGTCCATTACTGTTTGTTAAAAGTGAAAAGCAAGAAATAATGAAATTGTATTAATGAGGTAGTAAGAAAATATTTGAAGACATATGAATTAACAGAAGATTAATAGAGTCTCGAATCGTTAAATAAGATTCGTATTCGTATTCATATTCGAATCCCCCGGTGCTCTAAGAGAATAAATAAATAAATACTTTTGGCCTTTGCCTCTGGCAAGACCCTTAACCACTCTCCCTCTCATTCCCTTTTTAGGGAGCAAGAGAGATGTTAACCTATGTTTTCTAGATGACAAGATTATTATGATAAATCAATTAGGATATTAGATTAGATTTGTTAAGATTAGTTTCTATCTTTAAATCCTGTTATCTTTATATAAACTTTGATTAGGGTAAACGTAATACATCCAGTTTTATCAATAGAATCAGACCCGTTGTTCTTTTAAGAATAAACTCTCGACTTTGCAGCCTACTTCAGTAGGCGGGATTGCCACTGTCCGCCCGGTATAAAATATTTTTCTTAGAACTTTAGTTTGTATTTCAATCAACTATATCTTCGCTAGCATCATCATGACCGTTCTTCTTGCCATTGTGGTAGCACTCCATCAAGATCATGTAATCTGCAATCATCCCATTCGTAAAAAAAAAACAACAATCACCTCTTGTTGTCGTGCTCAAGATAGGCCCAACTCTTGTTGGCTCAAGCCCAAAACGCAAAATAAAAATAATGCTTGTGGACTTTCAAAGCCCAATTAGCACGTGAGATTTAAAAGAGGTCCACATTCTTCAACTTAAAGACTCATAGAATCTAAGCCCATGAGGCACAACAATGCCCATATCATTCAATCCCCCCCCCAAGAGGACCGCATCTTCCTTTTTACTTCTTCTGCTAGTCCAAAAGAGGCATAATTGCACTTCTTCTTTTGGATTATCGGCAAGCCAGATATTTGGTCCATATTCAACTCTCTGTAGACATTTTGTTTAGGCAGTCTCTTTTTGATGACTAACATTTTTGCGAACTTGTAACGATCACTGATCCCCATAAGTTAACGTTTAAAGAGAGTATTAGAGAAAAGTATTGTAATAAGTTATGTGAGATGCACCATATCATTATTTGTGTAACTTGTTATTTGTATATAAACACTTGATTAGGGTCAATGTAATACATCCAGTTTTATCAATAAATCCCATTTTTCCTATCACTATTTAGCTATTTGTTCGATGCTACTTCCATCTTTACATGGTTCCCAATTTTTATTCCAATCAAAACCCTAAAATTGGTCCAACCGTGGCTTCCTTGCGTACCACCTATCGTATTTAGCAATTCGGAGTGCAAAAAAAAATATGGTACTGGAAATGTGCGAGTACAATTTGGGTTAGTCATTAAAAATTGAGTTAAAAAATTCATCCAAAATAAATTAAAAATAATAAGAAGAAAAATATTGACAATTTTTCGTCTTATAAAATAATTATTCATGTTAAAAAATTCTTCGTTTTTTTTAATAATTCATACGGATCGTGAATTATTCGCGGATAATTCGAGAATTTACTAACTATGCCACCTATACAAAGAATCGGTTATTATTGGGTTTCCCGTGTATAGGTGGCAGTCCCTGAATGCGCGGCCGGACGAGTTGGCTCGACAACATGCACACTCGAGAAAATCAATAACATTTTTTTTTGTAATGTGAGGACATTTTGGTCATTCTTTGGTGTTTGGAAAATTTTCATGTAAGAATTATAAAGTCATGAAATGATAAGCAAAACTTTGAGCCCCAAAGCATTTTTTTTTTTTTTTCTCTTTTCCCTTTTCTCCACTTCCACTCTTTTTATCTTTGAGTGTTGGTTGTGAGGATACCAACGGTTTTGAAAAGAAAAAGGGGCTTCTTTTTTTTGCTGCTTTGAATCTTATGCCATGCGGGAAAATGTTGTGCCTTTCGACAAGTCAAGACAAAATTTAAAAGTGGCGGGAATCATCCAACGGCTACTATTTTCGTCTCTCTCTCTTCATCTTTGCCAAACGAGATTCTCTCGCTAAAAGGGCCCAAAGACGAAAAGCTCAATAGAATAACAATAATGAGAATAACACGAACATATCTAGCATGATAATGACACTAAATCGGATTCTTTCTAATAAAAAGGAAAAGGTTTTCTGGATAAGGTGTTTAAACCATGGTTTAGGGTTTAGGGTTTGAAGTCACGGCCGATCCTGTTCTGGATCAAGGTTTAAAATTTTGGTTTCGCATGCCATTTTGGTGAGAGCTGAAACCGAAACTTTAGTTGAAAGTTCGAGTGAAACTTTAGAAAATTATGAAATTGAAAATTTTCAAAAGTTTCATACAAAATTTCAAGAAAACCGAAATTTTACATGGAATTTCAGTACTTTTGGCTTAAAACCTCTGATCATGGAGATATCTTTCCTCCATCTATGGAGAGAACAACTACCCTTAATATGTCCTTACACAATGACACTCAACAGAGTCAAGTTCGGGTTCGGGTTGGTCGGATTGTTGATGACCCAACCCGAGCCCAATCCACTCCGAATTCTCAACCAAAACTCAGCCCGAGTTTAAAAAGTCTGACCCAACCCAACCTAAACTTTGGGTTAGGTCAGTCCGGCGTGGGATGAGTTCAGCCCAAGTTGCACACTTGCACCCCTAGTCCAATCCTCTTCTCTCTAAGGGCGCTAACATGATAAGTTGGGACCATTCAGTTGGATAGCACACTTGTCCTTGTCACATTGATTATCTTCAAAATTTGACACACACACACACACACACACAATTTGAAAAAGCTGACATACCCCTATGACGTGGTCCACTGTCATTTGACTAGTGTTGACTCGAGTTGACTATCAATTTTTTTTAGTAAATGACAAAAATACCCCTTTTTGAACCTTGGAACAAGGGTTTGGGCCAAAATCAAATAGGTATTTTGTGCTCGATCCTCACTGGCCTTAAGTCTAAATCAAAAGGTGTTCTTCTCATGTTTCAGTCTTGCAGATAAGGTCAAAGAGGAGGAGGAAGACGAGAGAGAAGTTCGTGATGGAGACGTGATAAGTTATGAGGAAGAACTTCTTGCAACTTCTTGCAATCAAATGTTTTTATGATTGAACTACTAAGGAATAGGGAAAATTACTTGAGGGGCTGTAACTTTGAAATTACGGCCCTTCACCTACAGATAGTGCTCTATTCGACTAAAAGGGGGTGACTTTTTCGAACATTGGCCCGGCACCCCCAAATACACTATTCTGAACCCATTTGTTCCATCTTTACCCTCATAGGTTCTGCGATGACAAGAATAGCTTTAGTGTACGAACCCATCATTTCAGCTTCTGCGATAGCAGGAGTAGCTTTAACTAGCTCTAATCGAGTCAAAAAAAGAGAAAAAAATTTTGTTTTCTATTCTGGATTCGTTGAAAAGGAAGACGAAGTCACCACCAAGACGATCTCAGTTGCAATGGAGTTTAAGGAAAGAAACAAAGCAAACAAAAGAAGATCTCTCTTACTCTAGTTTCCTCTCCCTCTCCTTCTCTAGTGCTTGGGGTCCCTTCCAGTGGCCCTGTCGTTGAAGATGAAGACGAAGTGACCACAAAGACATCTCTGCTGCAATGGAGGTTAAAGAAAAAAAATAATAAAAAGGGAAATGAGATCTTTCATTATTTCTAGTTTCTTCTCCCTCTCCAATCTCTTTCGTCTTCTTCTCCAGCGATTAGGGTCCCTTCCAGTGGTCCCAGAAATCAACAAAGAGTAAATAAATGGCTATACCTAAAGCCTTTGACGTCCAATCTACCTTGTTAAATCTATTTTCAAAGATTTTACGATCTGCGATTTTTGGTACTTTTTCTACCATATTATGAATAAGGTAAAAAAAAGTACCAATTTACAAATCTAGTAAAAAAGTATCAGTTTTTAAAAAGTAGATATTTGACCATATTAACGAGAGATTATTACACTGCAAAGCCATTGGAAGGGACCCCAAGCGCTGGGACAACCCCCTTGAATTCCACCCAGGCCGGAGAGACTCATGATTGAATAGGGCAATGGCCACTTCCATCTTTGCCACATAAGAGCAGTTTAAAGTGTTCTAGAGCTCATAGATGGGTATTCTCCAACAGAAATTTGGGCTTCATCAACAAAACATGACTTGACATTCCTACACCGCATGTATGTCAATAATTGACCAAGCTGCTCTTCCAAGAGAGCTTGTACATGTCCACCAGCCTACTGTTGGTAAATTTGCGTTTGGTCTGGTTTCACTTGCAATAAGTTGCATTTCTGAGCATTAATTAAACGAACTGGATGGGGTTATTAGTTCGTTTAAGATCAAGATCACACATAAAAGGTGGACCACTTGAGAAATGATAGTTGGAGGTGGAGATTAGGATTGTGGAGGAGTTGCAGAGGAGAAATGGTGGATTAGGGTTTTTATGGAGAGTAGATTGTTTGTGTAATAGCCTATAAGAGAAGAAGAGATGACCAAAAAACTAGTTTGGGATCAAGATGAACTTGATGGGGTAATTAGTTCGTTTGAGATCAAGAACGATAATCTCCTTCAATGGTTTCTTTTCACTTTAACAAACGATGTTCTCTTCAATGATTTCCCTCTCTCTAAAGATAATGATCTTCTTCACTGGTTTTTGCTTCCTCTATTTTATCATTTTTCTTTTTACAAATAAACCAAAAACTAAAGTTAGCCTCTGACTTATGCTTACAACCTACGACTGCTACGCCTTTAACTACTCGCACGAGTTAAAAGGGTAAAATGGGAAGACATGGGTATGGAACAGTGCATTTGGGGGTGCTGGGCCAATGTTCCAAAAAGGCACCCCCTTTCAGCCGAATAGACCAACATCTGTAGGTGTGAAGGGCCATAATTGCAAAGTTACGGCCCCTCAAGTAATTTTCCCTAAAGAATATGGCATTGGAGTATAATCAATTAGGGTATTTTTGGTGCGTATTTCCACCAACGTGTCACGGGTCACTAGTTGAGCCTGATTCAAGCCCACCAACGAGGCCCGTTCCAAGTCCATAACCAAGCCCGATTATGGCTCAAGGAGTCTAAAGTGCTTTGAAAGTTTCTAGAGGACTCTGGAGTATGGTAGAGAACCTTAGAAGATGGAAGAGTCTAGAATACTCATGAGAGTTCTAGGGAATCTCTACACATGTATCGTATGTAGATATTCTAGATAATTCCTAGGAGAAACATCTAGAGATTCTTTGGTAGAATTGTAGGAAAAGTTCTAGAATAAGGCTTGAAGCCTATATAAAGGGGCAAGCCCCCTTATTTGTAATCATTCGAAAAATCTTGTAAATCCAAGAGTTTAGTAGCAATAGAAGCTTCCTCATTCTCTAAGCCCTCTTGTGTCCTTGTGTACTTCTTGAGTGAGAGTAGTGCTTAGGCAAGGCCAAGTCCTAAGTCACTTTAGGGAAAGGCTGACTTGAGCTAGCAAATGAGCGACTAACTCAAGTGCCGCACGGTCTTTAGCAATGGTCAAAGACTAAGTCCATGACAAGTGGTATCAGAGCGACCTCAAGAAGGTACCATGTCGATGGTCACTGAAGAGACAAGGGGAAGTGATGGGCACAACCCCAACCCCACCAAGGGAAGGAAAAAGGATAAGTCCCAAGACATCTTTGCTGTTTGGGAAGCTAGGCTTGCCAAGGTTAAGCTTGCCATGGTAGTTGCACGCGACAGGTTCGACGAATTGGGCATGGGCATGGAGGACCTCAAGATGGGAGTTGAGGAACTCAAGGGGAGCATGCTGGCCATAGTGAACAAGTTGGTGCACAATCAGCAGCAAGAAAGGGATACCTTCCAAGCCCAAGTGATAGGGATGGTAGAGACTCTGAAAGACCAAGTCGAGGAGATGAGAATCGATTGGGCCTTATGGAAAAAGGCCATGGCCAATGATGGCATGGTCACACGTGGGATGCCCAGGATCAGGACTCCAGAACCCAAGACATATGGTTGGTCAAGAGATACCAAGGAGTTGGAAAACTTCTTATGGGGCATGAACAATACTTCGATGCCATCTCCCTACGCGATGAGAGGACTAAGATCCGCACGATTACCATGTACCTCACAAACATGGCTACTCTATGGTGGCGAAGGCATCATGCTGACATGGAACGAGGTAATGCACGATCGATACTTGAGATGATTTTAGAAGGGAGATCAAGAGGCAATTCTACCCGGAGGATGCTGAACATCAGGCAAGGAGGAAACTAAAATGGCTTAAGCACACAGGGTCAATTCGAGACTATGTGAATGAGTTCTCGACCCTAATGTTGGAGATCATAGACATGCTAGACAAAGAGCTACTCTTCAACTTCATGGATGGTCTCCAACTATGGGCGGAACGTGAGCTAAGATGACTTGGGGTACAAGACCTAGTTAGTGCCATGGCCGCTGCCGAACAGTTATTGGAATTTAAGAGGGATGGTTTCTCTAAACTAAAGTCGCCCAGGGGTAGTCATGCCAAAGGTGGGGGAGATGAGGCATCAAGTGACAAAGAATGATCAAGTCACAAGGAGACATCAAGTCACAATGAGGGTTGTCCAAGCCAAGGCATGACAAGTTCAGGAAAAAAGATAAGGACCACTCCAGATCGAGGACTAATTGTTTCCATTGTGATGGGGATCATTGGGCAATGGACTGCCCACAAAGGAAGGCATTGAACACTTTAGTTGTCAAGTTGAGTAGCGAAAGTGAAGACATCGACGAGGAGCCAAGGATGGGATCCTTACAACTCCTCAATGCTATGAAGAAACAACCTGAGTCTTCCAAGACTATGAGCAAGGGACTCATGTACGTGGAAGCTCATATCAACGGGAAGCCTACACGGGTCATGGTAGACACCGGAGCGACACATAACTTTGTCTCAGGAGAAGAGGCAAAGCGATTGGGACTAAAAGCATCTAGGGAAGAAAGATGGATAAAGGTGATGAATTCACAAGCTCGACCTATCCAAGGCACGGCTCATGGAGTGGAGCTGCACATAGGGGAATAGAAGGAGCTTGTGGATTTATCAGACATTCCTATGGATGACTATCAAGTGGTACTAGAGATGGAGTTCCTGAAGTGGGTCAAGGCAATACCTATGTCGTTCGTGAACTCGGTGTGTATCATTGAGGAGGGAGCTCCTTGCATGGTTCCTATAGTCTAAGGAACCAAGACCGGAACAAAGATGATCTCGGCCTTGTAACTATCAAAGAGATCCAATGAGGGTATGGTCGAAGAGCTTAATAACAAGGTAGATGTAGAACTACCCAGGGAAAAATGCAAAGTCCTTGAAAAATCCAATGACATGATGCCACCTAAGCAAACAAAAGCACTACCACCTAAGAAAGAGGTGGGTCATCCAGTTGAGATGAAGCTTGGTGTCAAGTCACCTGCATCGACACCACCTGAGAAGGCTATCATGAGCCAACCAAAAAGGAAGAAATGGACGGACACGAAGAGACAACTGGTAGAGTGGAAGAAAGTGGACTACATACTAGATGATCGTCGGGTGAATATGCGTGGAGTCCAACTATATATTGAGTATCTGATGAAATAGAAGGGATTGCCCAATGACGAGGCTACTTGGGAGCACGCAGATACACTATGGCAATTTGAAGACAAAATCACCAAATACCATAGAGACGACGCGCCGATGATGTTGCGGAATCAGGTGGGGGAGAGTGTCACGGGGTCACTAGTTGAGCCCAATTCAAGCCTACCAACGAGGCCCGTTCCAAGCCTATAACCAAGCCCAGTTATGGCTCAAGGAGTCTAGAGTGCTCTGAAAGTTTCTAGAGGACTCCGGAGTATGGTGGAGAACCTTGGAAGATGGAAGAGTCCAGAGTAGTCATGAGAGTTCTAAGGAATCTCTACAGATGTATCATATGTAGATATTCTAGATAGTTCCTAGGAGAAACATCTAGAGATTCTTTGGTAGAATTGTAAGAAAAGTTCTAGAATAAAGCTTGAAGCCTATGTAAAGGGGCAAGCCCCCTCATTTGTAATCATCCAAGAAATCTTGTAAATCTAAGAGTTGAGTAGCAATATAAGCTTCCTCATTCTCTAAGCCCTCTTGTGTTCTTGTGTCCTTGTGTACTTCTTAAGTGAGAATAGTGCTTAAGCAAGGCCAAGTCCTAAGTCACTTTGGGGAAATGCTGACTTGAGCTAGCAAATGAGCGACTAACTCAAGTGCCGCACGGTCTTTAGCAATGTCAAAGACTAAGTCCGTGACAAACAGCTAAACATCCATGCAGTCTGTGGGCCCGAAAACCTGAGCTAGCTACATAGGTCAACTGATTGGCTGGATCAAAATATGGCTGGGTAAAAAAAGTTCCAGCACATGGAGAGGGAGTAAGGTGATCCGACAAGTGACTTTTTTTTTTTTGAGGAACCTCTGTGGAGGGAGGGAAACTTTATTAATGATATGGAAAAAAGAGTTTACACCTAGATAGGGGGGACGTAAATACCTTACCCCTCAACAAGCTATAAACTCAGCAAGTCTTGGAGGGCCATTATCTCTAAATTCCATGCATGATAGAGTACTCGAATTCTTACAAGATGTCCATGACTTTCCACCACCATGATTTAATATGCTAAGGTATAAGAGTAGGTTTAGTGATCCAAGATACCACAAGCATTGAATTAGAATGAATACTAATATTGTAGATGCCAATCTTCTTACACAACTTAAGCCCATCTAGAATGGTCCTCAATTCGGCTAAGTTATTGGTTCCCTCTCCATAGAATGAATGAAAAGCCATGAGAAGGCTACCATTATGATCTCTGATAACACCGTTACCACTCTCAAGTTTCTGGCGGGAAGATGCGCCATCCACATTCAAGGCTACTTCACTAAAATTTGACTTCTTCCAATTCATGACTATAGCTCTTCTAGGCAAGAATTTAAACTCCTCTCAGTAATAAGGTTAAGGTGATATTCATTAGGCTTCAATTCGTCGGCGAGATGAAGGAATTGATGTCCCTAAGCCAACGCCATACTTTCCTTCTAATAAAATTAATATTACTGTACTTTCCCTCATACTTACGTTTGTTTCTCTCCAACCAAATCTCTCAAAGAATTACAATTGGGACGATGATTTGAAGAATTTCAACTTGAGAGTGCCGAGAAGTAATAGTACATCATTTATGCAAGATGACACCAATCCTTACACAATTGCGTAGATGCACCTCAAAGAGATGCTCGAAAGGTTCCCAAACGACTCTAGCGAACCCGCTATCCATGAACACGTGTTTGATATTCTTAATGTTAGGAGGCAAACAACATTGACAACGAGAGGCAATGGTAACATAACTCTTTTTGAGCACTGAGTCCACCGGATTTATCGACCATGAGAGGTTAGTGCTTACTTGTATTTATCGGCCTATTGAGAGGTATTTACTCGTACTCATTGAATATATTTTTTGTAAGTTGAATGGATTCTCAATTAAAGACATTTGATGGATTCCCAATATGGTTGAGTGGATTCTCGCCCTGTTTGTGCTTTGATACATTCCTAAGCTAGGGTGGATTGAGTGGATTCTTGATTGCTCTCGTTAGGTGGATTCATATCCATTTTATTTAATGGTAATTGATGTGACTTTAGTTTGGGTGAATAAAATTGATAGCTCGATTTGTACACTTTGAGAGTGGATGTAGGTATGGATCCACTGAACCACTATAAACCTTTATTTCGTATGGTTATTATTATTTTCTATATGTTATTGTCTTTCACTTGCAATTGAATGTGTTGATGAAAATTCATTCATAAAATATCTTTACATATTATGCAATTGGATTATACACTTATGATTAGAAAGTTTTTATATAGTCCTATCAACCCCTCTAAGACCTTACATAGTGATGATACTAGGAGAATTCCAAGATATCCAGTATATTTATTTTGGTGGACACTGGGAGCTCAACCAATATATTGCTTAGCTCAACCTTCCAAAAGATGGGCTTAAGAGAAAATGCTCTCACTCTAACTCAGTCTCCATTATTCGATTAAATGGAAAACCGACAATAGTTTTAGGAGAGATCACATTCCAAGTGGCAGTTGGGTCTGTGACTAAGCTCATCCATTTTATGGTGGTCGAAGCCCTATCTCTATATAATGTTATTTTTGACATAAATTTGAGGGTACAAATTCAATGTAAGTGCATACAAGAGCCGCTTACCAGTGACTTTGTTGCTGAGTACATAGCAACAAAAATTTACTCGTGTACTGCTGGAAGGGATACAAACAATACAAAGAGAGCTATTGTAACAGAAATGGAAAATATTCATCTCTTCTTCCTTATCCCCTTGTGTTTTTACGATTTTTCATCGTGTGTGTGTCGTGCCTCGTACCCCAGATCCACAGCCCAACCCAAATACCATGGGTCGACTCGAAAACCCAAAGCCAGGGCATGAGTTTGGAGAAAATAAAAATAAAATAAATCATGATCTTATGTATAAGTTCTCAATCAAGTCAAATAAGTCCATAAAAGTCATGTTAAATAAAGTCAACCCAAGTCAAATCCACCTTCACCATGACCCATCCAACCCACAACCATCACCATATGATTTGTACCAAATTTGGATAAGAAATCAATAATTAGAATAGATTTAAAAAAACCCTTTATTGAAAACTAGTTTTAATTAATCAAACTCAAAATCTACATGACATGTCTATCTTGTCGAATTTCTATAGAACTCATCTTTTGGAATCATGTATCCTACCACCTATGATTGTAAAGAGGACTGGGATCTAATCAATAATTTTTTTAGAATAAAATTTTAAAGAAAAACACTGATCTTAATCTGTGTAAAATTATGAATTTAAAAAAAGAACTAGTTCGCCATCCTTGTCAATGTCAATGCCATAACTTTCTATAGAAAACTCAGATTTGTGCACCAAACTACAATCTGGAAAGCTAACTCGATTTCTTGTGTTCATATAGAAAACTAAGTAATTTTACATTTTGTTGATAGGTTAAAAATAGTCACAAAGTTAGATATGTGGTGCAGATATTTTTTCAAACCTATAAATTACAAATCATTCAACAAAAAAAGAAAAATAAATTAAAACATGAAATACCTACCATTCAACCAAAAAGAGAAAAATAAATTACAATTTAGTAAAATGAATGATTTAGAGAAGGTTGTCAACCTAGGGCGGTTTCAAGGAACTATTATTTTCTCGATTAAACTCAGTTCTTATTTTGTTGTTTAAGATTTGAGCGTAAATTCTCCCAAGAAGGAAAACATGGATTAGAAAACAAGGTTGCATCAAATCCATTTCAAGAATAAAAAAGACACCACCAAAATGGATTTCAGGCTCAAACCCAATAGTGTTTCCTGATTTTCATTTCTTGCATCTAAACAAAAAAAAAAAAAAAATTGCATACATCATACATCCCCCCCCCCCCCCCCCCCCCCCCCCCCTCTTTTGACATGTCATTTTAGACTACTTCATAGATTAATTAATAAAATGGATGTTTAAGCCCATTGCTTTAGTTAATCCATATTAAAGCACTACTAAGAATGATTAATAGTAAAGTTAAAACTAATGCACATCAAAACAACACCAAAAAAGCAAGAACCATAAAAATCCAATCAATCGGACTAACATACTAAAATTATGACAAATACTAATTAATGAGCCATGACAAATAACAATACATAGATGAAAAATACAATGTTAAGAATGGGGCCAATCCCTAAATAGTATCATTATTCTAAATTGTATAATGAAAGAGAAGACTTCAAAATGTGGATAAACATGATCTTCGATAAATATAAGATTGCAAAAATGCATTAGGATTAAGTTACATGGTACAAAACATTATCGGATTTTCTTAAAAGTAAATTTACATTAACAATAAATGAAATCATGTCATCAATAAATCTGGGCATTGCTAGTCTCAAGCCCAAATGAATAAGGAGGATTGCATTAGGTTGACAGATAGCTTAAAACTTGTGCCATATCACACCCTTAGAGACCATTGATTGTACTGATGTTTTACCCAACCTTTAGTGGAGCAAATGACTAATGCAATGATTAAAAATATGTGGTATGTTCAGCAAATATTTATGACCTTTGGATTCACTGACCATAGACCTAGTGAATCAACGTACTATGTTTGGCATATAGGTTTGGCCATCAGATCTATATGCCAAACATCGCTAATGAGGTTGATTTTCGCATGTAAGACCATCAACGGATGGGCAAAACATCAGTTAATTCACATATTTTTGTACATATACGATTACTGTTCTTCCAAGCATGGTTTCCATTTACTTCAAACAAAGCATTTGGGGTTACTTCTAGTTTTATTACACGTTTGATCAATGTGTGGTCCTTGAATGCCAATTCTCTTGTGAAGTATCATTGTTCAAGGATGCTTTCTGAAAATATACAATTTTGTTCTACCTAAAGGCATGGTTCTAAATTTGTGTTAATATGCATCAATATTGTACATGTCATTTTTGGATCAAGGGTGTGAAACAATACCTACATGTACTCTAGGCATTTTAGTCTTTTGTCTACAAAAAAATCATTGATTTACACATGAATGGTTAGAGAACACTGACTAGATTTTTGGCACATAGATGTTTAATGTTTGGCTTTAGTGAAAGGTGGCTAAATTTGGTGGGACTGTGGGAGTGCTCACATGCAACTCAGAAACTTCGACAAATGTTAAAAGTGGTTCCTTAAACTTACGAAACACTTTGGGAGGGTGAACTTCAAACACAAGGTTTGTTAACATTAGCTAGACACATTATCAATTGTCCATAAAAATTGATTTTTAAGTGCAAAGGTCAAAGCTATTTTTCATGAAAACTAGTTGATGGTTCTACCAATAAGAGGATAACCAATCTTCTATCCAATTAAAAGAGTTGATTTTTTTTTCTGCAGTTATCCGAGACATCTTCTTCAAGTACCAAAAAGCATCAAGATTGGTAGTTGGAGATTGGAGATTGACCGTAATCTTTAGGCCTCAAACTTTCTAGCTAACATGTCTATCTATTTCGATCTCAATAAATAGAATAGGTTATATAAGTGATCGACTAGGCAAGACAACCTTCTTTTATTGTGTTCATACTCTCAAACCCAAATATCTTATTTGGTTTGTATTCTCTGACAGTTATCATGTTGGATGCTTCTACATATCAGCATATGTAGAAAGAGTATAAGAAAACAAATTTATATGAAGGAAACAGAGATTATCAAGGGTACCGACGATGGTATTCTTATTGCGTGGAAAGAATAAAGATAGAGACAATTGTCAAACTTGAAACTATAAAAAAAATATATGGTTTAGCACTTTAGGGTACTGGCGAACTAGAGAAAGAGAGATAGGGACTAAGGTATGGAGAGAACAAGGGAGAGAATACCTTTTAAGCTGCATCCTTTAATAGAGCACTGTCTCGGGTTGCAACGGTGGCACGTCGCCGGAGTTGAAGAGGATCCCAACAGCCACGCCTTTGACCACCAGTGAACTAGAGAAGGAGATCTGTGTGTGTATGTGAAGAGAGAGAGAGAGAGACGAGCCGACAAGAGTTAGGGTTTGAAGAACTCGAACATTGATTCGAAGTGTCGAACCAAATAGGTTTTCTGTTTTACTTAATTAAAAGATCAAAATATCCCTGCTTAAGTACACTACCAAAATCAGATCAGATATTATTGAAGCGGATACGTCGATATCCATATCCGTATCTGAAATCATTTCAAATATTGTAAACATATCCGAATTCGAATCCGACATCCAATTTTTTTGAATAATATCCAAAATTTTGAATACAGATACGAATTTTTGACTATCCATTAATAAGCCGACATAAGGGTTTTGGGAGACATGTTAAAAACTAAATTAGTTAAAGGGGTTGGAATGATTTGTACGGCCCTAAGGTTGTAGGTTTTAAGACAGTTGTTATCTTAATTGACAAGGAATGGATTTCTTTAATGTAATAGAATTAGTTGTTGCAATTTTTTTTGCAAGTGGGGTCCACACCCAATGGGTTTCAACATTTTCTACTAAATAGGAGGGAGAAATCCTTTTCTCTCTCACTTGGGTTGAAAAAGTCAACACCTATTTACTTAGTTATTAAATAGTATATTTTTAATTAAATTAATTATGCTTATGAGGATTTTAATAATTAAATAAGTACTATAATAATCTCATAAATATTACCACTTATGTAGGCCTCAAAATAGACCCCAAAAGTGGGCTGGCCTACCAAGGCCAACCAAACTTTAAATAGTTAATAATTTATTTATTTTGTGTAAATTAAATATCCAATTTTGACGCCCAAAACAACAAAATTATAAAATTTCCATTAGATGAGGATTTGACCCACATAAAACAAAGATTTTAGAACATCAAATAGATAGTGATTTCGACATCAGAGTAAAAAGTTATGCCTCAAATACTGAAAGAAAATGTATTAATTTATCTAAATATTTAAAGAACGGGAATACTCTTAATTTAATTTTTTTTTAAAATCTTTAGAAAGTTATAGATGACTCATAACATCTATATAATAAAATAGGACGGTTGTCTCCCCTCTTATCCGGCTTCATAAAGGATGGTCGAGATCTTATCACACCAAATGGACGGTGGATCTCATCCACTCACACCCAATTTTGGCAAACGCTTTGTCGATGAGTGTCGTGGGCACGGGTCACCTACTATTTACCTACATATAAGGAATGAAATGGGTTGGATTTACATATAACCCAAGGGTCAAGCTTAGGAGCCCCATTTTTATGCCTCGAGAGGGGTGTACCAGTAAAACGGCCATAAACGGATTGAAACGGCCAAGGGCAAAAATAGAAAAAATAGATTTTAATGATTTTAACGGAAAAAGTGGTGCTAAAATTCAAAATTTAAAAGTTAAAATTTGAAAATTGAAAATAAAAAAAAATAGAATTTAACTGAAATTTAATGGTTTTCTTATACCCCTCTTATCTTATATGGCTTCAATAATGAGTGGCTGAGATCCACTATGCTTCATATCGATGGCTGAGATTAACTCCCACCCGATTTTGACAAACACTTTGTCGGAAAGTGCCGCGGGCATGGGCCACCCAAGCATATATCAAGACAACTCAATTGTATTCTCTTATCTTATCCATCCATCTAATGTGGACGGTTAGATTTCAGCCACTCAATCCGCTTCATTTGACCTCAATTTATTCAAAATTTAAATTTCAACATCATTATTTTTTGTTATTTCTGTTATTTTCCCATTTCTCCCTCCGTGCGTTACAATCCGTTATGACAGCCATTATAATGGAAAAAAATGGTAACGGCTCCCCAGTCCGTTATACCGTTTGATTGCCGAAGGCACCCAATTTTTGCAAACACTTTTGTCGGAGAGTGCCGTGGGCATGGGCCATTTACTATTCTATATAACAAACACACATTGGTTGTCTCCCTACTTATACCTCCTCTTATAAGCGTCAACAAAGAAGGGCTGAGATCTAATCCTCTCCCAAATGGACGGTGGATCTCCTCCACTCACCTGCTTTTGCCATATTCTTTGTTGAGGAGTGCCGATGGCACGGGGCACCCACTAGTATATATAATGATAAAATAATTATCGAGTGAGTGAAATTAAGATGTACAAGTCACAATAGAACTTAATTATAAAAAAAATCTCTTTCGATGGGGAATTGTCTGAAAATCCTACAAATCTAGAGATAGGGTCTCCAAATTTATTAGAAAAAAAGTTATGAGTGCTACCAGCACGGCCTATACTAAGGTTTACGCTAGTTAGAGTTTAGAAAAGTTCGAGTGTCATCTCTTGAACCTATTCGGTATTTCCCAGATCAAAAAATGAAATGATCCCTCCCTCAAATCCTTTCGGGTTGTGAAACGCATTAAAATTCAATATAAGTCCCGAAAAAAAATGAGGGAGGGTCAAAGTAAAATATATATATATATATATATATATATATAGAGAGAGAGAGAGAGAGAGAGAGAGAGAGAGAGAGAGATTGTAAAGGTGATCCTGAATTTGGGCATATTTGATTATTAATTCCTTGAGCTATGCTCTATGGATGGTGAAAAAACTTATAGTAAGCTCTAGAAAAGTCGAAAGATCTACGGTTAAAAATCATATAACTTTGTGTTTAGCAACACTCTTAGGTGATGTCCATTCGTTAGTGGTCTTGACCAATTGTACATAAGACAAATGTCAAGATCAATTGCTTAAGGGACCAACATATTTATTTGAATGGGCCAGGTCTAACAAAATTCAACCCAGTCTAAACTAACCTAACACTAGCTGTACTGGTCCTAACCATAGTTAGTAAATCGTGAAGCGGCAAAATTTCACCCACTGCAAAATGTGAGTTTAAAACGATTTAAGTTCAAAAAAGCGGAATTAAAAAACGAGAACGTCTACAAAGATCAACAAGAGAGAATTTTGGGTTTAATACCTTTTTAGTCCAAAACTACAGACTCAAAAAAACGTATACATATATGCGCATACACCCATGTTGTAATCTAGACCGGGTAGTAATATAAGTATAGTAGTACCGAAACTATGTAATGCTTCCCTAAAGTTTTTAAACATAAGTAAAACACAGTTTCTAAAACATATTTCTCATTTATCAAGTTTTAGGGCAAGAATCTTTTAATATTTTTTAAAAATAAAAAATAGTTGACATATATTATAAATAAATGATATTCTTTAATTTTTAGAAACAAGAACTAATTTTGTTCATGAGATTTTTTTAAAGTTCTATAATTACGGAGTTGTTTCTGATTGTTGAATATTTTGTGTTTTTTGGTAATATTTTGAAAGCACCATATGGTTTTAAACGTTTTTTTTTTTTTTTCAGAAAATAAAGTTCTTTTTTTCAAAACAAAATCGTGTTTAAAACGGAGATTTACTAACTATGTTCTTAACCCTAGTTGACATATATTATAAATAAATGATATTCTTTAATTTTTAGAAACAAGAACAAGTTTTATTCATGAGATTTTTTTTTTTTAAATTCTATAATTATAGAGTTGTTTCAGATTGTTGAATATTTCGTGTTTTTTGGTAATAATTTGAAAGCACCATAGTTTTAAACGTTTTTTTTTTTTTGTTTTTTCAGAAAATAAAGTTCTTTTTATCAAAAAAAAAAAAAAGTGTTTAAAACGGGGATTTAATTACTCACTACGGTCTTAACCCTAGTTGGATTAGGGTTAAGAAATTTAGAGTTGGGGTTGGGCTCAAGTTGATCTCAAATTGGATCTGGGTACAGGTCAAATGTTTAGTACTTTGGATTGGGCTTGGGTTTGCCTCAACCCAACCCAACATGACCTGGGTAGCAACTTGGCCCTACTTAAAAATTATAAATTCCATATTGGAACCCAAACAAGAAAAATCTAAAAGAAAAAGCAATGAATCAAACATGTTCACAATGAAACTTTTCATTTGATTTGTAGACAAAAATATATGGTCATAAAAATGAATCAAAGATAGCACAATGCAAGCTTATTTAGTCTAAGTCACTCATGTAAAGCTAGGGCAACAAATCAATTTCCCTTATTAGTTTACTAAGTCCACATGAACATCCCTTTTTGACTTAAAAAAAAAACACCATTAACACATTAGAAAAATGTGAAAGCAGGCTTAAAGAAGAGGAAGAGCTTCCCCAAAGCTTACTTTTTGTCTATTTCCTGCCTTTCAAGCTACCTCATTCTCTTAACTTTGAAGCCTAAGTATGTCTGTTTGTCCTCTGCTTTGCTATGCATTAATATAATCTCCCTTGGCTCAAGAAATCCCTTTACTTTATTACTCCCTACATATCATAGTACTAAAGCCAACACTTGGAAAGTTCAAGAATTTTCACCTTATAATCCCTCCTTATGAGAGAGAGAGAGAGAGAGAGAGAGAGAGAGAGAGAGAGAGAGAGAGAGAGAGAGAGAGAGAGAGAGAGAGAGAGAGAGAGAGAGAGAGAGAGAGAGAGAGAGAGAGAGAGAGAGAGAGAGAGAGAGAGAGAGAGAGAGAGAGAGAGAGAGAGAGAGAGATGGTAAACATGTGTGGTGGTGGAGACATGAGGGAAAATAAAATTGAAGGGTGGTTGTATTGAAATGCGTGGTACAATAAGGAGCATACGAGGATAGGGGATTGGAGGATAAGATAATCATGCATCTTTAAATCTTGAAATCAGTAAAACTTCGCTGACAACCCGTAATCAGCGAGGTCGCTGACAACCCACAATATGAGCCACATGGCACATTCTTAGAGGATGCTGACCGTATGGATGTTTTGCTAATCCCAAGGTGTCCTACAAACTAAAAATCAACTTGATTAGTGATTTCTAGGCATTGGATTTGAGTTATTTTCATGGGTTGTGGGAATTTGAACATTATTGACCATTATTTGGGGTACATAGATCCAAAGATTTGAAATCACTAATCAGGCTGATTTTTGGTTTGTAGGTCCACTTAGGGATTGGCAAAACATCCATACGATTGTGGGCTGTCAGCGGCTTCGCTGACTGTGGGCTGTCAGCGAAGCTCTTGAAATCAGCTGTCAGCGAAGCTCTTGAAATCAGCTCAAATCTGATTACCCTCTGAGTCCTTACAGTCATCCGGATGAATTATGGTTGGCATGATTGGGATGGATGGATGAATGGAATTTGTGTTTTTGTATGAAAATTTTGAAAAAACTGTGGACAAGGTACAACATTTACTTTTGTGGCCCAATCTCACCCCCTTCTTATACCACTATTAATTCAATTTCCTACCACCCCACCTCTCACATTAAAGTGTGTTAACACGTATCGTGGAGGGGCACGTGCGGCCACCTGCGATACGTGCACGTTACGTACACGTTTTTTAAGTTAAAAAAAAAAAAAAAGGAAAAAAAAATTGTTATAAGCAGAAAGGGTTCTACAGTGACCAAAACGCCCTTGTTTATAGCGATAGATATTACTGAGGTGTTCAGGAAAAAGAGGAGAATTTTTTTGAAGCCGCGATCATGCGCCCAATGATCGTGCGCCACATATACCTATGGTTTAGACTTTGGTTTTAAAAGATCGACTTTTTAAAAAGTAACCATGGTTGGGGAGGGGAGAGCTGTTGGGGGAGACCAAGAGAGTCATATATTTGCCTATTGTTTGCATAACGCAAATATTTGTTGGATGTTGCGCTATCAAAGCACACGCAATGCCGCAAACGTTTGCACGCACAATATATATCGGTGTTGTGTGGTAATTTCTCAGTTAGGAAAATACAACCATCAAAATTGTCCGGGATTACAAGATAAAACGTGATAAAACGCAAGATATAAAGATGAAAAAAGAGGTCCGAATCCGTTATAATGGCGGTTATTTTTGTTATAACGACCGTTTTTAAACGATGATAATTAACAGTGGCATAATAATACCGCGCACGCCATACCATTACCGTTAAAGGCCTTGTGTTTAGTAAAATAATGTTTAAGGTCACATATATGCAATTTTTAAACTATGCTATTGGGTCTATTCAGACACGTGGCACACCTCAAAGCATTTGGATCATCCAATTAATGGGCCCACCCAAACCAATTCAAAAGTCGATTCTTAACCATCCGATAAGTTGATTATGAATCATGCCTCATAATCCCTTCAGCGCATGATTCAAAGTCTCGGCCAATCCCGTTCTGGATTGGGCGATCCAGATCGGGAATGGAGCCCACCGATCCGATCCAAAACTGGATCGTCTCGCCCTGAGATCATTGTTTCCAAAGAAGTTTCACTTTGTCTCGGGTGAGATGGGCCGATCCGGCCTCCGATCCCGAGATTTCTAACCATGCTTCAGCATCATATACTCGATCGGTAAAGATCTATGGGCTAGGAAATTCCTAGGTGGGGACCATTGATTGTGAGGTCCAAACTTGATAGTTCTGTTAGTCCTCCATTCGATAGAGACCTTTGCATGAGCGTATCTCTTACACTATCAAAAACAAAAATGGTCAGTTGTTTGCTTGCTGTTGTCGAAATAATTGTATTTATGTTCGGCTGAACCAAACGAACAGGAATGAAACTTTGCTAGGGTTGTCAGCGGATACTATTCGGATCGAATATAAGCATATCCGAATCCGAATCCAAAAAAATATTTGATATCCGAATCCGATTCGATATCCGACGGATATTCTAAGTCAATATACGAATTCGAATCCGATTAACTTATCGGATATCTGATCCGAAAATTGGATGTATATAATACATAAATTGTATTTACGTAATAATAAATACATATGTAAAATAATTATAAATGTTATATTTCTATGTAATAAATATTATTATTATGATAAATATAATATAATCTATTATATATAATAAATATAATTTATAAATATTAAATATAATTATTCATTAATATATCGGATCGGATATTATCGAATCAAATACATTAATATTCGAATCCGTATCCGAAAACTATTCGAATATTAAAAATATATCCAAATCCGATATCCGAAATTTTTCGAATACGGATTCGAATCGAATTCGAATTTTCGACTATCCATTGAAAGCCCTAACCTTTGCTTCGTCTTGTCATTTTGTTTTTGGTCTAACAAAAGTAACGGTTTAATTAGATGGTCCATATTTAAAATTCAAATCAATTTTTCATCAGGTTAGAAATGTCAAAATGAACTATGTTGAAAAATTAATGGTTTAACACTTTAACGTAGGCCTGAACATAGGATTGCCTCACTTGTTGTGGCTAGATTATCCAACATGATCTGTTTGTGAACTATATCACAGTGTTGAAAAGTTGACCTTCCACGAACCAACAAAATTAGACAGAACTGAAAAGATCAGTCACATAGACACAATAGCTTTTTCATTATTTCAAAAGAATTAGGGTTTCAATAGTTTCATCTTTCTTACTCTCTCAATGTACAAGTAAAATTCCAATGCACCTTTAGAGAATGGGTTGCTTTACGGGCACCCCATTTTGCTAGGCACCTACATTACCCCTTCATACCCCTACGAGAAACTTCGTGTTCTTCACGAACCCGAACTCGAATGAAACTTTTGCCACCTTCTTTATAACCACCACCGCCATCACTCCTCAAGCCTTTCATCGTCCGGTTGATCGTCGATCCCCTTCATCTTCCAGAGCACCAAACAATCCCCTTCTCCATGGGATTGTTCTTCCTTTTATTTTGCTTGTTGCGGTGAAGAGTACGATGAGAGTTTTTGTCTAGACTTCGGCTTCTCTGACTCCTCTTCGGTCATTTTATATAGCTAAATATACAAGATAAATTTTTGTTTACATCATTTAATCTACATTCATATTTACATTGTTGTTTAAATTTTGTGAATATGATCCGAATTTTAAATTTTTGCATTTTATTATAAACATTTTCTGTATTTCAAATGCGGGTGAGAAATTCAAAGGTATTTGCTTTATATCTTGCATACTATATGTTTGTTGCATAGTACCATATGTCTGTTAAAATGTTTGTTGTATACCATAGGCTTATATCTTGCATACATATGTTTGTTAAAATGTTCAAGAGATCATTTTAGCTTTGTCTCACACCATTGTTTGGTAAAATGTCTCAAATGGCTATATATTGCAATTGTTTGTGTTTGTTTTCCTAAAATGTCTAATATTTTTTATAAGTGTTTGTCACTTGTAAGTAGGGGTGTCAACGGGTCGGTTCTGGTTCGGTTCCTAAGGTGACCAGAACCAGAACAATCGGTTCCGGTTCTAATCAGTTCGGTTCCTTAACGATTTCGGTTCTCAAAATGATGGATTCGGAACCGGAACCGGAACCGATTATGTATTTATGTCGGTTCCGATTCCGGTTCTAGGTATATTAGGCAAAATCTTGAGAATATGACAATATTTACACTATATTTATTTATTGGTACCGGTTCTTATCGGTTCGGTGCCAGTTCTTATCGATTTCGATTCCATATTAGGCTACCCAGAACTGGAATAGTTATTGTCAGTTCGATTCCAGTTCCGGTTCCGGTTACTTTTTAATCGGTTCCCAAAAATGTGGAACCGGAATCGGTGTTTTCGGTTCGGGTTCCGATTCAGTTCCGGTTAAACGGGTAAAATTGACACCCCTACTTGTAAGTACAATGGGTCGGATATGAAGTTCTAGCAAAATAGAACGGGAAGGAAGTACATATGCGCTAAGTAAACGGGTTTCTCCTATGACATATGAGGAAAAAATTTAGATGCAGAGGATTTTGGATGCAGTCGATGCAGAGGAGTCTCGTAGCCCTACATGGCTCGTTTTGTTGGGTCCTCTAACCGCATGGATGTTTAGCCCACCCCTTTATGGATATGTATACGAAAACTTGATCTCATTGAATTTATCTAGCCATAGATTTTAGTACTTTTTTAGAATTGACTGTAACCGTTGGATTCAAGCAATGTTTTTGCACATTTTTTGGACACTTCATCCAATGGCTAGAAATTATCAACCTAGCTGATTTTTAGTATGCTTATCCACCAAGGGGTGGGGTACACATCCATGCGGTTAGAGGACCTAACAAAATGAGCAATGTAGGGCCACAAGACCCCTCTGCATCAACTGCATCCAAAGTCCTCTGCATCTAAAATTTTTTCGACATATGAAAGAAGGCGCCGTAATCCCCCAAGGCAGCATCAAATTCAAGAAGAATTTGAATATGAAAAAGAACAACAATTTGATGTGCAACAAGAAGAGCACCAAGAACAACAACAAATTGGTGCTCTTGAAGAGTAAACCTAGGTTATTGAGGCTCAACATGCATCTGGATCATTCCCTAGAGGTCCAGAAGACCCTTCAATACTAAAAAGTTTTGAAAACCAACCAGATATAACAAAACAATGTAAAACACTAATTGGTATATTGCATATATTTTTTAACATTTTTTAATGTTTATTATAGTCTAATATATTTTATCATATGCATAAATGACTCTTGCTAAAGTGCATTCAACACACAGTAAAAATTGACGCATGGGACTAGAAAGTAGAGTCATCGTTTTCAAAAATGGGTGACCCATTTAGGGTTAATAAATGCAGTCCGATATGCTTATAAATCAGTAAATAAGATAATCATATCAGCATTTGTGGAGAGATGGTACTCCGAGATCAATACATTTCATCTCCTATTTGGTGAGATAACCATCACCCTAAAGGACGTTTCCTAGCTAAATTTTGGGCATCTTTGTGCACGGTCATGTGGTGAAGTGTCCGACGGTTGATTTGATAATCGAAGCGGCTGCCAATTTGCTTGTCAGCACATTGGGGATTGAGAGAGCAGTAGCTGTACATGAGCTTCAATTTTACGTTGCATGCATAGTCAGGATGAAATGGTTAGTTGACAACTTCAAAGTGCTTCGAGAAGCATTTGACTTTCTCTAGCCAAATGAGGTCAGTTATAATATATTATTTTATCTATATCTTTTTTTACATCTATACATTGATATCATTACTTCATTTTGCAGGTTATATGGGACCTCTATTAAGAACTTAGGGATAATTATCCCTTTCTGGACATTGCATACTTTTATGGATGCTTGAGGTCATTTGATGTCATAGAATCCTATCACCCTGCTCGGATTCTTAGACAGTTTGGACATGTTCAGTCTATCCCACCTGAATCATTAGCGCCAGTTCGAGCTAGTCAAAGAACCATATTCTCTCAATAAAATGTGATGTACCACGTGCTGAATCAATATTGGGAGCAGTGGCCTAATCATACAATACGTAAGTCACGACATAGACGTCAAGTTGTGAATTTGTTGGTTCTGTTCGATTTCTCACGTCCTTGTCTAAAACCTAACAAATAGTACTAGATACAAACCACGTAGAGAAAAGGCACCCATAAATGATAATTGGGTAAGTGTCTCATTGATTTTCGATTACTTTTTTAACCTATGTTTACTATATTAATTGGAATTAACTTAAGTATGCTTACTGTATGTAGGTTAAAACTAGATATCATGCATTGAATATCTTTGACGAAACTAAAGAATGTTCGTTTGAGACCCTTAGAGAGAAAACTAGACAAGTCAAAGCACTTCTTCAAGGTGTAGGTATCGGCGAGAGTTCAAATAGGAGGAATGCAAGGGATAGTTCAAGCATGAGAAAGGACAAGGAGCCAGAATAAAGCAAAAGGAGATAAGAGAGGAGAGTTTATATTTTTTAATGTGTTTGTATGATATAAGGCCTACGAGCCTTCCCATTGTAGGACAGTTAATTATAAGGCCTACGAACCTTGCAAAACTATGTATGACAATTAAAAAAAAATTATGAATTTGCTATACATTTAAGTTTTAAAATCAAATAACTACTCAAGTTGCCTTCGAGCATCTTTTACGTGTACTTATGTTAATTGATAAAAATCACCAATCATGTTAGGACATCCTTAGGTGGTGGTGCTGGTGTGCAAGAATGGTGGTAATTATATACAGACCAAAAAATAAAGCAGACTCCAAATAGTTAGATGGTGGTAGAGGGGTGGTGGTAGATTGTTAGAAATGATGGAGACTCCAAATGGTTAGAAATTATTAGTGATTTTTTAGTATAATCGATAATTTCGAAGAGCGACCATATCAATAGTTCCCAAAAATATGATTGGGTAGTGATTTTCATCCCGTGGCACTCCCATAATGTCAAGTGGCAAGCTCTTAGGCTCACCGAATCATAGATATTTAATCAGGGTTGCGAATTTTTTTTTTTCCAAAAATAGGCCTCCACGACTCGACGTTACACTATCACGGGTGCAGGTCACCCACAGCTAGCTCAACCATGGGTGACCTATTGGCCATGTGCCCTGCTGGCCACGGTATTGTAGGGTCGTGGAGACCAAATGGACCCCAAAAATGCATTTCTGACTTGAGGTCCTAATCGTGGCAACTAGGACACCCACAGTTATCCTGGCCGTGGCTGTTAGGGTGCCCACGGTCGAGCCAGTCTTAGTAGCCACGGCCAGGACCCCAAGTCAGAAAGGCATTTTTGGGGTCCATTTGGTTTCCACGACACTACAGTACCGTGGTCACCAGGGCACCCACGAGCTAGCTAGCCAGCCATGACCACCAGCTCGACCATGGGTGACCTATTTGTTACGACTGGCCTGGCCATGGGCGCCAGGGCACCCACAGTAGTGCAGCGCCATGAAGGCCTATTTTGAAAAAAAAACTTTCCGCAACCCAACTTAAATATCTATGGTTCGGTGGGCCCAAGAGATTGCTACTTGACATTATGGGAGTGACAAAGGATGGAAATCGCTACCCATTCATATTTTTAGGTCTATAATCTAACCCATTGAATGTCTAAAAATCCATACGGTCACTCTTGGAGACCATCGATTGTACCCATAAATCACAAATCATTTCTAACCATTTTGAATCTTATTTATCTATCGTGATACCATGCCTTGATTCTTTCATCAACCTAACTAACACCAATACCAAATTTCTAACATTTTGAACATGTATTTCTAACATTTTATACATTTTTGCCCAATTGATTCTTTCTATACCGGGCACCCCTCTCACAACCAAATGTAAGTCTAGGCCAGTCAATGATTTTCAGTTGACTTTGGCTTTTCCCAGGTGGGGTCATCAATTGGTCATTCTAGGTTGATGGACAAGTGCAATATGTGTATAATAGAAACAACATAGGATCCCTTCATTCTCTTCAAGTACATACAAGAGAGAGCCATTTATAATAGCATGTTAGAAACTCAATCATCTATAACCAATTGAGTTTTAAAAATAATTATCAGAAAGTAGAAACATAATTCTTATCAATCAATCAAACATTGGGCAAGCTCCGAACAAGGTCAAGTGATTTATAACTTTATATATTTATGTATCAAGCAACTTTCTCAAGACAATTACACAAGTTGAAACGGAAAGACTTGACATACATTTTTGTATGATAGCCATTATTTAGGCTTTGTAAAGATAATTCTATGCAGAACAAATCAAATATGTAAAAGATTAAAGAGTTTACCTCCCCCATTGTTAAACTCTTCGCCAATCAAATATGACACCAGATTTAGGAGAACTATTGGGATTTTTTGTTTGGTGAGAAGAAATTTAGAAGAAACAAAAGCTTTTGAGAAGATCAAGACGATACACAAGAAGTAGAAGAGAAGAGGATGATGATGTACAAAGAAGAAAAAGAGAAGATGCAGCAATCCAAGAGAAATTGAGGGAGTTGAGAGGGGAGTGTAGCTTCGGTAGTTGGTCCGAATTCGACGTGCTCCAACGGACTAAATGAGAGTAACCTGAGTGTGGGTGCCTAGCTTAAAGAGCAATGGGCAATTTTGTCCAAAATATTGACTTCTTTTGTGGGTGCCCGTCTTAAAGAGGTGGGCGACCGTAAAGCGACCCTTAGAGAATATATAGAAATCTATGGTACAATGAAATACCCAAAGTATCCCCAATACAAGTTATACTATTAATCCAAGCCTTGATGCTGTACCCCATAGTACGAGGCCCACTTCTACCTAGATACATAGAGCTTGCCTTACTACCATATCAAATCCAAGTGTCCTTTGGTCTTTCACAATAGGCAAATTCAAACTTGCATTTTTTTGGTACTAACTTTTGGAACTGGGAACTAAAAGTTTTCCGCGCAGACAAAAAGCATCATTGGGTCTGGACCTACGAAAGCTATGGCTTAATGAACAGGTAAAATCCTTCAGAACAGTACTTCTTGCAGAATGCAAGACACCTAACACAACAACTGGGTATTAAGAATATGAAAAATCAACTACTGAATCACTACACCAAATGGCTAGAAAACGGTGGAAAATGCCCTAAAAACGATGGACTTTGATCGTCATTTTAGGAAATTGACAATCATTTTTAGCGCATTTATGACATAACGGACCAAATACGTCATTTTTAGTGCATTATCAAACATTTATAACATAAACAACAGTCCATATTTACTATTTTGAGCGCTTTAAAAGAATGACAAATGATTAGCGCACTACGAAAGGACGGACTAAGTCCATTGTTTCCTATACATTTAAATACGTAGCGGACAATGTCCCCTTATCTCTTCTCACTTCTCTCTTCCCCTAGTCATCTTGTCATCATATTGTCCCCATCTTTCAATGAGCTCTCTGTCTCTCTCACAAATTTAGTTGGGAATTTGCTAGTTTTTTTTGCTTAATTTTGTTGAAAATTAAGGCTTAAATGAGAATAAAATATTTTGATCATGATTTGTGGTGTGAATTATTTTGTTTTTTAGGGCTTTTTATTATGATGAGAATTTGATTGGGAATTAGAAAAACTCTCATGATTATTATATCATCTTATATACTATTGTGTTGCTCGAGTCAAGTAGAATCTTGACTGAGCGGGAGTTAGGTTGTGACCTTACTCCGTTAATATCGATTGTGATTGAGACCGAGTTCTTAACCATATTCAATATGGTAAGGTAACTTAGATATTGAATTAAAAATGTGTTAAGCTTAGAGAGCAATTTGGAAAGTAGACATAAGTGTTAACTCACCGAACCACTATAAACTCTTGAGTTGTGGATTGTTGTCTTTTTGCTTTACTTCTTTAAGTTGATTAATCTATTATAATTTTTAGTATATTAGCCCCCCCCCCCCCCCTATGTCTTCTCATATAAACTTCAAAATTGCTAACTAGGTAAGTTATGCATGAGATTAACGTAGAGAGATTTTTTACTCGGCTCCGTAGCTCATGCCTTTAACATTTCAAATGTGGAGTGGGAGATGAGCCCATATGCGGGAGAATCAGATAAATTGAAAGACTTTTTCTTATGTTATTTCTTATTTGGTTGTAATAAAACTTGATTAGTTTTATTTGGATTTGAATTGTCATTATTTTTTAAGACTTATTATCATTATGGAAGATTTTTTATGATAAGTAGTTTAGTTGGAATAATGTTAATCTTGATTGTTAAGGTTTAATGTTGGATTTCCTAATATGTTCTCGGAATTTCACATCCATTTTCAATATTTATAACTTTTTTTATGTATTTCATGAAATCAAGCAAAATCTAATCCATTAGTTCATTGTTTGATATATCTACCTGACTATAAAATTTCATTGGAGTTGGACCTCATTCGGTATATGTTTCAAAATTTTCTTTAGGTATTTTTTTATGTTTTTTTTATATTATCATAATAGGGTTTTTACTGTTGGGTTTTGAAATCGGGCCCTATCACTATGTAAATTGGGTTCTTTGAAAATATAAAATTGTAGGATTTTATGTCCTTTTTCGAATACACGTGATCTCACCCCAAATGAGAAGCTAGGAGATTTGATATAATGTTTATACCTCAAACTGTCCAAACATGGTTCTGTTTGTAATCTATCAAAAGTATGTTTAGACCAATTTTTCTCAAAATTTGTCTTCTAAGGGAAATCTAAGCAGGAAAATACCCTCATGCTCATTTTTGTTTAGTTTCTAAATTAATTTGCTTTGTTTTGAAATGTATTGTTCACACCCTTAAACTTATATTTGAAACCTTAGATCCATGCATTTTCTGTTAGGTTTCTAGACCTTGGGATCGGGGCTTGACAAGCTCCTCCTCATGAGAAGGTACCATTCACAACTTATCAAACTTCATAATCGCATAATCATTTACTAAATTTTGTGATAAACTAATGGTGTAGTCACGATTAGTTTGATGGAGAGTTTTATGAACTCCTATATACTTACTATAACCCTACGCAATATTTCTGTAATTCCATGTACTCATATAAGTGTATTTAATCTCTTAAGAATGAAACCCTACTGAATGAACTGATCCCAAATATGGAACAAGAATCAAAGATCAGTTCATTAAATAAAGGAATTGAAAGTCAGTACAACTTAAATTTAAGACACTCTTAGATCAAGGGATGCAAGAATGTGCCAAGGAGCCAGGCACTATGACATTCAGACCGTTTGGTAACAACCTGAAATTGAGTGATTTTTTTAAGTCAATCCCCTCCACTTAATGCTGTAAGATATTTTGGCTGAATGCGGTAAATGATGGAAACATTAAAAAAGATTCCAAGATTCTCTAAAAATATTCAATATGAGCCCTTACATTAAAACTTTCTTTGTAAGAACTTACAAAAATGTCTTAATAAATATTTTAAAATACCCAATATGCATTAGTCTTAAATTTCAGATATAAGGACCTTTACCAAACAAAAATTAAATACTTAAACTTTTATGGGGTGTTTGGGAACGATAAGTAAAAGCACTTCTACTTGTAGTAGAAGTTACTAGTTGATTTTTTACCTCCAAAAAAGTCAGAGAAATTAAAAGCGTTAAGAGGCCTTCTAATTTTTTTAAGAAGTAATTCTCTTAGAAGTTAAAAGCTAAAAAATTTAGCTTCAGTTTTAAGTTAGTTTTTAAGTTTTCAAAAGTTAAATTATGAAACACATCTATAAAAACTTAATAAGTTACTTAAATTTGTGTTGCCAAACGCCCCATTAATACTTAAAATTAAGCAGTTTAAGCTTTCAGTGCAGAAATTAAGTTTTACCAAACACAACTAGTGTTCTCTGACAATACACCCAACTGAATAGAGAAGGTGGGTGGTGTGTATCCCACTACAAGGGAATCATTGGTTCAATCCTGTGCTAGGGCAGATGTCCCTCAACTATTCAGTGCCTGTGCTTGATGCCCTCTGCTGTCTGTGGACTACCCCCGCCTAGGAATGATTGACCTAGCAGTTAGAGCCACAGCCTACCAAAAAAAATTCAAGAAAAAAAAATGTTCAGAACATTATGTTAATTTTAACAAGAACAGTTCTGCTGCCCATCAAAATCTTGGGTCCCACTGACCCAAGAATGTCTACCCTACAACCAAAAATCAACCTGTCGAGTGATTCCTAGCTGTTGATTTAATTGAGTTTTTTTTTTCACCATGGGATTGGATATAGTATTTCACTATGGGCCTGTTCATGAAGCCTGTGATGAAAAGTACTCAAATCGATCCAATGGCTAGAAACCACTTAGCGGGCTAATTTTTGTCATGACATTCACCATGGGAGGGCCAAATATTCATGGGATCAGTAGGTCTAAACAGTCTGCGACATGGCAATATTTGGCATGACTAACACATTTTTGTGTCTATCTGATAGGGCAAGAGATGGGTCAGATTCAAAATCGACTTTAAACAAGCTGATCCGGATCCAATTAGGATCCACATCCAAACCAAGATCTGTGTAAGAGGATGCATATCCGACCCACATACATATCCGTGTTAGATCCAAGACCAAATATTGAATCCAACTCAATGCCTAAATATCTGAGCCTGACTTGGATCTAGTAGTCTAAATCCGTATCCAACACGTTTTATTCGGATCATGTTAAGGATCCAAACTTGCAAAATACAGGTTCTAATCAGTTTGCATATCGGGTCAGAACCCGACTCCACTTCATGCACTACTAGAATGGGGTGTGTCCGTGTGTGATTATTTTTTTTTTTGAAGTGGAGAAAAACGATAAAACAAAGTAGGTGTTGCTCTAAGGAGCTCTGAGGATCGTGCTCCCTACACAACAAAAATCAGCCTTATTATTGATTTCTAGGCATTATATTTGAAAACCCTGGAGAATGCAAGAATCCAATGGCCATAAATCACCAATCAGGCTACAAGGGGTGGACCAAATATTCATGGGTCAATGGCCAGAAAGAGTGCCACATCGAGTCTTTTTAGCGTAGACATGAAAGCTTTTCTTGATCTTCACTTTATCATCCCCTGCAACGTGACCCTCCAGTAGAGGTTGATATAAAGATCAGTCGGGCACAACAACAAAAGATGACTTGGTAGTGGTACAAATGGTGCGATCACCGTCACCGTCTTTGCTCCAGACAGCCATCACACTCTGGCCACCTACGTATTGGCAACCCGACCGTGGGCTCTAGAGCTACACCTACGAATTGGCAACACAACCCTAGGCTTTGGAGGCAGCCATAGGGGTGTCAATTTGTACCCCTTTTTGGAACCGAATCTAATTGATATATAAATATAGTATGTCACACCCCGCAATTCATATACTAGAATATCTCTATCTGTGCACGGATTTCAAGGTATGAACTGAAAATACAATCTAGAAGAACTAATTAATGCTAGATTAATACAAAATCAAGCTGAAATAATTGAAACTTAAACTAACAAGGTACATTTGGATTCAAACTTCGACCCGAGGAACAAACTAAGAAATTTCAAATAACCGAGTTAAATACATCTTTTGAACCTTCCATAAGGTCACTGACAAAAAACCAACTAACTAATAGAAGCAACTATCTATTGCTACCCATCTGATCCATATCATCACCAAATCTATTAGCCACTTCCTACAATAAAAGAAGACTTGGTATACACAAGAATGAGTACAGCGTACTCTGCAAGCTAGCAACACATTAACCAAGCTTAATGCCAAAGTGTGATGTACATGTTAACTATAGTACAACAATCACAATATGATCAAATTGTACCTTACGGTTTTACAGTCAAAGAAGCAGTGAAACATAATCTTATCATACTTCTGTATACTAAATGATGATCAAAATATCACGGCATACGAGAATTCATTGAGGCCTTGTTTCGCTCAATGCAAATCAGATCCACTGCACCCACTTGCCATAGTTCTAGGATTATAAGTGATTGGTTGGGGGCATGCAAATGAACTGGAGTGTAAGTGGTTGCCAAGCCCTTGCAAACTCTTTAATTAAGAAAATGGATGCAAGCATGTGTAGCCCAAAACTGTGGTGAGTGACTATAAGGCAACTCACCGCATTTTCACCAGAGTGCAATATTCATCCCAATGAAACGAATCAAGCAGGGCCTGAAACTCAAGTGAATGCAATGCTATGCAAATGTCCAACGAACAAATAATTAAGTGGTCACTGACAACCTAGGGATTCTTACCCAAGTTAATTTAAGTAGTACGTATACCCAATGACACACCTCGATGTTTAGGGTCATACACACAACCGATACACCTGATATGCAATCATGCTTAGAGTACTCATAACCCATCATATCATCACGGAAATTAAAGTAACAACATGTTTGTCAATATAGACATATATATCAACATGTTTACCATTAACTAAATGACTAACATGCTTCATAAAGATATGCAAAATCATCTTTAATTAATTAAAAATCGTACATGAAAATATACATTTAGGTCTCCCTGAGAATGTGGCTAATATTCAACCAAATTCCTTAAAAATTAAATCGATTGGGCTCAAAGACTAATTGATTGAAAGTCAAAATAGAAATAGAATTTTGCCTTTGATCAATTGGGCATCGCTATCCAATCAATTAGAGACCCCGATCTATTGTGCTTCGAGTCTAATCAACTGGGAGAACAAAAAATTTAGGTTTTTGCGTCTGTTAGCAAAAAAAATAAAAACTTGTAAAATTCACTAATAATTCTAGGAATGTCATAAAAATACAATTCTAAAGGCATTAGAACTCATACAAATTCAATTTTCAATGAAAATACTAGAAAAATATTTAAAAATATATGCTAAATATATTTAGGGTTTAAAAATAAATTATTAACAATTTAAACATAAAGAAAGTAAGGAAACGCAAAGAAAACCCTAAACATGGTTGTCTAATATATCAAAACCCTAATCATGACTCTATAGCATAGCATGCACAATCAAATCAATCAATCTCAATGAAATAATTAAGAAGGGTTTAATTCACCCAGTTTGATCAAAGAGAATATAATAAACAATGAGAAATAAGGTATGGAATACACCAAAATGTGATTTAAATTTCTATGCACAGATGCATGTATACAACAATCAAAACACAAAAAAAAAAAAATAAAGGGTTAATAAGGATTCACTTGTTTAATACACTAGTTCGATGATCATGGAGAGAAAAAACCACCAAAGATCCAAGGGTTTTCCCAAATCCCAGCTCTAAATAGAAAGAGAGAGAAGAGATTTTTCAAATCAAGTAAAAATGATTTTCGTTACTTAGACTAAAATAAGAAGAATCAACAATCTTGATTTAAGTCAACTTGTGGGCCAAAAAGGACCTAAGGCCCATGGGTATCATATCAACTAGGGAATTAATTAACTGGGTTCCATTTGAGCTCAAAAGGCCTCTAAATGGCTCTAAAAACTCGCACAACAAACGTGACACGATACATGCATCAATACTAATTACAACTCATGCATATTAACTATACTAATCAATTATTTGTTACAATAATTAATAAATGAATAATCATGGCATTACATAGTGTTAACATTGTCACATTATCAAGATCGGAAACGATACACTCAACCAAATTAAATCGAAACCTATTGGAACCAAACGGCTCTGACTCCGATTCCAATTTCGGATCCATCATTTTGAGAACCACAATCAGAACACTATTGGTTCTAATTCTTGGTATCTTAGGAATCGAATTGGAACCGACCTGTTGACACCATTACGAAGCCACACTATCATCCATAGTTTAAAAAACAGTTATAACACAGTCATTATTTATGGCCAATATAACAGTAATGCTCCAACCGCCCGTTACATTATTTAGTATTTATTACTATAAATGACAATGTATTTAAAGGTTATAACTCATTTTTCTTTTTCTTTCTTAGTTTCTTCTTTTTTTGTGTAAATACATGCATTATTCTTATAACAACCGTTATAAAAGTCGCATTCCAAGAATATTACATTAATTAAAAAAGAAAGCAAAATTAAAAATAATAGAATTAAAATTATAACGGCCATTATTAATATTTTGATAAAAAAAAATAAAAAATATTATTATTTTAATTTTTTTTTCTATGATATAACCTATTATAATATAACGGACATAACTGTAGCGTTAACGTTTCCATAGTCAAATTTAAACCTTATATTGTCTGATATCATCTAAAGTCAAAAAACATGTATTATTTGGGACTTCTAAATGAGATGGTTGAACTGTATTTATATAGCAATTCACGTATAAGATGGAAATTATTGCTATCTAATTTTGAAGATATATATATTTTATGCAAGGTTTTAAATGGTCCGTCGTAACGCTACAACGGTTTACCGTTATGTCAGTCGCATCTGAAGTCAAGATTGGTCTGAAAATTGACGCTGGCCAATATAAAAATTAGAAGTTTTGGATGAGATGCTTTTTGGTGAGGATGGTCTCTATGGTGAGGAGATCATCCTAACAAAAATTCTAATAATTCTAATATTCATTGCCTAGTTTCCAAGTTGAAGAATTATGGACTGTCTATTTTTACAGTTAACTTGAAAAGCACGGTGTTAGAAATTTCAGAATGGGCTAATTTTTTGTAGAGGTGATCTATATGGTGGGGAGATCATCATCACCAAAAATCCGCCATTGATTCATCTTCCATGTGGGTACACTAAAATTGTTGCCAAACTGATGTCGTCGAAATAACATAACAGGGTTGGGGCATTGCAGTTATAACAGACGTTTTTTAAACCATGGTTAATTTCCAATTTCAACTTTCAAATCAACTTATTCATGAATAAATGAAAAAAAAATATATAGATATAAAAAATATGAGGTTATGATGGTAATTTTACTATGGGCAAAATTGTCCCGGGAAAGATTACAGGAATTTCAGTCAACTTATTCATAAATGGAGAAACTCTGAAAGTCTTTTTCCACTCCTCATTTTGCTTCTTCCACAACTCTCATTTTTTTTTTGAATATTTCTTTTGACAGAAATACCCATCTCATTTTGAAACAAATGACAGTAGTTAAGACAGTCTAAGAGAAGAAAAAAAACGCTTTCTTTAATGGCATTTTTGTCCATGAGCGAGAATGTAGTAAACACGGAGTCGTGTATGAAGAAGGAAAACAAGCAGTGGAAAAGCTCAAAAGCAAACCGAGCCCCCCCTCTTATCTCTCTCTCTCTCTCTCTCCCCCTCTGACACACTGCCGTCTGTATGGCGTAAGCTGATCCCTGATAGTGCAAGCAAAGCAAGCACCCCACTTTATTTTATCACTATCCCTAAAACTGTCCTCTTTGTAAAAATCTGCTGCTCTCTCTCTCTCTCTCTCTCTCTAACTACTACTGCTATAAGCTCCTCTTTAGTGCATCACTGGCAAAACCCACCAACAAAACCCTCTCTTTCTCTCTGTCCTTTGAATTCTATCTCTCTTTTATCTTGTTCTCTCACAATATTTTGATTAAATCTCTTAATCTCTCTTGGTATGTGGTAAAGGAAATATGGTGTTCTTGCCATTTTCTTCCTTCCCTCTCCATTTCATACACTGAGAGTTGTATTTGTTTGTATTAATTTGTTGCATCCATGCCCACCACCAACCTTCTTTGTTGCTGAACTCCAAAGGTCCAACCAACCATTAGAGAGAGAGAGAGCCAACTTTGATTGTTTGTAGTTTTTTATCTTGTCCTTGGAGAGAAAATGGGATATGGGTATTCAAATTTCAAAGTCTACATGGTCTAAAACCCATTTGTTGGTTTCTGCTTTCCATGAAAAAGGTCTGGACTAGTATAGAGTCTCTCTTGTAGACTCTACCAGTACCACCCCAGAACAGCTAAGTATCTGTCTCTTCTCAAAAAAATTAGGTCTTCTTCTCATCCTCCTCCACTCTGCAAACCAAAAATAAGATTTAAAAAGAGAGAACTGGGTCTCTAGATAAGAACCTCAAGAGTGTCAGAGCTTGAGCACCTTGTGCTCATTTCTTGATTACTCTAATTGTCTTGTATTTTTTGTTTTTTTTTTTTTTTTTTTTTTTCTTCTCAAAATTTTGCGAGAAACAAATGTGCATTTAACTTGGTGTTTCTCAAGATTCAAAAATCTCAGGTTCACAACATTTGTTTCTAATTCTCTAGTGTCTTCTTTTTTTCTTACTTCAATTCTCTTTGGTTGGCAAGGAAAAAGAAATTGGGATTGGTATTTAGATAATGGTGTCAAGAACCTCAAAGGTTCTCATTAATTATCTAGTTTGTTTCTATCAAATGAGAGAGAGAGATAGAGACCAAGCAAACTAGAATCCAAGACCAAAAACTACTAATTTAATCAGTTAGGCTTCTAATTCTCTTGGTTTTCCTCCTCCTCTTTTGGTCTCCAAACAAACAAACAAGAAAAAAAAAAAGGGAAGAGAGATAGAAATGGATCTTTCCAGTCAAGAAGGGGAGATCCCAATCCCAATAACCAGCAATTATGTTGGGGGACATGGGCATGGGCACATGATCCATCATGACCCCCCTCCCCACAACCACATCATCCCTTCTTCAGCACCCCAGCTCTCTTCTAATGGCCCCATCACCCCAAACCTGGAGGACCACATGCCCTACAAGAAAGTGGTGAGGTACAGGGAGTGCCTAAAGAACCATGCAGCAGCCATGGGTGGGAATGCCACAGATGGATGTGGTGAGTTCATGCCAAGTGGAGAAGAAGGCACCCTTGAAGCCCTCAAATGCTCAGCCTGCAATTGCCACAGGAACTTCCACAGGAAAGACATAGAAGGAGAGTCCTCCTCCTATGATGGCTACCACTACCCACATCTCAACAAAATGGGGAGGAAGTTCATCATGGGTCACCACAAGATGTTGGGATCTGAGGCCTTGGTGTACCCTACAGGCACTCTCATCCCCTCCTCAAGGGCACCACCACCCCACCATATGATAACGTCCTACATGGGGTCCCTCCCTTCAGAGTCTGATGAACAGGAAGGTGGTGGTGGTGTTGTAGCAAGACCATCCCAACTGGTGAAGAAGAGGTTCAGAACCAAGTTCACCCAAGAACAAAAGGAGAAGATGTTGGGCTTTGCAGAGAAGGTTGGATGGAGGATACAGAAGCAAGAAGAATCAGTGGTGCAGCAGTTCTGCCAAGAGCTTGGGATCAAGAGGAGAGTCCTTAAGGTGTGGATGCACAACAACAAGCACAATTTAGCCAAGAAGAACTCTCCCTCCACTACTTGAACTTTCTCACCTCCATTTTTTTTCTTTTTTTTCTCAATTTCTGCTGTCTCTTCCTGTTAGCTAGAAGTTAGCTTATAGTCTTCTTTCCTTTACTTTTTCTTCTCTATTTTCTTTTGAGTTCTTTTATTTGTATTGGCAATATGATAATGTAGTTTAGGTGGATTGGGTTTTTTTTTTTCAAGTATGAATTGTTGGTGATGTTTATGTTTCTCCAATTTAGAAATTGATTGAAGAAATTAGGAGTTTTAGCTAGCTTCTTAATCTAATCGTCTATATATGTCTGTGAAGTAAGGAAGAGCTAGCTCTTGTACTGGTTCTCTTTTTTTTTTCTCCTTTGATTCTTCACATAGGCACTTTAGTTTCTTAATTCAAGTCTTGCTTGATTTTGTTGTACCTTTTGATCAGCTAATATATATTAATTGGGTGTGGGAGAAAATCCCTTCGATTGTTTTAAAGTTTAAACTTTGAAAATTGAATGCTAGTTACTGTTGAGTGTGGGGCTTAATTGCTTCAAATATTTGTTTATAGAAGATGAGTCCTCTTTTTACCTTTTTTTTTCCTAGTATGTTTGGGTTTCTCTACTCACCATTTTGAATTTTTGTTCATCCCCCCTTCATGGAAAAACATAGAAATTTTTCAATTTGTTGCTAATTGAAATTAATTCGTCGATCGCCATGTAGAATTTATTCCCAAAATTCACTGATCGTTAAACGATTTCGATGGTCGATCGATGAATACATACATACATCATTAATATCATTTAAATTGACTGATTTATGTAATTAAATTCCTAAAACATGAGTTTATATGAAATTCTCACTCTACTGGTTCAACTTAGATCATTAATATCATACAAATTTAAACGATTTCGATGGTCGATCGATGAATACATACATGCATCTATAATATGTGTATACTGGGTGTGCATCATCACAAGCCCATGCTAACCCTATATCAGGCCTAAAAAAAATGCAACAGTATTCTCACATGCAAAATCACTTTTCTCTTATGATCTTTAAAGGAACACTAAGGTTAAATCAAAATATATTTATATTTTTTTATATTTATCTTACTAATATTTCATGTCCGCCGGGCCCCCATTGACCATAAATGTGGTCCATTATAAGTGGTATAGCCTCATGTTTGCATGGGAATGGGACCCGCATTCGACGGCCGAAATTCGATCGAATTGGATGATTATAACAAATAATTAAATCTACCCCATCACTGTAATTTTGTTAATTATCACTTCTTTGACCATCCAGTAGAATGTGATTCGGATGGTTGGTATGCTTTAGTGATTATAGACCGTAGGATCTACAACATGAAGGGGATATTAAATTATCCAAATGATGTTTCCAGCTACCACTTGTTAGTTTGCAATGTAAGGTGATGGGACCTAATCAACCTTCATATATATTTTCTGCTCAGACAGATGAGAGAAGGCTAGCTCCACAGTCAGGTTTTCTTACATATGGCAGCTGAGGAGGCAATTCAAAAGGGGCCCGTGTTTTCTACTTTCAAGTTTCAGCCACTTGGCCAAAGAGTACTAAGGTTGCCAGGTTGGTGTACATTGTGTCAGGCTTCTTCTGGCCACATGGCGGAGCTATTAGCTTGAACTTGCCAATTGTCATGCATGGATTGGCTGAGATGCTGACACGTCGACTACTTAGGAACAACCACGACCTCCGCTGCCACATGCACGACACTGGATATCTGTCTGAGCAGCAGACCCCGGACTCTCCGCTTTTGCTTTTGAGGAGGTGGGAAAATTTCTCATGGTCATATTGCTTGATGTGTTGATGTTCGCCCCTCTGAAAAGGCTGCATGGAACACTCTTTTGGGCCCCATGAGCACGTGGATATTTGGCTTACCCATTGGTGGATATGCACATAAATAAATCAACCTGATTAGTGATTTATAACCATTTGATATGATTTATAACCGTTGATTTGAGCATTTTAGCAGTATATTCAAGTCAAATGGCTATAAATCCCCAATCAGACTGATTTTTGGTGCATGTCAGCAAGGGTTGGGGCCAAACATCCATACTGTCAGTGGGCCTTTAAAAGAGAGCCAGGTGGCATTTTGGGAGAGGAAAACGTCAGTGAGCCTTGAAAAAAGAAAAAATTGAAGGGGGACAAAACTCCAAAATTAAACCCTCATTTAATGGGGGCTCTGAAATTGGAACCGTGATCTACTGTACTGAGCCATATTTAATATTGCAAAGGACCTATTAAATGAGCAATGTCGTGAGTGCATTGACGGTTACGCCCACCTTACTTACTGTGGTCCTTATGAAACCATAAATGCCATCTATCTATAGCTTTTTTTCCTGCGTAATTGATGTGTTCCCAATCAGGGAACGTCTTCTGTACATGGCAGGCTGGGGGGCATGGAAAAATATTCCAAAAAAATCTTAAGTGACAGATGGCGGTCCCTGATTGGGGACGTCCACCACCAACCAAAACCGACCATTTGATGGTTCTCATCTAGATGTCCGTCCACACATTCTCTATATTTGTTTTTACTGCCTGAAAATTGAATGGCCACGATCATCCAATTGCATTGGATTGTGATGTGGATCTCTTAGGACCACAACCCTGACTTTGGGCTCGAAATTTGATCGGGTTGACCCTCTAACCCATTTAATGAGACCCACCTCAGACTGTCTTCAGCCTAGGTCCAATCTCCTTTACACCCATTTTCCCGTCTACTCTCAGAGCTGTAAATGGGTTGGATCTCATCTCAGACCTGATCTAGGGCACAGTTAGTAAATTCTCAAATTATTCGCAAATGATTCGGGAACCATACAAATTACTTAAAAAACAAACCAAACAACGTCCTATTCAAATGATTCAAAAAATTCGCGCAATTTTTTAACATGATTGAATTCTTCTCAAACTTTTCCAAATTATCTACGAATTATTCTGTTTTGAACATGAAAAATCACTTTACAAGACAAAAAGTTGTCAATACTTTACTTTTAAATTATTTTGTAGAATTTTTAACGCATTTTTTAATGAACAAATCCGAAATGTACTAACATTTCCCGTATCGTATTTTTGCCGCACTCCGAATTGCTAATTATGATCCAGGGCATGCATTACCACAACCAGAACCAACCCAAGCTGGTCAGTACGAGGGTGGTAGACCGTCCATAGATGGGCAGACCAAGGTTTAAAAGGGGCCGTTATAACGGTTTAACAAACTGGGGGCATTACCATTTTTTCCGTTATAACAGATTGTAACAAACAGGAGCAAAAACAGAAAATAACAGTGCCAAATTCAAATTTCAAATTCGAATTTTCTATAAACTATATAACGGAAGCAACGGATATGTTTTTTAACAGCGGTTATTTTCTGATCGTTATAACGGTACATAACGTAACGGGGGAGGTATGAATCCGTTACAACGGCCGTTTGTTTTAAAACCATGGGGGAGCCTACAGGGTTGGCTAAAGGAAATTATTGGTGAGAGGGGAGGAAAGAAGAGAGATGAAAGTAGGAAGCATGTGCAAAAGAAGGTGTTGGGGATGAAACGGGATTGTGAAAGAGATAATAGTGTTGAGGCTTAGGATAGTCAATTAAAAAAATTAGGGGGTTTTGATTATAAGTAAACATAGGCACTAATTGATGTTTCCATCATCCACAATTCTTTATATTCCTCTGTAATTGATTCCTTTAGTTTCTTATTATAAAAGTGCGGCGGCTGGTGGAGCTTCATAATCTTGAATCCTTTTTATTTCTTCCTTAGACCAATCCATTAACTAATTAAACACATGCTTTAATCACTCGACTGATTACCAAACTAAAATATCTCCTGCATCCAAACCTAATTTGTGTATCAAAATCATTAGTACAAGTGGAGATCTGGCGTCTTTCCTAAGACGACGCCGTACATGGAAAAGCACGCTTGTTGATCCAATGTCAAATGTTTAGGCCATGGCGACTAGGGGTGTCAATTTGTACCCGTTTAACCAAAACCGAACTGAAAATAATGATTCCGGTTCTAGATAGTTAGATTTGGACCAGAAACTGATAGGAACCAGAACCGATATATAAATAGTGTTAACATTGTAATATTATCAAGGTTGGAACCACAGTAAATTCACGGATTATATGCGAACAGTACGAATTATCCAACCAAACAAACCGAACAATGTCCTATTCAAAGGTTTGGAAAAAAAAAATTGCGCATTTTTTTAACTTTTCCAAATTATTCTTGCATTATTTAGTTTTGCACATTAAAATTCATTTTATAAGACAAAATTGTCAATATTTGGCATTTTCTAGGTTTACTTTATTTTTAAAATTATTTTGCCGAATTTTTTAATGCATTTTAAATAACAAACCCGGATTGTACTCGAGCATCTCCCATACTGCATTTTTGAGAACCAAAACCAACCATAACCAAATAATCGGTTCCATTTCTGGATCCATCGTTTTGAGAACAGGAACTGATAAGAACTGGCAATATTGATTCTGGTTCTGGGTACCTTAGGAACCGAACCAGAACCGACACATTGACACCCCTAATGGCAACCTACCGAGTGGACCATAACCATACAATGGCGAGGAGCATTTCATTCAGTGTAACCGACACAGCTCCAATACATCTGTGGCTGGAAGTCGAGAGAACTGATGATGAAAGTACTTGGATACCTTTAATCACCTAGGCAACTGTATCCATTATGGGGGAATCTAGAAACCCTACCTATATAGGTTCCCTTGACAAAAAGTTAAGCACATGCACACACGAACATACAGACGAGAAAAAAGAAGAGGAAATCTTAAGATACAAATTGGCTAGATCCTAATGATGGTCTACCAACTAAATATAGGTATGTGCAAAACAAATGGAAGGAGTGATATCCACCTTTCAATGCAGCCCACGTGTGCGATAGGGATATATCCTACGACAGAAATTGATTTGTCGCATGTGTGACACAAATAAAAATCTATCGACTTTGGGCTTGAGACGAGATATCTCTATTTTGAAAATGGTTAGACCCTACTATTAAACAACCATTTACCCCAAAAGATTGACCTGTTAGGGAAAGGCGAAATAACTATGTATACTAACCGGTCGTTGGGCCAACACAACACGTGAGCAGGAACACACCCTCCACTAACACGCCCCCTCAGCGGGAAAACATTCAGCTGGAGACTTGAACCTGCAACCTCCCAGGCCCTAAGGCTCGGATACCATATTAAACAACCATTTACCCAAAAAGATCAACCTGTTGGGGATCTTTACAAATTCTCAGGTTCTTCAATTATCTTTGGATCTTTACAAATTCTCCAACCAAAAGCTTCTGGTGCATTCTTCAATTATTTCCTGTGTATAGGCAGACAGAGAGAGACCATTGACATCAAGCAAGATTTCAAGGCATTCTACTGGGGAAAAGAATTATACTACTGCTAAAATATAAAATAAAAACGAAAAAATTTGCAGCAACATTAACTCTTCCCTGTAGACAAAATTTGAAACCCTAGACTACAACGTCTACTGAATGACTTGATACGTTTCTATTAGGATAATTTACAGATTTACAGAAACCGTTCATTTCCTCTCAACGCGAGGAGCCCATACATCCTGACATCTTCTTCTTGAATAAGGTTGAACCAAATAAATCAAATGAAACACACAGCAGGACTGCAAGGGTATTGGTGTACTCAGAATACGATGAAAGCGAACACACCAACTACATGAGAAAAGACATGGATCCTGTGGTCCTGTTGGTATTATGTAAGAGCCCTCCATATTAAGTGTAGAATCCTGCTTCTGGACGTAGAACTGGCCATGTAATTATGAGAAGCACTAGGCATGTCCAAGCCAACTGTGCATGATGATCAAGAGTCTGAGGATATCTTTCCTGGTGCCACAGTTAATATAGCCGAGCTCGCCCAGGGTTGAGCAGTGATTCTGACATCATCCATCCCTGCAAGAATAAAATGATCTCAAAAATTCAGAAGAGCAACAATGCTATTTCCAATATTCAAATTTGTTCCAATGATTGGGAAATATCACCAACAGTCCAGAAAAACGTCCATGTGTCAGACAGGACCATCTGCTCAGATTTATTTAGGGCGTAGATCTCCTGGGTCTGACCCATCAAGAAGTGGGACTCAACCTATTTACAAGTGCACCATATATACTAGTACAGTGCTCATTAGACATCCTTAGGGTCTTTCCTAAAGTACACTTAGATTTCTCCAATTAACAGCAACTAAACAGCAGCAGTATAGCGTAGAAAATGGTTATATAGCAAAACCACACACAGCCCCAGGTTAATTTATTATTGTTCTTGGGTGCTTTATCCCGATTTCCCTTAAATCTTTTTGGGTAGGGAAGTAGGGATGAGTCCATGACCTCAAGGTTGAGGCACACAGAACTGTCAAATTGAGCTAAGAATTCGATTGGATCATCAATCTAGACCATTCTAGCTCATTTTGTCAGTATTTTTAAATGTACAATATTTTCATATTTTGGTATGCTAGTAAAATTACCCATGTATTGTTCGCATACATACAATCTTTTACAGAGGCTTCACCAGTCCACTTGATTTTTCAAGGGTGAACTTGGTGTAGAATAACTCCACCTGTGTAATTCTTTTTCCACTGCATTGTCGGTCCCATGCATAGATAAAGGAGCTTACATCAGGTTGACAGCAGGTGAAACAATCATGTCAAATCTCTTCCTATTAATCTAAATTCGTTGATTTTGACTCATGATGATCTTGGTGTAGAATCTGTAGATCTTAACCATCATCTAATCTTTTAATATATTGTTTTCTATCTTTTAATTTGTTGTCAGTATGAGGTAGCATATAATATAAGATGTATGGTGAGTGGAGATATGAAAATGGGTGTAATTGGTTTTAACCTAATGATATAAATAACATTGTGGGACGTATGGAAGAGTTTACACTCTCCAACGTTTTCCCCCTTCTCTTCCTCTCTTCTTCTCTTCTCTCCGCTGAACCCTAAACTTCTACTTGGTATCAAAGCAAGGTTAATCGGATCCGCACGCAAGCTTCAGGGGTGAATCTCCCCACATCACAGACCTTCGAGAGGTGACCCTTATCGTTGACGTCATTGCTAACATCATCAGCCATACGGATAGGGTGCTGCACATGATCTCAAAAAACTCTACCCTCCAATAGCTTGCAATTTTTCAGGTATTTTAGTGATTTTTTGGGAATTTATTTGACCCTTTTTGATCATGTTATGGCTGTTCTTCGAAAAAATTGAAAAACAACCCCATTTTGGTTCGAGTTGATTTGCGATTTTTTGTGGAGCTTTTTGGCTTGGTTGTTGCATCGTTTTGGTCCCCTCTATTATTATCTGCAGGCCTATGCCTGTTTTTTGAAGATTGATTGAGTATTGTGGCTTGGGGATTGATTTCTCTCCCTATTTGTTACCGCCGGCGGGTCTTTAACCCTTATTGGGCACTACGGCTCCTCTCTAATCCTGCTGGTTGGCTCTTTTTATGTCTTCAATCCTCTTTTGGATGATATTTTGGAACTTTGGGATGCTTCCATCGCCCCGTGACCTCTTGGTTATTGTTGCTTGAGTCGTTTGGCTTGCTTCGACCCTATCTACAGCCCGATATTGCCTCCGAATTGTTTCAGATTGTGGTTGCTGTCTTTTTGGTGGTTATTTCTCTATTATTTGCTTGCCATTTGTTGTTTGTGACGCGGCAATGTCGACTTCAGATGACTCTGGGGCCTTGGATGTGGCATCCAAGCCTACCGACCCTCCCGTTTCAGCTCCTACTCCATATGAGAACCCTGTGTGGCAAATCACCACTATTAAATTGGTTCGAAAAAATTATTTTGAATGGTCTAGGGTTTATCGGTGGCTGTGGAAAACAAGGATACCTTACTGGTCGTATAGTAGCCCCCGCAGAGGATGACCCCGAGTTTGAGAGACGGGAATCGGGCAATTTGACAGTTATGTCCTAGCTCCTTAACTCTATGGAGCCTCACATCAGTCGAGGATTCCTCTTCCACACCATAGCAAAGGAGATCTGGGATTCTGCAACTCAGACCTATTCCCAGCAAAAGAATATTACTCGTGTGTATCAGTTGCGCCAGAGCATTGCCACCCTTCGTTAAGGGACTTGGCTTTGTCCGAGTACTTTGCTAAGCTTCGCAGCTAATGGGAGGAACTTGATTATTATCAAGTCTTTACCCCTGCCTGTACCACAGATGGTAAGGCATATCGCATGTTGGTGGATTAGAACAGGATATATGAGTTCCTTGCTAGCTTGAATGTCGATTTCGAGTTAGCCCGTGTTCAGTTGCTCAGTAAAGATGATTTACCCTCTCTTAATCAAGTATATGCATATGTTCAGAGTGAAGAAAGTCGCAGAGATGTCATGTCTCCGCTTCCCAAACATGAAAAATCGGCCTTGGCGGCAATCTCATTATCACAAAAACCATCACAGAATCACCATCCACCTTCGACTACTGGCCCTAAAGGCCCTCCACCTATTTGTGCTCATTGTGGCAAGAGAGGCCACAGCCAAGATTAATGCTGGAGCCTTCATGTGTGTGAGGGGTGTGGGAAGAAGGGACACAACAAGGAGAAATGTTGGAATATTATTGGACGACCCCCGTGCCGTCCTTGCCGCCGTCACTTGCACCTTCCACTGCCCACAGTGTTGCTATGGATGCTCCTACCGGTTCATCACTTTCCTCGGACACTTCACTAGTAACTATCTCTTAAGAGGAGCTTGAGAATATACGGCGCTTTATGGCTCACTTGGATGGACCTTCGGCCACTTTAGTATTTGCCCAATCAGGTACCATCAGTTCTGCCCATCATGTTTCCGCCTCTACTTCTTCATCACCCTGGATTATTGATTTGGGGGCTTCAGAGCATATAACGAGTATGTCTACTTTGTTTTCCTCCTACTCTGTAGGGTCTGGGGATGATAAAGTTCACATCGCCGATGGCACACCTTCCTCTGTTTCTGGTAAAGGCAGTGTCACGGCTACACCTGAGATTCCTTTATCTTCTGTCCTTCACGTTCCCAAGTTTGATACTAACCTGCTTTATGTTAGCTCCTTCACCAAAACTCTGAATTGTTGTCACTTTCTTTCATTTTCATTGCGTGTTTCAAGACTTAGTCACGAGGAGGATTGGCACTGGACGTGAAGTGAATGGTCTCTATCTCCTGGATGCAGCTCCCTCAGCTCCAGCAGCGTTGCAGCCTCGTAGTCATAACAGTAGTTTCAATAAGGAGCAGCTACTGTCTTGGCATGCTCGTCTTGGTCATGTGTCTTTTACATACTTGCGTCTCTTATTTCCTGCATTGTTTAAGTTTGTGTCGTTGTCTGAACTTTATTGTGAAGTATGTGCTCTGTCCAAGCACATTTGTTATGTTTTCCCACCACAGGGTAATAAAAGTAATGCTATTTTTTATCTGATTCACTCTGATGTTTAAGGCCCATCCCCGGTTACTTCCATTTTTGGTTATTGCTACTTTGTCTCGTTTGTGGATGATTTCTCTAGGTGCACATGGATATTTGTTATGAAATCGATAGATGAAGTGTTTTCTATCTTCAAGAACTTTCACAAACTAATCCTTACTCTGTTTGGGAAGTGTATAAAAGTCATCCGATCTGATCAAGGGGGAGAATACATATATGGGGGGTTGAAGTTGTACCTCGCAGAGCATGGTATTGAGCACCAAAATTCGTGTGTTCACCCACAACAAAATGGGGTGGCTGAGAGAAAAAATTGACATCTACTAGAAGTGGTTCGTTTTCTCCTTTTGTGGTACAATGTTCCCAAAACTTTTTGGTCTGATGCGGTGTTTCTTGCCGCTTTCCTCATCAACCGTACGCCTTCTCATTCTCTTCAGTTCCGCTCTCCATTTCAGCTCCTCCGTCCATCCAGTCCTACCTTTGCGGTTCCTCTGAAGATCTTTGGTTGTGTTTGTTATGTTCATATCCTTGGCCCTCATTGGACAAAATTAGACCCTAAAGCCCTTAAATGTGTGTTTCTTAGGTACTCCTCTTCCTCGAAAGGGTACAAATGCTATCATCCACCACATGGAAAAGGTTTGTTACTAGGGATGTCACCTTTCTGGAATCGACTTCCTATTTTTCAGCTGCTAGCCATGCCGGTCCTCAGGGGGAGAGTAGTTGGTGTGAGGAACAGCATGTGACCCCTGCTTTACCTGTGACATTAGATGACCCAGTTATTGATACTATTATGCATGACAAAGACACTAGCAAACAGGGGGAGTTGCAAGTCTATACTCGTCCTAGGCTAAGGGAGACAAAGACCATTCCTACATGTCAAGGTCAAGACGACTCCTCGCTGGATCCAAATAATCCCTCATCTGGTTCCCCTTTGGTTTCCCCTTCTTTACGTGATAGTGGTTCTGATCTTCATATTGCCCTTCGGAAAGGGAAGAGATCTTGTACTCAACACCCTATTGCTAGTTTTGTCTCCTATGATAACTTGTCACCATCCTACAAATCTTTTGTTACCTCTGTCTTCTGTTACTCTTCTTCTGTCACAACCCAGATGGAAAGAAGCAATGATTGAAGAAATGAATGCGTTGAAAAAAAATAATACATGGAAACTGGTTCGGTTACCACAGGGCAAGAAGCCGGTTAGATGTAAGTGGGTTTATACAGTGAAGTGCGAACTGGATGGATCTGTGGACAAGTACAAGGCATGGTTGGTGGCTAAGGGCTATTCTCAGACATATGGTATTGACTACAAGGAGACATTCGCTCATGTAGCCAAATTAAATTCTATCCGAGTTATTCTCACTCACAGCAAATCAGTCTTGGCCACTATTACAGCTCGATGTTAAAAATGCCTTCCTTCATGGTGACTTGAAGGAAGAGGTTTCCATGCTGCCCCCTCCGGGGATTCGGGTGTCAGACGACATACAGAGAATGCGTAAGTTGAAGAAAACTCTGTATGGTTTGAAACAGTCACCGAGGGCATGGTTTGAAAGATTCAGTGGAGCAGTGAGACAACTGGGATACAGCCAGAGTCAGGCAAACCATTCACTCTTTATCAGACGAGTCGGGGGAACTACGACCATTCTGATTGTGTATGTGGATGACATTATTGTCACAGGGAACTATGCAACAGAGATTTCCAGACTTAAGAACTTCTTGGCAATTGAATTTGAAATTAAAGATCTGGGCACCTTGAAGTACTTCTTGGGCATTGAGGTTGCACGATCGAATGAACGAATATACATTTGTCAGAGGAAATATGTATTGGATTTACTACAGGATACAGGCATGTTAGGGGCACGACCTGAGGATACCCCGATTGAAGCAAACCATCGATTAGATGGCCAATCAGGGGAACCTCTTGAAGACGTTGGTAGTTTCCAGAGACTTGTGGGACGTCTCATCTACCTAGCTCACACACGACCAGATATCATGTATGCCGTGAGTGTGGTGAGTCAGTACATGCATGCGCCTCGCACACCACACCTAGAAGCTACTACCCGCATCTTGAGATACTTTGAGTCATCCCCAGGAAAGGGATTGTTATTTCGTCGTCATGGGCATATGAGGGTTGAAGGCTTTACTGATGCAGATTGGGCTGGTGCCCAAGATGATAGACGGTCTACTTCAGGCTATTGCACGTTTGTGGGAAGCAATCTAGTAACCTGGAGAAGCAAGAAGCAACAAATGCTAGCTCGATCAAGTGCGTAAACAGAGTTCTGATCTATGGCTCATGGTTATGTGAGCTACTATGGCTCAAAATTTTACTTAGAGAGGTGGGGTTCCCGATTGAGGGATCTATGTCACTATATTGTAACAACAAGGTGGCCATAAGCATTGCACATAATCCCGTGCAACATGATAGGACAAAGCACATTGAAGTGGATAGGCATTTTATTCGTGAGAAAGTTACATCGGGAGTAATCTGTACACCGTTCGTGCCTACATCAGAACTAGTGGCGGATGTTTTCGGCAAAGGTATTGCAGTTACTCCATTTCGGGCATGTTTGGACAAGTTTGGGCACGATCGATATCCATGCACCAACTTGAGGGGGAGTGTTATCAGTATGAGGTAGAACATAATATAAGATGTATGGTGGGTGGAGATATGAAAGTGGGTGTAATTGGTTTTAACCTAATGATATAAATAACATTGTGGGACGTATGGAAGAGTTTGCACTCTCCAACGTTTTCCCCGTTCTCTTCCTCTTTTCTTCTCCTCTCTGTTGAACCCTAAACTTCTACTTAATTTTCTCAAATTCTGTAGATTAATTTAATTGAACATCAAGAGAAATAATCTCTAATTTTTTCTTAATCATTACCTGCTATAATCCATGGTCTTAATAAAAAAAATTAGCCACCTCATAATTTTCTAAATTATGTACTAAATTTTATATCTAACCCAGTTTGTCTACCAAAAAATTATATGGCAAGATATCTTCAAGTGGAGATTTACCATAAAGAATATATGCAACAACCCGCATCCCCTCAACAACAAAAAGAACTGGTACTCTATCATTAATTTTCTTAAGAACCAGCTGGCAGATGCATTCAGCGTTCGCTCTAGACTCGCTCCATATATATTTTACCGTAAATGGTTTTAATAGATATGCTGATTATATTCTAAAGTTAGTTTTCTATTTTTTGATAGATATGATTTTCTTACCCATCTTGACAAAAAAAATTCTGATAGACATTGTCGTGTATGTATTTAAAACTTCTTTTAGAATTCCTAATCTTTTCTATTAAAAATGGTTTCAGTAGATGATGATTCTTGAGGTTTTCCTGAATCATGTTAGTAATCCTCTCTCTCTATAATATTTCTCTTCCTTTGTTCTAGTCATTTTAAGTTTATATGTAGCACTTACACTCTTTTGTTTTTACCTATAGGTTTTCAAATTTATTTCTTGGTTGTTTCAAACATTCTCATCTTTTTAAAATTTCCTCCATTACATTTTGTTTTTATTATGTATTTATGATTTTCCTTCATTATAAAAATTTTAGTTAGGAGTGAAGTGTTGTAATTTAGGTTGTGATCAGAGTATAGAAAAGATTAGAGAGAAGAAGAGAAATATTAATGGAGGCGGAAGCAAAGTTTAAAAAGGCAAGTTCGGGAATTGAGGCGTTTTCTCTAAAAAGGCGAGGCGTAGCCTCGAGGCGATACCGAGGCATAAGCCTCATTTAAGCCTCAGTTTTAAAAAAAAAAAAAGAGCTTAAAAAATCCTAAAAAAATATAATTAATTCTAGAAAAATGAGAAACAACATATCATGTGAAAAAAATAACTTAAATAAGCATAAAAGTAAGTGAGGCTATAACTTTTACCTTATGAGCGATGCTGTTGGGAATGCTTGAATGCTGATATCAAATCTTAAAAACATAAAGCACATTTGATATGCCAATTAAACTAAATCACCAAATCTCAATAGTCAATACTAACAGTAATAACAACTAACAACATAGGTAACCAACAAGATAGAGTTAAGAAAGAGAGTAGAGCAAGTAGTAAAAGTTAAAATTAGCAAGTTAACACATTCAAATCCTATTCTTAATATCTTATATTGTCACACAAAAATGAATCTTTCTATTCTTCATCCCCAATATCATCATCATCGCTAGTGGGGTCTTCTAAGGAGTCATCATGATATCTAATACCCCTATCATCTTCTCCTTCATCGGATTCAACCTCCACCCATTCATCTTCTTCGTCCACCAATTCCATGGGAGACTTTCCTTTACCTAGTTAAAAAAGATGAAGACATTAATACAATGTAGAGTAATTTAATGATATAAGTTTTTACCTGTCAAAGTGTCTAAGTCCATAATTAATTCACTAACCTCTTCCAGTTCCTGCACTTGGTTGTCCTCTTCCTCTAGAGGTTGTACTCTTCTTTCTCCTTTTAGTTCCTTGTGGCTCTGATTGTGCCATTGCAATCTCAAGGGTATCGAAATCGAGTTTATCGAGATCATTGTGCCACGTAGGACAAGGGCAAGACTCTTGCACCATTGGTTCTGCATCTGACACTACATTCTCCATTCCTCCTATGTCTCCTCCCCCTTCTCCTCCCCCTTGTTCAACAAGCCATTCCTCATCACCATCGATGCTTTCAACAACCAGTGGATCTTCTTCTTCATTTTCACGCCTTAGCCTATTTTTCAACTGCTTAACCCTCAACTTCTTGTTGTACATCACAAAAACTAAGGGATTCAACTTTGTCTGATCCAACCTATTTCTTCTCTTTGTATGCACCCAAAAGAAGTAGAAAAACATATACATCGATACATGATTGAAGTCCTAAGACTCCTTAGTAACTCCTAACTCAACTCAACTTAATTACCTGATTGAAGGTTGACCAATTCCGCTCACATCCTGAAGAAGTGCAAGTGAGACTTAGCACTCTAACGGCAAACTTAGTCAATGCCGGTGTGCTATCTCCATAAGCTAGCCACCAATTAGCTACAAAAAAATTTCACAATTAAATATTGAAGTATATGATTATATAAGTATATACTTAACTATATAACAATAATCATTGGCTCATCAGGAGTGCGCTTCTTTCTTGTTGACTCTACTTGAGGCCGGCCAAATAAACCAATCTTCCCACGAAATTGGTCAATTTCTAAGTCAGCTTGCTCCCTCTCTTTTGGGTCTAGAATTAGCTTGTCCATACAATTATATAGACCCAATTTAATTTCTGGATGAGTAGAGAAGTCAGGGTCATAATGAAATTGTGGATTAAGGAAGTATGCTGCAGCATGTAGATGGCGGTGCATTTGGAAGTCCCACTTCTCATCAATGATGTCCCATATTTCTTTGTACTTGGATAGATCATTATCTAAGTTTTTTGCAATCTCTTCTTTGGCCCTATCCATTGCCCCATATATAAAGCCCATAGCTAGTTCTTTTTCTGAATCTACAATCCTCAAAACACCAACTAAAGGCTTCGTAGCCTTCAAAGAATACACCACACTAGACCAAAAATTGTTGTCCTTCAACACAATTTTCCTAATGGCCTTTCCTTCATCTTTTTTGGCCCACACACTGCTTGCCCACTTGCTAGATGTAAACATGGCCTCCAATGGCTGCCTACTCTGTATCATGCTCTGTAATGTCAAGTTTGCTGTAGCAAACCTTGTTGCGGCCAGGCGAATCAACTCTCTTTTTGTAAAGCTTCTCATCAAAGCAAGTACCCAACCATGGCTGTAAATAAAGTTACTTTCCTAGCCTTCCTATATGCAGAAGCAAGCTGAGGCAAACTATAAATCCTCTCAAGCATCAAGTCGATGCAATGAGCTGCACATGGAGTCCAATAAAGTCCTTTTCTTTTCTCCATCAATCTCTCTCCAGCTAGTTTGTAGGCAGATGTATTATCAGTCACAATCTGCACTACATGTTCTTCTCCCACCTCCTCAACAACCTCATCTAGAAGCTTGAACATCAGGTTGTTATCCTTGATTGCAGCCGATGCATCCACACTTCTTAAAAACACTGTCCCCTCTGGATTGTTGACAAGAAAATTGAGCAATTGTCGACCCCTCATATCTTTCCAACCATCTGACATGATGGTAACTCCTGTCTTGGGCCATGTTTTCTTGACTTCTTTAATCATTGAATCTGTTGTCTTCACATTTTCCTTGAGGATCCACGTCCGCAGCTTGTACATGCTAGGTGGTTTTAAACCACACCCATACTCTCCAACTGCCCGCAACATATTCACAAAAGAAGGACTAGTGGCGACATTGAATGACCATTTTCAAAAAAGAACCGTCCAATGTCCAAGCACACTTGGTTCCTATGCTCCTTTGCATTGTGAGGTGTTAAGACACGCGGTGGTTCTACATTTTCATACCTAACACCACCCTCACTACCACCCATATGGTCCTCGGGCTCGGCTACAACATATCTATCCATTGGCCCCCTTACACCACGCGAGGAAACCGTATTAGCACCACTAGAGCCACCCACACCCGGTGCGGAGCCTACTTCTTCGGTTGCACCACCACCATAATATGAGCCCCTATTGGATATAAACTCAAAATCTTCATGAGCCACACTTCTTTTTTGTGCTCCTTTAGCCATATAGGCTTTGATCTCTTCTATAACTTCTAGGAGTGCCTTTGTACATGGAGATACATTATTATGGGTACCCGCTAGATGATCCTTCATCCTTTTCACCCCTCCTTTTATAACCCTACTACAAAAATTGCATTGTAGATAAATGTAGCCCTTGGATCCCACATTTGGACCCTCAACCTCTAACCCCATACTTTCATGCCGGATCTTTTCTACTACTACCACTACTCCCATGTTTCTTAGAACCCCCTCTCACCATCTTCAATCATATTGTTAAAAAAAACAACAAAAACAAACCATTAAAGAAGGAAAAATAATAAAAATTTTACATGTATTTATGAAAAATAAGGTAAAAACCCAAAATATGGTCACATACCTTAAAAATTCTTCATAGATTTGCTTTCTTGCTTGAGTTTGGTGAGATTGCTCAAAAGAAAACCGTAGGAAGTGACGGATTGTGATTCGAACAAGATTTGAGCTCTCTAGGAGGATTTTTCTAAAATGGGAAAAACTAGGGTTCAAAGAGTTGATTTAAGATTTCTCCCAAAATAATGAGTTTTAGATACTCAAATATGGACCATTTAGGTTGTTTTTGTCATATAATAGGATTAGAAGGGGTATTATGGGAAAAAATAGCAAAAAAATCAAAAAAAATGGGTTTCAGTTGGACCCATTACCGTGTAAAACTAAGGCTTAAGCCTCAGTTGCGCCTCGAGGCTATAGCCTCGAGGCGTACGCCTCTTGCAACTGAGGCTTAAGCCTCAGTTTAGGACCTCGAGGCTGTTTTTCACCGCCTCGCCTCTAACGCCTTTATAAACTTTGGGCAGAAGAAGGTGAAGGTAGAGAAGAAGAAGAGGTTGTGGGAAGAGTAGAGAATGAATAGTTAATTCATTCTCTCTTACACACACACTATATATATATATATGATGGGTATAAACCCTACAAAAGAGAAGCACTATTCACGTGGCACTATTCACATGAATAGTGAAAACCAAAAAAGAACACCACGTAGGAAGTGGGACGCAGCCCACTTGAGACACTCACGTGGGTGTATTACATAAACTCGAGCACTCCCCAAGCTGGTGCGAAGATATCTATCATGCCCAGCTTGCCAATTAAGGTATGAAGAATAGACTTGTTTACCTCCTTTGTGAGTATTTCGGCAACCTATTTGTGTGTTCTCACATATGGAGTACAAATCAATCCGTGTTGAAGTTTTTCTTTGATGAAGTAACGATCAACTTCAATATGTTTGGTCCTATCATGCTGGACTGGGTTGTGAGCAATGCTGATGGCAGGCTTATTGTCACAGTAAAGGCCCATCGGCTGTCACCTGGAATCCCAGTTCCTCAAGCATGGTCCTCAACCAAAAGAGTTTACACACACCATGTGTCATAGAGCGAAATTCTGTCTCTGTACTGGATCGAGCTACAACCGGCTGCTTCTTACTTCGCCAAGAGACAAGATTTCCTCCAACAAGGGTACAGTATCTTGACGTAGACCGACGATCAGTAACTGAACCTGCCCAATCTGCATCAGTATATGCTTCCACTCTAAAGTGTCCATGTCGCCCGAATAGTATGCCACGACCTAAAGAGCCCTTGAGGTACCGAAGACCTTGGTGAGCTGCCTCAAGATGTGATAACCCTGGTGCATGCATAAACTGAGTGATAACACTAACATCGTAAGCAATATCCAGACGTGTTGAAGATGCCCTTCTGAGACCGAGCAACTTCAATTCCCAGGAAGTATTTCAGTGGCGCCAAATCCTTTGTCTCAAACTCCGATTAAAAGGTCTTCTCTCCTTAGGATCATTCTCAGTGATGACAATGTCATCAACATAGACGATCAGTGTCGCGGTACTAGTCTGCTAATACTTCACAAACAACGTGTGATCAGCTTAACTCTACTTGTAGCCCACTCGTCTGATAGAACTGCTAAACCGGTCGAACCATACCTTGGAAACTGCTTTAGCCCATACAAGCCTTTCTTAACTTGCACACGTTGTCGTCACTTCCAGCAAGTGTCAACCTAGGTCATAGTTTCATGTACACCGCTTTTGTCAGATCTCCATGCAGAAAGGCATTCTTCATATCTAGTTAATGCAATGGACAGGACAGGTTAGCAGCTAAGGATAGAAGAACTCTAACTAAGTTCATCTTTGCCACAGGTGCAAAAGTCTCCTGATTGTCTATCCCATATGTCTGAGTGAACCTCTTGCCTACGAGCCGTGCCTTGTATCGTTTGACTGACCCGTCAGCTTTATGCTTCACTGTAAAGACCCATTTGCATACCACAAGTCTCTTTTTCTCTGGGTAGTTGAACAAGTTCTCATGTTTTGTTCTTCTCAAGAGCCTGCATTTCATCCATCATAGCTTCTTTCCACTTTGGGTGACTAAGTGCGTCTACAACACTGGAAGACAAAGAAACAAAGGAGGCAATACTGACAAAATTATGATATGACGGAGACAGAGACTAATACAAGACAAAATGTGAGATAGGGTGTTCCGTACAAGTACGTACACCCTTCCGAAGTGCAATAGGGAGGTCAATATCAGTGCTCATGATCATCAGAAGTAGGAGATGCATGTGGCTCAAGAACAGAAATAGGAACTGAGGTAGGGACATAAGCAATACTTGGAACTGGATCCGAGGGGAGACTTGCAAATGTAGGGGCAAGGACAGTGGCTTGTCCTTTCTTCTTGGTTCTAACATATACACGCACATCAGCTGCAGTAATGAAAGTATCATCGTCACTAGACTAAGGTCTCGGTAGAGAACTGGGGACACTCTCTTCTGCAACATCATGCTCCCCTTGAAGAGTGGTCTGCTAACCCAAGAAGGGGATGGACTCAACGAATGTGACATCCATAGAGATGAAACGACGACAGATAGCAGGGTGATAACATTTGTTCCCTTTTTATTAAAGGGGTACCCCAAGAAGACGCACTTCAAGACCCACAGATCTAACTTGTCCCTCAAAGAACAATGAATATGAACATAACAAACACACCCCAAGACTCTTGGAAGAACAACGAAAGTCGGGCGGTCAGGAACCAGGAAAGATAGAGCTGAAATCCAAGAACCCGAGGGGCATACGATTGATGAGAAAAGCAGCAAGTAAGACAGACTCAGACCAATAGTGTTTTGCAACCCGCATGTCTAACTGGAGAGCACGCTCAACTTCAAGAAGGTGACGGTTTTTTCTCTCAGCCGTCCCATTTTGTTGAGGTGTGGAAGGGCACGAGGTTTGATGAACAATGCTATGAGATGCAAAGTAGGATTTAAGACCCCCATCCAGATATTCCCCCCCATTGTCAGAGCGAAGAATCTTAAGAGTGGTATAGAACTGAGTGGTAACCATCTTATGGAACTCTTGGAAAATGGAAAATACATCATCTATGGTTCGCATAAGGTACACCCAGGTACAACCACTAAAGTCATCTACAAAGGTAATAAAGTACCGATATCCAAACAAAGAAGTCACGGGCGCGGGGCCCCACACATCAGAATGCACAATAGAAAAAAGAGTAGTACTTTTATTCTCACTAATGGGAAAAACAAAGCGACAATGTTTTGCTAGTTCACATGTTTCACAATAAAGGGAACTGCAGAAACAGAAGAGAAAACAGGAACGATACGCTTTAAGACTGACACGGGTACATGACCTAGTCGGTTATGCCAAAGCATTAACTAGTCTTTATTGACTCTACTACTACTACTGAGCTGGTGTGGCATGAACATCTCCTTTTCCAGAGATAGACGAATAGGTGCCATCAGCTATCCGAACTTTGTCACGACCAGAGCAAATACCATAACTAGAGAAAACGGAGGACATACCAGTCATGTGATCAGATGCCCCTGAATCAATGATCCAAGAGGGGCTGGAAGGTACAGTAGAGGCGGAAAAAGCAATCTCGTACCTGTGTGAGAATGCAAACGTGGAAGTGGAGGCCTGGCCATTGAGTTGGGCCATCATGCGGCGAAGTCGCTCAAGATCTGTAGGAGAGAACGAGTCCGTGTCCTCAGAGGAGGTAGACACTGGTGGTGCAGTGCCCTAAGTAACTGAGTGAGGTCCCTGTTTTGTTGATTGACGCTGACGAGAAGTCGGAGCCTGTACTGGGGGACGTCCATGGAGCTTCCAGCAAGTGGCCTAGATATGGCCCATGCGACCGCGGTGATCACATTTGGGTCTGGGTCGGTCCCCAGACTCCTTCGAACTGGATGTTTGGCCTTTCTGATTGGTAGCAGCCAAGGCAAAGCAGTCCTGAGTATCACTCCCACTACAGAGTTGCATGGCAAAGCGGCGGCTATCCTCCCCCTGAATGTAACCGTGGACCTGTGCTAGAGACGTGGGAGCAGGATCCCTACCAAGGATCTGAACACGAGCTCCCACAAAGCTCGGATGAAGGCTGAAGAGAAACTGGAAGATCCGGGAATGTTCAACCATCGCCTTGAAGGACTTGACATCATCTGCGCACTTGGGGGAGTAACTCTGGTAGTGATCGATCTCCTCCATTTGCTTTGAAGGGAAGCATAATATGTACCAAGCTTCATCTCCCCCTAACGAAGACAAGATATCTCTTACTCTAGTTCATAGAGCTTGGCGAAATTGCCCACCTGGGAGTATGTCTGAGATACGGCATCCCAAACTTCTTTGGCCGTTGGTATGAACACAAAAACCCTTTACTGATTTGGGTTTGCATTGAGTGAAGAAGCCAGGACATGACAGTCGGGTTCTCCATAACCCAAATCCGGTGAGATTTGTCCTTCGGATCTGGTTCTTTAGTAGCACCGGTCAGCTACTCACTGTAGCCACAGCCCCCAATGTACATGAGTGCGGAAGTCTTCCATTCCAAGAAGTTGGTGCCATCGAGCTTCACAATGGTGATGTAGAGCTGAGGGTTGTGATCTCCATGAGATCTATGAGTCACAGGACGATCCTCAGAGGAAGAGTCAGAAATCCCAAACATGGCCTCGGGTGAACTCATCGGAACAGGACCACCAAAAATAGCAGGTAGTGTATCGGAAGCTCCCAGAAAAAACGAAGTGAGGTCTAGAGGATCCCTAAAAGCCCAATTAGTGGAGCACCTAGGACAGGAAGGCCTAGAGAAGTCTGATTTTGAAAGAAAATCAAAACCCAAAAATAGTTGGGGGATCCGAGTGATTTTTGGAAACTAGGGTTCCGACGGTCAGAATTCGTCGAACCAAGTTTCAAACTATTCCACGAGCAGTACTGAGGAGGGCAGCAAGGTCAGAGGGGCCTGCTGTTGCGTGAATGCTGTTGCGTGAATCTCACAAAATCCAAAACAAAAATCTGAAAATCGGGACGATTTTTGGAAAATGATGATCCGGCGGTCGGAAAAATGAGAGGCGACTTTCTAACAATCCCTGGGTGAATACTAGAGAGGGCGGCTAAGGTAGAAAACTCTACCGTGGTGCGGATCTCAAGAAAATAAAAAAAAAAAAACAAATATCCTCGAAAAATATGTTAGCCGGAAAAACGGTGGAGAAGCTTGAGAAAAAGACAAATTGGATCTCTGATGCGGCTGAGGGAAAAAACTAACTAGAAAATAAGAGCCTCTGGTATTTTGCCTCAGGATTAATCCCCGGATAGCACAGGAATGATCTCTGCGATTTCCTCAAAAGTTCTCAGCTCCAGATACTCACATAACCGTCTTAGATAGGAATGGAGTCTCTAGGGGACAAAGACACATGCCCTAGACCTACCATGCTCTGATACCATGTTGTAATTTAGGTTGTGATCAGTATAAAGAAGATTAGAGAGAAGAAGAGAAATATTAATGGAGGCGGAGGAAGGTGAAGGTAGAGAAGAAGAAGAGGTTGTGGGAAGAGTAGAGAATGAATAGTTAATTCATTCTCTCTCTCACACACACACACACACACTATATATATATATGATGGGTATAAACCCTACAAAAGAGACGCACTATTCACGTGACACTATTCATGCGGCACTATTCATGTGAATAGTGAAAACCCAAAAAGAACACCACATGGGAAGTGGGACGCAGCCCACTTGAGACACCCATGTGGGTGTATTACATAAACTCCAACATGGTGATCTTTCTTCCTTTCTAAATGCACATTACTAAGGTGTTTATAGACTGTTTTGTGGTTTATGCAACTCATTATAGACCTTGTGCTGATCCCATACAGTTGGGATAGATGATGATGTCATAATCATTTTTTTTCATTTATCATTCAAAAGTGAATTTTCCCAATGAACTCTTGTAATCCATAGCAAAATGTCATGTATTTTTGGAATTTTAATATTTTAAGGAAATTTTCAATATCTTTTCTTTTTTGGTAAGTAAATTTTCAATATCAGCGTTATAAACATATGAAAACCATTACTCAATGACATCACACTACAAACTATTGTTTAGAGCTTTCCATTTACAACAATCCAAACCCTAGTCTAGTTCTAAGTAACAAAATTATACATCATTGTTTAAGTGTGTTGGTTTTGATTGTGCTTGGTTTCATATTCACAAGAAAAAGCCTCATGTTCTTCATTTATGACTTCTAAAATCTTTTTTGAATTAGGACAATAGGACTTAATAAACAGTTATGAGGGTAGTTCAGTAAAGAAAAATTCTTTTAAAAATCTACATGTTTAAAAATGGAGAAATTTGAAGATAATTACAAGTAAAGACCAAATAACCTACAATCAAAATAATATAATGTTTTTTAAACCTTCAGGAAGGTACAAATTAGTGACAGGTTGCACAGATAATTTAGTAAGAAAATGTCATAAAAATAGAAGAATAAGGTGTTGAAAATCATTTTACTTCTATAAGTAGTTTAGATTTGCATAGGCCTATAAGCCATATCAATGTTCAACTTTGAAACGGTGATGTATCGAAGTACAAAAAGAGGGATGTTGCTGTCTGCTCACCTGTTCTGAAGCTTTCCTCTTAAAGAGCCCGTATGAAGTTGAGACAATCTTGCAGGACTCAGCAATATGTGCCTCAAGATCGATTGTTGTGGGCAAAGGATGATGGGTCGACAAAGTTCCAATGGACACAGAACTGTCAGATCCACCATGCTTCCCCGAAGAATGATTCTCATTTGATGAACGGAGGAAATGCAGAAGCACATGAGCCTGTAACACCAGAAAATTTTAGGTCTAAGCAAGATGAAGAAAGATTTTCCAGGTCATTGAATCCAACATAAAGAAGTCAAAGTTCTAACATGGAAAGCCGCTTTTAGAATGTCATCGGACTTTGCCTGATCCTTGAGCAAAGCATATACGTTACCCTTCGAAGGATTATATGTGACTATGTATCTCTCTTTCTGTAATAAATGTAAAAAAGGAAATTATCAGTGCAAATAAGAGAGAAGACCTGTGTAAGCAAAATTTCCGTTTAAACAAGGACACAATGTAAGAGAGGTCAGGAATCATACCTCAAACAGGGGCTCTATGGTGAGAAATGATCCTGGCTCTTGGAACGCATCCTTAAACCTCGGTCCTGCCAAAACAATTGCAACAAACCTCAGTAGAAACATCAGGAACAAGTCAAAAACAGCCATTATCTATATACATACCCAGAACAATGGGCCTATCCTTTGACCATGGGAAACTGAAGATATTTTCCTTCATATTTCCATCCTGCAATGAGGGTACATGTCCTAAAAAATAGGAATGTGAAACAAGAAAGCCATCAGAGATGGAGAAAATCCATTTGCCATAATTGTATCTACATTTTGAAGTTAGAAGACTCAACCTAACCTGACTTAAGGAAGGATTCAACAGCCACAGTGAACCTTGCCCGGTTCAAAGTATGCAACACAACAGACTTTACCTGACCAAAAGCAGGTACTAATGGAAATTAGCAAGATTTAATCAAACTCGTGGTGAGAAAAGAAAAGAAAAAGGAAAAAAGAAAATGAATGTTTACAAATAATGTAGGATCAAACCTCTTGGTATGAGCTGAGAACATATCCACAAGAGAGAAGTGCAAAAGTGGTCACCAAGGATGGATTTCTTTTTGAGATCATGATACTCAGCCCAGTTCCAAACTTCGCAAAACAGAAAGTTTCAGAATGGAATCGCTTATAGTATATTCAATTAGAAATATCAGTAACATAAATATATTTGTATGTATATATGCATCATTGGTCACGATGCAAAAAAGAAGTTCAAAACAAGTCATTCAGCATGATGTAGGATAGGCCCTCAAGCTCCAAATGACTGTTACATAGCTGCTGGACAGAATCCACACTTCTGAAATCTACCATAAAATCACCATTAACGAAAAGAATGTTTGCTGGTCTGTAAAAGCAGAAGCACCTCCTAATATTGAGTTATTGAAGCGCAAAAAAACTATAAATCAGGGATTTATGGCCAGACTAAATAGTAGAAACTTCTACTAACTAAAGTAACTCTTCTATTGAACTCCAAAATCTTAGATATAGAGACTCAATAACTATGTTCAAGCCACTGTTCATCCCCACTTTATGTAGTCTCTAAAAGACCAAAAATAGCTTAGAATCTTTAAGTTTCTTATTGCTGTTGCAATTGAAACTAATTGGAAACCTCCAGACTTTCTAGATCACTTCTAATAATAACATAAGACAAAGTTTCCTAATCTGTTCCAAAGTTTGTAAAGTGTAAACTAATTCACCTCAAGAACTACTAAATACTAATCTATTAACTTTAGGACACTTTCTAAATTTCAAATCCCACCCCGTTTAAAACACAATTTTTGAAGAGTTGAAGAAAAAAAAAAGAACTCGTTCTTTGGAAAGATGTTTAAAACCCTGGTGTTCTCAACACATCGTTGAAAAAAAAAGAGTATTGATCCAATACGGAGCCCCGTATCCATATAAACCATAAGCAGACCTCATGTAACTTTTTTAATAAGTACAAACTTTATTAATAAACAAAAACAAAGCGTACAAACTCCAAGGCTATTAGAGGTCGAGATGACCTACAGAAAGCTAAGGTCAAGAAAGATACAAACCCCCAAACAACAGCTCAAGGGGAAACCACTAACAACAATCCCTAGAGCAAAGAAGGTCTATACGAAAAACAAAGTCTTCAAAGTATAGGCCCCGACATTCTGAAAACGCCCTGGACCACAAGAACAACATCCCCTTGCTGTTGAGGATGATTGACGTTGTATCCTTACTCTTGCCTTTGAAAGCCCTTTGATTCCTCTCCCTCCTAAGGCCCCAGACTATGGCGAAAGGTAGCGTTCTCCAAAGAATGCTTCCTCTAGAGGAGAAAGCTCTAGAACGCCAGCTGAGAATAAGAGCCAAAAGAGATTCTGACATGACCCAACTCATCCCAAACTCGTAGAGAAATGAAACCCAAACCTCCTTAGCCATGACACAGTGTGAAAAGATGATTAACAATTTCTCCGCCATGCCGGCACAATCAACAATAGTGTACATACCTCTGGACCACAAATGGTCCACTGTCATAATCTTATCCAGAGAGGCCTCCCAAGTGAAAAAAAGGCCACCTTAGAATGGACTTTTGAACTCCAAACCAAAGAAGCGGGGAAGGTAGGCCCAGCTGTCGAGTGTAAAACCTCATAGAAGGAACAGACCAAGAACGATCCTCCTTTAGTCCAGATCCACACTCGCTTATCCTGCCCAAGGGCAGGAGATGGACATTGTGCAGGTGAAGGAGCAGTCTAGAAAGGTGCTCAACCTCCCAAGCATTGAGATTTCTTATGAATCCAAAATCCTACCCTACAACTCCCCCCACCCTAGTGTGAGTGCAATCCTGGATAAGTCTAGATGGACCATTCTTTCCACTCAGAAAGAGAGTAAAGCTCTGGAAAATCAACACTGAACGGTGCCTCCCCACACCAAAGGTCCTCCCATAATTTGATCATGTTTCCAAATCCCGCCACTGTTGGAGTTTATGTAATACACCCATGTGGATGTCTCAAGTGGGCTGCGTCCCACTTCCCACGTAGGGCCTTTTTTGGGTTTTTCACTATTCACGTAAATAGTGTCGCGTGAATAGTGTTCTCTTTTGTAGGGTTTCTCCCCATCATATATATATATATATATATATATATAGTGTGTGAAAGAGAATGAATTAACAATTCATTCTCTCCTCTTCCCACAACTTCTCTCTCTAACCCTAATCTCCTTCACCTTCCGCCTCCATTACACTTTTTCCCTCTTCTATCTACAACCTTTATCTACTGGTTACAACCTTATTTCCAACAAGGTATCAGAGCATGGTAGCTCTAGAGCATGTGTCTTTGTCCCCTAGAGACTCCATTCCGATCTAAGACGATTACGTGAGCATCCGGAGCCGAGGAGAACTTTTGAAGAAATCACAAAGATCATTCCTACGCTATCCGGGGATTAATCCTGAGGCAAAACACCAGAGGCTCTTATTTCCTGGTTAGTTTTTTCCCTCAGCCGCATCAGAGATCCAGTTTGTCTTCTTCTCAAGCTTCTCCAGCGATTTTCCGGCCAACACGTTTTTCGAAGATTTTCGAGTTTTTTTATTTTCTTGAGATCTGCACCACGGTAGGATTTTCTACCCTAGCCGCCCCATCCAGTATTCACCCAGGGACTATCAGAAAGTCGCATCGCATTTTTCCGACTGCCGGAACATTAGTTTCCAAAAATCGGCCCGATTTTCAGATATTTGGGTTTTGGATTTTTGTGATATTCGCTCAACAGCAAGCCACTCTGACTGGTCTGACTTTGCCACCCTCTTCAATACTGCTCGTGGAACAGTTCGAAACTGGATTCAACAAATTCTGACCGTCAGAACCCTAGTTTCCAAAAATCACCCGGATTCCCCAGCTACTTTTTGGGTTTTGATTTTCTTCCAAAATCAGACCTCTCTAGGCCCTCCTGTCCTAGGTGCTCCACTAATTGGGCCTTTAGGGATCCTCTAGACCTCGCTTCGTTTTTCTGGGAGCCTCCGGTACACTACCTGCTATTTTTGGTGATCCTGCTCCGATGAGTTCCCCCGAAGCCACATTTGGGATTTCTGACTCTTCCTCTGAGGATCGTCCTGTGACTCATAGATCTCATGGAGATCACAACCCTCAGCTCTGCATCACCATTGTGAAGCTCGATAGCACCAACTTCTTGGAATGGAAAACTTCCGCACTCATGTACATTGGGGGCCGTGGCTACAGTATCTGACAGGTGCTACTAAAGAACCAGATCCGAATGACAAATCTCATCGGATTTGGGTTATGGAGAACCTGACTGTCATGTCCTAGCTTCTTCACTCGATACAAACCCAGATCAGTAAGGGTTTATGTTCCTACCAACGGCCAAAGATGTTTAGGATGCCGTATCTCAGACATAATTATAGGTGGGCAATTTCGCCAAGCTCTATGAACTAGAACAAGAGATATCTTGTCTTCGTCAAGGGGAGATGAAGCTTGGTATATATTATGCTTCCCTTCGAAGCAAATGGGAGGAGATCGATCACTACCAGAGTTACTCCCCCAAGTGCGCAGATGATGTCAAGTGCTTCAAGGTGATGGTTAAACGTTCCCGGATCTTCCGGTTTCTCTCCGGCCTTCATCCGAGCTTTGAGGGAGCTCGTGTTCAGATCCTTGGTAGGGATCCTGCTCCTACCTCTCTAGCACAGGTCTATGGTTACATTCAGGAGGAGGACAGCCGCCGCTCTGCCATGCAACTCCGCAGTGGGAGTGATACTCAGGACCGCTCTGCCCTGGCTGCTACCAATCAGAAGGGCCAAACATCCAGTCTGAAGGAGTCTGGGGACCAACCCAGACCCAAGTGTGATCACTGCAGTCGCATGGGCCATATCTAGGCCACTTGCTGGAAGCTCCATGGACGTCCCCCAGGACAGGCCCCGACTTCCCATCAGCGTCAATCAGCAAAACAGGGACCTCACTCGCGCACTCAGTCACACAGGACACCACACCACCAATGTCTACCTCCTCTGGGGACACAGACTCATTCTCACCTGCAGATCTTGAGCGACTTCGCCGCATGATGGCCCAACTCAATGGCCAGGCCTCCACTTCCACGTCTGCATTTGCTCACATAGGTACTAGGACTGCTTTTCCGCCTCTACTATACCTTCCAGCCCTTCTTGGATTATTGATTCAGGGGCATCTGATCACATGACTTGTATGTCCTCCGTTTTCTCTAGTTATGGTATTTGCTCTGGTCGTGACAAAGTTCAGATAGCTGATGGCACCTATTCGTCTATCTCTGGAAAAGGGGATGTTCATGCCACACCAGCTCTCTCTATCTTCTATTTTGCATGTTCTGCAATTCACCGCTAATTTACTATCCGTCAGTAGTCTTACCAAAAGTCTTAACTGCAGTGTAACATTTTTTTCCTTCTCACTGTGTGTTTCAGGATCTGGAATCGAGGCGGACGATTGGCAATGGACGTTAAGACGGTGGCTTATACATCCTAGATTCTTCGGTTTTTACATCTGCACACCAGTCTAGCATCAGTAGTAGTAGTAGAGTCAATAAAGACCAGCTAATGCTTTGGCATAACCCGCTAGGTCATGTACCCGTGTCAGTCTTAAAGCGTGTCTTTCCTGCTTTCTCTTCTGTTTCTGCAGTTCCCTTTCATTGTGAAACATGTGAACTGACCAAACATTGTCGTTCTGTTTTTCCCATTAGTGAGAATAAAAGTACTACTCTCTTTTCTATTGTGCATTCTGATGTGTGGGGCCCTGTGCCTATGACTTCTTTGTTTGGATATCGGTACTTTGTTACCTTTGTAGATGACTTCAGTGGTTGTACCTGGGTGTACCTTATGCGAACCAAAGATGTTGTATTCTCCATTTTCCAAGAGTTCCATAAGATGGTTACCACTCAGTTCCATACCACTCTTAAGATTCTTCGCTCTGACAATGGGGGGGAATACCTAGATGGGGGTCTGAAATCCTACTTTGCTTCACATGGCATTGCTCATCAGACCTCTTGCCCTTCAACACCTCAACAGAATGGGACTGCTGAGAGAAAAAATCGTCACGTTCTTGAAGTTGAGTGTGCTCTCCGGTTAAGCATGCAGGTTCCTAAACACTATTGGTCCAAGTCTGTCTTACTTGCTGCTTACCTCATCAATCATATGCTCTCTCGGGTTCTCGGATTTCAGACTCCCTTATCTCTCCTGGTTCCTGACCGCCCGGCTTTCGTTGTTCCTCCAAAGATCTTTGGGTGTGTTTGTTATGTCCATATTCATCGTTCTTCGGGGGACAAGTTAGATCCGCGGGCCTTAAAGTGCGTCTTCTTGGGGTACCCCTCTAATAAAAAATTTTACAAATGTTATCATCCTGCTACCCGTCGTCGCTTCATCTCTATGGATGTCACCTTCGTTGAGTCCATCCCCTTCTTTGGTGAGCAGACCTCTCTTCAGGGGGAGCATGATGTTGCAGAAGAGAGTGTCCCTAGCCCTCTGCCTATCTCTATTCTTATGCCGGGACCTCAGTCTAGTGACAAGGACACTTCTACTACTGCAGCTGATGTGCGTGTATACGTCAGAACCAAGAAGAAAGGACAAGCCACTGTCCCTGCCCCTACATCTGCAAGTTTCCCCTTGGATCCAGTTCCAGGTATTGCTTCTGTCCCTACCTCAGTTCCTATTTCTGTTCTTGAGCCACATGCATCTCTTACTTCTGATGATCATATGAGCACTGATATTGACCTCCCTATTGCACTTCGGAAGGGTGTACGTACTTGTACAGAACACCCTATCTCACTTTTGTCTCGTATCAGTCTGTCTCCGTCATATCAGAATTTTGTCAGTATTGCCTCTGTTTCTTTGCCTTCCAGTGTTGCAAACGCACTTAGAGGAAAGAAACCTGTGAGGTGCAAATGGATCTTTACAGTAAAACATAAAGCTGACGGGTCAGTCGAACGATACAAGGCACGACTCGTAGCCAAGGGATTCACTCCGACATATGAGATAGACTATCATGAGACTTTTGCACCTGTGGCCAAGATGAACTCAGTCAGAGTTCTTCTATCCTTAGCTGCCAACCTGTCCTGGTCATTGCATCAACTAGATGTGAAGGATGCCTTTCAGCATGGAGATCTGACAGAAGAGGTGTACATGAAACTACCTGGAAGTGACGACAAGGTGTGCAAGTTAAGGAAAGCCCTGTATGGGCTAAAGCAATCTCCAAGGGCATGGTTCGAGCGATTTAGCAGTGCGATCAGAAGAGTGGGCTACAAGCAAAGTCAGGCCGATCACACGTTGTTTGTGAAGCACCAGCAGACTAGTACCACAACATTGATCGTCTATGTTGATGACATTGTCGTCACTGGGAATGATCCTAAGGAGATAAAGCAGCTGAAGACCTTGTCCTCGGAGTTTGAGACAAAGGATTTGGGGCCACTAAAATACTTCTTGGGAATTGAAGTCGCTCGGTCTCAAAAGGGCATCTTCATCTCTCAACGGAAGTATGTATTGGACCTTCTGGATGAGACTGGGTATTTGGGAGCTCGACCAGCAGAGACTCCAATTGATCAGAACCATCGGCTGAATTCTGAGGAGGGTGACAGCCTTGAGGATGTCACTATGTTTCAGCGATTGGTTGGCAGGCTGATCTACTTGGCACACACCCGTCCGAATATTGCTTACGTTGTTAGTGTTATCAGTCAGTTTATGCATGCACCACGGTCATCACATCTTGAGGCAGTTCACCGAGTTTTTCGGTACCTCAAAGGCTCTCCGGGTCGTGGAATACTATTCGGGCGACATGGACACTTTAGAGTGGAAGCATATACTGACACATATTGGGCAAGTTCAGTTACTGATCGTCGGTCTACGTCAGGATACTGTACCCTTGTTGGAGGAAATCTTGTCTCTTGGCAAAGCAAGAAGCAGCCAGTTGTAGCTCGATCCAGTGCAGAGGCAGAATTTCGCTCTATGGCACATGGTGTGTGCGAACTCCTTTGGTTAAGGACCATGCTTGAGGAACTGGGACTCCAGGTGACAGAGCCAATGAGCCTCTACTGTGACAACAAAGCTGCCATCAGCGTTACTCACAACCCAGTCCACCACGATAGGACCAAGCATATTGAAGTTGATCGTCACTTCATCAAAGAGAAACTTCAACAGGGATTGATTTGTACTCCGTATGTGAGAACACAGGAACAGGTTGCCAACATACTCACAAAGGGGGTGAACAAGTCTATTCTTCATACCTTGATTGGCAAGCTTGAGGGGGAGTGTTGGAGTTTATGTAATACACCCACGTGGGTGTCTCAAGTGGGCTGCGTCCCACTTCCCACGTAGGGCCTTTTTTGGGTTTTTCACTATTCGCGTGAATAGTGTCACGTGAATAGTAGTGTCGCGTGAATAGTGTCACGTGAATAGTGTCGCGTGAATAGTGTTCTCTTTTGTAGGGTTTCTCCCCATCATATATATATATATATATAGTGTGTGTGAGAGAATGAATTCACAATTTATTCTCTCCTCTTCCCACAACTTCTCTCTCTAACCCTAATCTCCTTCTCCACCTTCCGCCTCCATTACACTTTTTCCCTCTTCTATCTACAACCTTTGTCTACTGGTTACAACCTTATTTCCAACAGCCACAAATCAAACTCCTTTGTCGAATTCTTCAATATTCTTAGAGATTCCCCTCCACACACTACATCCATACGGAGTAAGAACCGTTCTGCTCAACCATCCAAAAGAAGATACCTCGTACTTTCCCTCAATGATCTCCCACCACAAACGAGAGAGCTCCTCCCCCAAACCTCCAAACCCATCTGCCCAAAAGAGCCTGATTCATCACTTTAAGGTTCTTAATCCCCAAACCCCCTTTCTCTTTGGCCTTACACACATTATTCCAACTAACCAAATGCATCTTCTGATCCCCTTCACTTCCACTCCACAAAAAGTCCCTCATAATGTTTTCCAGAGCCTTCACCACACTGCTTGGAATAGAGAAAATGGACATATAGTAAATCGGTAAACTGGGGAGAGTGCCTTTGATAAGGACCAATCTGCTTATGAATCAAGGACCTTAAGCTTATGAATCAAGCCTTGCTCAAAAAATGGCTGTGGAGATTTGCCGTGGAGCTTGATAGTTTTTGGAGGAAGGTAGTTGTAGCCAGGCATGGCGAGGATCCGTGGGGATGGTTTAGCGGTTTAGCCCATACTCCTTATGGATGTGGGGTGTGGAAAGATATCCAAAAGTTGACGACTGACTTCAAAGAAGGCACTTGTTACAAGGTCTGCAAGGGGGATAGGGTGAGGTTCTGGAGTGATGTGTGGTGCGGAGATAAGGCCCTCATGGTAGGATTTCCTCAACTCTACAGAATATCGGATTCGAAAGGAAGCTCTGTCCAAGAAGTTAGAGTGGAGGATGGTACTGGAGTCTCATGGAACCTTGGCTTGAGACGTCACCTTAACGACTGAAGGATTCCCGCTTTGGTAACTCTTATCAACAAGTTGGAAGGGGTGTCCATAGATAACTCTAGGGGGGATGCTATTAGGTGGGCAAGTAGCTCTGATGGTCTCTTCTCGGTCCGTGCCTTTTATGCATGGATGGATAACAGGCGGACATCCTCATTGACTTCTATGACTCCCCTTTGGAGTCGAGACTATCCAACTTCTAAAGTTTGGGGGTCGAGAGTCCCTCCTAGGGTAGCTTTCTTTGTGTGGTGCGCTACCCTTGACAAGATCCTTACAGCGGACAATCTCATTAAAAGGAATTGGGTCATGGCAAACTATTGTTTCATGTGTAAAGGTGCAGGGGAGACCGTCAACCACCTTCTTCTTCACCGCATGCTAGCACGAGAAGTTTGGGGTATCTTCTTCGGCGCCTTCGGTATCTATTGGACGATCCCGGCTTCAGTCTTGCAAACTATCAATAGTTGGTCTACTAGAAGCTTTTCCTCTTGTGGGCGGAGACTTTAGAGCCTCCTTCCTTTCGCGGTTTGGTGGGGCCTTTGGCATGAATGTAATAGGAGAATCTTTGAAGGAAAGGAGGCGTCCACCCAGAGAATAGTTATCAACATCAAGGCTCTCCTCTACTTCTGGTCTAAACGGTTTGACGAGTGCAAAGGAATTTCCTTTGAAGATATGATATTTCGTTGGGAGTCCATTATGAGTAGGGATTGCTAGTTTGTGTTTTTGTGGAGGTTTCCTCGACCTCCCTGTTTCGTTGTATTGCTTCTCTCTTCAATAAAGTTTTCACCTTATCAAAAATAAAAATAAATAAGGACCAATCTGCCCCCTTTCGGTAAATATCTAGACTTCCACATGGCTAGCCTTCTCCCAAAGCATTCGATAATCGACTCCCACAATGCCTTCGATCTATAAGCATTCCCAAGAGGAAGACTCAGATATGTAGACGGTAATTAGACCTCATGTATTTTCATTGGGCAAAATGTACCGCATGCTCTGTTCAAGCCACTTAACTTCAATAACAACTGGCAGCACATTTTTACCCGATAAAAAAAACAAATAAATAAATAAGACATGAGGGCCCCTAAGGGTTATTTATGACAAACGGGCCCTTATTGGATCACTACTCAAAAAGAAAACACAAAATACTCAACCATCCAAAACCCCTAAGGGATTGATGCATGTGATCATTCATATTATATTAACTGAATTGTTATTATTGTTGTTGAAGATGCGTTAGGGCTCATGGTTATCATTTGATCGTTATTATTCTTTTGAGGGTTCGGATATATCGTAGGACTACGACCCCTTGAATGCTCTCTCGAATTCCGAGAGCATGCCTAAAAAGCAATGGGGACATTCTACTCCGAATAGTGAAAGACCTGAAACATCCCTAGATCCTTGTGGTGGAATTAACGGCATAGCCCGTCTATAAGAAAGCCACGTGTTTAGCCCAACCATGTACTTTCATTTATATTTTTGACTCATTGGGGTTTTGGAATTTACCCGATGAGTCCGGTAATTTGATTATCGATATCATTGATGCACATTTTGATCATTTTATGGTTTTTATCATGTTATCGCTTATCCCCATAGAAGTATGGGTGGTGGAGTGAGCCTACTGAGTTGTTGATAACTCATGCCTATTCTAATATTTTTTGCAGAGATATTGGATGGACCAGCAGTTCAATGATAGAAGCCGAAGGATTTTAGCACTTTTATTGCTTTCCTATGAACTATGTTTAAGTTTTGCTTTCAATCATTTGAATTCCAAGTAACCTCAGTAGGTTGTTATGTGACATTTGAAATGTAATCGGGAACAAGTTTCAGAATTATATTTATGGAATTTATCATTATGAGATTTGTTCATTTTGACTTGTATATTGACTTAAACACATGTTCACTATTTCATTTACATTAATTTAATCTGCACCTCGTGCCTCAGCCTTCGATACCTTATACGATCCATACTTTTCTGGGTCGAGTTATGGGTCCTGGGTTCGGGTCGCGACAACAATACATTACACAGATAATATTGCGATACTGGGACTCAGAGACACATTACCATTGTAATCCTTAATACCATGACAAGAGAATGATCAAGTCTAATTAATGCAGCAAGTTTGCAGTAGAAAATTTATGAGCGAAGCAATAATTTCAACCCTTATCTACAGAAAATCAAAACCAATTCTTTAAAAAAAAAAGTCTAAGCTAATTCTAACCCTTTCTCTACATTTATAAAAATTGTGAATGAAAAGGGTTTTAAAATGTCTTAAAAAATGAGGACACAATTATCATCACTTGGAAAGGAAAAATGACATTGATAAAAAAAAAAAACAAAAATGACTAGCTACGATAGCATACCAGATCAGCGACATTGCCAACACATTCTCCTTTTGCAGTGACATCCCCAATGTTTTCTCCTTTGGCAAAGGCTTTATAAATTGGAGTTCGAGTTGATGTTGATGTCACAGCAGCAACATTCTACAAGTAACAAAATATAGATATAAGACTGCATAGAGAGTTTCTTCAACCAAACATATGTGACATAGTAAAACATGTGCCCAACCTTTACCACATTCGCAGCACAAGCCAATGGTAGGAAAAGGTGTGGCACGGCAGCAGTTGCCAACTCAACGCCAGCACCCAACTCCATTAAAAGATCACCCGCAAACCGAAGCTGCAACACAGTTCAGTATTTTAGGACTCAGAGTATAATCGGTAGTCAAAAGAAGTTCAGTGAAAAATGATTACTGAAAAAGACTAGAAGTGACTAGTAAGTGCATGAAATTTTACCTGTTTCAGATCATAGTCAAATTTCTTTCCTTGTCGTGCAAAGAGCATTTTTCCAACACGACCTGCTCCATCCTAGACAAACAACATAGCTTTAACATGAATACGAGTTTAATTTTTAATACTTCAAAGACAACCAAAAGATAACTCAAAAAACTTGAAACTACTGACCCAAACAAAAAATCTGAAAAGCAATGTGAAAAAGGAAAAAAAGAAGAAAAAGTGATGCAGGCCCTGTGATACGAGGCATTGAGGTGTTTCCAATCTGAAGCACCACTTTGGATCGTAACAGACAAAAGAATTCAAAGAAGCTACAACAGGAAGTCATTAGAAATCTGGATCAAGTTAAATTTGAACAAGAAGACACTTTTACTGCTCCAAGTACAAAAAAATTAATATATCCAGTGATAATAGCCACAAATTGACAATTCAAAATGAAACTTGTGAAAATTGGGACATAAATCACTGGTCCTGCAACATTGAGTTCCTGGAATATGAGTTGTTACGCTATTTGTTGTGAATATAGCCAATCCAGAAACACATTCTTTCTCGTTTCCAATTGTTATTACATCTAAATATTAATTTTCTGCAAAAGAGACTTCTACTCTGAAGTACAGCAACATAATGGATCAAGTGTTATATAGACCTCTTTGATGCATTATGAAAGCAGCATGTGCAAATCTTGCACGAAAAACCAAGTCTCACAGATGTCTGTTGTTATATGAAAATAAGTAGAAATGAGATAACAAGACGTAAATAAGTAGAAATGAGATAAGAAGAAATCAACCTAGTATGATAATTATCAAATAGAAGAAATTGGTTTTAAGTTAGGGAGGCATGTTTGTTACGTGTAATGTTTTAAAAAGCATGCCTCGAGGCATACGCCTACAAGCGAGGCGAGGCACACAGATCATGCCTTGACGCTTAAGCCTTGACCGGAATATACGAAGCCTTAGCCTCACCCACTCATGGTGTAATCCTTAAAATGCAAGGCATGAGGCCGTCAAGGTGTGCATGGCAATTGAACCCTCCGATCATTAAAAAAATATCATTTTTTCACTTATTTTCCCCAAATACACTCCCCAATCATGTTTTTTTATATAAAAAATGACCTAAAGCAGATGATTTGGTAATGTTTTACCTCTTTTCCTTTCAAAACCAATCTTTGTATCCCTAGTTTTACCATTTTAGAAGATTTCTTCATTGTGCTCTCATTTCTAATCCAATTTCAACTCCATCATTTTCAACGGATTCTCTGACAAAATAGTTCAAATGCACATAATGAATCAAAGTATTCTTCACTTTCCTCTTTAGAATCTAGATTATAGTTTTACTATGGATTGCAGGTGATTGGTTGTGGATTACAATTCAGTTCTAACTTGTTATTTCAAGTTATGAATTTATGAATTATGATGCAGTAGTAGAATTTTAGGGTTTCAGGAAGAGAGGAGAAGAAGAGAGAAAAAGAAGAAGGGAAAGCGTTGGAGAGTTAAATCTACCAACGTCCCACAATATTATTTATATTACTAGGTCAAAACAATTACACCCACATTAATATCTCCACCCACCATATATCTTATATTATATTCTCCCTCATACTGACAACACTCCCCCTCAAGTTGGTGCATGAATTTCAATCATGCCTAACTTGTCCAAACAAGCCCGAAATTGAGCAACCGCAACACCTTTGGTGAGAACATCAGCCACTTGTTCTGATGTAGGCACGAATGGTGTACAGATTACTGCCGAAGTAACTTTCTCGCGAATGAAATATCTATCCACTTCGATGTGCTTTGTTCTATCATGTTGCACGGGATTATGTGCAATGCTTATGGCCGCCTTGTTGTCACAATATAACGACATAGATCCTTCAATCGGGAAACCTAGCTCCCTAAGTAAAATTTTGAGCCATAGTAGCTCACACAGACCATGGGCCATAGATCGGAATTCGGCTTCCGCACTTGACCGAGCTACCACTTGCTGCTTCTTGCTCCTCCAGGTTACTAGATTGCCTCCCACAAATGTGCAATAGCCTGAAGTAGACCGTCTATCATCTTGGGCACCAGCCCAATCTGCATCAGTAAAGCCTTCAACCCTCGTATGCCCATGACGACGAAATAACAATCCCTTCCCTGGGGATGACTTCAAGTATCTCAAGATACGGTTAGTAGCTTCCAAGTGCGGTGTGCGAGGCGCGTGCATGTACTGGCTCACCACACTCACGGCATATGCAATATCCGGTCGTGTGTGAGCTAGGTAGATGAGGCGTCCCACGAGTCTCTGAAAGCTACCCACATCCTCAAGGAGTTCTCCTGATTGACCATCTAGCCGATGGTTTGCTTCAATCGGGGTATCAACAGGTCGTGCCCCCAAAATGCCTGTATCCTGAAGTAAATCCAATACATATTTCCTCTGGCATATGTATATCCCCTCATTCGATCTTGCAACCTCAATGCCCAAGAAGTACTTTAAGGTGCCTAGATCCTTAATTTCAAATTCAGCTGCCAAGAAGCTCTTAAGTCTGGAAATTTCTGTTGCACAGTTCCCTGTGACAATAATGTCGTCCACATACACAATTAGGATAGTCGTAGTCCCCCCTACTCGTCTGATAAAGAGTGTGTGGTCTGCCTGACCCTGGTTGTATCCCAATTGTTTAACTGCTCCACTGAATCTTTCAAACCATGCTCTTGGTGACTGTTTCAAACCATACAGAGTTTTCTTCAACTTACACACTCTCTGCATGTCATCAGACACCCGGAACCCCGGAGGGGGGAGCATATAAACTTCTTCCTTCAAGTCACCATGGAGGAATGCATTCTTAACATCAAGCTGTAGTAGTGGCCAGGACTGACTTGCTGCGAGTGAGAAAATAACCCGAATAGAGTTTAGTTTGGCTACAGGAGCGAATGTCTCCTTGTAGTCAATACCATATGTCTGAGAATAGCCCTTAGCCACCAGCCGTGCCTTGTATCTATCCACAGATCCATCCGATTTGCATTTCACTGTATAGACCCACTTACATCCAACCGGCTTCTTGCCCTGTGGTAACCGAACCAGTTCCCATGTGTTATTTTTTTCCAGTGCGTTCATTTCCTCAACCATCGCCTCCTTCCATCTGAGTTGTGCTAGAGCCTTTGTGACAGAAGAAGGAAGAGTAACAGAGGACAGGGAGGTAACAAAAGATTTGTAGGATGGTGATAAGTTATCATAGGAAACAAAATTAGCAATAGGGTGTTGAGTACAGGATCTCTTCCCTTTCCGAAGAGCAATAGGAAGATCAGAACTACTATCGCATAAAGAAGGGGAAACCAAAGGGGAACCAAATGAGGAATTACCTGGATCCAGTGAGGAGGAGTCTTGACCTTGACATTCAGGAATGGTCTTTGTCTCCCTTACTCTACGACGAGTATAGACTTGCAGCTCCCCCTGCTTGCTAGTGTCTCTGTCATGCATAATAGTATCAATAACTGGATCATCTAATGTCACGGGCAAAGCAGGGGTCACATGCCGTTCCTCACACCAACTACTCTCCCCCTGAGGATCGGCAGGGCTAGTAGCAGAAAAAAAAGGAGCCGATTCTAGAAAAGTGACATCCATAGTAACAAACCTCCTTCGTGTGGGAGGATGATAGCATTTATACCCCTTCGAGCTTGAGGAGTACCCTAGGAACACACATTTAAGTGCTTTAGGGTCCAACTTTGTCCGATGATGGCCAAGGATATGGACGTAACAAACACAGCCAAAGATTTTAGAAGGAACCGCAAATGGAGGACTAGAGGGACGAAGGAACTAAAAAGGAGTGTGGAACTGAAGAGACCGAGACGGCATACGGTTGATAAGAAAGGCGGCAAGAAGCACGGCATCAGACCAATAAGTTTTGGGAACATTGTACCACAAAAGGAGAAAATGAACCACTTCCAGTAGATGTAGATTTTTTCTTTCGGCCACCCCATTTTGTTGCGGGGTGAACACACATGAATTTTGATGCTCAATACCATGCTCTGCCAAGTACAACTTCAACCCCCCATATATGTACTCTCCCCCTTGATCAGATCGGAGAACTTTTATACACTTTCCAAACTGGGTAAGGATTAGTTTGTGGAAGTTCTGGAAGATAGAAAACACTTCATCTTTAGATTTCATAACAAATATCCATGTGCACCTAGAGAAATCATCAACAAACGAGACAAAGTAGCGATAACCAAAAATGGAAGTAACCAGGGACGGGCCCCAAACATCAGAATGAATCAAATAAAAAATAGCATTGCTTTTATTACCCCGTGGTGGGAAAACAGAACGAGTGTGCTTGGACAGAGCACACACTTCACAATGAAGTTCAGACAGCGATACAGACTGAAACAATGCAGGAAATAAGAGACGTAAATATGGAAAAGACACATGACCAAGACGAGCATGCCAAGACAGTAGCTGCTCCTTATTGAAACTATTATTATGACTACGAGACTGCAACGCTGCTGGAACTGTGGGAGACGCATCTAAGAGATAGAGACCATTCACTTCACGTCCAGTGCCAATCGTCCTCCTCGTGACCAAGTCCTGAAACACACAATGAGAAGGAAAGAAAGTGACACAACAATTCAGGGTTTTTGTGAGAGAGCTAACAGAAAGCAGGTTAGTATCAAACTTGGGAACATGAAGGACAGAGGATAAAGAAATCTCAGATGTGGCTATGACACGACCTTTCCCAGAGACAGAGGAAAGGGTGCCATCTGCGATACGGACTTTATCAGCCCCAGAACCCACAGAATAGGAAGAAAATAAGGTAGACATACCCGTCATATGCTCTGAAGCCCCCGAATCAATAATCCAGGGTGAGGAAGAAGTAGAGGCGGAAACATGATGGGCAGAACTGATGGTACCTGACTGGGCAAATGCAGAAGTGGCCGAAGGTCCATCCAAGTGGGCCATAAAGCGCCGTATATTCTCGAGCTCCTCTCGAGAAATAGTAACTGGTGGTGTGTCCGAGGAAGGGGATGGATCTGTAGGAGTATCCATAGCAATGCTGTGGGCAGTGGGAGGTGCGCGTGACGACGGCAGGGACGACTGCGGGGGTCGTCCAACAATATTCCAACATTTTTCTTTACTATGGCCCTTCTTGCCACACCCCTCACACATATGAAGACTCCAGCATTTATCTTGACTGTGGCCTTTCTTGCCACAATGAGCACAAGTAGGTGGAGGACCTTTAGGGCGATGCTGTGGTGGTTTCTGTGATGATGAAACTGCAGCCAAGGCAGACTTTTCATCTTTGGGAAGATGAGACATGACATCTCTGCGACTTTCTTCACTTTGAACATAGGCGTATACTTGGTTAAGCGAGGGTAAATCATCTTTACTGAGCAACTGGGCACGGGCTAACTCGAAATCAGCATTCAAGCCAGCAAGGAACTCATATATCCTGTTCTGATCCACCAACGTGCGATATGCCTTACCATCTGTGGTACAGGCAGGGGTAAAAACTTGATAATAATCAAGCTCCTCCCACATGCTACGAAGCTTAGCAAAATACTCGGCCAAAGGCAAGTCTCCTTGACGAAGAGTGGCAATGCTCTGGCGCAACTGATACACACGAGCAACATTCTTTTGCTGGGAATAGGTCTGAGATGCAGAGTCCCAGATCTCCTTTGCAGTAGTATGAAATAGGAATCCTCGACTGATGTGGGGCTCCATAGAGTTAAGAAGCCACGACATAACGGTCAAATTGCCCGATTCCCATTTCTCAAACTCGGGGTCATCCTCTTTGGGGGCCACTAGACGGCCAGTAAGATATCCTTGTTTTCCACGGCCACCAATAAACATCTTGGCAGCCCTAGACCATTCCAAATAATTTTTTCCAGCCAGCTTGATAGTGGTGATCTGCAACACAGGGTTTTCATATGGAGTAGGGGCTGAAACTGGGGGGCCGGTAGGTCTGGAGACCACATCTGAGGCTCCGGATGCATCTGACGTCAGCATAGCTGCGTCACAAACAACAAATAACAAGCAAATAATAGAAAAAGACCACCCAATAAACAGCTACCACGATTTGAGACAAACCGGAGGCACAACGGAGATCGAAACGAGTCAAACGACTCAAGCCACGCTAACCAAGAGATCACGGAGTGATGGGATCATCCCAAAGTTCCAACAAAGCATCCAAGAAAGGATTAAAGGCATAGGGGAGCCAACCAACAGGGATTGAGGGTGTTCGTGATGCCCAATAAGGGCAAAAAAGTCGCCGGCGGTAATAATAGGGGGGAAAAATCGATCCCCCAGCCTCAATACTCCACCAAACTTGAAATAAATGGCATAGGCCTGTAGGTAATAATGGGAGGGACCAAAACGAAGCAGCAATCGAAGCCAAGAAGCTTTGAAAGAGGTCGCAAATCACCACGAACTGAAACGAGCCTGTTTTTCAATATTTTCGAATATCAGCCATAACATGCTCAAAAAATGTCCAAAAAATTCCCAAAAAATCACCAAAATTCCTAGAAAAATGTCATCTACTGGAAGGTGAAGGTTTTGGAGATCTTGAGCACCCTGTCCATACAGCTGATGACGTCAGCCGTACGGCTCCATGACGTCAGCAATGTTGATCACCCCTTGAAGGTCTGAGGCGTGAGGAGATTCACCCCTGAAGTTTTTGTGCGGATTCGATTCGCTATGCTCTGATACCAAGTAGAATTTTAGGGTTTCAGGAAGAGAGGAGAAGAAGAGAGAAAAAGAAGAAGGGAAAGCGTTGGAGAGTTAAATCTACCAACGTCCCACAATATTATTTATATTACTAGGTCAAAACAATTACACCCACATTAATATCTCCACACACCATATATCTTTTATTATATTCTCCCTCATACTGACAACAGCAGTTTATGACTCACTATCTTTGTCTATGGATTTAAGACTGTTGGAGTACTTTTGATTAATTGATTACTTATTTTTGTTGATATGCATATACTTTTTAACCATTGAAAGTGATGATGGCCAAATATTATATACTAGGTGTTTGCCTCAAAATTGTCAACCGTTAAGGTAGATCATAAAAAAAATTAAAAAAAAAATAGCTAGCAACCTCGAAATCCTGTTTTCTTTTTATTTCTAGACTTGATTCATTTTTTCGGAACTTGTTATGATTTTTATGGAACTTTTAAAGCATTTTTGGGGGGGAAAACAAAGTTTACTCCTTGTACCGCCTCGTATACTCCTCGCTCTCTTTAAAACACTAATTACGAGTGGGAAAAGGAGGAATGTTTCTATTTTCTAAACAAAACAAAGAAAGCAAACGAAACATGCCTTCTTTCGCCACGTGGAGCAAGCAAAGTGACTTGGAGAAAATAAAATAAATAAAAAAAAGAAGTGGCGCAGAATACTAGCCACATGGAGAGAGTGAGGTGACCAAAATACGTGGACCCATTGGGCTGACCACCTCAGCTGCCAAGGGAAAGAAAAATGGAGAATTACCACAAAGGCCGTAGTGTACAGCACATTGGGCAAAAAAGGCCGTAGAATAATAATGAAGACTAAACAATCATGCTTTTTCAATTCAGAGACAAAAAAAGTCTCTTTAGAAGCGAACATTTGCTCTCACGTGTGAAATATTTTTGCAAAGGCCGAAATTGCCCTTATTGAGCGCCAGCATGGATACCTCGTTTTTGCTGTACTGAAATCTTGATTGAAGACATTTAACAGAATTACATAAAATTTGAAATCCGTTTTAGTTAAGGCAAAGAGAGAGATCAACGTATATCTACGAACAAAGAAAACCTTTGAAGTTCATTTTTTTAGAGAAGAACATAACAAAACGAAGAAGAGAAGAAGGGAGGAAGAGAGGAAGAAGAAGAGAAGTCTGGAGGAAAAAGAGAAAACCCTTGACGTCCGTTCTTGAAGTTCGTTTTTTAGACAAGAACATAACAAAACGAAGAAGAGAAGAAAGGAGGAAGAGAGGAAGAAGAAGAGAAAACCTTGAAGTCCGTTGTCGAAGTTCGTTTTTCACTAATTTTCAAGTGTAAGCTTCTCTGGCCTTGAGATGATTGATTAGGTGTATGTGAATCAGTACCAGTACCATTTTTTGTGAAAATTGGTAGAAACAGTACCATTTTCATGAAAATTAGTGCAACAGTTGGAAACAATTGGGGATAACCATATCAGAAGTTTAAACAATAAGATGACGCCACCATGAACATGTTGCAACTCCAGCAGTTGCTGAATCACCTTTACTTTCGGATAGTCCAGGACGTGAAAAGAAAATGCACAAAGCAATGACCACTGTTTGTTCAAAGATAATTGAATTTGCTCACTTAGGTTCCAATCTATTGATTGACAATGTTTCAACATGGAATGATGATTGATCAGAGCTCGAACTGTAATAACTCTGCTTAGTTTTGATTGCAATTGAGATTGGCTTTAAAATGAATTAATGATTCTTTGACTGATTTTGTAATACTACAATTAGGGAAAGTATCGAAGTTAACTACTTCTATGGCATTTGAGCCCAATCATCCATGGATGTTATCTATCCAATAAAACAAAAAACACTCATGGTGGATGGTGAGTAGACCTAATGACCGGGTCCTCACTAATTCAATTTTCTGCATAAATGTTTTTGGATAAGTAAATATTTCAATGAAAATGGTATTGGTTTTACCAATTTCAATGAAAATCGTACTAGTTCTACCAATTTCCACTAAAATGGTACTAATACCGATTCACCTACACCTTATCAATCATTGAAAAGCAAAAGCCGAAGGACCAGCCCACCAAAGAGGTCGAAGAGACATATTGATGATGGAACAAATTAGATACTTGTAACAATGTCATTCTTTTTTGGGAAAATTACTTTTAAGTCCATATTTACAAAAATACTGACCATTTAGTCCCCTCTACAAAACTATGGACATTTTGGTTTAATTGTCTGCCCATTAAGGCCTATCTTTTGAAATGCCCATACTACCCTCCAACTAATATCAGTTTGAATTGATAGTATCATTTTATTTGAGGTTTAACTGACGACACAGTACCGTACGTCAGTTTTGTCCAGCTCTAGATTTTCTTGCTCTTGAGCTTTTTTCCCTCCATTTCCTTCTTCCACAACTTTTTTCCTCTATTTCTTACTTCACAGCTCTTTCCCTCCATTTTCTTCATTTATAACTCTTTGCAACTCATTTATACTCCATTCAAGGTGAAGAAAGATGAAGGTGGTGCAAGTTTAAAGATTTCCTTCCAGTCATCTATTTTATAGCATCACGGTTATCCTCTACAGTTCTTTGCAACTTGTGTATGCGCCATTGAAGATGAATAAAGAAGGCGACGCTGGTTTCAAGGGTTAGTTAAGAAAGAAGGTGAAGATGGAACAAGGAAGAAGCTGAAGAAAATGGTTACTACTTTAATTTTCGTTAAGCAAGAATCTTCAAGGAAGAAGCTGAAGAAGATGGTTATCACTTTCATTTTCGTCAAGCAAGAATCGTCTCTCAAGTTTTAGTAATGATATTCACGAAACTGGTTGAACCAAGACCATTTTCCCCAAACCGGTTGAATCATTACATTTTCATGATGTATGTATCTGTTTACAGTTTGAGTATTGAGCTCAACTTAGTTGAAACACTAACACAGTTAGACTATAATGAAAAGATGATGAGAAAATGCATCTCAACGAAGAAGAACCCATGTAACAATGTTGGAAATCGAACAAATTTTTTTTCTAAACCGGTTGAACCAGTACCATTTTCATGAAACCTGTATTCGTTTTCAATTTGAATATTGAGCACAACTTAGTTGAATCACTACAAAATTAGATGATAATTAAGAGAAGATGGGAAAATGCACAACGAAGAGGAACCCCTGTAACAATAGTAAATCAGACAAAATTCTGTCAAAGGAATCGTTCAACTTGATTGAACCAGTACCATTTTCACGATTTTGTTTTCAGTTTGAATACTAAACCTCAAAATCTACAAGCAAAGCTTCATCTCTCTGACTGTTTCTATTTTATAAGACATGTTTAAAACTCTGTTTCACTCTTAATACCTTATCTATTTCTCTAACCATTTTGTTAAGTCAGTATTTTATTTCAAGTTTGAGTATTGAGCTCAAACTGGTTGAACCAACACCATTTTAGTTTCAGTGAATTAGTTGAACCAGTAACAATGGTGAAACGGATGTCAAAAGTTTTTCAAAGGAATTAATTCTTCAAGCGTCGTAAACGAGGAATTGTACCAGTGTTAGTCAAGGATAAGGATAAGGGCATTGTCGTCTTTTCATTCTGATTTAAAATATATTTAATAGTAAAAGTAACCAAAGAAGACTTATTGGTCCACCAAGCCATAAAGCACGACTAAATCGAGCGAAGTTTTTTTCTACGGTCAGATACGACCAACGTGCTCATAACTACGGCTTTTATGGTAATTCTCGCTTCTTTTTTAACAAAAGCTTCAAACCGTCTTCTTTCTTAACATAAGCTTCAAACTGGCATCATCTACATGGGTTAATACATAAGCTTCAAATCAAAATCATCTTCATCTTGGAGCCTTTTTCAAAGTTCTAAGCAAGTTCGAAGAACATGGCATCACATTTTTCTTCACCTTGGAGCATAGTAGAGGAAGGAAATGGAGGAAAACTCCACTGCTTGAGCTGTAGAGGATAGAAATGGAGGGAAACTCGTTGAAGATATTGAGGCTGACGTACTATTTCTGTGCATCAGTCACACCTCAAATCAAACTGTTGCAAATCAATTCATGTAGACTAGCTGGAGGGGGTAGTATGGGTATTTCAGACAAAAATGGATGGTAAGTTAAAATAAGGCCTTAATAGGCAGACGTTTCAACTAAAGTGTCCATAGCTTTGTATAGGGGACTTAATAGTCCGTATTTTTGTAAAAAGGACTGTACAGTAATTTTCCCAAAGAAAAACGTTGGCTGTTCAAACTCTTCCATGCATTGTCTGTGCAGAAGACCTTCTCTCTTATGAGAAATCATCCCCAATAAACAAAAACTGCCTAAAAGCCTCTTTCTCCAACCTATCAAAACTATCATTCATACGTTGTGACCATACATATGTATAAATTTTCAGCAATGTCTCTATTGTAGCATATGATATGATGCATCTGAGCTACGAGAAAATTTCCTGTTGAGAACGTATAAGAGCCGATAATCTCCAAGGTCCCAGATCTTACAAAAGGCCTACAAGATGACACCGAACTGATTCCCTTCAAACACAAGCACACTCTAAGAGAAACAAAAAACTCTTTAAAGGGCCATATTCTCTACTTCAGTAGAGTTCAATCTTCTAACCAGCCCAAAAGTCTTTATAGTGGTACGTTAGTGTCAAATTCATTCCGGAAGATAAAAAGTTGTTGTGTGTTCCTTTCTTTCAAACATCAGATCAAAACGTAAAAGGAAGCGTATAAAAAGCAAACTCTCCCTTTTGCCCAAATCCCAGTAGACTAAGCCGCAAATAAATCACCATTTTTAAGGGAACACCCAATCCGTACCAAACAGTTGAAGGAAGTGGGTCCAAAATTACTTAGGACAATTCATGAATACATGATCTGCGAATTCATGTGAGTTTATAGACACGAAGCACTTATTAAGGAAGACCTTCCTTGAGAGCAAGATTATCCGTTGTTAGAATTTTACCCCAGACACCGTTCATGCAGAGCAATATCTTCAAAAAGGAACCGAGGTCAGCCAAAGCAGAAAGTGCTCTATCATTAGACCAGAAACTCAAGAACTTATGTTAGTAGGGGAATTCCCCTTACTACTGTCAATTGAACGTTTGATTGGAGCTTGGTTGGCGACAGCAGCACTTAGATGTTTGAGGGTTGATTAATGGTGAGAGTGGCCCAAGTCCGTTGGTATCAAGGGGCTTCAAAATTAGGCAAAGATTTGAGAACTTTTTGAAGGCTTAAGAATTCCCCATGGCTCACTCTCATCCCTCTCAGTGTAATTGATTCACAAAACAGCATTAAATGGCTAAATGTAAGGATGAAGCACTATAGAGATCAGCGAACTCCATGGAGGAAAACTGATCTAAATTAGGCTCTAGATGGTTGGTTTTTAATAGAACTCTAGCTACAGCCATCAAAGAAGCAAATAGAAAGAGGGAGACGAAAGCAAACATCCAACCTCTTGCCTGAACCATTCGAGAATGCAAATAGAGAGGGCAATCAATTGGATCTATGTTTGACTAAGCATTTGAAATTAGAAAACTTAAACCGGTTCTCAAAATAAACTTCCTGCATAAATCTAACTTGGTTCTCTCCAAAAGAGTGTAAAAATTAACTATTAACCCTAAGGGTGTGTTTTCATACGATGGATAAGCTTTTACAGGGATAAGTGAAAAATGTAAGACTACAGTTATCTACTCTAAATGCCAGAAAACATGCCTGCAAGCCAAACAGCAGATAGCTCTAATCCAGGACAGAAGCCTTCAACCAAGTACTGTCTAAGTAAATCTTTAAGAAATAATGGAATGTTTAGCTGCAAAACTTGTTAATTACGTCCAAATAGAAACCAAAACATTTGAAGGATTAATGGAACTTCTAGATGACTGCTCTAATTGTTAACAAATTAAAGCCTTAATGTTTCATCGGTCATCTATTATTGAAGCTTCTAAGGTTACGCTCTGAGCATTTTGCTTTTAAATCAGAGGAGATTACACTTGGGAATTAATTAGTTTTTTGGAGTTCGTACACCTTTCTATAGTTTGCAATGGCCTTCCTCCCTAGCTTTCCTTCTCTCTTCTCTTCTTTTGTAGAGCAGGGTTTCCCCTTTCTAGTTCTGTAATATAATTTTATCAACAAAGTTTTACCAACAACTTGTAGCATTATTAGAAAAAGGAAATAACTTTACTGTCGTTATATTTATATTATGATTCTTATCTCTTTCATCTTACCTTCTCCCTGAAGTGACTTGTATTTTTCTTAATCCAATCTGTTTCTAGAATCACTGTACTATACTTATTTTGCCAGCTATGCTAGGGGTAATCCTAGCTACAAAGCCAAAGCACTAACAGGACCAAGTCAAAACCAAGCAGTCAAACCCTGGGTACTTTCTCTGGAGCAATACAGTTGCTTATCACCAGACATGAATCGTGCTTCACCATTCCATTGACAAAAGAACTTCTTTAACGAAATTTAAACCTCCTATTTGACTTGACTTTCTCTAGTTTTTGGTAGGCAAGCGAATTAAGGGTGAAGGCAGATTTTGCTGGGGCCTCTTATGTAATAGGGATGGTAGCTAGATGGTTTCTGCTTGTTTTTGCTTATTAGCCTTTGCCTTTTGTAGGTCATCTCGACCTCTTTAGCTTAGGTTGTTCTTTTTGGCAGTGGCCCCAATAAAGCTTATACTTATCAAAAAAAAGGGTGAAGGCAGATTTTGAACCTAGGTATGTGGTATTAACACTCACAAACCATACCAACTTAGCAAGCCAGCACCTTCCACTCTTTCTCTAGTTCAAAGCTCGAAAAACTCAAGACCTAGTTGGCACAAAGAATAATACTGGTAATTAAAAAAGATATGAGTTAGAATTCTGATATTTGGGGTCTTTGGAAGGAGAGGAATCAGAGAGTTTTTTAAGGCAAGCAAGCTGACTTGTACGCCATTATTCTCAACATCAATGGACTGTTGTTCCTTTGGTCTAAGGTATTTCCGGAATGTGGGGGTTTGTTCTTCGAGGACTTTGTATTCTGTTGGGGTCTTCTGTGTTCTCAGGATGGTAGTTAGTGGGTTTCTTGCTTGTATTGTGCTTGTTTAGCCTTAGTCTATTGTAGGTCATCTCGACCTCTTTAGCTTAGGCTTGTTGTCTCTTTTGGCGTAGGCCTTCAATAAAGCTTATACTTATCAAATATATCTATTGTTTGATAGTATAAGCTTTATTGAAGGCCTACGCCAAAAGAGACAACAAGCCTAAGCTAAAGAGGTCGAGATGACCTACAATAGACTGAAACGTGAAAAAACTGATTAAACTGATGGGGAAAAGATTTGAAGACATATGCCCTGATAGAAGATATATCTTCATAGAATCGAATAGCAAAATAGGATTCATATTGCTGACCCCAGATAGCTGGATAAGGTGTGTGATGATGATGATGATGCAAAAAAGTGCGCATTTAACTTGTGAGTTCGGCGATGGTATATTTTCATCACAGAAAAAAAAATCAGATTTCAAAAATGAAACAAAACTATATTTTCCATATTATCAATCTCACTTATTGCAAGTGTTTGAGATCATGTTTACCTTAAGAATCCAGTTAATAGCAACAGCGCCTGAAGTAGCTGTATTTCTAGAAACTCCAACTGAATTCAACAGCGTCTGTGTAGTGAAAACACCCATTGCTCCACCAAAGAAGTGCTGCAGAGAAAGTAGCGGTTATTAATATAGCATTTGAGAGCACCAAAGCAATGAAAAGCTACCCACGAATTAGATGTGGCATGCTTCAGAATAATGTATTTCTTCTAAAAATGAATGATTGCTTTTTTCTATTTAGAAGCCAGGTTTCGTATTCTAGTTCATATGAAAATAAAAGAATACCTTCAGAGCTCTCCATGTCATGTATGGCACATAAGAAGGGGTAACGCTATCGGGAAACCTTCAGGTACCACATAGGATCTTATGAATGACATCAACTCCTGCACGACAAGTTCGATAGATGATTCATAACATAAGTTTTTCCTTCTCAAAAATAAAGATGTAGCTCTTCCATTATTTCTTTTGTTTCTTTTTAATTTCTCATGGAATCCAAATCCTTTAATCTTCTCAATCGATATGAATGACACAAGCTGACAAGCAGAGTATTAAATGGCAACTCATTTTGTACAAGATATTTCAGTTTGGACAGTCACCAATAGGAGTAATTGTGGTCAAAATTACTGTTTTCTTGAAATATTCTGTGAACGTAAATCTTGACTGAAATAATCAACACTTTTATCTATATTTAAAATATTTCAGATAAACATTACATAGTAAATTCAACAGAAATATGTTTTTAAATCTTTTAAAAATTATATATTTTAAAAACACCTAATAAATTAAAAAAAAAATTAGCAAATATTATATATTTTTTCTAAATAGGACTTGTAAATTACACATAATACACATTCATTGGTAGAAATAATTATGATTTATTAACAACTATATATATAAATTGTTTTTCTAATTAAAATTTGTATTTTAAATAAAAAAATTAAAAGAATTGGTGTGAGTGTGTGAAAAATATAATGCAGTATAGTGCATATTGTATTAATTGCATAGCACATCCAATACACCACATTCCATACAAAATACCATACTATGCACAATCCTTCATCTCAATGTTCAAAATTTTGACAATGGAGTTCTGTAATCATCTGGTTGAGTTTAGGCCACCCAGAACGAAACTAATGAATCGAAACCTAATTATATAGAGAAAATTGGATAAGTCAATCAAACTGGGATGACATTTCATATACAAAATTTCAACTGATTTGGCCAAGTAAATGATGAAATTGTATTGTATCGGATGAAAATCGTATAAAATTTCCAAAAAATTAGTTAAAAAAATATAATAATTACAACTTTGGAACGAACGAACGAACTTACATCGACCGGAGCCTGCGGAGTCTGCAAGCTGAGGGCACGGATCGAGGCCTTATTGAACCGTCCGGAGCCGTCCGTCTCAGCCACGTACTTCCAGCGCCTGCCGTCGATCTCCTCACAGCAAATGACTCTCAAGCTGGAATCAATGAATTCATCCTGGACAAGCCCGAACTTGACCTCCGGCCTCAATCCAACGCTTTCCGCTGCAACCAAGGAAGAAGGAGAAGCAGAGGAAGGAGAGGAAGCGAGGCTCGCGCTTATGCGAATTGTCTCTCGAACAAGAAGCCGAGCGTCTGTACAATTCGTTAGGGTTTGAGCAGACGTAGGAGATTGCTTGAATTTGATGGGAGCCATGAGAGGAAACAAGAAGAGAAAGATACAGAGCAAATCACGTAAACCAAAGTAGAAAAAAAAAAATCAAATCTCTTGGTTTGGATCGGAAAAGTGGAGGGCTATAAATTGTTTATAGAGAAGCGAAAGAGCTTCGGTTTCGTCGAGACTCGAGAGAGACGAGGAATTGAATTTATAGATACAGGTGTCCAAGAAATTCATACGGAGCTAAAGAGGTGAGAACGCGAGAAATGCAACTACAAAAAACGAACCTTCTCTCTCTCTCTCTCTTTTTCTTTTTTGTTTTTTAGTTTTCGTCAGTCTCTCTCTCAGTCTCTTGAGCCACACAGAGTAGAAGAGGAGGTTCTTGTCTTCTTATGGTTCTGCGGATTTAACACGAGGCGGAGGAGGGTCTCTTCCATGCGGGCAAGAAACAGAGCATTTTTGGTATAGAGACTGAGACTGAGACTCGGACTCGGACTCGGAATCGGAAACGGAATCGGATCGGAATCATTTCTTTGGACTCGGAAATGGATCGTTTTCTATTTTTTGACAACCATTTGGCGGACCCATATGGAAGATGAATCAATGGCTGATTTTGGGTGAGGATGATCTCTATGGTGAGGAGATCATCCTCACAAAAATACAAATCATTGGGGTGTTCTAGATGGTGAGGAGATCATACTCACCAAAAATCAGCCATTGATTCATCTTCTACGTGGGTCCGCCAAAATGGTTGTCCCCCGATCCTGACCCTTATTCTAAAAGTGATGATTTCACGGTGCCCTCGTGGATTCTCTCACTTGACAAAATGTGACTTGCACGCAGCCCCAGGTATTTTTCAATTAGAGAGAGACACGAGCACACTTAGGTCGGTGGATAATCCATTTTAAAATAGAAGGATGTGTTTAGTGATCAGGGAAGATTTTTTGACATTCAAACCAAGGTTTAAAAGGGGCCGTTATAACGGTATAACGGATTAGAGTGGTTACATTTTTCCGTTATAACGGATTGTAACACACGGGCAAAAATAGAAAAAAAAATAGGGAAAATAACGGTGCCAAAAATTCAAAATTTCAATTTCAATTTTTCAATAAAATTTATAATGGAAACAGAAATAATGGGCATTTTTTTAACAAAATGACCGTTGTTATAACGAGTTCTGAGTGTTAAAATGGTGCATAACATAACGGGGGAGGTTTGAATCCGTTATAACAGCCATTTTTAAACCATGATTCAAATCAAGAATGAAAAGTCTCGGGACCGGAGGCTGGATCGGTGGGCCCCAATTCAGGTCGGTCTGGATCGGCCCATCTCACCCGAGACAAAGTGAGACTTCTTTGTTAAACAGTGATCTCGGGGGCGAGACAGAACCTGTTTTGGATCGGATTGGTGGGCTCCGGTCCCGATCCAGATCGCCCCATCCAGAACGGGATCGGCCAAGACTTTGAACCATGATTCAAAATGCTCTATGTATCGATGTTTGTTGTCCTTCCCAAAATACCAAGTGATATACACTCTTTCATATTCAGTGACCCCATGGATGTGTGGCCCCACCCCTTGATAGATCTACACACCAAAAATATGACTAGTTGGTGATTTCCATCCGATGGATTTTAGCATATTTTTTTTCATGGGGTGGTGCTCGCTATTAAATTCAAGCATTTTTTGGGTACTAAAATCGAACGGCTAGAAATCAACAATCAGGCTGATTTTCGGTACATAGTCCACCAAGCCCAAGGGGTGAATCAAACACCCACACTGTCATTGGCCGAAAGATTGTGTCACGTGGGGAGGGGCAAACATCTGCACAACAATGTCTTGACACGCACCTAAGATATTTCCAGTTCAGCTAGATCATATGATTTTTAACCATCAGATTTATGCCAATCATAACCATCTGATCGATCTATATTATTTTCGAGCTTTGCCAAGCTAAACATCCAATGGTTGTGAATCTTGTACGTGATCCTAAGAACATATAGATTTTTGGTCCCGGGTAGATCACTTAGATGGGACCCAGCAAACGTCGGATCCTAGCTACTTGTCCTCATATTAAGCTTTCTTGGGATAGCAGTTTCCTTAAGGTCAAGGCACGATACAACCTTCAGCAGTTGTTGTTGCTGTTGTTGAGCTACCTCTCCAAACAAAACATGGACGATTCGGGTCGAAACGGACCGAGTTACCAAAACACGTCATAGGTGTTCATGTATTTGGAAAGGGCAATTTAGTAAATTTACAAGTTAGAAACTAGATTAGAAGATCATTATAATATGACCTGTCAAAAGCCGAATTTGTAGATGATCCATCCATCTACTTCGAGAGTCCACCTTCCTGAGGTGGACTAGATGAGAGTGGGCCCACCCTATCTCTCGAGTCCATTTTTTGCTCGAGGACGTCTTTGAGCAAAAATCCTCAAAGACAGCTGTACAAGCCACGTGGCTTAATCTTGAAGACTACTGACCGTTTGTATGTTCGGCCCATCCCTTGGCGGACATACGGACCAAAATCTGCCTGATTGGCGACTTCCAACCGTTCAAAGACCCATGAAAATGACTCAAACCGAATGGCTTGGAATCACTAATCAAGTTGATTTTTTTGTCGTAGGTCTACGTAGGGATCGGCCTAACTTCCACACGGTCAATGGTCTCAAAGAGTAAGCCACGTGACTCATACAGCTGCGTTTGAAAGATGTCTTTGAGCAAAAATGAACTCCTATCTCTCTCATGAGCGGTGTACCTGCACGAGCTAATGTTGTAGCCAAATAAATGTACACAAAAACAGTTGCCTTAATCTATATCTATATCTATACTACTTCTAAATGTCGCTATCCTGAAAAAACTTTTTTTACCTATTTTATCCTCATTCTCCACCCTAAAAGACAAATCTACCCTCCCCTAAAAGGCCCTAAGCTAATTTGCTTCTCATCTCCTTCCGACCTTTCTTCTCCCTATTTCACTCCTTCTAGAAAACGCTTCCCATCTCCTTAAGACCCTTCTTCTTCCTCAACGCCCCAAAGGTCTTCTTCCTTAAAATCCTCGAAACGGTTCTCCATTATTGCAAGGTAAATCCATTTGTTAGATGAGATATCAAACATTGCTTCCTCATCTTCTTAGATGTCTTATCTTGTATAAATCTTCCAATCCTCACAACCTTCTCATCTCCTTCCGACCTTTCTTCTCCCTCTTTCACTCCTTTTAGAAAATGCTTCCCATCTCCTTAAGACCATTCTTCTTCCTCAACGCCCCAAAGGTCTTCTTCCTCAAAATCCTCAAAACGGTTCTCCATTATTGCAAGGTAAATCCGTTTGTTAGATGAGATATCAAACATTTCTTCCTTTGAAGAAGCGGAGCTACTTTATAAAGGTTGTGAGGATTGGAAGATTTATACAAGATAAGACATCTAAGAAGATGAGGAAGCAAAGAATCAGAAACTGAATTTGGGTAGTCAGAGTGGCGTTTGTTCAAGCTTCAAGGTATGTGTTTTTTTCACTATTTGGGGAAATTGATGGCCGCTTCAAATATGCCACACGGTTGTCATTCCGGGCTCACTGACCCGTGAATGATTGGTTCACCTCTAGATGGACCTGATGAGAACAAAAATAAGCCTAATTGGTCATCTATAGCTGTTGGATTCGGGCGTCTTTAATGTGGTGATTTGTAGCCATTGCTGGATTCAAGATTTTTTTTGGTACTCAAATCAAATGGCCGGAGTATGCTAATCAAGCTGATTTTTGCTGTGTAGGTTCACCAAGAGATGGGCCAAAATATATTCTTCGGTTGGCCTGAAAGAGTGCACCACATGGTGTGTTTTCAAGCGACCCAGCAACACAGAGCGAACTGCATCAAAAGAAAGTTTGTTTGTTTGTTTTTTTTTCTTTTCCTCTTTTACAGTTTTATTTAGGAAGAAGATTTTGTTTTTCTTTAAATGGTGTTACGATCCAATCTGATCAATTGCCTACCTTTGATCCAATCTGCTTACAACTCTATGAATTAATTATACTCTGAAATTCTGAATTATTTCAGTGAGAGAGAGCATACAGATTCTATTAGTTCCTTATCATTTTGTATATCAGAGATTTGTTTTCCTTTGTAATTTGTCGGTTTAGGTTCGTTTCTACACAGTTCACTGAAAATTCTCCTCTACAAACTACTCAGATTTATGTTTGCGCAATATTGTTCAAGTAAAAATTTACCAAAAAGAAGACAGGCTGTTCAAGGGAGGCTATGATTACATCGTGATACATAGCATCAGCGGCGGAGCCATGATTTTGTTCGAGGGGGGGCGATAGCTAGATAAGAGTAACCGTGTAATTGGTAGTAGACCAAAGACCAGCAGTAGAGTAGTGGCACATTATGGGCCACGTGGTACAGCCCACAATTTGAGCCACGTGGCACATTCTTAGAAGATGCTGACCTTATGGATGTTTGGCCAATCCTTACATGAACCTCAAACCAAAAATCACCATGAGTAGTGGTTTCTAGGCGTTTGATTGGAGTCATTGTCATGGGTTGATTTTAACAGTGGGAATAATTTGAGCATTATTGACCATTATTTGGGTTCAAAGATCCAAAGGTTTGAAATGACTACTCAGACTGATTTTTGGTTTTAGGTCCACCCAGAGATTGGCAAAACATCCATACGGTTAGAGTCTTCTAAGAATTGTATTGTCAAGGGTCACAATGTACCAATTTGTATCGCAAACTTTGAGCTAGCACCATATTTGTAACTCTACCGTTGCCACCTGGGCCCACTGACCGCATGGATGTTTAGCCACCGGTTGGTAGACACGGATATAAAATATCAGCTTGTTTGATGATTTTTAGCCTTTGGTTTTAGGACTTAAAAAACTGGTTGAATCCAACGGCTAGAATCATGCATTAAAAAGTACTAAAATCTAATGGCTAGAGATTACCAATCATAGTGATGTTTGGTATGTATATCCACCAAGGGGGGGCTAAACATCCATGCGGACAGTGGGACAACATGGCAGAAAAATGGAGCTACAACTTGTTACGACGTGACCATAATCAAAATGAGAGGGGGGGCAAGGGATTGACGTGGGTTGGGTTTAGGCCTTTTTCTCGCATCAACCCCTTCATTTGCTAAAGGATCTGTCTTGTCATTGGCTGACACGGACATTGTCACACTAGACAATGAGAAAAAACTTGGTTGTGCTCGTTTATTTCCTTCCTTCACTTTTGGGATGCTCTTAGCTGAAAATTGATCTCTCCGTTAAGAATATTGAAGTGAAAAACAATTTGTAGGGGTTAAAATCAAGATCGAATGCACATTTGTTACTATGGTTCAAATACACATTTGTTACTATGCTTCACCATGGTTCAAACTTCAAATTACACAGTATCGTTCATGGGCCATACCGAAAGGTATTGGAAGTATCAATCGGTTTCGGATGAAAATTCGTGAAATCGAAATGAAATGTTACTACAAATTTACACATAAGACGAAGAATCATTTGGTTTCAGACGAAACCAACTGAAACGTACGTAGTTTCATCCTATAGCAAAACAAAAACAAAACCCGATTCAGTCTAAATTTTGAATACTGATGGAGAACTCAAGTTCCGAACCATTTTTTTTTTTTTTGGTACTTTATTTCAGGCTACTAATTCTTTTGTGGTTGAGCTTTCACAGATATATTTTCCAAATTCGAAGATGAGAAGGAAAAGATGTTCATCCACTACGAACAACAACGTGAGCAGTAGAACTCTCATTTGTTCTTCCATTCTCTGGACTACTTAAAGCAATAACTTAATATTAAGCTTTTGGTTTATAGGGAAGAGAGAAAAGACTATGTTAACTGAACTAGATAAATTAAGCCTGTGCAGATAAAATTGCTGCAGCAGATAATTCTCTAAAGGGTCGAGCTCCGTTGAAAGATCTAAAATGACAGGTAAAATGACAAGGACACAATATAAGCTATAAGCCATGTGGCACACTGTTACAGGACTCTGACCGTACGGATTTTTGTCCTATCCCATGGTGGACCTATTTATAAGTGTTGCATCTTTGTACCTCAAATACTGCTCAAATGCTCACAGTTGAGATCAGCCCATGAGAATAAGTCCAATTCAAAGCCTATAAATCACTAATCAGGCTGATCTTTCGTTTGTAGGTCCACCATGGGATAGGACAAACATCCATACGGTCAGAGTCCTGTAACAGAGTGCCACGTGGCTTATATTGTATCCCTGTCATTTTGATCTGTCAACGGAGCCCGACCCTTCTCTAAAGAAGAAGAAGCCGGTAATTAAGCTGGTCATATACAGTATAGTCAGTGTGCTTTTAGAGTTCTTTCTTTTCATCTCCAAAATAGATTTAGAACATTAAGCTTTTTTGGAAAAACAGGATGACAAGTCTTTAAGCGTTTTGCGGAAATCTCTTGGGTTGTTTCTTGAAAGTGCCTCAAATGAAGACTTCCCATGCGATGATTGAAGCTTCATTTTAATAACCAGTGTTGAAAACTCTTTTCACCTCTTCATTACAACAACTAGCAAAATTAGAATTCTCTAACTCAAGAATTCATATATGTTTCCACATTTTCTTTTAGGGCGTGTTTGATTGCCAAGTGGGAAAATTGCATTTTCCTTGGGAAAACACAATATGAGCCACGTGGTACAAACGTAGAGGACTATGTCCGTATGGATGTTTGGCCAATCCCTAGGTGGACCTAAGAACTAAACAGTGGGACAATTTTCATCGGTTGCATCTCAATTGTGGGAATTTGAGCAGCATTGGAGTGACATGTGTACAGTATTGAAATCGGGAGACAACCGATGAGATCAAATTTGAGCAATACTTAAGGAAACCGGGAATTTGTGGGAATTGGAGCCCGACCCTTATTTTAATTTATTTTAAAAAAGTTGTTGTTTACCACTAATGAGGAGACGCTTGGACAGAAATGCAGGGATAAAGACATCTAAAATAACAATAAAGTATGAAATGGCCATAGGTTGCTATGCATAGCCGATCTCACCCAAAGAATACTTTACAATATTTTTCCGGCTAAAAGCTCTTATTTTTTTTATTTTTTTAATAACCTCCTTAAATCTTCTATATTAGCTAAACCCTCCTGTATTTTGATTCTTTTGGTCTTGTTCTCTTAATTGTGTTTTGAGGCTTTGAGCATCATTAACCCCTTCACCCAAAATTTAAAGGACCTATAGAACTGCACGTCCGTGTATGATTGTAGTTATAGGGACCACAGTATGAGCCATGTGGCGCACTCTTAGAGACCACTGATCGTATGGATGTTTGGCTTATCCTTAACTGGACTTACATACCAAAATTCAGCATGATTACTAATTTCTATCTGTTGGATTAGTAATTTCTATCCCTATGTAGACTTATGTATGCAGCAAAAATCTGCCTGATTAGTGATTTTAACATTTGGATCATAATGCTCGAAATCCACGGTTGAAAATAAACAATGAAAAGACTAAACCATTAACGGACAAAATTACTAATCACGATGAATTTTAGTATGTGGGATGGGCTAAACATTCATATGATCAGTAGTCTCTAATATTTAGTAAGAAAGAAATTTCGTGTTACGGTTGTTGTGTTTTTGTTTCTTCTCTTAATTTTGGATACTTGATAACAGTTTAAGTTCTATTTTGTATTTCGTCTAATATCTGGACATCTGAAGTCTCTCTGGGCTGCATTAATGGAACATTAAAATCTCATTTTTGGGTCCAATTGACATACCAACCTTAAGTTTGTTTTTATCTGAAATATGTAATTTTCATATGTAAATTCTGCCAACACTTATTTTTTTGACAAATGACAGAATTATTAAAGAAGCAAGGGTATCAGGGGATAGAACTTCATATATAGGATTGAGATCTAATGCAAGAATTACTGGTCAATTTTCTCATTCATTTTAAAAAATATATATAATACAGGATTCTGATGTGTGTGAATGAGGGATACCTAAAGATATCTACGCGTCTGCCTATAAAAAAATGTTTGCATGTCTGACCTCCTATTACATACATGGCACTCATCAGATGGCTCGGGACCCACCATTTGATGGGTTACATCTAGGAGATCATGTACTCGAGAAATTGACTTGATCAGATGATCCTGGTCATTTGATGAATAACATCCCATTTGCAATAACTGTCCAGAAGAAAGTCTATGAATTAGATGTTTACGTTCACTAATTGGTTCTATTATGGCATATGAGAGATTTCCTAGATGGGTTTAGAGATAATTGCCCAATAGTTATCAATGAATTTTGTTACAGGATCATCTCCAATGCAAGTGTCTCAATCATGGACAGTCGGTTGTTTTACTTGAATACATAATCTCCAAAATGGTCTGAAATGGAATCTGTACTGATATAATCTTTTGAGGCTACAAACTAACATCAATCCGTTGAGGGCATTTGTATTTGGCATATAATTTGGTGGTCACCAGTATTTAGGGCATAAAACTTAGAACCCTTGCCATGCGTTTTTTGTTTTTTCGATTGGATTTGGTTTTCGGTGTATTGCATTTGATTCTCTATGGCTTCAGTCTTTTTGTGTTGAATTTTTTTATGAATTATTTCGAAGGAATTAACCACTTTAATCCATCATTGCCCTGCCATGCGTTTTTGTTTTTTCAATTTGATTTGGTGTTCGGTGTATTGCATTTGATTCTCTATGACTTGATCAAACTCTATTGTTTGCGTGTATTGGTTCTCAATCTAGGGTTCTATTATTTCTAAAGGTATAAAATTTATATGTTTCACAACTTTTTCGGTGTTGGAATTAGAGTAGACTTTTCCTTCTTGATTGGATTTGCAGTTTCTTTGTTGTTTACTAACAGTGGGAAGCCGTAGAGCTAGGGGGTTTGATTATTTCGGAAGTATTGAGTTCGATAGTAATTAACCTAGAAGGAAAAATTGCATTGGAGGATCTTAACCTTCCAATCTAGGACTAAAAAACTGGCGAGTTCCTTTATTTTTTAATTATTTTTTTTAACATAGATCAGCTTTCTAAAATAAACTAACTATTGTGCTCATTGCAGGCGAGTTCCTTTTTTTTTTTTAATTGCTTTGGGTTTTTTTAGGCTTCCTAAGAGATTTCTGGCATGCGTGGTGGATTTCGTTCAAAGATTCGTCGTTATAGTTTCGTTTCTGAACTTGAATGTGTAATTTGGTTTTTGCCTCGGGTTTCATCGAGCTTTTCTGATTTCAGATTTGAATCTTGCATTTGGTTGCCAAATTATTGTTTTTGCCTCGGGTTGTATTGAGCTTTCTAATTTCGGACTTGATTCTTGCATTTGTAGCATTTGCGTGTTAGTCCAACTCTAACTCTCCACGTGCAACGCACGTGTGCACCTACTAGTAGTAGAAGGTCACAAAACATGAAATATCCATCCCGTGTGGTGCTTGACGCAAAGGGTGTTAGCGTAAATCAAGAGCTGTCTAGCAATACATAAGAACGTGGCCTATAGCAGTCATGGTTTAAAGTCTCGGCCGATCCTAGTATGGATCAAGTGATCTAGATCAGGATCAGAGCCCACCGATCTAATCCAACCCGGCTCTATCTCGCCCAAGATCAGAGTTTTACAAAGGATTTTCACACTGTCTCGAGGAGATGGCCCGATCCTATTCTGGATCGGACCGATCCGGATCGGGATCGGAGCCCACTGATCCAGCCTCCGATCCCGAGACTTTCATTCTTGCATAGCACTTAATTTGGAAATATTCTCCAATAAAATCATGTAATGTTTACCAATATATATACCGGGGAGCGGCATTTATGTTGCACATGAGTGAGCGTCTTGTGAAGCCCATGCCCCAACCCAAGTTTTGGCTTTAAAGTATATATATGTACACCCATTGCAAATCAATCTAAATGGACTCATCAATTATAGATCGGGTGTGTTCCGCACCATCACCTATATCATCATTTTTTTAATTTGACCATGGATATCACATCCTCACATGCAAATGAATTAATGGCAGATTTTTGGTGAAGAAAATCTCCTCACCATATAGATCACATCCTCACAAAAAATTATCACTTTCTAAAACTCAAATGTGGAGCTAATAATGTTAACAGTGAGTATGGACATGTTATAATAAAATAAAATAAATAAAATAAAAAGAATATTCACAAATTTTTGTTTAAAAATATGATTTTTCACGTTCGAAATCAAATAATCATGGTACAGTTCATGATTTATTCGATATTAATTTGATCATGTTCAAAAATTAACGAATTTTTTCAAATCTTTGAATAGGACATTGTTCGGATCGTTTTTTTGAATAAGTTGTATAGTTTGCCAATTAGGCCTTGCTTGGTATCCAATAAATATTTGCACGATGCAAATATTTACTTCAACAAATATTTGTAGTTGTAAATGTTTGCAGCTTCAAACATTTTATTTTGCTTGGTATTAATCCGTAAAATCTGTAACAAATACTTTCTATCGCTTGGGTTGTTGAGGGTGTAATGCAAATGTTTTCATTTTACGAGTCTTTGATAAATCCAAAATTAGAGATGGGGATTACCTACGGACAAGGTCAATGAAATTGGATGATCACAACCAATCAAACAACGGAACAAATGGATGAGAATCATGAGATAGTCCAAACAAGTTGATTTTAGACGGGACCCAATGAGCGATTGGTCCGAATAGAACTTTGTTAGCCACCCAAAATTTGAGTCCGGTGGAATACTTTAGAGGGACTTAACCATATGAACATTTGGTCAATCCCTAAGTGGACCTACAAACAAAAAAATCAGCATGATTAGTGTAATGCCTTGCTTTTATTTGTATTAATTAATAATTAATTGTGTATTTAGTATTAATGTTTGTTGATTATTGGTTTAGAGCTACGTTTGTTGTGTGGGCTTTCATAGCCATTTTAGTGACCTTTTAGGCCTTTTTATTGTTTAATTTGGAGCCCAGTTGATACACATGGGTTTCGGGCCTATTTTTAGCCCAATAGTGAACCTAAATTAGGGTTTTTGACCATTCATTTTTAAGTCTAAGTGAAAGCTACGAAAATCATTTTTCTCAAATTCTAAACCTAAACTCTAATATCTCTTCTCTTCTCTCTTCACTCTTTGAAGCCAATGGTTTGGGAAAACCCTCCGGTTATGAACGAATCTCTTCCATACATTAGATTAGTGATCACAGACAAGTGAAAACCTCATTAATCTCTTAGTTTTTTAGATTTGAATTGTTATTTTAAGTATTTGTTAATAAATAAGCATGATTAAGACTTTATTTGATTAATAGTGTTTAGATTCATTTTTTATAAATCTTTTGTAAATCCCTTATGGTTATTCTCCTTTTAATTTTCAAGAAATCATGTTGAAATTTTGTGGTAAATCTATGAAAAAGAATGCTAAAATCTTTAATTATATTTAAATTTTCATGAAATTATTAAAAAGTGAATTTTTGTCAGAATTTTATCTTATTCGTTTCTCAACCTTTTTAAACTCTATTTTTTTTTAATTGTGTGTTTTGAAATGTAGAACACTATAATATGTTTTTAGAATTTAATATGAATCGCAGAATTTTCGAAATTCAAAATTTTATTTTACTCACTATTATTAAAAATATAATTTTTGTCAGAATTTTATCTTCTTCGTTTTTTAACATTTTTTAACTCTTTTTTTTTTTAAATGGTGTTTCGAATAATAGAATAAAATAATATTTTTTTAGAATTTAATATAAATCAAAGAATTTCTGAGATATAAAATTTCGTTCCTGCAATTCTAAATTCTTGATTTTTGATTCTCAATTCTCAATTCTCGATTATTGATTCTTAATTCTTAAAATTCTTGAGTTTCTTTATGATTCATTTATTAGATTTTCTTATGATCTCTTCGGGCTTGGGTTTTCTTACAAATTTTATTAAGCATGTTCATTGTTTATATTAATGGAGAACCATACGATAATTGTTACGTGAATGAAAATATGAATATTGTTTTAGATGACTATAAATCAGGTTAATTATTATAATACATTACTATATAGTTATTGTTGCATTATTTATTATAAAGATTATGATATATGAATTAGGTTAAGCACGCCTATATTCTAGGATTTATCTGATGTGTTGGTTGTGTTCGAACTTGCCGAATAGGTCCTTGGGTGGTTATATTTGACCCTAAAAATTAAGCAAGTAAGAAATAAGGAAAAGTCATTGGGTGCAAAATCCTGAATCATCAATGTTCGCGTGACTATCTGTATGTCAGATAGATTGTCTAGACTATCCGTATGTCAAATTTATTAACTTAACTTCGAGACGTCGGATTAATTAACATTAATGCATTAGTAGTGCATCATGTATCGAGATAAGTATGTTTCTTTATATCTGTGTGCATGATTAGTTTAGCTACAGAATAAAATAAATGTGTGAACAATTACATGTTTGATTATAGAATTGTTTCGAGACATTACTATAATTGTGATTAATCTTGTTAACTGTTGTTTGACATAGTGCACACACAATAGCATGACACGTGCACGTGATTAATGAGTGTTTAGCTTGCGAGTCTGATAGACTCACCCTTGTATACGATACCTCTTTGCAGGACGTGACAAGTAGATCTGGTAAGGACCTAGATTGATCTATTAGCGGTAGCTAGGAGTTTGAGGATTTGTAGAGTAGTTTTTGTTAGTGGCCTCATGGGAGGTTCACGAGTTGTTGCTTTTAGATTATTTCAAGTTCTTGTTTAAACCCAGTTTAGTTGTTCTCTGCATTTGGTTTAGTTGGACCTATTTTATTAATATATATTTTAGATATTATATTTTGAGTTGGCTTTTATATTAATCTGCATTTATGAGGCCGATATTACAAATCTCGTGATATATTGGAATGCGTTCCCAGCTCACACCTCGGGATTCGTGCATGAATAGAGATATTCTGGCGTACCAGTTGTGGGGCGTGACAATTGTTGATTTCAAACCTTTGGATCTTTGTACCCAAATAATGTCAAATTCCATGGTTAAAAATCAACTAATGAAAATGACTCCAATACAACTTTTAGAAATCACTAATCAGACTGTTTTTTTGGTTTGGATGTTCATCTAGGAGTAAAACTTTTCTGACCTTCCACGATGACAACCCCACACAACTGTAAAGAATAATTTCATATTCTAGTTTGGCAAAGATTCTGTGTGATGCAAAACATTCTTGTAACCCTTCCTACGAGCACCAGTGTAGCGTTGAAGATGTCGTGGTACGTATACTTCGCCGACTACGTGAAGGCTAAAAAATAGAGACAACAAGAATCAGATGGTTAACGATAGGAGTCATCTGAGTAACTACACATTTGTCCATTAAAGATCGTATGTGCTCGCCTAAGAAGGTAAGTGACTTAATGGCCATAGGAATATGTTTTAAATGAATAAAATATAATTGTCAAACTTAGTCAGAGGACAGACCCGAGTCTAGTCAAGATTTTGACTATAGGGGTATGACCGATCGATCGGACTTTCCAGGCAAATCGATTGAATTTTCCTGATCAATCAATTGGACCCTACGGAATAGAAACAGTTTCAAAGTCCGATCGATTGGACTTTAATTCTTGATCAATCGATTGGACTCCATGGACAGAACTCATTTTGAGTTCGATCGATTAGAGCTTCCTGATCAATCAATTGGACACTACAGAATAAAAACTTTAGTAGAGTCCGATTGATTGGACCCTTGGTACAATCGATTGGATTGATGAAGGAAAAACTCATTCGTATTGGTTCAATCGATTGGACCTAGAGTACAATAGCCCAATCGATTGGACCGTGCGCAAATGGGTTATTTCAGATCCAAAATTCAAGGTTCCACATTCTCCATCTCTTTTAGGACTCGGGGCTATGAAACTCTACAAATATAACCCTTCTCTGACTTACAGATTACATATTAACACTCAGAAGAGAGAGTTTTATGTATTAAGAGTTATTCATTTGAAAAAGAAAAGTTCAAAGGTTTAATATTATTTCTTAAGAGCTTTTATCTTCTCTTTGATCATAGCTTAGTGCTTGATCTTCACTCAGCTTAGGTTTTTTACTTAGAATCTTAAACCTAGAAAGTTTGAGAGTATCAGTGCATCTCAACACTATTTAAGCAACTTAGGGTTTAGGGTATACTAAGTCCTTCACCTTCAACAAAGTTTGGAGAGTTGAGAATTAAGATCAGAGTGGCTGATCGAAAGTAGGTTTGGGGAGTAGGAAACTGAACAAGCGGACAATGCTTCTTGATTGTGAGGGCGTGCGTGAAATAGTAGCGTTGATTCAAATGACGTGGATGTATCGGTAGTTGGCCTTGGCTAAGGTTGGAAGCTGCATCTGCAAAGGTGCTACATATGTAACTTTTGTTTCTTTTAACTTTCCAGTTAGTGATACTTTCCATTTAGACGTGGTCCTGTGATTTTCCTTGGCTAAGGTTTCCACGTAAAAATACTTTGTCTTGTGGATATTTGATTGTTGTTCCGCTAATTGTATTGATTAAATTAAACGACGAAAAGACAATATACCACGAAGGTATTTGATTTGAGTTGGTTGTGATAATCATTTTATCAATCAATTAAGACATGCGAGTATATCACCTTACATTGACCAGTAAACTTGTGATAGGTTAGATAAATTTTTGAATACCTAATCACACCCCCCCCCACTCTCCTTCTAAGTATTCTTGAGTAAAAGAGAACGAACCATGTAATTTCAATAACCACCCACAATATGAGCCACGTGGCACATTTGTGGAGGATGCTGACTGTATGGATGTTTGGCCAATCCCTAAATGGACCAACATATCAAAAATCAACATGATTAGTGATTTCTAAGTGTTGGATTGGAGTCATTTTCATGGATTGATTTTAACAGTTGAATTTGAGCATTATTGACCATTATTTGGGTACTAGGAGCCAAAGATTTGAAATCATTAATTAGGCTGATTTTTGGTTTGTAGGCCCATCTAGGGATTGACCAAATATCCATATGGTCAGCCTCTTCTAAAAGTGTACCACATGGCTCATATTGTGGGTAGTCATCATTGGCGGTGAGCGAAATTTTACTCTCAATTGAGGGGCCAAAAAAAAAAAAACAAGAAGCTCAAGCCAAAAAGTGAATGCTTGTAGTCATTTTTGGCTGAAAACATTAGCAGCTCAAATTATAAAAAATATGGTCTCACAGTAAATATTTACCTCCGTAAATAATGGTGGGGTGCAACCAAGCAACTATAAATGCAAAAAACATGTTGCAAATGTTTGCAAACAAATATTTGCAGCGATACCAAGCAGGGCCTTATTTGCTAATAATACTAGAATTTACTCTTGGTTGTTGTTCTTCATATTCAGGTTAAGATATTTGATTCTCAAAAATTCTATAGAGCCTATATAGTTATTTTTGTATCGTTTCTAGTACCTAGTAAACGTATTGAAATTACTCCGATATTATTGATGTATTTTTTAGAGTATTTGCATCCTCTAATGTGTACATTCGGCCTCTTGTTTATGCATTAATTCTTGATGTTAATTTATGTTTCCTAGATAAGACAATAAGAATAGACTAGTACCAACTATTTTAAGACGTTAGGACGCCTATTTGTTTAAGCATATATCATTGATTTCATATATTAAACTGACCATCACCATCATGAACCCTTGGTTGAGGCATGGTATATGGGAATGGCCGTTATGGACTGATCCCAAAAACATAAACCACATTCCAATTGAACCCATGAAGTTGAGGGTTCAGCCAACACATTCAATACGCATGTTTCAGCTAGTAGACCTGTCAAACCTACAATCATGTCACATGAATATATTTTCAAAAGAATTATAATTGTTGAGTGTGCATTTGAGTGCTTATATTATTTAAATAATTTACGAACAGGGGAAATACCCGTTATGATGGATGGGGTGGTGATATCATTGGGTTCACATCAACCTGTAAATTATTTTGTATGTCTATCGATCACAACACTCGACGAAGATGGTAGATATTTGAATTTTTGGGATATGTTTAGTTCCCATGAAACATTTTCTATGTATTTGTTCTCCAATAATTCATTATATTTTGGAATTTGTTTTCCTATTATTTCGCTTCTACGTAGCACACTCGTAGAGATCACTCACTGTATCGATATTTGGCCCATCCCCAGATGGACCTATATGCAGAAAAAATCAACTTATTAATGATTTTAAGGATTTGATTGGAGTCATTTTCACGGATTAATTTTTAACCGTAGATTTTGAGCATGATATGGGTATTCATATCCAAAGGTTTGAAATCACTAAGCAGGCTGATATTTTGTATATAGCTCCATCTAGGGATGTGACAAACATCCATGCGGTAAGTGGTCCCTAATAGTATGCCACGTGGCTTATACTATTGTCCCTCATCAATGATGATGAGGGATGTGGGTGTGCTAGGGATCCTGAGCAGGGTATACTTCAATCCAGGTTGTCTTTGGAATGAAGGCATTTAATGAGGGAAGGTGATTACAAAAAAACAAAAAAAAACACTCAGGGAGCTTTTACTTTTGAAAGTAGAGAGGCTTTTAATTGTGTCAAATGTGTGGCAACCCCGGTTGTTGCTTTATAATAGTATAGATGAGTGGGAGAAAGTCACTTTATAAAAAAGAAAAAAAAATCTAGAAAATAAATTTCTCGTGTGATCATGGATTTAATTTAATCACGTGTTTTTGTCATTGGTCAAAAGTGTACTTTGTGCAACCACTAACTTTAAAAAATAATTTAAGTAAAACAAAAAATTAATTTATGGGCCCAAGAAACACCTTTAACCAACAACAAAAAGACACACCTAGTCAAGCTTTAACTTTAGGTAGAAAAAAAAACTGTAGGTTTTTTTAGGGACCAATATTATGTCTTATTTTTCTATTTTTTGGAAATATTTTGACATACCCCATGTTATCTTTAAAATTTGACATACCCCCCACAATTTGAAAAAGTTGACATACCCCTTATGACCCGCCCCACTGTCTATGACCATCAGTTGACTTAAATTTGACTAGCAAATCTTTTTAAGAAGATTGAAATGTCAATGTCTTCGACCTTAGAACATGTAGGTTTGGGCGAAAACCCTAACCCCAAAGCTCCTCTCCCTCTACGCCAATTTCCTCCAGTTCTTCAATGCAACACTCGTCCTTGATTCAATTCATGAACCTGATGTCTTCTCCTTCTCCAACCTCATTTATGCTTGCTCCAAACTTGATCACTTCTATGACGCCCCTCTGTCTCCTTCACGGAATGCTCTCCCATGGCCTCTTGCCTAACAATTTTGTCCTCCCAAGTGCACTCAAGGCCTGCGCTGGCCTTTTGTCCTTCCACACTGCTCGACAGGTCCATGTTCTTGCATTTGTAACTAGGTTTGATTTGGATTTATTCGTTCAATCCTCTCTTTTACATATGTACATTAACTGTGGCAAAATAAGGGATGCCCACAAAGTCTGATAGAATGATGACCCATCGAAACGTGGTTAGTCGTAGTGCTATGATCGCGACAGGGGTACATTGATGAGGCAAAGGAGATCTTTAATGAGACGAGGGCTTCGGGGGTGGAACTAAATCCAATATCATGGAATGGTTTGGTTGTCGGGTTTAACCATAATGGGTTCTCTTTAGAGCCAGTGGCCAAGTTGCAAAAGATGCATATACAATGGGACTAGCATTTCTGGTATTCTCCCATGGTAAGGGAGTTAAGAGGATCTAGAGACTGGGATTCAGACTCATGGTTACATGATCAAGCGTGTTCTTAAGTCGGACAAGTGTGTGATTAGTGCGCTTGTCGAAATGTATGGAAATTGTAGGTGCACATCAGAAATGTTGTAGGTTTTTGACGAGATGGATCAAATAGATTTGGGCTTGTGCAATGCTCTGGTTGCTGGTCTCTCTTGCAATGTCCTTGTCGATGATGCATTGAAGTTGTTTAGGCAATTCGAGGGCCAAAGGGATGGAATCAAACGTCTTGTATTGGACGTAGATCATCGCTTGTTGCACTAAAAATGGGAAGAATATGGAAGCTTTAGAGTTCTTTAGAGAGATTCAAGTAGCAGGAGTGAAGCCCAACGCCTTGGCAATTCCATACTTATTACCCCACCCTGTGCCAACATTAATGCAGCGTTGATGCTTGGGAAGGCAGCTCATTGCTTCTCTCTTAGGAGGGGTACTTCCTGTGATGTGCATGTCGATATTGCTCCCATTGACAAGTATGCAAAGTGCAAAAGAATTGGAGATGCTCACCATTGTTATGATGGAATGCCAACACAAATCTGGTTTCTTGGAATGCAATTGAAAACAGTACTCCAATCAAGAACGAGTGCCGACTCGAAGAATTGGAGGCACTTGGCATAGCGGGAGAGTAGCTTTGGGGTTAGGATTTTCGCCCAAACCTATACGTTCTAAGGTTAAAAACAGGGGCATTTCCATCATTTTAAAAAAATTGTTAGTCAATTTCGAGTCAACTAACATTCATAGGGGTATGTCAAAAGGGCCAGGATCAGGGGACAACCATTTTTGACAACTATTTTTTGACAACCATTTTGGTGGACCCACATAGAAGATGAATCAATGGGTAATTTTTTGTGAGGATGATCTCCTCACCTCACCATTTAGATCACCCCAACAAAAAAATCAGCCCATTCTGAAATTTCTAACCCCATCAAATGTGGTTTTCAAGTTACATGGTAAAAATAGAGGGTCCATAATTCTTCAACTTCTAAACCAGTCTATGAATATCGGAATAATTTGAATTTTTGCAAGGAAGATCTCCTCACAACAGAGATCATCCTCACCAAAAATCAGCCATTGATTCATCTTCTACGTGGGTCCACCAAATGGTTGTCCCAATATCCCAAATTTACAATTTCTTTTTATTAAACGATTGAAAGAAAGATGTCATAGTTCAGATGACCAACCAAGGATCTAGATAATGTCAGCCACTGGATTTAGATAATGACGTCATGATTCTCATGAAACCGAGGCTCATATCCGAAAGTTGACATTAGGTAATCACGTATCAACGTCGATGACCAACCAAGGATCTACCAAATTGGCTAAACCAGTTTATTTTTGGCTCAGGCAACATCTTCGGCCTGACCTCTGTTTTCTACTTCTGGGTCGTTTCTTCTTGTTCATGAAAAAGGTTGCTTTAAAAAAACGGGTCGGGCTCACTAACCATATCGTTATTTGGTGGGCCCATCCCTTGGTGGACCTACACCAAAAATCAGCTTGATAAGGGATTTCTAACCTTTGTATCTGAATACCCCCAAATAATGGTCGAATCCAAAGGTTAAATATAAACCCATGAAAACGATTCCAATCACCGGTTAGAAATCACTAATCAAGTTGATTTATTACTAGGTCCACCTAGGAATGGGCCAAACATCCCCACGTGGATCATACTTGGTTGATGACGTGGGACGTCCATGAAAGATTTACTATGGGTTAATTACTGAGTTTGTGGTCAATTTGTGGAAAGAGAAACCCAAGAACGGAGAGATTTTCTTTTCGCTTTCTCCCGCAAACACTCAAGTAAAACTTTGCTAACTGCAATGGTCAGCGAAGCCGCTGCCTCCTCGTAATATGAGCCAGGTGGCAAATTTTTAGAGGGCACCGAGGGTATAGATGTTTGGTCAATCTTAGGTAGACCTGCAAACTAAAAAATCAACCTGATTAGTGATTTCTAAGCGTTGGGTTAGAGTCATTTTCATGGGTTGATTTTAACCGTGGGAATTTAGACATTATTGACCATTATTTGGAGTCAAGGATCCAAAGGTTTGAAATCACTAATCACACTGATTTTTGATTTGTAGGTCCATTAGGGAATTGGCCAAACATGTATAGGGTCAGCGTCCTCTAAGAGTGTGCCACATGGCTCAGATTGTGAGCGGTCAGCGAAGTTTTACTTCAAACACTCGCAACTTTATCTTCTCTATATCTCTTGTCCACCCCTACCCTTCCGCATTTCTCATTCTCTTCTCATTTCTCCTCCTTATATATATTTAGAATTAAACACTCTTTCTGTTTCAACAGATCCAAATCTCATCTCTCTCTCCACTAATCTCTCCAAATTTTCTCTCTCTAATGTCTGGAATTTTCAGATGGAAAAAGCTAAGAGAAACTGCGACGAGAATCACCCGGTTCGCTGCTGCGTCGGAGATCCGGTCCTCTAGTTGTTATCGGTTCTCGCAGAAGTCCCCCATCTCTACTCGGTTCAATTGCCTTCACGTCGGATCCTACCGTCGACGAGAGTCCCTGTTAGGGTTCCAGGAGCGCTATAAATGGGATGGAGGCTCAGACGATTTCCAGACCCGCAAAATTAGGGCTGAAGCCAATTGCCCTCGTTGTTCCAAGCAGATGGACCTCCTCTTTTCTAATCGCGGAGAAAAAGCTAGCTATCAGGCTGTCAATCTCTGTCCCAATTGCAAGACTGCTTATTACTTCCGACCCCACAAGCTCGTCCCTCTGCAAGGAAGCTTCATCGAGATTGGACGAGTTAAAGGTAAGGATAATTCGGAGAAGAAATCTGGTAGCGACAACGAAGGCGGTAATGGAGGTGAAGAGGATTACGGGAATCGGCTTAGGGTCTCGTTCTGGGAGACGTTGAGGTCCTATGGTGGCGACCCACCTGAGAATTGGCCGCCTCCGCCGACCCCACCGGCTGGGAACGGGTTGGCAGTGCAGACACCACCGGGCCCGCCATTCGCACCTGGTGTGAATGTGATACGGGCAGCGGGGCCGGGCGGGCCAGGTGGCAATGGTGGCAGTGGTGGGTCTTTTGGAGAGAAGAATGGCTGGGGTGGGTCGAATTTGGGGAAGGATTTACCAACGCCGAAGGAGATCTGCAAGGGGCTTGATAAATTTGTTATTGGACAGGAAAGAGCGAAAAAGGTTTGTAATTTTTTACGTAAATCTATTGCACGATTCTGTTTATTATAGATTTTTGGCTGGAAAGAGTGAAAAAGTTTGTGATTTTATGCAAATTTGTCAACACAATTTCTGTTAATTGTAGAGATTTAGCAGAAAAGAGAGAATCATAGATGGTTTGTTCCATGTTGCAGGTGCTTTCTGTGGCTGTTTATAACCACTACAAGAGGATATATCATGCCTCCTTGCAGAAAGGGTTAGTTCTAATGGGCTTTCCCACCTACTCCGTTTCTTGGTTCATGCAATCTTTGTGTTGTGGCTCATGCTCATATTGCTCAATTTTGTTCTTCGAGCCGCAATGCATTTGTAAGCACTTTATATCTTTTATTGTTGTTAGAAGTTAGGCACTTGTTCCCGTGGTACTGCTTCATAAAATTGAATTTTGTTGATTCACATTATAGGTCTGCAGGAGAATCCGAGAATCTTGAGGTCGAAAGTGATGAGAATGATTCAGTCGAGCTAGAAAAAAGTAATGTACTCCTAATGGGTCCAACTGGCTCGGGTATGAACTATGCTTTGTGTGGGGCTCCAGACTTTTTATTGTAGCATGAGAGGAAAAATGTTTGCTTTCTAGAAAGTTTGGTGATGTCTATTATATTAATTGTGTTATTGTGACAACAAACTGTGAACTTTAAAGATTGCTGGTTTGGCTTACATATTATAACATTGACTGTGAGGACAGGGAAGACATTACTTGCAAAAACACTAGCTCGCTTTGTGAATGTGCCCTTTGTTATTGCAGATGCAACAACATTGACACAGGCAAGTTTGTTTCTCAATCTGTCTTTTACTTCTCGTTATTGAAGATATGTAAATCATTCTTTCAACTATCTGTCAACGTGCTGATTTGGAACATCTGGCCTTTATATGGTTTTAGTTCCTACTACCAATTTATACTTATTTTTTCATGTCTAAATGTGTGGTAAAAATATTTTGGTATTTTCTTGACACTAATTATTGTAGGTCGAATGCACGGCTGAAGTTGCATTAATTGATTGTAACAATTGAAAGCTCTCATGTTGAAGAGGCTGTTGAGCATTACACTTTATATCTTCTCCCCCTCACCTTCCTTTGCAAACTCCAAGACAAATTTTGTAGTGTTCCATTTTTTTCCTGGTCAGTAACGATAATTAATCAATTACAAAGACATTGACTGAGAATGTTATGAAAATCATGGAAAGACATAAAAAACATGCAATCGATATTTTAGAAACTGATAAAAAGAAGCATTGGAACACACCATAACTCTTTATAATAGAACAAACAGCCATTAAGAGTAAGAAAAAAGAAAAACAAGATCAATGGTGTTCGGTACATGTTGATGCAGGTATCTAAGTTAGGCTTATACTTCTCAATATTCATAAATCATATCATTTAAGTACATAAAAGAAACATGAAACTGCTTTATGACTTAAGGAGGTCATAACCACATGGTCCTACGATTTACGGGTCTCTCTTTTTCCCCTTGTTCTATTGATATTTTTTTTTCACTTGAATAAAATAATAAATACGAAAATTGGATTATACATGACATAAGCTTTTGAAATTCAGATATATTAATATGTTCCGCTGGGACATCATTTGTTCCAGTGAAGGTGTTTAATGTTTCATTTTGTCTTTGCTTTTGCTTGTTCTTGCCTTTAGTTGGTCATCTCAATTTTTTTTACATGTAATGTGTTCTCGTTATATATATATATATTTGATTAGTGTATATATACTAATTCTTATCTATTAATAATTTATTATTTGTTGTAACATTATTTAATAATGAATAATTATTACTTTTACTCAAAACATTTAAAAAAATATTGTGAAATTGGAAATATATTTTTCCCCATCAGTTTGCTTCAAAGCTCTCTCTCTCTCTCTTAGAGTGAGCGATCATGCTCTCTGGGGACATTCCACCAGAAAAAAACCATTTACATTAAAAACCTCAACGAGAAAGTTAAGAAAGATGGTTGCTAAAGATGAGATGGATCATCACCATTGAATCTAAGACATTTGAATTTGTGAATGATGATTGTAGCTGGAGAAGTTCATTGAAAATTATAGAAAGGAATAATGGTTTTTTCAAGTCTTTTTGGAGAAGGATTAGTCATTGCTGAAGGTGTTGGATGAATTGCTGAAAGAGAACAGCTATGGCATCTTTTGGCCCAAGATTTTTAATAAAGGCAGAACGGTGCTCGTGGAAAAGAAATCCAATTGTAGGGGCTCATACTTATGTATTACATAGATCCTCCCTCTTGCTTGGAATTGAAGGATTATTGGTCTAGAAGGACTTTTGTTCTCAGAAGGGGTGGCTGGTTTGATGAAGATATACCACATATAGGCCCAAAGTTGGCTTCCCAAGTTAAAACAAGCAATGACAGAGTTTCAGGGGAGATAGTGGTGATCGAGGGACAAATGTTGATAAAACTCAGTACCATGGGGCAAACCATCCCTTCGGATAATGAAGTCGAGCAGTTATATGCCGCCTTTAATCTTCTTGCTCAAGATGGGGGACGTTGCAGTGGCAATTGCAAAATTTTAAAATTTTAGCAGTGAAGTAGTAGATTCCACTTTAGCCTTTTTGGAGTTAAAAGGGCCATCTTCGTAAAACAAATGGAAGATTTTGTATTACCTTCGTAGTTTGGGTTCCTTGCACATCGCCGGCGATCTAATAGGTCTTTAGAGATGGTGGCCATTGGGTAACATGTTCAAATTGGAAAATATGATTAAAAGCCAGTGGGTTATTTTCAAGGGTATTCCCTTTCATTTGAGGTTACCCAAAGTTCTTAAATTTGTAGGTGACCTTTGCAGGGGATGTGTGGAGACAGATGCCAAAATATTGTTGTTTGAAGGAGAGAATGCATTCAGGGTCAGGATTAAGGAAGGTAGCTTTGCAAAGATCGCGGGTGATATTCTTCATGGATCGGGATATCATATTTCAAGTTATGGTAGAGGTGGAGATGCAATCTATTTTGAGAGGAGATGTTGGTACAGTCACTGTAGAGGGGGTGCATCGACAATGATGACATGTACAGAGCAGGTAACATGTCAAAGCGCAAACCAATAGAAGTACAAAAATTCATTGTGGCCCAATCACTAATGCTGATGTGGAAAGGGAATGCCCATGTGGTAGCCACACGAGGGTCCAGAAGAAACTGTTCTTTGTAAGGACAGACTTAGGGATCTCGCAATTAAGTCAAACCTTGCGGTCAATGGCAGTGAGGCGGATTCCTTTATGATACAATACAACATGAAAACATTGGTTCAATAAAACATGAAACCGTTATCAATAAAAATTTATGTATTTTCCTCACCAATCTCTTCCAGTGGTGCTGTGGATATGGCTGCCCCTTCTTTCCCTTATGCCCTAAGCAACCTCTGACCTCCATCTGAGAATTCCAATATCGTGGGTGTTCCGAAAGCATTAATAGAGTCAAAAACAGAAAACACAGAGGATACCATAGAGGTTTCAGATGATGAAGTTGGAATTATGGCCTTGGGATCTATGATTCCTGGATACGGATACGGATACTGATACTGACACAAATATGGGAAGTGGGGATACGACTCGACATTTTCCAAAATAAGGGACACGGATACGGATGAGTATCCTATTTGTAATTCAAAGTTTTCATTTTTTTCTAATTTTTTAATTTTTTTATGAAGGATACGTGGGGATACGTGTCTGTATTGTGTTTGGTGTCCGTATCCGTGTCGACATGACATTGGTATGGGGCACTGGTATAGATATCCAGGTGTCACAGCTTGGAATGATCAAGATGATTTAGAGATGAGGAACCAGATGATGAGATCCTAGATTCCCTGGTCATGAAGGCATAGCCTTTAACAATGATGGTCGAGCAGAAGAATCAGTGTATAGAATAACAGAGGACAATGATGGGTTGGAGAAACCTTTTGAAGAGGGAGAGGTTCTTGTGGCTCTAAAGGAGTAAGTGGAGATAGAGCTCTGGGATTGGACTGTTTTATCTTAGCCTTCTACAAGAATTATTGGGATATTAGATAGCTTGGTTTTATGAAATGGTGAAGGATTCCATGAGCATGTCTATTTGGGGGAAAACTCTAATTCCACATTAATAGCTCGTATACCTAAAAGTGGAACAACAGAAGACATCAAGGACTATTGGCCCATCTCGTTGGTATGAAGTGGGTACAAAATTATCTTGAAGGTTCTAGCATCCAGACATAGAAAAGTTTTGAGTTCCGTCATTTCTCCTTCTCAGGGTGCCTTTGTTCAAAGATGACAAATTCTAGATGGGGTGTTGATTGTTAATGAATGCGTTGACTCTAGACTCCGAAACGAAATCCCAGGTGTGATTATTAAGATTGACATGGGAAATCCCATAATCATGTCAATTGGCAATTCCTAGATTACATGCTTGGGCGAATGGGATTTGGATGATGCGGAGACAATGGATTGCCACTTGTATTTGGATAGCTTCATCTTTTGTGCTTGTGATTGACTCTCTAGTGTGATTTTTTCATAGCGCAAGAGCTGTCAGGCAAGGAGGCCCCTTATCATCCTTCTTGTTTATTATTGTAGCTGAAGCATTTTGCAAGCTTATCTAAAGGGTAGAGGAGGCTGGGGTGTTAAAGGAATTCTCCACTGATCCTGGAGGACCAATCATTTCATTTCTCCAATTCATTGATGACTATGGTTTTTTGCAAACCTAGTCATGAACAACTATGCTGCCTTCGTGTCGTTAAAGCAGTTTCAGGTCTCCATATCAACCTTTATAAGAGTGAGTTGATTGAAATTGGGGAAGCTCTTAATATCCAAGAACTGGCGAGGGCTTTGGGGTGTAGGGTTGGTAAGTTGCCATTGTTGTATCATGATTTCCATATTGGTGCTAAAATTGCTCCACGCTTTAGGGGATCTGGTGGTTGTGCATTTTGAAAGAAGGTTATAGCGGCATGGGAGAAAGGTTGTCTGCAAAAGTCGGGAAGATAACTTTCATCAAAAATACATTGGTGGTGAAACGAATTGAGAAGCTGGAAAAGACTTTTTGTGGAATGAGAAAGACAATGAAAAGAAGTTTCATCTTGTTGATTGGAAGTTGATTTGTAATCTTAAGTGAAGGGTGGTCTCGGTATTTGTCCTCTTACACTAATGATCAAGCCACTTTTGGATAAGTGAATTGGAGGTATGAAGAGGATCCTTAAATCCTTTGGTGGAGAGTAGTAGAAACCAATATCGTAGTCGCAACTTATCAAAAAAAAGTATTGTAGTCGCAACTAGGTTTGGAAATGGTCATATGGTTCAATCATCCTACGGTACATCAGTGTGGAGAGGCATTATTAATCACTAGAGGCATCCGCGTGAAGATGGGTTCGAGGGGCAAATAAATTTTGGGAGGATTGTTGGTGCAATGATTCGACTTTATGCTTTGATTTTGTAGATTTGTATGCTATGGCCATTGAGAAAGGTGCTACGATTTCTAACTCTTTTGAGAGGGTGGCAGGCCACGTAGTTTGGGGTTCGGTTTTTAAAAGACATTTAAACGATTGGGAAATGGATCGTTTATCATGATTGCTCGCACTTCTTCAAGAACTCACCATTCTAGATAATATGGAGGATAAACGCGTGTGGAGGTGGGGATCCTAAGGCTGTGTTTGGTTCACGAAAAATTCAGATTCCGAGTTCTTTTTTTTCTAGGTCATGACTTTTTTTTCCTGGAAAAATCGTAACCTATAAAAAAAATTACGTGTTTGGCAATGACAATTTAAAACTCAAAAATCTGACCTGGCCCGGCCGGTCGAATCGGTGACCCAGTCACAAAATCGGGTTGGGTTGATCCCGTCCCAATAATCTTTGAAAAAATTGTTCACATTCTTGTAACCCGCTTGACCTATTGGCCAGTTGAACCAGTGACCTGGCTGATCCAGACACGGGTTGAACCGATGACCCGGGGTGCGGGGTGGTCCACCAAGGGGCAGGCAAAACATTTATGGGTCAGTGGGCCCCAAAAAGTTGCCACGTGGTTGACCTAATCGACCCAACGGTTGAATCGGTGACCCAATGAACTGATCCCTTGACCTGTTCAATGACCGATCCAGGCATGAAAACATTATTCGTGGTGCGAGGTAAAATAAAGTTGTGGTGCAACTTCGGAAAATCAATGGGCCGACTTTAACTCGTCTGATGGTTTTCCTATTTTATTTTCCAAAAACTCTTCTTATTCTGGGTTTTTTTTTCCTAGAATGAACCAAACCAGCATTTCGGAAATTTGCAGGAATACATGGTCTCTATGATTTCATATTTTCCACGAACCAAACACACAACTTAAAGGTTGATTTACGGTGTCCCCATATGCGGATGCTCTTTCGGACTCAAGATCAAGTGTTACATGATTTTACAGCTAGATTCCTTTTTGGCAATCCAATACCTTCAAAGATAGTCTTTTTCGTATAGATGGTTCTATGAACAATCTATCGACTATGGGCCATTTGATTAGTAGGGGAATTATCATGCCAAATAGGTGTTCTTTGTGCAGAAATAATGCTGAATTGGTGAGTCACATCCTACTTCATTGTCCTTTTACATTGCGGGTATGGTATTTCTACTTCAATACCCTTGACATCTTCTGGGTTTTGCATAGCAATTTACTTGAACTTCATAAAGGTTGGAGTTGTATCTAGTTCAAAAGATTGGGGACGCGCCATTTGGAGAATGATTCCATTTTCCATTTGTTGGAGTGTTTGGAGGGAGAGGAACAAAAGAAGATTTGAAGACAAATCTGAAGATGAAAAGCGTGTCATCAATAAGGTCAAGTAGATAATGTTTTTTGGGTACTCGGCTTTGAAGGAGTTTAAGGGGTATCATATGGGGATTTATCATCAAATTTGGTGGCTCTAGTTAGCAAAGAAACCTAGAGGGCTGTCTCTGTATCCTTTTGGTTTGTGTTCTCAATTCGAGAACCCTGTTCCTTTGCTCTTGTCCCCCTGGTGCCCTTGTAACCTTTTGGATTTTCCCCCTTCTCATTCAATAAATTTATTTTACTAATAAAAAATACTTCTACTGATTGTTACCTTTTGGTCCTCGTGAATATGGGAATATATTGGTAATATGGGAATAAATTGGTATATTTTGTGGAAATACATCCAAATTGAATACCACGTCAGTCAAAAAAAAAATCTGTCATATGATTTTCCCATCTATTTGGGATTGACAACACATCTTATTCCTTCGTTCAATTCTTTCTAATATGTATCTTCCATTAAGGCATGCATCATCAAACCTTTTCTCACTATCCTCAATCCACGTCATTTTTGGCATTCCCATGGCCCTGTTAGTGTCTTCAACCAAAACATTCCTTTAGACCCGTGTCATCATTTATTTATTGTACAAGACCAAACCATATTAATTGACCCCATCATTTTGTCACCTCTTGGGTCTACTCCTGTACTCTCTTTGATGTATTCATTTCTGATTTTGACTTTCCTAGTTTACCTACACATTCATCAATGCATCCCCATATCAACAATGCCCATCCTATGCAAATGTTGTTTCTTGATTGCCCAACATTCTCCTCGAGAAAGCTTAATGCTTTTCTTGCCATCGTATAGAACTTTCCTTTTAGTTTGATTGATATGCGCCGATCACGTAACACTCTAAAAGCAAGCCTCCACTTTCGACACCCACATCTAATTTTTTGGGCAACATTCTTCCCAATCTCTCCCTTCTTATGGACAGTCAAACCCAAACAGTGAAATATTCGCTTTGAGGCATCTCCCAGCAGGTAAAAAAAAAGGTATCTCCCAGCTGGTTAATTTTAACTAGTGTTTCATCTCAATGCATGTCCTTACTAAAGTTGCACCCCATGTACTCTATTTGGTCACTGATGGTTATGCATGCAAGGTAAAATTATAACAATGGTTTGTTCCTGTTGCAATATTATGAATTCACTTCTATATATTTGTTGTGAATACTGCCCCTCATTACAGTTAAATGCTCTATGAATGTATTTATCGGATACTTTTTCAGTTGTTGTGTTGATAAAAACTAAAACACACAAGTATTGCTTTGTGCAGGCAGGTTATGTTGGAGAAGATGTGGAGTCAATATTGTATAAGCTACTTACGGTATAGTTCTCGATTATTGCATTTGTAGATGTGCTCCAGACTTCTTAACTGTTATTTTCTTTGTCAATCTGTGGAACCATTTATCCTCAATGCTTTGAACTTCTTGGACCTGAGATTTGCAAGAAGTATGATGTGATCTATGTTCTTACAAATATTGTTTTTGCTCAACACTATTTTTGGAATGATGATTTATTTTTAGTTTTTTTTTTTATAATTAGCGAGTATAAAACTATATTACTTGAATCAGAATCATAAAAGAGGAGGGAAAAGCATTTCCAAGACAAGAAATATAAAAATACAAAAAAACTAACCAGCATTAAATGTATTGGTTATGACATAAAGAATAACAGGTTCCCAATTGTTAGTAATTTTTTTTTAAAATAGACATCCAGTCCACCAGCAGTCAACCAACAGACTTACAAAGCTCTGGAAGAGACCGAATACAGTCTTAAAAAGTCCTTCAATTACTCTTTTCACTTGATGGTCATATTGCAATAATTGCCGCTGTTGTAGCTTGGATTTTCTATTTGTACCATTGTGTTATTCTTCCATCTTATTCTTAATTCCCTCGTAGCTACCTTTAAAAAAAAATCCCTCTTAGCTTCTAAAATCTAGCAACCCAATTAAACAGTTTGTCTGAAAATTCAGAAATAGCAGTCAAGGAGCCCTTTTAGATGGCAAATTGCTGGTTACCATGTCATTTGATGCCCAATAAACTGTTGTTTGCATCATTTACGGTGGGGCAGACGTTCATACGTCTGGCTTGGCCTATGTAACTCGATATTGGGTTCATTGCTGACTTAACTGGAGATCCATTGTATCATGCTGTTTGTTGGTCTATTGGTCTCTTTATATGTGGATAAATAATTGCGTGGGACATTATCAAGGCTGACTTCATAAGTATTGGTATCGGCTTATCGCAAAGGAATATATCTAGACAAAGTCCAATTTACCCACATTTTTCTCGTCGCCCCATAAGGAAGGGGGTAGGAGCTTAAAGATTTCCTTCTGATTAGCATGGTTTCGTGGGACAGAGAGGGGAAGTGGAGTGGCTTCTCTTACAGGATTTTAGCTAAGGTTATAGCTTCAAGGCTGGTTTTTGTTGCACCCCATGTGGGCTGTCACGTGGGGTTTTCTAAGTGGGTGACGTGGGGGTCTTTAGTGGGCTGCGTCCCACTACCCACGTGGGCGGTTAGGGTAGTAGCACCTATGGTGGTGCGAATCCCGAGAAAAATGTAATCTCCGATTTTTCTTGAAAATCGTGTTGGCCAGAAAACTGTTGGACTAGCTTGAGAAGAAGATAAGGGTTGGATTTCTGATACAGTTGAAGGAGAAAACAAGCCAAGAACACGAATCCTCTAGTGCTTTGCTTCAGGGTAGATCCACGGAACGTGCAGGAAGACTCTCTGCAATTTCTTCAAAAGCTTTTGCTGGCTCCGGTTACCCACATAGCTATCTTAGATTGATATGGGGGCTCTAGGGGACATGACACATGCCCTAGAGCAATCGTGCTCTGATATCATATTGTAATTTAGGTTGTAACCAATAGAGAAAGATTTAAGGGAGAAAGAGATATGGAGAAGGAAGAAGATGGAGAGATTATAGAGAATGGGAGAGAGTTGAACTTATTATTCAAGCTCTCTCTCACTCATATATATAAGAGATGTGATTAGAGTCCCACTACAACACAAAGAGGTGGGAGAGTTACACTATAACTCAAAGAGGTGGGAGGGTCACACTACAATATAAAGTCCTAGTCGTGGGAGAGTCCCACTACAAAATAAAGTCCTAGTCGTGGGTTAAGTGGTGGGCCCACTTAACCTACATACAAAGTAAAAAGAAGGCCCACTTGGGTAGTGGGACGCAGCCCACTAAAGACCCCCACGCAACCCACTTAAAAAACCCCACGTGACAGCCCATGTGGAGTGTAACCTAACTTCCAACACTTCTCCTCAAGCTGATGCGAAGATATCCACTTGCCTATCAAAGTATGAAGAATTGTCTTGTTCACCCCCTTTGTAAGTATATTTGCAGCTTGCTCATGAGTTTTTACATAAGGTGTGCAAATCAATCCTTGTTGGAGTTTCTCTTTCATGAAGTGACAGTCAACTTCGATATGTTTAGTCCTATCATGTTAGATTGGATTGTGAGCTATGCTGATGGCTGCTATATTATCACAATAAAGATTCATCGGCTCGGTCACCTTGAGTCCTAACTTCTCAAGCATTGTTCTCAACCAGAGGAGTTCACAGACACCATGTGCCATAGAGCGAAACTCAGCCTGACACTAGATCGAGCTACAACTGGCTGTTTCTTGCTTTGCCAAGAGACTAGGTTACCTCCAACAAGAGTACAGTATCCGGAGGTGGATCGCCGATCAGTGATGGAATCTGCCTAGTCTGTATCAGTATATGCTTCCACTCTAGAGTGTCCATGTCTCCCGAACAGTATTCCTCGGCCTGGGGAGCACTTGAGATCTCGAACAGTATTCTCCGGCCTCAGCAATCCGAACTTTATCACGTCCAGAATAGATACCGTAGCTAGACAAAATGGAGGACATACCAGTCATGTGATCGGACGCCCCTGAATCGATGATTCAAGAAGGGCTAGAGGGAACAGTAGAGACGGAAAATGCAGACCCAGTACCCGTGTGAGCAAAGGTAGATGTGGAAGTGGAAGCCAGGCCATCATGTGACGAAGATGCTCAAGATCTACATGAGAGTACGAGTCCATTTCCCCAGAGGAGGTAGACACAGGGGTGCGGTGTCCTGAACGACTGATTGTGCCGCAGAAAATCCCGGTCGAGCTGGAGGATGCTGGCGAGAATTGGGTCCTTATCCTGAAGGACGCCCATGTAGCTCCCAGCATGTGTCTCAGATATGGCCTAGACGACCGCAATGTTCACACTTGGGTCGTTGTTGTACTTCATCGGGCTTCTTCGGACTCGATTTCTGTGCCTTCTAATACACAGAAGCAAGGGCAGATTGATCCGTAGGATCGCTCCTATGACGGAATTACATGGCTAATCAACAACTATCCTCCCCCTGAATATAAGTATACACATGTGCCAGAGAAGTGGGGAAGGGATCCCTGCTGAGAACCTGAACACGAGCTCCCTCAAAGCTAGGATGAAGATCAGAGAGGAACTGGAAGATCCGGGAACGTTCAACCATTGACTTGAAGGACTTCACATCTGAAACACACACGGGGGAGTAACTTTGATAGTGATTGATCTCTTCCCATTTGCTTCGAAGAGAAGCATAATAGGTACTGAGTGGTAGCTCCCCCTGTCAAAGGCACACAATCTCTTGCCCTAACTCATAGAGCTTAGCAAAGTTTCCTACTTGAGAATATATTTCAGAGACAGCATCCCAAACATCTTTGGCCATAGGTAGAAACATGAAGCCCTTGTTGATTTGGGCTTGCATCAAGTGAAGAAGCTAAGACATCACGGTAGAGTTTTCCATCACCCACCCTCGGTGAGTGTTGTCAGTTGGAGTTAGTTCTTTAGCAACACCGGTAAGGTATTCACTGTAACCACGACCCCTGATGTACATGAGCTGACGTCTTCCATTCCAGATAATTAGTGTCATCGAGTTTCACCGTGGTGATGCACAGCTGAGGATTGTGATCTCTATGAGAACAATGTGGTAGAGAACTACCCGCGGAGGAAGAGGCCGTGTTGCCGGATGAAACCTAGGAAGTACTCATCGGAGTGAGACCACGATGAGTAGTAGGTAGCAGATTGGAGTCCCAAAAAAGTCCGAAACAGGGTTCGGAGTATCCCCAGATACTCAATAAGTGGTGCGCCTAGGGCAAGAAGGCCCAAAAAATTTTGCTTTTTGAAAAAATTCAAAAACTCAAATATTAAGCGAGAAATCCGGGAGATTTCCAGAAATTAGGGTTCGGAAGGTTGGAAAAAAGTCGAACAAAAATCTGGCACTCCCTAGAGGGATTCTAGAGGTGGCAGCAAGGCTGGAGGCACCTAGAATGGTATGAATCCCAAAAAATCAAAAAACCCAATTTCGTAGAGAACGGGCCAATTTTTGGAAACTGCTGCTCCGGAGGTCAGAAAAATGCAGAATAAATTTCTGACAATCCCTAGGGGGATTATGTAAGGGGCGGTTAGGGTAGTAGCACCTAGGGTGGTGTGAATCCCGAGAAAAACATATCTCCGATTTTCCTTTAAAATCGTGTTGGCCGGAAAACTGCTGGACTAGCTTGAGAAGAAGATAAATGTTGGATTTCTGATATAGCTGAAGGAGAAAACAAACCAGGAACACAGATCCTCTGGTGCTTTGCTTCAGAGTAGATCCACGGAATGCGCAGGAAGACTCTACAATTTCTTCAAAAGCTTTTGCCAACTCCGGGCACCCACATAACCATCTGCACCCCACAGGTTTCTTTATGTGGGTCACGTGGGGGTCTTTAGTGTGCTGCGTCCCACTACGCACATGAGCCTTCTTTTTTACTTTGTATGTGGGTTAAGTGGGCCCACCACTTAACCCACGACTAGGACTTTATGTTGTAGTGGGACTCTTCCATGACTAAGACTTTATGTTGTAGTGGGACTCTCCCACCACTAGGACTTTATATTCTAGTGGGACTCTCCCACCTCTTTGAGTTGTAGTGGGACTCTCCCACCTCTTTGTGTTGTAGTGGGACTCTAATCCCATCTCTTATATATATAAGTGAGAGAGAGCTTGAATAATAAGTTCAACTCTCCATCTTCTTCCTTCTCCATATCTCTTTCTCTCTTAAATCTTTCTCTATTGTTTAAAACCTAAATTACAACAGTTTTTGTTTCCATGATCTCTTCCACTAAGGATCCTTGAGTCCTTATTGTTAATTAGTGCATTGACTCTATCATTTGTGGTAAAGAACCAGGTGTGCGTTGTGAGATGACAAGATCATGGAGATGGCTTATGATCATATGGATTGCATTGATGGTTAAAGGTGGGTTTGGTTTTAAATGGACAAGGAGGTATTATTTGGGCATTCCTATGTGACATTCTTGATCCTAGTTGATGGGACATTGAACGGTTTCTTTGGTAACTTGAGAGGCCTTAGGCAAGGAACCCACTATTTCCATTTCTTCATCATCATGCTAGAGGTTTGATTAAACTAATCTAAAGGGAGAAAGATGGTAATTTGATTTTGATGTTTAGAGGAAATGCTTATAGTCCATCTCTGTCTTGCCTAAAATTCCTGAAGATATTCTCTTTCACAACTGCGAATGCTTGGATGTATTTGTCGTTGCTTTGAAGTAATGTTACCCAGATATTTCAAAATGGGTACAGTATCCGTGTCAGATACTTTAAATTCTGTATCTTTGCCATGTCAGGCCATATCCTTGGCGTATCTGGGTAACATAGTTTTGGAGCAATATTAAATCTCTGGGTTAACCTTCTCAAAACCAAAGTGGTTGGGTATTGGTTTGGTTTGACCTTGGCCTACCTTTGGGATACAATTCATTGATTTCTAATTGGGATCTGGTGGTGGAGGATGGTTTGAGATTGTAAATTCAAAGGAACTTGTTGTTGACGTTGCCCCAAGTGGCCTTCTGCACCCATAGGATTCCCTAAACTCAGGTTTTTACGGCAGCTACTTTTGTCATTGGTGCCCAGTAGGGTTGGTGCATTGCTTCGCTTAAACTCCCTTATGTTTGCAGTTTTCGTTCTTCTCCTTGTTTTATTCAGCCGTCCATGGGCTTGAGTGTTTTGTATCACTTGCTTTAATAAATTAACTAGAAAAAAGATCAGGACTTCTGTACTGTGCCAAAGTACCATGTAAATATAACATATACATACAGATATGGCGTTGATATGCAGATGTATCTGGATCTGTAGCTTTATCTTGGAAAAGATATGTACGTTTGTATGTATATTTGCACGTCTGCACATGTATGCTGTTAGCCTTTGAACTTTGAGTGCCTCGATTAATGTGTACTTTCATCACTGGCCCCAAAAGATCATTGTTTTAATTATTTTAATAGTTGTTTACAGCTTCGGTTTGTATTAATCATTATGTTTGCCTTTTCATCTATCAACTAACTAAGTTCACATATTTCATGCTTCCTCTTTTAAATTTGGCATTTAGGTTGCTGAGTTCAATGTGCAAGCAGCTCAACAAGGGATTGTCTATATTGATGAAGTTGATAAGATAACTAAGAAGGTCTTGCAATTATTTATCACATTGGTTGAGCGCATATTTGTCTTTAGATTCAAAGTATCATTATCTTATAAGTTCTTTGTGCAGGCTGAGAGCCTAAACATTAGTAGAGATGTATCTGGAGAGGGTGTTCAGCAGGCATTATTGAAAATGCTGGAAGGAACTGTAAGTGCATAATAGGTACACTTTAAGTTTAATTTGTTTATGCTATTTAAATTTCATTAACTGAACTTTTGATAATGGATTCTGGTTGTGCTTAAGCCTAACCTGTGTTTGTAGTGATTTGTACTTGTTTCTGTCTATTTGAATCACAGAAAAAAGTAAATGATGGATACTGGTTTTATATTTTTGCATATTACTAAGTTGCTCCATTTGACTTTGCGTTCGACTCATCTTGATGATGATCATAGTTGCTCTGCTGCACTGTTAGCTGTTTCTAACGTATGGCTTATAATTGGTGTGGAATTCATTTATACATTTGAATTTTTAACATGTACTTGATTGGTATTGGGTAGCCGAGATGAGGTTGTTGAGACGGATCCATGGTAAGACAAGGAAAGACAAAATTAAAAATGAAGGCATTCGTGAAAATATAAGAGTAGCCCCAAGAAGTGAACAAATGAGGGAAAGTTGATTGAGGTGGTTTGTTCATGTACAACGAAGACCAATGATAGTACCAGTGAAGAGGAATGAATAAGTCGAAGGTCTAAAAGGGAGAGGGGAAGGCCAAGACGGACGTGGATTGAGGTTTTGAGAGGAGATTTTAAGAAACTTGCCTTAACGGAAGAGATGGCTTTAGAGAGAATTGAATGGAGGAATTGGATTCATGCAGCTGACCCCATATCGTTGGGACTTATGGTCATCGATGACCTGATTGGCATTGGGATATGCATGATGGTTTCGGTCCGCCTTCGTAAGCACAAACAACTTTGCTGATTTCTTCTTCGAAGAAAGATATAAAGATGTAAATGTCCCACTGCTGAACACAAAATGCATCTATCCTTGTTAGGAAATATTAGCTTTTGTACATTTCGTACTGGATTATGCATGTATAGCTTCATGCCTCAGAGAATGAACTCAAAGTATGATCTTTGTAATCAAAGCTACTTAAGGAGTTGTTGAATCAACTGTATATTTATATTTCTGATGAAATTGGTAAAGAATGGTTGCCCTGGAAATCCCCTTGAAAGAACACGTGAGAAGAATATTTCACAGTGACAAGAGTTATTACTCTAAAAGTTTACAGTGAAAAGGGTAGTTACTCTTAATATTTTACAGTGACGGTAATAGTTGGGGCAAGACAGATGATTATGATGACGAGATGTCAAATTCTGAGTCTGTAGTTTTAACCAATAAAAACTGCAACTTCGATAATCCTAGTTTCAATTCCCATTTTATGCTATGTTTGGATGAATACTTTCCTCACGGTGGAGAGCTGGAAGGGGTCCCCCCTGCCTCTGTTGTTCCTGCGATACATTCATTGAAGTTGGGACCTACCATTGAATCTGTCTCATGAAGGAGATTGCTTCCTTTTGCTGGGTCCAATCCAGGAAATTGCCTGGCCCAATGAAATGATTTTAGCTCAATTGTCTTCTATGTAACAAGGACACCGACACGGGTGTCAGTGTTTGACACGACAACCTAAAAAAATCCGATACAGAGACAGTATTTATTAATATATATAAATGCTTAAAATTATTAATAAAATAGCAAAAAATAGAAAATAAAGAAGAAAATATTTTTTAGTTTATTGTTGTATTGAGGATGGAACACACCAACTTGCTTTTAGAATTCAATTTTATATTAAAAATTATTAAAACAAGGGTTGACATGGCCATACGTGTCCAGATGTATGTCGGGAAGTGTCGACACGCGTGTCCGGGTGTCGAGGTGTCCAACATGGCAAAAAACCCTAAAAGTGCAGTGTCCTTGTTACATAGCCTACTAAGTACTGAGGTGCAATTGTGAAAGGTAGGCAAATCCTTGGTGGAATATTGATTGCTAGTGAATGCAATGATTCAAGAACTAGAAGTGTAAAAGAGGGGTGTTTTGTAAGCTGGATGTGGAAAAAGCAAATGATCATGCCAATTGGAACTTCCCATATTTTCTTTTGGGTAGAATGGGGTATGGTCATAGTTGGAGGCGTTGGATCTTAGCTTACATCAAATCGGCGTCTTGCATCAAATTTGCCTCTTTCTCCATCATTTATTTCTGTTTCCCATATTTCTAGTTAATCACATTGTATTAGCGTCAATACCAGCAATTGTATCGGGTTTTGGGGGGTAGGGTTTATGTTCAGTACAGGTATTGAATCCATGCTCCTGAATACTACCCGAAACGTATGCCATAGCTGATTTTATATATCTTGAAGGATCAATATTAATTAGTATGAAATCCCATATCTCTTTCCAAGTGTTCAATGACACTCATGCAAGCATCTGCGTGATATGTTAATATTCGATAAATAACAAGAAAATTCTATAGTTCAGTTGACTTTCTTCTATAGACTGTGTACAGGGAATGGTTCAGATATTTTCATGCATAATTTGATTATCTTCAACCCTTGATTTGCTCTTTTATCAACTTTACAGTGTATACTGTGTGCATGCCTTTTCTTTCTATAACTCTCATACTTTCATGGGGCATATTGATTGGATGGATGAAGTACTCTTTGAAAAATGAGCAAGTTAAATCAGTTTCTGAAACCTTTATCATCTCTTCAGATGGTTATCTGAAAGTGGAACATTTTCTTCTTATCCAGATAGTGAATGTCCCTGAGAAGGGGGCTCGCAAGCATCCTCGTGGTGATAACATTCAGGTATAGTGACGGAATCATTTCTTATAATTTTATGCATCTGGTGTAAGAATGTTCTTGTTATTGCATCATTAGAACTAGTTATGTTCATTATATTTCTTAATGACAATATTTTGTTAGTCTCTTGTGGCATTCATAATCATATATTATCATTATTTCCATCAAACCCTCAGTTCCGTATAGTCCCTGGCAAATGGCAACACTGTTCTTCCCCTTCAAGCTTAGGAGAAGTTTCCTTTTATGTCACCTTTCCAGTTAGTGCGGCCTTTCCATATTTCGAGTACTTGTTACGTACCATAAAATAGGAACAGTTTTGGAAATATGCTTGCAGTGGCCTTGTTAAATATTCATGGTATTCATTACTTGTGCAGGCTCCAGATGCTAGGATCTGAAACTTTCAACATGGTCAAAATTAGCTATAATGAAAATATTTAACTCTCTGGATGGAAAAGTCTGAAAATCACTGGACTTGTCTCACCATTCTTTTTTGGTAGGTAATGAAATTTGTGAGATTACAGACACCGATGACCAAAGAAGGGGCGACCCAGTTATGAAGGACAAAATAACAGAACCAGACAACGTCCCATGGCGACCTTGTGTTCAATATTGCAGAAGGTAAGACCATAACACATTTCAATGAAAGGAGAATCAACAGAAAGCCTTTCAAATTTGATGGAAGTTCCTTGGGCAGCCAGAGGTCCTGCCACGGTAGGAGATGTAAGAGGTACAAAATGAGAGAAGACCTTTCTCACCCTCTCGTTCACACCTATAAAAACTGCGGGTTCCCATAAGGAAAAATCCTTTTTTCTTGTATAGTTTATCATACTACGTCTTGGGCATTCTGCAAAGAGCCTAATGTTAAAGGGAGTCTCAAGAGACATTAGTAGTTGGATTGTTGGGTCAGATAATCACCCTTGGAGGTTGGCAGATCCCACTGAAGGAACCAGATAACTTTGCAAAGGAAGAAACATCTTCAATCACATCCTTTAGAAGGTAAAAACGGAGATGGACATCCCATTGCTAAAGATGGCGTCAGTTGGAATTTTTCGTAGTTTTGAATACAAATCCCAAGTGTACCCACTGTTCTTATCCTATTTTTTGTTCGATTTGCCTATCGTCAGCTTAGTATCTTCTGTTTTCGGTTGTCTAAATTAGTGCATTTTTGTTATATGTGCCATTCAAATTGTTTTGGATGTGCTTGCAGCATGTGTCCCAGGTTTTATAACACATGAGATTCATAAATTGAGCTGGCTATTGGTGCGGTGAGATTCTTACATTTTTCCTAAGTAAAAAAGAGAAAGTTTACTAACTGCATTTGGATTCTAAATTTTCAAGGCTGGGCCATCGGGTACAGTTAGCTATTCTCGAAACCTGGAACTTTCTAGATTGAAGGGTCTTAAAAATCAGTGTTTGGCGGCTAAAAAAGAAACCAAGGGTCAAATGACTGCCCGGTACAGAAAAGACGAGACTCATTTAAGGTTCAAAATGACCATTTGTGCAACGGCACAAAAGCAAGATCTTACTAAAAACAACAAGTAACAAATATTTCAGTAAGATCTAGAAGTTCCAACTATATCAATGTCTTCTCCTACTAATTTCTGCTGTTGCACTTGATCATCCATCATCAATTCAAGCGAAAAGAGATTAAGAGATAACTTTGAATTTGAAACAGAATCTGCGTTACCTGTGCTTGAGAAAGGTTGGAGGGTATTAACATTGAATCTTTTCACTTCTTAATTGGGACTGTAGTTTCTTATATTTTGGTGGTTTCTTGGATCTTTGAGCAAATTCCAGTAGTTAGTGAAGACTGAAGAGATGCTGAATTGATTGAGGACCTAGAAGAGTGGGATTAGGAGGGTTACAGAAGGCCCCTATGGCCTTGTAACCTTATATTATGCCAATGAATCAATGATCTTATGAACTGGAATGGACCCAGTAAGAGAAATTGGAGATTGATCATCTTGGTAAATCACCATAAACCCATGAGTAATGGTCTGAAACCAGCTTTATTCCGTATAGATAGGATCCCGACAAATTTTTTCCTCTCTCTTAAGGAGGAAAGAAAATTGGGAACAAACTCTGGCGTTTCATTTGGACACATTGTAATTTATGAATCCGTTTCGAAACTACAGTTACTCTGTTTCCTCATAATTTTCTTGTTTTGCTATCATCCCTCAACTCAATTTTCCTTCATTTTTGTAAGTTTCACCTTGCTTTTCTTTGGTATAATAATTGATGAAAGAGTGGTGTAAGCTATTCGACTTGTACATGTATATGTGAGTCTGATGCAGATGATTGGGTGCTTGATATGGCCATTCCAAGACGGCCAATTAGTGCACATGGCATACAAATGTATTGAAGTTTTTAAGTACAATAGTTAAATATATAACAACCGAATTAAGTAATTTGATAAGCAAATGTGCCTAATTTGGAAAATTTATACAGAAAGTAAAATTAAACCACAACTAGTAGGAAAAATACACCAATACGGTGAGTCAGTGACAAAACGCATAAACAGAAACAGGAAGAACAAGAACTGTAATACACATACAAAAAACAACAATATGAGAAGGTAAAAAAAAGGCAAAAGATCTGCTAAGCAAAAAAAAGTGAAAATCCATAATAATTAGGAGAATTCTATTTTTTTTTTTTTGGAAGTGAAAAAAAAAATCATAAACTGACATGAATAATAAAACAGAAAAGCTTTCTGGAAATAACATAGAGAAATGAATCGTAACAAGTGGATAGGGTTATTTACAACAGATGAAAGAAAAAAATAGATGTGATTTTTTAAATCCATGTTAGTTTATATCTAAGCATGTTTAGCTATTGATGTCATAAATCAGGTTGCTGATACCTATAAAAAGAAATCTGACACTCAATGAAAATACCTGACAGTTGTGATATTATGTCTCTATGTGTCAAAGTGTGTAGCAACTTGTGTTGACACCGATGTCAGTGTTGATATGTATCAACACTCGTTTCTATAGTTGAGTCTGTTGGGTATATAGTAGGTATGCATTTATTGTGCTTGAGCTCCAGAAAAACCAATAATATCAGGCAATATTTGAAATCTTTGTTGACAGGCATGTATACACCAATATGTATCTACACCAGAAAACCTATAACTGTCTTGTAAAAATTGAAATGTTCATGAAGTCCCTCTTGAGCTAGGCTTCCTTTCGTTAAAATGCCTGGTTGCCCTGTTTCTTTGAGTAAGCAGTCTGAATAATGAAGTGGACTGATACTTATTGCTTAAGTCTTTAATAATTCTACTTGAACCCTAGAATGCTGAGATTTCAAACCATATGTTTTTTAATGCTTGTGCATTTCACCATTATTTTCATGGTAGCTCTTGCTTTGCTAATATAATCTTTTCATCATCGTTGTGATGTGCAGATAGATACAAAAGATATCCTTTTTATATGTGGTGGAGCCTTTGTCGATTTGGAAAAGACCATTTCAGAAAGGTAATACCATTTTCTGATTTTATTTGTTGGCTGTAATCCTTTATGAAATAATTTTGTGTACAATGGAGTTTGAGAAACATTAAAACTTATCACCACTGTTCACTAGACGACAAGATTCTTCTATTGGCTTTGGAGCACCAGTTCGTGCAAACATGAGAACTGGCGGACTAACTAACGCTGTTGTGGTATCGTCCTTATTGGAATCGGTGAGAATCAGGACACTACTCGGCTAAGAAAACAGGATTCCTAATCATTCTAGATTTTGAACATGTTAACATTCTTCAATCAGGCTTCTGCAAAACTAATACTTGTAGAGCTTCGTTTTTAACCCGAATCCTTTTAAAAAATGTCTGAAAGTTGCTTTTGTTTATTTCTAGGTTGAAAGTGGTGATCTTATTGCATATGGTCTCATACCAGAATTCATTGGACGCTTTCCAATCCTAGTTAGTTTGTCAGCTCTGAATGAGGACCAACTTGTTCAGGTAACGGTTATTTTTTATTTTTTTATTTTTTATAGTATGTGTATTTGTATTGATGAAATGGGAGAGCCCTACGGTTTACGACAACAGAGGAGGTCCAGACAAAGGACCAAAGAAAACAAAACAGACAGGTCAAGAGCTTAAAGTATCACTGATGAGCTCCTCCCATCTAAATACAAAAACATCAAGATAGCAGCCTCTAAATTCTGCAAGAATAGAAGATCAGTTATTCATCAAGGTTTTAACATTTAGGACTACTGCAAGAATATTCTCTTTTCCTTTAAGAATATGCATATTCCTCTCTTCCCAAATGGCCCACATAAGAGCAAATGGAAGTACACCCCAAAGAATCGACCATGAGCGCCAAAAGCATCCAAGGACCATCCTTGGAAAATGTCAAGACGTGCTCAGGAACTACCCAACAGATACCAAATAGGAAGAATAAAATTTGCCACACCTCGTTGGTGAACCGGCAATGAATAAGCAAATTGTCTACCGATTCAGCACTGTACTTGCACAAGTAGCACATTAGACAGAATCTTGCCCGTTCTTATGAAGTGGTTCATTGTCGAAATCTTATCTTGGATTGTTGACCAAGTGAAGAAAGCACCTTTGGTGGGTCAGAAGCACCCCATACAAAGGAGGCTGGGAAATGAACTGGTCCCAATGGAACTAGGTGCAAAAAGAATGACCTCACCAAAAAAAAAAAGCCTCTCAGGTTCCACCTCAACACTCTCCTGTCCGCCTCATCTAATGCAACGACTCCCTCTCGACGAGGAGAGAAGCACATTTATCCAACTCCCGATCATTCTAAAGCTCAAATTCCAAGAGACGTTATCCTCGGCATTGACAACAGTCCTCCACGAGAGAATCTTGGAAATCAGAAATAGAATAGAGTAAGATATGCAAGCTGGAGCGAATTAACCCTACACCAAGGTGCGGTTTTGGGAGGACACAAACCTACTTCCATATTTACCAACCCCAACCAGACACCACAAGCTCACCTGTGCCTCCCCAAATCTCCACAGCCACTTGCCTCATAAGGCAATATTCATGTCCTTGAAATGGCAAATGCCAAGAACACCTCTCTTCTTTGGCTTATAGATTTTCTCCTAGCCAACGAGATGGCACTTATGGGTGCCACCTTTCCCTTTCTAGGAAATCTCTTATTAACTTTTTAAGCCTATTGGCTACATTAGCCGGTATAGCGAAAAGGGATAGAAAACGAATAGGAAGGCTAGAGTGCTCTTAATAATCGCGATCTTACTGCTTTTCGAGAGATATCCCTTCTTCCATAGTGTGAGTTTTCTTTCAAATATCTCTACCACCGGGTCCCAAATGGATGTCACTCTGTAACTTGCTTCTAGTGGGAGCCCTAGGTATGTAGTAGGAAGCCGTCCCACTTTGCAGCCCAGACTTACGACCAATTTCATTTCTTTCCCTTGGTGGATTTTTTCGTGTGTGTGATGGTGGGAGTGGGGTTTGGAGAGATTTTAGGGAAGGTCAGGTATAATTTAGCGAGTTTCCTTTATTTGGTTTTATCTGTAAGTTGCAGCAATCATTAGCTAGATGTTGACACGTGTCTTGGTGTCGGACATTGATATGACGTGTCAGGCATTCCTCCCCCCATCCATAAACTCGATATGCCAACACATTCGTATATTTGTCTTATATCAAGATATATATTTTTTGGAAACTTCATTTCATGTGAAGTATTGAGAGAATGCATTTAGAAAGAATGCGGAGGTCCTGAGTTCAAATCCCTTCTTGGGGCCACCCCATGGGATTTATCCCGGTTTTACCTGGCACGTGTGGAAGGGGTACACCAGTGCCTCGGGGGACTAGTCGGATGCTCTAAGAGGCCCGGATACCCTCGGTGCCAAAAAAAAGCTGTTATACATTAAAATATATAAGCAAATAAATAATAGGTAAAAGCAAAAAAAATTGATAAATTATTTTTTTTGAAAAAGAGCGTCGATGTGTGTTTAACACATGATTACATGGTGTTGGACATGGCAAATTTTCTGAAAAATGGGTGTTCTTGTTACATGGATTATATTGAATGGTCAGATTTTGCTAGTGTCAACTCAGCTGGGTTTACATGTTCTCCTGGGATTCGATTAGCAAACCAAACTGCAACTACTTATAAGTTGCACCTTGTCAAAAGATCTTTACACAAAAGGGGGAAAAATCGCTTATATCGTAATTCATCGTCAAATTAAATAAGTAGACATGCATCCAAATTGCGTAGACTTTCAGCTCTCATCAAAAGTCTCAATTTTCAATCTTTCAAATTGCGTAGACATGCATCTCATGTCATCCGTGTTAGGTGGTGTTCACGTTGAAAACACTACCATGGAACTTTTTCCTATAATAATTGTATGTCAAGAATTGCTTATTATAGAATGTTAAGTTTATGCTTCTTACTTGAAAGCATAATCAACTCAAAACCTTGAAAAAAGCAAAGATAAAGAAAATAGACTACAAATGGTTCCCTTGTCTATAGAATACTTGTACATTTTCTTGTTCCTAACTCTAACCACTTAGGAGTTCTTTATTAGAGGTGTATCAACTCCTTTTTAAGGATTTAATGGTCCTTTTAAGTTGGAATATTAAAGAGAAACAATAAAATTCAAAAGACTAAAGAAACGACCCATGGTTAATGGTAGAACTATGTTAAAATGATCTTATGTCTTTGTGGAAAGACATGCAAGAAACATGTTATAAGTTTGTTTAATTAGTAAAAACAACCTCTGATTTTCTTTTTTGTACTGTTTAACATTTAGGAAAAACCAAAAGTACAAATATAGGATTCATTGTTTTAACCTGAAAATGTGCACCATGATTTTATTCAACTTGTAAGATTCGGAAGAATTGGAAGATTCAAGTTGTCAATTGTACTCGAATCGTTAGATTCACAATAAAACTTGAAAGCCAAACTATCGATTTTCCAAGTTTTGAACATTGCTTTCTCCTTTTTGCTTCATAGGAAACTAACATAATTTCTGTTTTATTATTTTCTACTATAGGTCCTGACGGAGCCCAAAAATGCGCTCGGTAAACAGTACAAGAAAATGTTTAGTATGAATAATGTAAGTGTTTGTTTGGTCCTTTGGGTCCCCTAGCCATGAATTTTGATGCTATTTTTGGTGACAGTCATCAGGTTCAGTTGAGATGAGCTACACCTCCATGTGGTAGTTGTTAATGCCGTATCACATTTCAGGTCAAGCTACATTTTACAGAGAACGCTCTAAGACTAATTGCGAAGAAAGCAATGGCCAAGAACACCGGTGCACGAGGTTTAAGGGCCATATTGGAAAGTATTCTTACCGAAGCGATGTATGAGGTATTCATGGGCCTCCACTCTTATTTCAACTACTGAAAATAGTGATGCATTTAAAATGTTGAGAGAATCCTCCTTGTTGAAGCCACCTCACCATCCCCTATTTGGATACTTGGTCTGTGGATTCATGTGGCTTTCAAACCATATTTGCACGCGCGTGCTTGTTTTATAACACAATTCCCTAACGGAAGCCTTTATGTGGACTCATCCTCAGATTCCAGATGTCAAGACAGGAAAGGACAGAGTAGATGCAGTTGTAGTTGATGAGTATGCAGTTGGCTCAGTCGATGTGCAGGGAAACGGAGCAAAAATTCTTCGTGGAGATGGTGCATTGGAGCAATACATTTCTGAAACCAAGTTGAAGATTCCAGTGGTATGTTTCTATATTGTTCTTTTATGACACTTCCTTGTCCACTGATGATAGCCAATTGTCAGATCACATTGTTGACATATACAGAAACGGTCTGTGTCCACGAAACAATGGATCAATTTTTATATACATAGATATGAAACTAAATGATTATGGTAAAATTGGTTGGGTCAATTTTGGCATCTGAGATCTCCTAAGTGGGACCTGCGGAGTGATGATCCAATTCTGCACGTGCCACATGTTAGGAGGGAGATCATTCTTTGGGTATCTCTATTGGGACTCCCGTTGTCATTTTTGTAAACTTAAGAAAAAAATTAAGGGCGTGTTAGTGGTATTAGAATTTGCCAAAGTACTTGTTTGAATATTTTTATATGAAACCCTAGTTGACTGCCTCTAAGATTGACATGGGTTCAAGTAGTCAGTAAAGTTCTCCAACTCAGAGTTGATTGACCTGTCATACATGTTTGCAGGGGAGTGGCGAGGTGGTCGAGGGGGAGTCGTTGGAGGGAGAATCAGAGGTCTCTTCAAGAGCCATGAGCATGTAATGCCGCTACCTCCACAGGTACTGTTAACATGTGTAAAATCTCTCTATATATGTAAGTCAGCATTGAAATTTGGTGGAATTATCCCCGTGTAAAAACGTCAAGGCTTCTTGTTCAATGGAAAAAGGGAAAAAAAATAATGTAACATGCTAATTGTAGCAAACAGTTGTATAAAACATTTCTCATTTTGGTAAGGGGGCTAATTTACACAACCGAAGTCATAGGTAATTTCTTTCCTTTCCTCTTTTTCTATGTAATGTGAAAAGAGAATACAAGGCAGGTCCATCTACAATGGCCAACTTACATTGGAGAACATGGATGTCGTCTTAATGCCACGATTTTGCGACAAAGCCCGCCTTATTATTTACTAACCTTGGTAGACACGAAAACTAGATGTTCAATGATGAAACCAAGTGCTGGATTTCTTTGATAATATGGAAAAATTCCCATGTTCCCTTCTTGTCGGATGCCTATAAGCGTCTTTTAATTGTTCCTGCAAACAGAAAGTTTTACTTTGAACCCATTTTGGAGGGGGGCAAACAATCTAGCTACTTTGAACCCATTAGTGTAGTAGGACACTTGAATTGATTCAATCGAAGCGTGTATGAGAGTTACGCCTCTTATAATGCAGACGTCTCATGCTGCAAACTGAAGTGAAGGGTGCTCATTGAGCTGTAAAACCATAGTTTTTCAAGTTAGGAGGAATAGGATAGGATCCTAGATCCTATCGATGACTAACTTTTCAAGGGGGGGAGTCGATCTCTTCAAATATATTTTCTTATTTCTCTCCACTCTAATCACTTAGGCTGTGTTAATTTGGTAGGGGATCTTGATTGATAACAAGTGTTTTTTTTGGGTCACAACAAGGTGTTCACCTTCGAAGACACAGTGGAGCTTGAGGACACGTGAACGTGTACATTGAAGGTTCACCCTCCAACCCAAATGGGCTTAGCCCACCAACGTGAGGCCTACTTTTGATGTATTGGCCCACTTTACATATAGCACATGTATGATCTACCAACACCCCTCTATTATGTGGAACCTACATACATATTATGTGGGGCCCATATGATTTATCGACCCCATTAATATGTCGGGCCCACATGATCTATCAGCTACTTATTATATGCGGCTCAACAAACCATCAATCTTTGTTCTTATGTTGGGCCTGCGTGATCTATCAGCATTTGTTCTTATGTGGGTCCCACATGATTGATCAATCCCGTCATTATGTGGGACCCACATGATCTAATCAACCCTCATTATTATGTTGGACCCACATGATCTATCATCATTCGTTTTTTTATGTTGGGTCTACATGATCTACCAACCCATCATTGTGTCCATATGATCTATCAACTCGCAGTATTGGGTGGGGTCCATGTGATCTATTGACCTGGTTATTATGTGGGACTCATACGATCTATCATCATTTGTTCTTATATGGGGCCTACATGATCTATAAACTCACGTTATTCGGTGGGATCCACATGATCTATAAACTCCCGTATGTCCGATCTTGAAAAGCTCGTCGCAATTGAAGCACAGGCTCTCTTCGCTCCATTATCTCGGCTGGACAAATGCAACAAGTTGGAGGAAGTATCGGAGGAGCCATAGTGTCCAAGGGAGGTGTATTGTCGTTGGGACCGTGAGAGGACTAGGCAAAGGCCGCATGGCTAGTTTTTGCAAGCTGTGTTTCTCTTCATGAAGCCTAGCGATGCCGATTGCTTGCCTTTGGGAAGTTGGATAGGACTGGATGTTGGCCACATGGCCTTTTAAATCATTGACGAAACAACCCATGAAACAACCCATGTCAATGACTCCTTCGAAGTTCGAACACCCCTTAATATGGCAAGCAAGCCACTCAAACTACGTTTGGTAAGCGATAATTACCTTCCGACCCTCCGTAGTTTTGTAATATACTAGTGGGTGGCTCATGCCCTCGACGCTTTGCGACAAATCATTTACCAAGATTTGGGTGTGAGAGGCTAAGATTGACTGTCCATTTGAAAGATAAGATCTCGGTCGTTCTTTGTTGAAACCTATAAGAGGGGGTATAAGTGGGGAGACAACCACTATGTTTTGTTATATAGATAAATGTTGCTACCTTCAATCTATTAATATTCCAACCCGTGAGGCCCAATCCAAAACATTGGCCGCGACATCATATTGCAAGGAAAATCTATTTCGAGGTTGTGAGATTAAATCAGTTGTGTTCCCACGGTCTTCTCATTTGAAACGTTGGATAAAGCCTCCAATTTGATTGGTCTTTCCTTCGATTCAACAAAGATCCCAATCCGGATCGCCGGATTCAGAATGGGATCGGCCGAGACTTTGAACCATGGTGCGAGTTTGTATTGGTGGTTGGGATCCCACGTGGCTCATATTGTGGTCCACGAGCAATGTCTGTCAACAAAGTTCTACATCGATTTTAACCATCCAAAATAGGGATTTTGAACTTCATTTTACCATGCATAGGAAAATCAAATACTTCACATTTTTTTTTTCCTTTATTGAATTGTCTATGTAACAAAACAGCGAAGTTGTCTTATCTCTTATCTTATCTTATCCGATTTCAACAAAGAGTGACTAAGATCTTATCCTCCAAATGGATGGTGGATTTCAGCCACTCACACCCAATTTTTGGCAAGCACTTTGCCAGATAGTGCCGTGGGCACGGGCCACCCACTAGAAACATCGAGCCATTTGATTTTAAGTTTGATCTTGAGCACACATTTTTTCTCCATTATCTTACCAGTGAAGATAAAAATGAAGAAAATTTAGCAACTTTATTCTTTTTTCATAAAATAAATTAAAATAAAGAACCAAGTTTTAAGAACTTGTGAACTACAATCACCAACTCCCAGTGGGAGGGAATGCTAAAAAAAAAAAAAATTAAAAAAGGAAAAATCCCAAAATAAAGAAATTTCCCTAACTAAAGCAAAGAAGTAGTTTATTTGGGGTCGGAGTTCGTGAGGAGGTTGCGAGCAGTTGACATGGTTGGGAGGGCTGGAATGGCTCCCTTCTGGGTGGTACAGATGGCCCCACAAGCATTAGCGAATGAAAGTGCTTCCTTCAGTTTCTTTTCATCCTCCAAGATGGAAGTGTCATTGGCAATTGAGAAGAGAATTGATCCAACGAAGGCATCTCCTGCTCCTGTTGTATCCACCGTTTCCACTGAGTATCCACTCACCTTCCCTTTGAAGCTCTGCAAATACATCTAGGGTTATCAACCATCGAATATAAGCATATCCAAATCCAAATCTAAAAAAAATATTCCAATCTGATTAATTTATTGGATATCCGATCGGGTTCGAAAATCGGATTTCATGAATCCAACGGTGGTTTTGCTTTGGTAAAAAGTGAATGCCAGCTCAGCACTATCAACCACCATTGGATTCTCGGAATCCACAGCCAAGGGTACGAGTGAAATTACAAATCCCTTGAGCCTGACCCTATTCGGATATAAAAAATTATTCGAATCCAAATCCGATATCCAAAATTTTCAGATAATATCCAATTATTCGAATACGAATCCAAATATCCATTGACACCCTTAAAATTTGAAAGTAATTTGTAGTGCCCCCTTATACTTTCAAACTTTATGATTACCCCCCTTGACCTAGTTTAAGGGTGGTTGACTTTTGTTAAAACGAACTTGAACGTTAGTCAAATGATGATTAAATTGCTTTCCTACGACCTAGCTAGTTTTTTTTGGTACTTGTAGTTTTAGTCAATGTTTAATGAAGCTGAGACAAAGTATGGAAATAAACCAAAAGGTAAAGGGTACTTTAGTCATTTTAGGTTGGATTTGGTCAAAGAAAAACCTTAGTGAAGTATCTGCAACCCTTCTCTCCGTCAGTGACCAGCAGCAACTTCAATCCTTCGTACCACAGCGACATAACAACATCCTCCTTTGTGGCATCTCCTTCTGTAAGGAACGCCACCTCGTCATCACTAACCTGCGCCACCATTGACCCAACAATGTAAACAAACGCCCCTTATGCATGTTAGCAAATGAAGGAACACAAAATAATAATGTGCGCTAGCTAACCTTGATAACATGGGCTTCTTTCCAGATGCTCTTGATACCCTTTCTGGCAGCCTCAGGAGATGGCCAAAGTGGCAAACGGACATTGGGGTCGTAGGAAAGCAAGATACCAGCATTCTTAGCTGCTTTCATGGCGGCCATGTGAGCGGAGCGACAAGGCTCCGAGATCAAGCTGATGGAGCCATAATGGAAGATCTTGGCTTGCTTGATGAGACCCATGTTCAGCTCCGATTCCTTTAATAGCATGTCCGCACTTGGGTTCCTGTAGAACATGAATTCCCTCTCCCCATTCTTCTTCAAGGTTACGAACGCTAGCGCCGTCCTTGCGTGCGTGTCGAAGCACACTCCTTCGCTCTTCACTCCATTCTGGTTCAGTATGTCCACCAACATGTGCCCGAATTCGTCGTCTCCGACCTGCACCCAAAAATAAGATTATTTGATTTCTAGTCATTGGATATGAGTATTTTTATTCATCATCGTGGACTTAATATTCATGGAATCGATCGATCATGCACCGAATCAGAAATGCAGCGCATGTTAGCTTTTTAGATCAAGATCCGTATAGTCAGCTAACATGCGCACGATCAAGATCCATATAGTCCCCGCACAATATAGAAGATTTGATCACTTGGCTCCCGTACGTTGGTGATTTATCCAAAACCAACGCTTAAACGTAGGATTTAGCGTGGTGAGGGCCAAAAGAGGAGAGAGAGAGAGAGAGAGAGAGAGAGAGAGAGAGAGAGAGAGAGAGACCTTGCCGATGAAAGCAGAAGCACCACCGAGCTTTGCAATGGCGCAAGCAACATTAGCGGGAGCACCACCGGGAGCTTTCAGGAAGCCACCTGACTCAGCAAGAGAAACTCCAGCGATGTCAGGAACGAAATCGATAAGCATCTCTCCGAACGACACTATCAATGGCTGCATCACTGAGTTCGTCATCTCTGATCTCTTACAAGTTCCGACCAACAAACAAACACAGAAAAGAGAGAGAGAGAGAGAGAGAGAGAGAGAGATGAGAGAGAGATGGTAAAGAGCAGAGCTGAGACGGGTATTTATAATGAACTCAATTCCTAAATAAAGGGGAAAGAGAGAGAGAGAGAGAGTTATCCTTTCAGATGGATTGATAGATCCCAACAACCTTTTTTCTTTATCCACTATATCCTTGATGATCGATGATCTAATGATCTATCGACAAGAGCCGTTCAATAAGTTGATTGATCAAATGTGTTGGCTTGATTTGGGAAGGGAGCACCATTACCAATTCTCCTGAGAAGTATATTTCCACTATTTACTTCTCAAATTAAACTTTGACCCGATCGTACTACGAGTGTTGGAAATCTCGGAGAGATTTTTACACGATTTGGTGATGTGGTTGTTTCTTAATCTCCTTCTTTCTTGCTTGCTTTTTCCAACCATTATCCACTCACTTCAGCTGATTTACCGAAGTTTTTACACGTGGCATGCATGCATGCCTGCATTGCATCAGTAAAACTTTCCTGACCGTCCAAGGTCAGGGAAACCCATGACAGCACACAATATGAGCCACGTGGCATATTGGATGTTTAGCCAATCCCTAGGTGCACCTACAAAAACAAAAAATCAGCCTGATTATTGATTTCAAACCTTTGGATCCTTTTATCCCAAATAATGGTTAATAATGACTTTAATCCAACGTTTAGAAATCACAAACAGTTTGATTTTTGGTTAATTTGTAAGTCTAAACATCCATTCAGTCACTATATTCTAAGAGTGTGCCACGTGGCTCATATTGTGGGCGGTCAGTGGCTTTCCTTAATGTGGACGTGCAGGTCAGACAAGTTTTACTCTCTGCCATGCAGCTAAGGGCCGTTCGTTTATTTTTTTCACAGGGTACATGTTTTAGGACACGACAATTTGAAACATTTGCATGTTAAATGTGCACAACTTCGGATGTATGACGTTTGAAAGGACTCAACAAATTGCGCGTAAAAATCGATTATATGCATTTATTTGCGCAAATGATGGTGAATGTTACACCTGATTTGGTGCATATCATTATATTGTATAGAACTATACATACACGTTTCAACTTGCTACGTGTACTCGAATATTTTTAGGGACCGGATATTGCTACCCACAGTTTCTATGAAACCACCTACAATATCATGCCACCCATCATATCTTTTTTTTACAAACACACCTCTCCCTGTTTTGTATGATGCCACCCACCCTAAAAAAACTAAAAGAAGAAGCGCCCTGTCTTGCCAGCAACTGCCTCTCTCTCTCTTTCTCCCCTCAACACGAGAGAGAGAGAGAGAGAGAGAGAGAGAGAGAGAGAGAGAGAGAGAGAGAGAGAGAGAGAGAGAGAGAGAGAGAGAGAGAGAGAGAGAGAGAGAGAGAGAGAGAGAGAGGGGGGAGGTGGTGGTGGTGGTGGCCATGGTGGTAGTGATGGCGGGCCACCTCCTCTTCTTCTTGTGGTGGTTTTTTTTTCCAAAGGTGGGTGGCATGCATAATAAAAATTGGGAAACAATTGTCATTAAAATTTCTTTTGGTTTTTTTTTGTTCAAGTGGGTGGCTTCATAGAAATTGTGGGTGACAATATCCGGTCCCTATTTTTATATGTTCTAAATATACATAGTCCCACCTGATCCAATGGACCCAATACCTTGATCTAAGGCCCAAACCAATAAGTTAGGATCTAGGCGACTAACATTGAACATAGCTGATCTAGATACTTACTAAGGATCGAGTCATTAATTATCAAATAGGATTCGAATGATAGTTTATCAAATCCAATGGACCTAATACCCCGATCCAGACCCAGTGTTATTGGATCGGATCATTGGGCTGACCCGATCCACTGACAGCCTATTATAAGTGCATTGTCACAGGCCCACAAATCAATCCCGATTCAAGCCCATAATCAAGCATGTTTTTTTGGACTATTCCCTACCATCCAAGATCTTCCAGAGAGTTCCAAGAACCATCTAATAAAGGAAGATTCTAGACACTCTTATGTAAATAATGGTGTACGTACATATAGAAATTATGTAGAGAACTCTAGAGTGTTCCTAGCAGATAGATCATCGCCACTTGGCACGATCCTAACCATTGATGTCAAGGCTCATGCCTATATAAAGGGGTAAGCCCCCTCATTTGTAAGCATCCAAGAATTGAGTAGCAATATAAGATTCCTCATTCTCTGAGTTCTCTTGTATCTTTGTGTGCTTTTTGAGTGAGAGTAGTGCTTAGGCAAGACCAAGTCCTAAGTCACTTTGCGGAAAGGCTGACTTGAGCTAGGAAATGAGCGATTAATTCAAGTGCTCTACAGTCTTTAGCAAGGGTCAAAGACTAAGTCCGTAACAAGTCGTATCAGAGCGACCTCAAGAAGACACCATGTCAATGATCACCGAAGAGACAAGGGGAGGTGATGGGTAAAATCCTACCCCTAATGCCAACCAAAAGGGGATGAGGAGGGAGAAGTCCCAAGCCATCTTTGCTGCTTTTGAATCCAGGCTTGCTAAGATGGAGCTTGTCATGGTTGATGCACATGACAGGTTCGAGGAGATAGGCATAGGCATGGAGGACCTCAAAATGGGAGTTAAAGAACTCAAGGGGAGCATGTTGTCCACGATGAACGAACTAGTTCATGATCAACAACAAGAGATTGACACCTTCCAAGCTCATGTGATGGGGATCGTCGAGGCCTTGAAGGAACAAGTTGATGAAATGCGAGGCGATTGGGCCTTGTAGAAAAAGGCCATGGCCAATGAAGGCATGGTCACACATGGGATGCCCAGGATCAAGACACCGAAACCCAAGAATTATGGCAGGTCAAGGGATGTCAAGGAGCTAGATAACTTCTTATGGACTATGGAGCAGTACTTTGCGGCTATCTCCTTACGTGATGAAAAGACCAAGATTCGGACAATCATCATGTACCTCACCGACATCGCTACCGTATGGTGTAATCGTCATGCAGATATGGAACGAGACACATGCACGATCGACACTTGGGAGGACTTCAAGAAGGAGATCAAGAGGCAATTCTACCTTGAGGATGCGGAGCACAAGCAAGGAAGAATCTCAAATGATTGAGGCACACCTGGTCTATCCGAGACTACGTGAAGGAGTTCTCAACCCTTATGTTGAAGATCCTTGACATGCCAGATAAGAAGATATTATTCAACTTCATGGATGGTGTTCAACCATGGGTAGAACAAGAATTGAGTTGAGTCATTGAGAAGTGCAAGACCTCGCTAGTGCTATGGCCGCGGCTGAGTAGCTAGTTGAGTTCAAGAAGGGGGACTCATCCAAGCCAAAATCATCTAAGGGTGGTCATGCCAAAGGTGGGGGAGATATGCCATCAAGTCACAAGGAGGGGCTGTCCAAGCCATTCAATCCCAAGTATAGCATGATTGGGAATGGTGGCAAAGGAAGAAAATGACCATTCTAAATCAAAAAGAACTAATTATTTTCTTTGTGATGGGGATCATTGGGCAAGGGATTGCCCATAAAAGAAAACATTGAATGCCCTTGCAACCAAAATGGATGACAAGGGAGATGACAACGACAAGGAGCCAATGATGGGATCCCTACGACTTCTCGATGCTAGAAAGAAGCGGACCAAGTCACCCAAGGCAGTCAACAAGGGGCTCATGTATGTGGAAGCCCACATCAATGGGAAGCCTACTCAGGTCATGGTGGACACCGGGGCAACCCATAACTTTATCTCGATGGAAGAGGCAAAGAGACTGGGGTTGAAGACATCCAAGGAAGATGGCAGGCTCAAGGCTGTGAACTCACAAGCCAAACCCATCCATGGCACAGTTCGTGGGGTAGAGTTCCGTATCGGAGCATGGAAGGGAACAACCAACTTATCTATGGTTCCTATGGATGATTTCCAAGTGGTACTATGGATGGAGTTCCTACGGAAGGTTAGGCCGCCATTCCTCTGCTGTTTGTAAACTCAGTTTGCATCATAGAGGAGGGAGCTCCTTGCTTGGTTTCTGCAGTCCAAGGAACCAAGACAGTAACAAAGATGCTCTCGGCGCGGCCCTACAACTTTCAAAGGGATTCAAGAATGGTAAAACTATTTACATAGCTTCTAGGGATCACAGGGAAGCTGCATTACACTTTAGGGGCTGAAACATGACAAAGAATGGACTGAAATAGGTTTCAGCCAGCCTGCATGAGGTATAGGGATGACGACAGCAACGATTAGCATCTGTGGAGATGGTGAGGGTAGTCCTTAGGGCCTATTGGGCTATTGGCTGCAAGATTAGGGCATTTAGGAACTGATACAGGTTTCAAGCTATTACAGGTGGCAACAGCAGTATATAGGAGGTTATGGGTGGCGGTTGCAAATCTGATGCATATAGAAGGTGGGTACAGATTTAGGGGCCGTGGTAGGTGATGTCAGCAGTTGTAGGGTAATAGGGGCTTACGGTTGTAACTCTAGGGGCTATAGGTGCTGGAAAAATCTGAAAAGAACCTATAGAAGGAGGTGGGTACAGATTTAAGGGCTGTGGTAGGTGATGTCAGTTGGTGTAGGGTAATAGGGGCTGACGGTTGTAACTCTAGGGGCTGTAGGAGCTGGGCAAATCTGAAAAGAACCTCCATTGATGGTTCGATTTGGGTTCTTACAAGGTTTGAAAGTTACGACTGCCAGTTTTAGGGCCATAGGAGATGACTGTTGCAGATCTAGATTGATGGAAGTAGTGGATGTACGTGTTGGGCTTGAGAAACCAAGAACAATCCAATATGGATAGGACGACTAGGGCTTTGCAGACTAGGATAGCAGTAATTGATGAAGATCAAATCAGAAATTGAAAAGAAATATAGAAAATGTATGGAAAATAGTTGGGATTTAGTCCATTTGCCTCTTACCAAACCAATCTCTAGAGAGTAACATCAAACGCTCTTCATTCTTCATTCAATAATTAATCATTAACCCCTAAACAATAGTTTAACACATGTATATAAAGCAAAGAGGAAACCCTAAACTATTCACTACCATTGGATTAATCCAAGGATTGAGATTATAAGACCTTATTTTTTAAACAAAATACAAAAAAATGACATAAAATTAATTGAAAGAAGAAAAATGCTTACTCAATTGTATTGGTTTCTTTGACAAAAGATGCACTTGTCAAAATTTTAAGAAAATTTATTAAACTTGATGATTTGTCAATTTTATTGATATCACAGTGGTCCAAATTTTTTTCAATTAGTATCGATAATCCTTTAAAATCGACTTTCATGCTGTCTAAGGTCCCTACAACAATCAATTTTAAATATTATATAAATTGAAGTATTTATTATAGTTCAAGAAAAAATAAATGTGTTTTGAAATGCATACCACCATGTCTATTTTGAGTGTTGATCAATTTGCATGCTAAGTTTTTTGTCTCACCAACGAAAATAATGTTTTCGAAGTCATCAATTCCTTCATGTGAGATACTCTGCTTGTGCAAATATGCCAAGGCTTTCAAAATATCACTGTATTATTAAAAGTAAAATAACATTAATTAAAATTTTAAATTAATTTATTATAAATTATAGAATTTAAAAAATTGAATAACAAGAAGAAAATATTGCTTACCGAATGATATTAAGCAATGGTATCTTAATTTAATACCTCCTACTTTTATTGTAAAAGCTTTGACTTTGCTCTTCGTCTGTTAGAAGTTGTAAAAGAGTGAATCTAAAGCTTTCACATGCAATTACCATGTTTTTTTTTCAATTACAAAACATGGTTGAATCACGTTCGGATGCGACACCTTAATCATATTTTTATAGTATTGATGCGGCATGTCGTCATCAACACTACACAAAGTAGCATCAAACTTAGTATGATTTTTTGATATTAAGTAGTTCAATGTATCTTCTATTAGTGTCCAAAATTTGAGGTCTATTAGTGTCCAAATATATATCACTTTTACCAAGAAAAAAAAATACTACATATTAGGATTTTTTGTCGAAATAAAAGTGTTGACTTTGACTAAGGGACCCACATGGAGGAGTCGGCCAAGTTTGGACATTAGTATATAGTTTTTATTAATTTCAACTTATATTTAGTGGCGTCACCATGTACCTCACTGACACCGCTACCCTATGGTGGCGTAGCCATCACGCAGATATGGAACGGGGCACATGCACGATCGACACTTGGGAGGACTTCAAGGGAGGTCTCCTGGAACCCTTACCCATAACAGAAAGACCATGGGCGAGCGTGTCGATGGATTGGGATCAATCATGGTGGTGGTGGACCGATTCTCCAAGTACACTACGTTCATCGCCGCCCCAATCGATTGCACAGCCGAGCAAGCATCAAGGCTCTTTGTGAAGAATGTTGTGAAGTATTGGGGCATTCTGGAGACCATCACAAGTGATCGTGATCCACGGTTCATGGGAAAATTTTGGGAGAAGTATTCAAGCTTCTTGGGTCGGAAGTACACTTCTCAACTAGTTTTCACCCACAAACGGATGGGCAAACGGAACGGGTGAATGCGCTCTTAGAGGATTATCTAAGGAACTTCGTAAGTGCCAACCAAAAAGATTTTGCTATAACTTATAGAAAAGCGAGTCATCGGGCCATAATCCATTTGAGTTGGCAACGGGCCAACAACCCCTTACACCTCACATTGTTGCTAGTGGGTATCGGGGGCAAAGTCGCGTACCGATTTGTTAAGGATTGGGGAGAGCAAACTGACATTGCCAAAGCCTACCTTGAGAAGGCCTCACGAAGAATGAAGAAATGGGCATATTCAAAGAGGAGGCACGTGGAGTATAATGAAGGCGACCTAGTGATGGTCAAGTTACAACCATAGCAATTCAAAGTATTTCAAAAGGTGCACAAGGGGTTGATCCGTCGATACGAAGGTTCCTTCCCCATTCTAAAGAAGGTGACCGACTTCAGTTACCTTCCAAACTGAAGATACATCAGTCTTCCATGCCAGTTGCCTCAAGTCTTACCATGCAGACATAGAAGACCCTTCAAGATGCATTAGCAAAAGAACTCCCATGACCATGACTACTTCATTTGACAAGGAGGTGGAATATATACTAGCTGATCGCCGTGTGAGTAGGCGCGGGGTGCAACCATATATGAAGTACTTGATGAAATGGAAGGGATTGCCCGAGAACGAAGCAAGTTGGGAGCATGCAAACGTGTTGTGGCAATTCAAGGACAAGATCACCAAGTTCCATGAAGATGACGTACCGAGGACGTTGCGAGATTAGGTGGGGGAATGTGTCACAGGCCCACAGATCGAGCCCGATTCAAACCCATGATCGAGCCTGTTTATGGACCATTCCCTACCATCTAAGATTTTCCTGAGAGTTCCAAGAACCATCCAGTAAAGTAAGATTTTAAACACTCTTATGTATGTAAATAATGGTGTACAGATAAGAATTGTGTAGAGAATTCTAGAGTGTTCCTAGCAAATAGATCGTCGCTACTTGGCACTATCCTAACCATTGATGTCAAGGCTCATGCCTATATAAAGGGGAAAGCCTCCTCATTTATAAGCATCCAATAATTGAGTAGCAATACAAGTTTCCACATTCTCTAAGCTCTCTTGTGTCCTTGTGTGCTTCTTGAGTAAGAGTAGTGCTTAAGCAAGGTCAAGTCCTAAGTCACTTTGGGGAAAGGCTGACTTGAGCTAACAAAGGAGCGACTAAAGTGCTGCATGGTCTTTAGCAAGGGTCAAAGACTAAGTCTTTGATAACATGCTCCACTTAATATTAAATTTAGCACCCGTTAACTTTTCCACATCTAAAATTGTATGGATGGCCATCCAAATCATTAATGTAATAAAAAGGTGGCAGGCCTTTGAAGTAACTAAGAGGTAATGGTGTAACGGATGGGACGTTACCATAATTCAACATCCTCATATCTTAATGAAAAAATATGAAAACAATAGAATAAAAATAAATTAAAAATAACAGCTTTATATTTAGGGTATTTTAGTAACACCCCCTTGAAATTTGAAAGTTATTTGTAATACCCCCTTGAAATTTGAAAGTTATTTGTAATACCCCTTATACTTTCAAACTTTAGGATTACCCCCTTGACCTAGTTTAGCGGTGGTTGACTTGTGTTAAAATGGACATGAATCACACGTGGTTAGCATTGTACTTGCAATATTACAATCCTTTCATGGGTGCATTAACAAGCGCACGATGCATGTCACGTTTTAATGTTAGTCAAATGATGATTAAATTGGGTCAAGAGGATAATCCTAAAGTATGAGAGTATAAGGGACTACTACAAATTACTTTCAAATTTCAAGGGGCATTGCTAAAATACCCTTATATTTATTATATAATGGAGGGTATTTGCGAGATTTTATACCAGATTTTACATTTGAAATTCAAATAAAAAAGACTTGAAAGGGTCGGACTCCAGGGACCCCATGTGGGTAGGCCAAAATTGTTGCCAAAAATGTTGTATGAAGTTGTCCCCCGATAGTCAAGATAAGAGGACAACAATTTTGACACAACAAAATTTAGTCCGGGCCAATATATAAATTATAAGTTTTGGAATTGGATGATTTTTGGTGAGGATGGTCTCTATGGTGAGGAGATCATCCTCATAAAAATTCAGATCAATCCGATATTCGTAGACTGGTTTAGAAGTTGAAGAATTATGGGCCGTCTATTTTTACCGTTAACTTGGAGACAACACTCGATGGGGTTAAAAATTTTAGAATGGGCTGATTTTTTATAGGGGTGATCTATATGGTGAGGAGATCATCTCACTAAAAATCAGCCGTTGATTCATTTTCCATGTGGGTACACCAAAATTGTTGTCAAAGTAGTTATATGCAAAATTCTTTATTATACTGCTGACAGAAAAAAAAAAAAAGGGTCAAAGTAGTTAATGCCAAGGTTTAAAAAATGGCCGTTTTAACCCCACATATAATGGTAATGCTCCAATTCCGTTGCGTTAGTTCTGATTTAACGCTATCCCTTTATAGCAAAAATATCGTCCATTATTTTTTGATACCGTTTTAAATAGGGTCAGATTGGGGGACAACAATTTCATACAACAAATTTGACAACAAAAAATTGGCACAGGCCAATGTATAAATTAGAAGTTTTGGAATGGGGTGATTTTTGGCAAGGATAGTCTCTATGGTGAGGAGATCATGCTCACAAAAATTCAAATCATTCTGAAATTCATAGACCGGTTTACAAGTTGAAGAATGGGATGATCTCCTCACTATATAGATCACGAACCCCTACAAAAAATCAGCCCATTCTAAAATTTTCAACCCCATCAAATGTTGTTTTCAAGTTAACGATAAAAATAGACAGTCCACAATTCTTCAACAGGAATAATCAGATGAGTTAAAGGCTGATTTTTGGTGAGGATGTTCTAAGTACGGATATCAATCTAAACAAAACAGCTAGTTCCGACATTTTTACCTTACAAAACGTAGATTACAAGTTAAAACGATCCGAACCATCCATTTTTACCGTTAACTTTAGCTCCACATTTGATATGGTTAAAAGTTTCAGAAAGTGCTGATTTTTTGTGAGGGCGACGAGATCATCCTCGCCAAAAATCAGCCCCACCCGACCCACCGCCACCTATTGAGTCAGGTCAACCAGGTAAGCTGACCTGACCACACATTTTTGTTTTACCAGATTGGTGCCAAGTTCTGGTTTACATTAAAATCATGAGTCGTTCCTGTTAGAATCGGATCAAGCTCATCTTACAGAAACAGAAATGTTTCATATCTTGTGCTGCGTTTAGTAGGCCATTTTCGTGGGAAAATAAAATTTTTGCCTGCACGAATGTGCTTTTCGTAGAATTTGGCACACCATTTTCTCGCAAAAATTTTTAGCCAGGCCCACAGATTTAACGGCCAAAGTGTGAAAATAGTTTCGCCATAGGCCCCTGAGAGAATTTTTTGATCCTAACATCTTTGATCTGGCGTCTGGGCTGTACCTAAAAAGTCACGTGGCACACACACTAAGAGAACATTGACCCATATGGATGTTTGAACCATTCTTAAGTAGACCTGCATACAGAAAATCAGACTAGTTGGCGGTTTCTAACCGTTTGAGTTGAGTCCTTTTCATGGCTCATTTTCAACCGTGGGATTTAAGTATTATCTTGAGGTACTCGGATCCAATACCTAGAAACCACCAATCAGGCTGATTTTTGGTATGCAGGTCCACTTAGGGATGGTTCGGTTAATAATCTCTAAGAGTGCCATGTGGCACTTTTGGGTGCAGCATAGACGCCCGGATAGAAAAATGTTAGGATCAAAATTTTTCTCGGCCACTGATGTTTGTTGTCTGCTTCATAAATACCGAAGGATCCCACTTTAATTTTTGTGTTTGTGATATCAATAGATGGAACAGCTGAACACCAATAGTTGGAACCATGGTTTTAAAAACGGCCGTTTAAACGGTAACGCCCCAAGCCCGTTTCCGTTTAAACCGTTTAAACCCATTTTATTGGTTTTGAAAAAAACGGCCGTTAAAACCGTTTAATTCCGTTAAATTCCATTCTTTTTTTTAATTTTCAAATTTCAAAATTTGAATTTCAGCGCCACTTTTTCCGTTAAAATCCGTTTAATTCTGTTTAATTCCGTTTTTTCCCATTTTTTTTCCATTTTTGCCACTGACCGTTTCAATCCATTTTAACGGCCGTTTAAACGGTTTAAACAGTAACGCCCCCAGTCCGTTTAACCGTTAAAATGGCCTCCTTTAAACCTTGGTTGGAACCAAGGTTTAAAAAACGGCTGTTACAACGAAAATAACGGCCGTTATAACGGATTCGGACCTACCCCATTACGTTATGGACAGTTAAAACGCCCAGAAAATAACGGCCGTTATAACGAAAATAACAGCCGTTATAACGAATATAATGGCCGTTAATAACAACCGTTATTTTCTGGAAAATTTTGTGAAAAAAACGCCTGTTATTTTCCGTTATATTCCATTTTTTTTTCTGTTATTTTCCATTTTCCATTTTCCATTTTCCATTTTCCATTTTCCATTTTCCATTTTCGAAATTTTGAAATTCAAATTTTAAATTTCAAAATTTGAATTTCAGCGCCATTTTTGCCGTTTTTTCCTGTTATTTCGGTTATTTTCCCATTTTTTTTCCGTTTTTGCCCCTGAGCATTTTTTTTCATTGTAACGGAAAAAACGGTAACGCCCCCAGTCCGTTATACCGTTATAACGGTCCCCTTTAAACCTTGGTTGGAACAAGGCTTGGATGATGATGATACTGGTGGTCGGGGTGGTAATGATGATAGCAAAAGATGGTGTACAGAGTTATGGTTTTATGCAGGCCTTGCTTGGTAGCACCACAAATGTTTGCGTGCATGTGCTTGGTGACGAAACATCCAACAAATATTTGCATTAGACCCAATCATTTTTTGCCAAGAAGTGGTTTAATGTTCGTAGCCAAAAAGTGGCTGCAAACAATGGGACGCAACATCCAACAAATATTTGCATTAGACCCAATCATTTTTTGCCAAAAAGTGGCTACAAACAATAGGCAAATTAACTCTCTCATCCCCCTTAAGTCTCCCCCAACAGCTCTCCCCTCCCCATTTGTCATTGCAAATATTTTCCTGCAAACTACAGACAGGATACCAAGCGGGGCTACAGTGATGAAAGTACAAAGTCTAAAACCTCATATCCACATCTAAATGCAAATAGGTACCTAAGCCTGAGAAACAGCATTCACTTATCTGAGGCATATAGTAAAGTCTAAAACTTCATATATTCATCTAAATGTATGGTAGCAAGTAGCAACTGTTCAGTTCCTAGAACACATTTGCTGGCTACTGATACAATAGACATGACCCACACCAGAGTTTTAACACTAAGATTACATTTCCATGCACTATTAGAAAGAGAGAGAGAGGTGGGTTGTTACTACTCAAAGTTATAGTGTTTGTCCACGGTTTCGGAGACATCCCAAGTGCATTTCATTCCTTTCGGGAACTCAACCAAGTCACCGGCCCCAAACTCAACGAACTCCTCGTATCCATCGGGGTAGACCTTCACCTTACCCTTTAAGAGATAACATGTCTCTTTTGCAGAATAAGTCCATGGGAATTTGCTTGGAGGGCAACCCCACCTAATAACATGCATTACAAAATCCTTCCATCAATTCCATAACACATATATACAAGTACATCATCAAACCAACAATACACACACATTACATACATAACATCACTTTCATCCATCTATCCATCCATCCATCCATATGTAGATTATGTCCAGGCCTTTTTCAAGATATGCAGCCATGCTTGGTGATATATATTCGAGGTTTTAACCTTAGTTGCATAAATCAGGAGAGGATGCAGAAATACTGTTGTTTAAAAATTTATTATGTAGTCTGATTTGATGAAGAGTGTAATACTGAAGTCACTCAACAATCTTGCAAATTCAAACCTGTATTTAAAATTTCCAAAACAAGCACCTAATTATAAAAATAGATTTCCAAGAAAATCAAGGATAAATAAGAACAAATAATATAGGACGGGAGCATGAGAAAACAATATCAACGGAACTATAAAGTTCACTAGCGAAGAAACCATTGACGTAGCAAAACCCTCTCTCTCTCTCTACACTAACAACTCTTTCACTCCACCTAAAAAGCAACTTTTTTAACAAACTAAAAAAATCTAATACTTTAAAAATGTATTATATGAAATTAGGTTAAAATGGGAAAACTACCCATACAAGGCCAACTTACCCAAGTTAGCTATGACTCACAATAACAGAACCGTGGCAGTGGTAGCTGCTGGTGGGGAGAAGGGTCAAGAAGGTGACACCTGCAACAAGGGATTAGCAAGGAAAAGCCCACTGGGCAAATGGTCCGAACACCTTTCAAGGATACGTTCACTTCAAGGGACCAATGAGTAATCATGGATAATAATTTCTAAACATGAAAATCTTACTCTGCATTGGACTGAAAATGACTTGCCAAGTTCCTCCACAACTCTGAATCTAAAAATCCTACTAACTGAATGGGTGCAGAATTACTTCTCCAAAGGTTCACAGTAACTTCCGACAATAGAAATGAACCACAAACCATGGATCTGCATCTTAGTTATCTCTGCTGATATTCCCTAGGTAAAAATCAAAGATATTGTTAATACTAGATTACCTGTATTACGTCATATTACAGCGTGGGGAAGAATCCGATAATAACCGAATGAGGAAACCTAGTGTATTCTTGAAAAATGGGAGTCCCCATCCTTCCTATCTGTCTGTGTGCTATACGCATTGCACAAGATGGGGGATCGGGACCCATTTCAATGGGCCTCACTTGGAAGATCTCCTAGGTCTAAATCACCCAAATGACTGCAACCACCCAATGTATCTCACTCTTTTGATGGGTTAAAATCACTGAGGTGGTCGAAGCTTCGCATAGGATCTCCTATCTCATGTATGAGTGTGAGGTATACAACCTATGAAACAACGCCATGGACATCGTGTCAGTGTCCAACACATATATGAGGTGTTTGACACGGTGTGAGAAGCTTGAAATGCACACACAGCCATACACGTATCAGAATATTATAATTCTAGTTATAATAAACATTTTCATACACAGAGATATCCATAACTTTTTTAATAAGTAGATTTATAAGAGGGGACTATCAAACAACTATCGTCAGTGTTTAAGTTAATAAAGTAGTGCATGAAGGATGAAACACACCAGATCTCTTTAAAAAATCCTTTTTTTTATAAAAGAATAAAAATAAAGGATGACAGAAATGAAACATGTCAGGATATGTATCGGGATGTGTCGACATGCGTATCCATGTCACTACGTGTCGAGACAGCAAAATAACCCTAAAAGTGTTGGTCGTTACATAGTACACGGTAGAAAGATGAGGAAAGTGAGTGGAAAATTCCATATTTTCAAGAATTTTTAAGGTTCCCTTAAAGGAAATACAGTGCATGTGGTTTCAGTGATGCAACAACAGAGAACTGTTGACAAGCAACTCCTACACCCACCTTTCCAATGGTAATTTATGTCCATCATTTTCACATACTTCAATTGGATTAGAGGACCAATTTCATAATGTACGGTGTTTCACCACCGAGTACAATATTTTGAAGGTTAGACTTCTTCCAAGGAAAATAAGCTTATAAGAGAAAAACAAGATAGTTTTACGGGAGGAAAATGGCCAATGTGTGGCAATTATCTATATGAACGTACTCACATCTTATGATATGAATTTTCCACCAAACAACATCAGACCAAGCAAACGTAGGATTATCTTGACAACCTAGCTTTTCAGACCTTAGAAGTATACTTTCCCAAACCACTTAGCAGAAAGAGTGGAAATACTGAGATAAAATTAACCATCCTTACCAATTAGACATGTAACTGAGATACAGATGCAGAGCAGGTCTGAAGAATCCAACATTTAATGGGAGAGTCAGAGCTGGAAGAGGATTCCTCATTTCTTTCTCTCAGTCAAAACCATGCATGAGATTTTCATTGGCATGGCTCCTAAATGTGACACAATGGAAGGAGAGACAGATGGATTTTACCATTCATGCCTTTAAACAGATGGCTTTTCCCAGATGAAATGGAACATTTAATTCATGTAACAAAGGAAATAATTCCCGTTTCTTAGCCGGAAAGATACGATGCCATGACTTGCATGCGAATACTGGCCATCTACAACCATACTACTTACTATTACTACTATTATTGTTATTATTACTGGGCTTTTTCCGTCTTCCAGTTAACATTTTACAGAAATGCTCTCTTTACTTCAAATTTGAGTGGACAGGTAAGGAAAATTTTGCTATAGGGGCATTTTTGTCAAACATTGTCAAATGTTGACTGGAAGAGGTAAAAAGCTCACTGAAAAAATCATTTTCCTATTAATACTATCATTATTATTATAATCATTATTATTTTTTTAAAGCGGAAGAGGGTTTGGCTGCCTTGGCCATGTCGGAGACTAGTAATATCATCGAGCTGAAAGAAAAATAGTTTTAGTGTGTGCCTCATCTGGTACCAAAACTAATAACAGCTCCATCTCAGGCAAGGTGCCACCACATTTATGTGAAGCTTAATATGACTTTGGCTGGTCATTTACATTAGCAACTCATGTCAGTACCACCCTAAAACCAAGATGACTTGTCCGAGTTGGAACTAAGCTTAAATTCTCTGATTAAGCTTTTCAGACCATCTGTATAATGTTGTTGCCTCATTCTCAATGCGGAAGGTACGTTAACCATTTCTCTACTAGCACTTGGTGGAAACAAGAAAAAAAAATCTTCAACTCAGTCCCGCACTAAACTTAATCCACATTGGTGGTGAAATAGTGGGTAAAGAAACCATAACCCCTTCAAGAAACCTAAAAGGTGGGAACCAGATATTATCTACTTGTGACATGACTCACCTGCGTGGTAACAGACTCATTCCAGTATTTGCTATACAGGTGTTGGTGGTGTGTAATTTGGACAAACGAAATGATTGGTCAATACAACTCTCCTTGATTATTTTAACTCCTGATTCCCCTAATTTGCCAAGAACTAACAAGAGTAGGGCATAAAGCTATGTAACAAGGACATTGACACGGGTGTCAGTGTCCGACACAACAACCTAAAAAATCCGATTAAGGAGACACGTCCGTACATATATTTAGAAAAATATATTAATATATATGAATGCTTAAAATTATTATAAAATAACAAAAAATAGAAAAAAAAACATAAAGTATTTTTTAATTTATTGTTGTATGGAGGATGGAACACACCAACCTGCTTTTAGAAATCAATTTTATATTAAAAATTATTAAAACAAGGGGTGACATGGCCATGAGTGTCCAGATGTGTGTCGGGAAGTGTCGACACGCGTGTTCAGGTGTCGAGGTGTCCGACACGGCAAAAAACCCTAAAAGTGCAGTGTCCTTGTTACATAGGCATAAAGCATATGTTGAGCAGAACACTTTCCCAAATGTGCTCAAATTCCTAATTTAAGGGGACCCATCAATACTTTATCATCATCGTCAAAGTCTTAACCCAACTATTAGGATTGGCTACATGAATCCTATTCTGCTATCCAATTCTATCCGGGGTGATATCCTCCCTCAAAGCATACTCTTCAAATCTTTTACCACTAATTAGATCCAAATCCTTTCTGGTGGCCTTCGACTCTCAACAGAGTGCTCCCTCTCAGTGCTACCATCAGTGGTCTTTGTTGCACATGATCAAACAATCTCAAACGATTCTTTTTTATTTAATCACGTATTGAGGCTACTCTTAGCTTCTCTTGAATGCATTTATTTTTTATTTTGCCTTTTCTAGCCTTGCCACTCATTCATCTCAACATCATCATCTCGGCTGCTTTCATTCTATGTACATACTGTTTCTTGATCGTTTAATAGTTCATAAAGGAACATCCTCGGTTTTAAGGAAATAAATATCAGATGTTGTATGATTGATAATTTGATATGAAGTCCATCGTTCTCAATGGACTCAGTTCCTCATACCTTATATGTGGTGCACACCAACTCATTGATTGTAACTGTTCAAGGGGTGGGCCACCTCTTGTATGTCACAGGCCCAAAAAATAAACTCATTGGACTGGAGGATCCTAAACTTTCATTCTAAAACTAATAATTGGACAATGAAAAAGAGAAAAGAAAAAGGTTGATAGTCAAATAAAGGAAAAAACGGAAATAGAAAGATTAATACATATGGTGGTAAGACGTGTCCAACTGTTCTGATTTTTATAAGCACTCAAGAGGTGGCCAATGCTTTAACAGTCCAGATCTATGGGTTAGTGGGGCGTGTGCAAATAATAGGGTTAGGAGCAATTGGGAATGACATACCTCATGGTTGTTTCCACAAATTGTGATTATACCTACAAATTAAAGGATTTGTAGAGCAGTTGGCCATTTCAAGGAAAAAACTCATTTACGAGAAATCTAATAATTCTCATCAAGTATACTCTTGACCAGTGGTGGAGCAGGGGGCTTTTAAACCTAGTTCAATGCCCACCCTTGAACAAAATCTGTACAACGCCAACCTTAAAACGTTGAAAATTAAAATCAAAATCCAAAACTACCCTTTTAAACTTAGTAGAATGCCCATCCTTAAAACAAAATCAATACAATGCCCACCGTTGAACAAAATCCTGGCGCTGCCACTGCTCAACTCCATCATTGCAGCAAAAGCCATTTAAGTGGACCAAATTAACTCAACTTGATCCAATGTTGCGTCGAGACAACAAAAACTCATTTTGATTATCATGAGTGCTCTAAAAAAACTCAACTTGAACGAGAAATGTGAACGATCAAGTCTTACTACAGTTGTTTTAGTTTCATTTTTTTTATAAACAAAATCTCTTTTTTTTTTCAAATTTATGTTACATATCAAGCTTGCACATAAAAACTCGATAAAAACCAGATTAAATCCTCAATCCAGTCTCTTCAAGCAACTCAACTAAGTGTGTGTTTGGAACGCGCGTGAGTACCGACTACCAAGTCCCGAAACTCGACAAGTCGTGTGTTTGGAACAGCTGCGACTTGAAGGCGCGTTGTTGGCCAAGTCCCTCCACTTCCCAACACGCATTCCTAACCTAACGCATCCTAGATTGTCTTCCCCACTGGACTCCATTCTGACTCCATTAAACTTCCACAAAATACAGAAAACTAACGGAAACCCCAATTCTAAAATTCATATTAAATCAACATGTCTTCATCCTTATACCCCCAATCAACGATTCCAAGACATAGAAGTATCCAAAAACCACAATCAAGAGATCGCAAACCCAAGAGACAAAAAGAAAGAAACAGAGAAAACACAAGAAGAGAAAATGAGAGAGAGAAAAAAATGCGTACTTGGGCCATTTCTTTACACCGAGCTCACTGAGCTTGGACTCAGCAGGGTCTCTTTCGATCTTTATCCCCATTTTCTCAGTCGCCATGGCAGCTCCTTCTGCTCTGATTCCGAACGACAGATTGGTTTTAGACCTTTTAGTTTTAGGGTTATAATAAACACAGAGGGGAGATTGATTTATAACAGCCAGAGTCGCCATTGGGAGAAATTCAGCTACTCCTTAAGCTTAGAAAATTGATTTTTGAATAAATTTCCCACAAATAATAAATCACAAACTACACTTTTTATCTTATTTTAATCTCATCCATTCATTTATCATCCTTGTAAGGGACGCTTCAAAAGCTTGTATAGAGAATTCAAGTTTGATCACCAGCCTTCCAAAAATGTGACTTGTCTTGCGGCCCCCACTGATATCATGAATGTTTGGAAATACACAGCAAAAATCAGCTTGGTTTGGCAATTGCTAGCCAATGGATTCGACATATTTCCATGAACAGGCCCATGGTTATGTTCCAAGCCCACGATGAAAAATGCTCAAATTCAAATGGATAAAAATCACCAATCAGTCCGCTTTTTGGTGTGTAGGTCCACCAAGGGATTGGCCAAGCATGTGGACTTAAAGTTAATGGTATAAATGGCTCTAGAGGCCATCCTCACAAAAAAAAAAAAAAAATCCAATAATTCTGACGTTGCTAGCCCTGTGAAAAAGGGTGGGCTCGGGGGACACCCATTTTTTATCCCCATTTTGGTGTACCCATATAGAAGATGAATCAATGGCTGATTTTTGGTGAGGATGATCTCTATGGTGAGGAGATCATCCTCACAAAAATTCAAATCATTCTGATATTCATAGACTGGTTTAGAAGCTGAAGAATTATGGACCGTCGATTTTTACCGTGTAACTTGGAAACCACATTTGATGGGGTTAGAAATTTCAGAATGGGCTGATTTTTTGTTGGGGTGATCTATATGGTGAGGAGATCAACCCCACAAACCATTTTTCCTAGCCTGACCCATGAAAAATGGGTTAAAGTTAAAAAATATGGATTATCTATTTTTGGTGTAAATTTTAAGTCCACATTTGATAGGGTTGAAAAGGCTTTAAAATGGTCTAATTTTTCGTGAATATGATATCCATGGTGAGGAGGTGTGTCTCCGGATTTCTAATCAAATTAAAGACTGTAATAAAATTGATGAGGTTTTATGGAATAGAATGTTGGACAATCAAGAAACAATAAAATGAGTGTAGTCAAGATAAGGATGTTGAGATGGACATGTGATAAGACAACGAAAAACAAAATAATGAATAACCACAGTAAGTTTTCTTTAAATTTTTGTTGGTAAAGCAGTGTTTTAACAACTGTTGCTTTGGCCGAGTGGTTAAGGTGTGTGCCTGTCAAGTACATGGGGTTTCTAGAAGGTGCCAGCTTGCTCGGTTGGTAAAGTTTGTGGGTGATGATACCATAGACCTACGTTCAAAACCGAGTTATTGGTCTCTTTAAAAAATAGGTTTAACAGCCCAAAAAAAAAAAAACCTAAGTGACAAAATGAGAAAAAGTCTATTGAGATGGTTTGGTACCGAGGTCATGACTTGAAAATTGAGCTTTGTGAAAGTTAGAAATATGTTTTGGTCCTGACTTGGATCTGAGTACCCCAAATAATGCTCGAATCCCATAGTTACAAATCAATCCTTGAGAAAGACTCCAAACCAATGGTTGGAAATCACTAATCAAGGTGATTTTTGGTCTATAGAAATACTTAGGGATGCATGTGGCTCATATGGAGTTCATCATCAAAGATTTATTGGGCTAAGCCAAGTCTCTAATTGGACAACAATCAGGACTTCAGTCTAACTTTGCAAAGCTCAATTTCCTTAACCTTATGGTGATCCAAGAACCCAGCACAGGAAAATTCTCTAGAGAGACCTCATGTCATTGGCAAATCTCCCAACAATGGGAGAAATCGGGGGATATGGGCCCATGGGATACTTTTGCACGACCGCTACAGTAAAATAAGCACATCCAATGCCCTTTATTTCAAAACGGGCTGCAAAAGTTAGCAAAAACAATGTACCAAGCAGGGCCGTCCTAAGGGAGCGCTTATGTGCTGATCGTTCACGATGTTTTATCCAGCGACCCAAAAGAATGGTTAGATATAGTGGCTTGTTACAAACTTATAATTATTTGAACTAGTCAATTCTTGCCATAGATCACCTAAAAGGAACACATCAATCGATGGGTCATGCTACCCCGCTGCATGTGCGCGCGTGACACAACCATTCTTCAAATAAAAAAAATGTGCTGTTAGGCTCTATATGGTTCGAATCATGTCGCTTTCTACAGAAAAAAACTCTTAAAATCACATTTTCCGTTGCATAGTGTGGGGGCAATTGGAAAATTGAAAGGAAAATATTTTATTGGGCCACTAACCTAGCAATAAAAGTGTGCATGGAAAACTGCCAGGCTCGATCATAAACTCCTCTCTCCTCTCGTAAGGCTCAGGCTCCGACTGTGGTTCCTTGGATTAGGTAGCTCTCTTGATCTCGATCCCTCTCAATCGATTGGTCTCTTTGTTTCCTCTCTCGTAAGTTCCAACATTCATCTTGGCAGTGATTTAATGGATTACGTAAGATCTCTAGATCTCAGTCTCTCTCAATCAATCAACTGCTCTCTCTCAATCAATGTCTCAATCTTTGCTTGAAGTAAGATTGAGAGACAAAATCAGTCCTCATTCAATCGATCATCTTGAAGACTGTTTAGTTTTGAGTTCATAGGCTTTATTCTTCTGAACCAGAGAATAATAAGCTTGTTTGAGCTGTTCTTTTGTTTTCGTAGTTACTTCGGCATTATAAGTCTCCGGTCCTACTCCAATTAAGAGGCGAAATGATGCACTTTCATATGTTCCTTGCACCTGCTATTACCTCCTCTGTGGACAATCATTGGATATTATTTCCGGAGCATATTTCCTATACAAGGTCGGTCTGTCTGTTGGGAGACCTAAACACGGGTTAAGCTAATAAGCAAAGAATGTCTGGCTGGTGTATGTCTGTTAACTTTCTCACCTGCTGTTTAGTGTTTTTGTTGCCAATGTCTCTAGCATTCCAAAAAATTATTTTCAAATATAAAACAATGGCCTTTGCTATAAATAAAAAATTCAGATTATTGCACAGAAACCTTGCAGCACAGTTGTACCAATTATGTGGACTAAATACCAGCTCCATGCTGAGATTCTACCAAGCAAACTGGGGATCCAGCCTACCTTAAGGCTCTGACATGCACCAGCCGAATCTGCACAATCAAAACCAAGGATGCCCACAACACCCCCATGTCCCATCCAAAGCCCCTGATAAAAAAAAGGATAATATCCTTCCAACCCCCACACAGCCAAACTAGGAGACAATTGCAGTTCAGTCCACCTAACCACCAGATCAAGGCTGTCCATCCAACGAGCCCAGCAGCACTGAGCACCCAGCCCATATATATCTAGCAACAAAGCAGACCCAGGAGAGACCAAAACCCATACCCACTCTCATAATCCAACGAGGGACAAAAACCTGATCTAGAACTGACCAAACCCCAGTAGCAGGAATCCACCCAAACTGAAGAGTGGTCAGTCCTTCCAACTCAGCCCAAACCCAGAAAAATTTGCCGACTGCACAAGAAATAGGACCTCCTGGTCAACACAAACCCGCCCACTGTCAAACTAGGAAACAGATGCAGCTCAGTCCACCAATCCACCAGGACATAGATTCCCATCCAACAAAGCCAGCAGCTCAACATACAACATTCAAACAACAATGCAGATTGCAGACCCACCCACAGGACATGGCACAGGTCCATCACCACTCCCATAGCCCACCAGGACACTAAGAACTGATCTACTGGCCAAACCCCGGGAGCAGGAACCTACCATACCGAAGAGAGATCTGAATTGAAATCATAAGAATCCTAGAGCAGCAAAGGTACAACTCCCCTCACCCAAGGTAAGCAGTACCACTGAACAGAAATCCATCCTGCAAGCAGAGAAGATTGAGACACAGACCTAAGCCCAGAAGCACAGTCCAAACCAGCAGAAATCCCCACCAACCCAGACAGACCTCTTGAGTACTGAAATCAATTGAACAAACCCACACGATGGTCAATCCCTTATGCGCTGATCATTTACAATGTTTTATCTAGCCACCCAAAAGAATGGTTAGATATATAGTAGCTTGTTACAAAGTTAAAATTATTCAAACCGCTCAATTCTTGCCAAACATCACCTAAACGGAATACATCAAATGATGGGTCGTACTACCTGACTACATATGCACGTGTGACAGATAACAATCCTTCAAGGAAAAAACATGTACCATTAGATTTCCTTAGACTAGCTACTTCAGGATGATTTAACCAATAAATAAAATCCAAATGGTGATCAACAATTGTTCATAAACAACCTATACAACCACGCATGTCTGATAAATGCAGGGGCTACAGGCCTACATATCCTAGCTGTGAAATCAACTCATTCTTTAAGATGATCATAGTCATCCCTTGTTATCTTATGACAAGTCTGCCGATCTAAGACCAATGGCCTTGCAGATTCTCATGCAGTTTCCATAGTTCTAAGTGAGCACTATTACCAGAACTTCTGCAGTAACAGCTGCCCCAACCTATGATGCCTGGATATGGATATGGACACGGATACGGGAAGCGGGGATACGACTTGACATTTTCCAAAATCAGGGACACATACGGATACGAGTATCCTATTTTGTAGTTCAAAATTTTTCATTTTTTCTAATGTTTTCAACATTTTATGAATGATGCGTGGTTGAGAGATTTCCGTATGAGAATCATAGGAAGTGAAGAGAATCATACAAGTATCCGGGTATCATAGGCCCCAACAAAACTTCTGAGTAATCACTCTCTAAAATCAGGAAATTTGAGAGATCTCCATTTTGTTTTAATCATTACCATGAATTAGTTAACAATTAATGTGGAGATCAAAGGAAGACAATCCAAACGAGAACAAAATCAGTTTTAACAGAAAATTAGAGCCATAGATTCTACTCCAATGTCAAAAGACAATGAGGTCATAGGGGAGACACACCATTTAGCAGCTTAAGTTCATAGGAAGTGAAGAGAACACACAAGGTTTAAGTGAAGAAAGGTGAAGCACAAGACCACCATACATTCTCATTTAAGAAGGGTCTTGACAATGGATTTGACATTGAGCTTCTTCAGGTCAGTGTAGGACTGCCCACAGCCAACAAACATCACTGGTGCTCCAGAGATGTAAACCATGGAAAGTGCTGCTCCAACCTGCACCACAGGATTCCAGATTTAATAAATGAACACAGGATGGAAACACATCGACTACCATCAGTTAAAGAACTCTTAGGTGGCGTTTGGTAAATTAAGTTATCAGATCTAAAAGCTTAAAGTGCTTAAGATGTGGTAGCTTAATGACTTATGTCTGAATTAGGTTGTTTGGCTAAGGTCTTAAGTCTTAAAATTAAGTCAAGGGCATTGTCGGTATTTTGAAATGTTTATTAGGATACTTTCGTAAGTTTTTAAAAGAGAAAGGTTTGAAAAAAGGGCATTGTTGGTATTAAAAAAGAATCAAAGAATCTTTTTTAAAGATTCATTCACTTACCTCAATAAGTGAAGGCTGGGTCACTTTTTACTTTTGTCTTTTTTTCCTTGAGTTTGGTGATTAGTGCTGAAATTAAGTCATTTACCAAACGCAACTTAATCACCAAAATCACTTAATTTCAGCTGAATCAGACTTAAGGTCTGAAAAAAAGTTTTACCAAACGCCACCTTAGTGCCAATACATTAAGTGCCTACCTTGTCATCAATGGTATCAAACTTTGTGAGCAGGATTCCATCAATCAACCTTGCAGTAGGTGAGCTCGAGAGGTCTGCCAGTTTCTGCAAGGGAACAATGTGAATTTGTTCGATTAACCATCTTTCACCCAAGAAAAAATAAGCCATCACCACATGAGATGCCCGAGATCTGGACAACTAACCTGATTAAACTTTGATAGTTGATCCACAGCATCATTCCCAACCAGTGCTTCTCCAACGAACAAGACTAGATCTGGACTATTGAGATAGATGAGCTTGGAGAGTGCTCTCATCAAAGGTTCATTATCCTGAAACATAACATACATCTCTAAGTACACAGTTTGTTGTACAAAACAAACTTTCAAGTTAGAGGATAAACGGAATTCAGCAGACATGCCTAAGCTAATCCAGTAAGAAAAAATGAGACGAGACCTATATTCTAAGTCATAGACTGTAAAAAAAAGTCCATGAGATGGTGCATGTGGTGCAGTGATCCCACCATTCAACAGGTCCACCTTGGATATCTATTTCCAAATTGACCTGGTTGAATGGATCATAACCGTCAAATCTATCTCATTATTTAGGATGCTCAAGGAGAGAAACTGGCAAATAGCACAGAAAAAAGTTGGTATATTAGATGGTTAGGGGATCTCCTGGGCCAAACCCATCACATGTATGGCCATAATGTTTATCTACTGAAGTCGCATTACACATAATGTGGACAATAGATCATTCTCCAACATGAATTAGCCTCTGGATATCATTTGAGCTAATACATTACCTGCATTCGTCCAGCTGTATCTACAAGAACAACATCCGAACCATTGCGGCTAGCTTCCTGGATGGCTTCCTTTGCTACAATTGCAGGATCTTTCTCATAGCCCTTCTCAAATATAGGAATCTGACGGAAAGCAATACATTAGTTACAAGTCATTTACCACTGTCCATATTGCATAAGATATATCATAAACTAATTCTCCCACTTGGGTCATAAGTCGTTCCAACAAAGGCTCACAACCTCAAGCATACCTGGAGTCTACGAGCATGAGTCCGAAGCTGCTCAACAGCTCCTGACCGGAATGTATCACAAGCAGCCATCATGACACTGATGTCATGCTGCAAAAGCCAGTATGCAACCTACAGAATGGCATTCAAGTAGTTTAGTTTATAGACTAGGGCAGTACTACATCCAATCAAAAGGTATGTCTTCAAAAATTAATCTAACATAAGAAAAGAAATGGGCCGACTTAACCTTGGCAAGATTGGTGGACTTTCCAACTCCATTGACACCAACGAAAACAACAACATACGGTTTCCCTTGCTCCTTGGCAGCGTGCACATCCCTCAGTATGTCAATAGAGCGTCTAGGAGTTAAAATACGAACTATAGCCTCTTCCATTGCCGTCTGCAGTCATTATTGCATACAAATATATTAAGCTTGTTACAATTGAAAACAATAACATAAAGAACGAAGTCAATCCTGATAATATTTATGCAAAAAGGAAATAAGGTCACGAACCTGAACTGTTGAAGAAATCCTTGTGAACGAAGCCATCTTTTTACCCTCGAGACTAGCTGATACTGATTCACAAAGCTTCTCAGCTATTTCCTCAGCCTGTAAATGCCACAGCGATGAAATTCCATAAGTAGGCTTGATAAGCATGTAGGAAGTAATGTTAAAAATTGGACAGATGTATACCACATTCTTGGTCATGAGCCTATCTTTAAGAGCTTTCAAAGCTGGCTCCAGGTCCGATTTCTCCAAATTTGCCTTCCCTGCAATACTGGATGCAGGAAATTGCAAGAAGCTTAGTATAAGTAAAAAGCCGACAGTTTCCATCGTTTTAAATGATAGTACCAATAGAATATGAAAGGACAATATGATGAGGAACATAAAAATTTCTTAGAAAACAACCACAACTATCTGAGGAGAAAGCAGCTCCTTGCCAATCCATGTTGTAACAGTAAGTGAATTTTGTGTCCATTTTTTTTTTTGGTGAGACTTTTATTGAAACCAAACGAAGGGGAAAAACAAAATGCATTTCTTGTGTCCATTTAGAGTCGGCCAACTCAGTGTAGTGTGCAGTCAAGGTAATTCACAAAGCCCAATCTCCACCAAGATCAAAGGTTCTGCTTCAATATTAGAACGACATATCTTAAACAACATCATGAAAAGCCTCTCCACAAGAGACTACCTTCCATACTTCAAACAGAGTTTTAATTTAACAAGGCCACAAAGAATAGGTTGTTTCAAAAGGAATCCATGATACCCCACCAATTGGAAACACTAAAAAAGTAATAGTCACAATTGAACAAAGACAAATAATACATAGAAAACCACGCAACAGAATGGCTCTCTCAAATACCTCACATCACCTTTGTTTTAAATCGGTAATAGAAGTCATATTTTTCATTGCATCCATAACTTTCACTACATAGAATAACCCAAATGAATTTGACTTCAATTTTTTTGTTCCCGAAGTAACTCTTATCAACTAGCACTATTATGATGTGAACCAATCAAGGTTTAAAATTTCGGTTTCACGTGCCATTTCGGTAAGGGCCGAAACCGAAATTTCGGTCGAAATGTCGAAATTTCGTGTGAAATTTTGGAAATTTTGAAATTGAGAGTAGAAATGAAGATTTCGAAATTTCGACCGAAATTTCATGAAAAGTTCGAAATTTCGACCGAAAAGTTCGAAATTTCACAAAAAACCAAAATTTCACGAAATTTCAACAAACCGAAATTTCACGAAATTTCGAAAATATCCGAAATTTCGTTGAAAAGTTCGAAATTTCGGTCGAAATTTTAGAATTTTAAAAATTTCGATTTTTATGGATTTCGGTTTCGGTGTAACCCGAAACCGAAATTTCGGTCCGAAATTTCGAACTTTCCGACGAAATTTAAAACCTTGGAACCAATAGGAGTAATTCTTGGAATTGGTTTCAAAGAATCTACATGTAGGTCCACAAGATTCTTCTGTTGTATTCTTTCCATAGCCCCCAACAAACAGCATAGGTAGAGTTTTCCCAAAGAATTTTCACTTCTCTTCCTGTAGGGCCCTAAAGGCTAGCCCAACAAAAGATCCACAAACTATTTTACAGGCCTCACTATTGTGTAATCCTAGATATAATAGAACATTATAAATTAAAAAAACGAATTACAATCACACACTGTTATGCTTTTGTCCTCAATGCACAGCTGAAATTGTAGGAATTGATCACTATACACAAAAAATAGCACATCATAACGGAAAACTAAGAGAGAAAAAAATGTAGAAGAATATGCTGCTAGCAGATCATAAAATTACCCGATCCGTCACAAATCATATTATGAGGTGAAATAATAATCAAATCACGAAATACGTAAACATATTGCATGATTAGTTCGAAATTACTACTAAAATGCTTAATTTGAGAATTGTACTAAAGCAATCAAAATTTGCATCGAAGCAAACAAATGAATACATAATCAAGAATTGCATCAAAGCAAACAAATGAATGAATTGTAGCAATCTAATTAATTGTGTAATAAGGCAGCAAGGATGGGATCAATATGGCATGACTGCATGAAAGCAACGGATTTACCTCTGGAACATGGATGAAAACCACCCCTTCTTTTTCGCATTGACCTTGGTGTCCATTGATGCTTCCTCATCTTCTTCGCTCTCACTTTCGCTGCTAACAATTTCGTCCTTGTCCATCATACTTTCACCATGATTCGCTGCCACAACTTCAATGTTCTCATCCCCTCTCTCATCTGTAGGATCTGTAAAATCCAGTTTCGACTCCGGAAGCGAATCATCCCAAACTCTATTTTTCTTTGTTATCTTTTTCTTCGACTCCACATTGGAAGCCTTGTTGTTAAGAACAGTTTCCGTTTTCTTCCCACCCTTGGATCGTAGCTTCTGAAGTTTATTTACATCGAAAGCCCCAACTTCAGAACTCCCGTTCTCCTTACTCTTAACAACACCGGCCGCAAGAGATTCTTCAATCCCAATCTGATGCCCATTGGAATTTCCATTCTCCAACTTGCGGCCTTTCGACGAGTCCCTATCCCCGCCATCCTTGGCAGAACCATTACTCTTTTGCTTTCCGCCAGATAGGGTGATCGCGGCCTGCCCTTGTTTCCTACTATAGACGTTGGCAGGCCTCGCCACCTGCTTCGATTTCTTCATTTCTTCAGCCCTAGCTTCGGCCTCCTTACAGAGCTGCCGGAAGATCTCATCAAAGTCATTGTAGACCGTCTGTTTTGGATCGTAAACCTGTGAGAATTCACGCTTGACCATCGAAAGAAGATCATCGACGTAGAGCAGATGAAGGATCCGCTGATAGACAGCAACGAAGATTAAGCCGAGCTCGTTGTGGAAGGTCCATTTGAGGGTGTACGCGACACCAGGAGCATCATAATTATACGACGCATCACCAGATCGTTCCTCCAAAAGGCAGGATCGGATCAAGGAATCAATAGGAGATCCTTTAAGAGAATTTCCAAGCTCCTTACATGCCCAAAGGATCAAACCTCCCCTAGTAAATATCAGTAATTGCTCTAACATCTCTGATTCTATAAAACTACCTTAATATCCTGCAATCAAATCAAGTAAAAATTTCAGATCTGCAAACCCTTGAATTCCAAAAACATGTAAACATGGATCGATGAATCCCTAAAATATAGAAATCATAGAAATTCTATAACAATCGGAAAGAGAAAATACCTGTGTTTGTTTCCGTCTCTGAGAAACCCTAGAAATAAATGGAAAAAAAAATATTAATTTTGCACAAAGAGAAAACTGAAGAGAGAAGAAAGGGAGAGAAGAAAATTGTGAGACATTCAACGCCTCGCTCTATATATACATGGAGACCGTGTGGGCCTATCTGACTTTGATTCGTTGAACGACCAGATAGATGCGCATTGCGCACTCCACCTAGCCGACGTAACCGACTAAAACTTCACTAAAATTATCACATGCGTATAAGATCAATGAGGTCCACTGCTTCCCAACCATTCGATTCCCGTGATTTTCGTTTAGATCGGATGATTATGATCACACCATTCTTTTGGACCCATTGACCCCATAAATATTTGGTCAACCCGTACCTAAATATGCACAAATTCAATGGCTAAAAACGCAGTGGATTAGAGAGTAAACCTTCGCTCACACAGCAAAGCCGATCAAACACCACAATATGAGCCACGTGGCACATTCTTAGAGGATGATGACCGTATGGATGTTTGGCCAGTCCCTCGTTGGACCTGAAAACTAAAAATCAGCCTGATTAGTTATGTCAGACCTTTGGATCTAGTACCCCAAGTAATGGTCAATAATGCTCTAAATTTTACGGTTAAAAGCAACCCATGCAAATGACTCCAATCCAACGCTTAGAAATCACTAATCAAGCTAATTTTTGGTTTACAAGTCCATCGAGGGACTAGCCAAACATCCATATGGTCATTGTCCTCTAAGAGTGTGCCCCGTGGCTCATATTGTGATGTGTGATCAGCTTTGCTCACACAAGTGTGAGCTAAGGTTTTCTCCTCTCTGCTCACCCATAGAGAGAGAGAGAGATGTGATAACTAATTTGTGGATTCTCTGCTCACCTAGAGAGAGAGAGACATGTATTGTTACAATCTTAAAGGTTAAGACTTAAGCTTTCCGCACCTCTATCACTCTAGGTGCTTTTAGTGTATTGGTTTGGGTCTTAAGATTTGGTATTAGAGCCAACCCCATGCCATGGGATCAACTCACGGGGGGCGACATGAGGAAAGGGCTACATGTGGGCTCACTAAAAAAAAATAGAAAATAGGAGTACCAAAGTGAAAGCCGCCTCAAAGTGGGCCATCATGGACGTAAGCCTTGAAAGAGTGGTAGAATGTTACAATCCTAAAGGTAAGACTTAAGCTTCCCACCTCCATCGCCTATGTGCTTTTGGTGTATTGGTTTGGGTCTTAACACGTATTAAACTTGAAGTTGTTGGCAGTTGACAGGTATGGATCAAAGCAGGAGACGACGCCTTGGAGAGAAAGACGTGGGGTGGGGATTGGAGAGAGGAAGAGGAAGAGGAAGATGAATGGTTCATCGTTTTTATTTTATTTTTTGAAGTTTTATTTAAAATAGGAGAAAAGATGTAAGAAGCTATTCCTGAACCCACTGACCGCATTGATGTTTACCCACTCCTTGTTGGATACACACCAAAAATCATGGTTTAAAATAATGCCGTTAATACGGCAACATCCAAAGTCAGTTACGTTAAGAACCGTTTTGACACTTAAAAATAACGGCAGTTCTTTTTTGAGAAAAGGACTTGCAAAAAAAAAAAACGGCGGTTATTTCCGTTCTTTTTGTTATATTCCATTTTTTTTCTTTTTGATTCAGCGCCTTTTTCCGTTATTTCTGCTGAATTCCAATTTTTTCTTTTTCCCATTTTTGCCCATACGTTACAATTCGTTTTATACCATTTTAACGGCCTCTTTTAAACCTTGCCAAAAATCACCCTGATTGGTAATCTCTAACCATTAGATTTTAGTACTTTTTAAGACGTGATTCTAATGGTTGGATTCAACCTTGTTTCGGGTACTACAACCAATAAATTGTCAAACAAGCTGATTTAGGGAATGAATGTCTACCAAGGGGGGCTAAACATCCATGTGGTCAGTGGCCCAGATAGCAGTGGTGAGTAGCAAAAATGTGTTACCTTTTTGCATCACCACGACCCTTAAAATAAAAGGGAATTTTTGACATACCCCCCGTGTTATCTTTAAAATTTGACATACCCCCTATGACTCGGTCCACTGTCATTTGACCAGTGTTGACCTGAGTTGACTACAAAATTTTATATTAAATGATAAAAATACATTTGTCTTCAACCTTAGAACAAGGGTTTGGGCCGAAACCCAAACCCCAAATCACATGGATGTGGTGGATGGCCGGCCACGAGATTCCAATGGGTTGGCCGCCCATCACCGGTGACCAACCCACCGGAGTCTCATGGCCGGCTGGCCACCACTCCGGCAATAATTTAAAACCCAAGGTTAAAAAAAAAAAACATATAATTTTAGTTTTAAATTTTTCATTAATGAAAATGAAAAATAAGACAAAATAATTTATATTTTAAGCTTTTGAGATATGGATTTTGGAAAGATGGGTTCTCTCAATTTTAAAATTTTATTTTACAGTAAAATCCATAAACAAATCTCATTCATTCATGAGTTTTATTTATTTTTTGAGGTTTTTTCTTCTCAATATTTGTTTAAATCATCAAAAAACCAAAAAAAAAAAAATCTCAAGTTTACCAATATGGGTTTTAATTTTAATTTTTGATCTCCTCTTTTCATTGCTTGATTTGGGGTATGGGTTTTGGCCTAAACCCAAACCCTTGATCTAATGTTGAAGACAATGGCACTTTCGTCCTTTAATACAAAATTATGTAGTCAACTCGAGTCAACACTGGTCGAATGACAGTGGACCAAGTCATAGGGGGGTATGTCGGCTTTTTCAAATTGTGGGGGGGTATGTCAAATTTTAAAGATAACATGGGGGGGTATGTCAAAAATTCCCTAAAATAAAAGGAGATGCACCTTTAACTGGTTTAAGACAAAAAACGGTTAATATCCCATACAGTTCAATGCGTACGGACATTTAATTTTAATTTTTTCAGAAAATTGCATTACTCCAAAAATCAGACTGATTAGTGATTTTAAACCTTTGGATCTTTCTACCCAAATAATGCTCAAATTCAACGGTTAAAAATCAACCCATGAAAATGACTCAATCCAACGGTTATAAATCACTATTCAGGCTAATCTTTGGTTGTATGTCCATCTCTGGTTGGGCCAAACATCCATACGATCAAGAAATCTCTAAGAATTCACGTGGGTTGGTCAGCAAAGTTCTACTTCCACCACATGCATGACTTAACACGATTTTTCGAAAGATTTTAATTTTTGTTTTTTTGAAAAGTCCAACTAGACATTAAAATGGAAAGATCAAGGAGATCTCTAAAAGAACAAACAGAAAGAGATCACCAAGCGGAGCCAGGATTTTGATCAAGGGGGGCAAAATCACAAAAAATTGTTCAAGGGGATAAAATATTCGAAAAAAATAAAAAGAAAAATCAGGGGGTCAAACAAATGGAAGAGCACTTTAGGAGGTAAAAAAAAATTCTAAGAATTTAAAAGTTGTCGGGGGGCAACTGCTCCCCCGGCCCTTCCTGGGTCCACCACTGATTACACCTAAACACCACCTCTCATTTTAAGACTTCCCCGAACCTAAACACCGAATCACCAAAAAAAAGTCCTAAACTCATTAGAGCATCTCCAACCGTACGCTATACGGGGTTTCCACCCCATTTTGGGTCTGTATATCTGGAGACCCCTCGTGGGTCTGTTAAAAAAAATCTCCATTACTATTCATAATACTAAATCTCCACATTACCCTTTTGATTCAATTCACCTACAATATGATTCCAAATGTATCTTTTACAATTTAAATTATATTTTAATAAAATTAATATAATTTTTAATATATAAATCTATTTTTTTTTAAATTAGTTTCATTTTAAAGGTATTTAATATATATTTAAAAAAAAATTACTATATATTAATTAGGACTTGGGGTGTCAATTTTACTCGTTTAAAAAAGAATTGGAATCGGAACTGAACCAAAAATAACGGTTCCGATTCTGAGTAGTTTAATATGGAACCGAAACCGATAGGACTCAGAAGCGAACTGATAGGAACCGGAATTGATGTAGAGGTGTGTTAAAATTCTCATATTATCAAGATGGGAACCATAACTGACATAAACCAAATAATCGGTTCAGGTTCTAGGTCCATTATTTTGAGAACCAGAGCCGTTAAGAATCAAAACCAATAAGAACTAGACCCGGAACTGTTAGTTCCAGTTCTGGCCACCTCAGGAACCGAACCGAAACCGACTCATTGATACCCCTACTGATTCAAACCCAATTAAAAAATATGTCGATCCAGATCCGATATAAAGATATCGGATCACATAATCGTGATCTAAAACTAATCCAATAGATAGAATATAGTTCTGAACCCGATCTGATTTGATCCGATAGATAGAATTGAATTTAAATCGTAATTTGAATTTTGGAGGGAATTGATTGAGATTTTGTAAAGTTTTTGGAGGAAAATTATTAAATAGTGTTATAGAAATAGGTGAATAGTGTTTATAGAGATGTGTTGGTTTGAGCCATTGTGAAAACCAATAAGCTCCAAATGCACTTTTTAATTAAAAATGATATTTTGGATCTCTAAAGTTGGAGTTGCTCTTAGAGATGCTACCCAATTGTAGAGAAAAGTTTTTATGGTAACAAGTGTGTTCTTGAATGGATCTTTCCTCTTTCACAAAAACTGCCATATTATTCTCCAACCATATGCCCCGGATGGTAGCGAATGACACCATTTTCCAAAGTATCTTTTCCCTAGTTGATGCCTTAATTCGTGGCCAGCCTCCGAAGAGCACTCTTATAGATCCCGCCAAAACCCAAAAAAAAAATATGCCCAAATCTATCTAACAAATGATTATTTGTATTTTTTCCATTAGCTCTTACACAAGACACGATAATTCATCAGTATACACTTTCTAACAATCAAGTTCTCAAGTGACGCTACTTGACATGTATGGCTCACCTAACATGTGGGGTTCTTATAAATGACGCACACTTGACATATGTGGCACTAATATGTAGGGCTCACTTAGCATTTGAGGTCAGTCTAGTACATGGTGTCCTTGGGACTTGTGGGGTTCAATGACATGTTGTGCCTATTATATTATATGTAGGACTCACCTAATGTGTGTAAATCTAAGAGTCCTAGATCTAATATGTCAGACATTTGTGGCTTTAATATGTGACATATCTAACAAGTTGGGCCCATCTGACTAGGCATGAAAAAGGTCAGACCAGACTAAGATCTAGGTACATCATACTTTTACCCAACTTTGAACAAGCTGATTTGGCTCCAAACCCTATTGGGATCTGAATCCAAACAACGATCATGTACGAGGATTCATATCTGACCCACATGTATGAGAGTGAAGTGTGAAAATAAAAGTGCATTTTCTTGGCAGAATACAGGGTTTTAGTTTTTTTTTTGTGGGTTCTTACGAGCTCAATTGTGAGAGGGTGAAACCAAGGTTTAAAAAATGGCCGTTATAATGGATTCGGACCTCCCCCATTATGTTACTTACCGTTAAAATGCCCAGAAAATAACAGCCGTTATTTTCGTTATAACGGCTGTTTTTCATTTCTTTTCTGTTATAACGAAAATAAAGACCGTTATTTTCTGGAAAAAATTGAGAAAAAAAATGGCCATTATTTTCCATTTTTTTTAAATTCAAAATTAGAATCTGGGGCCATTTTTTCCGTTATTTTATGTTTTTCCCTTTCTATCCCTAAGCGTTAATTTCATTATAACGGAAAAACAGTAAAACCCCAGTTCATTATAACGGCCCCTTTTAAACCTTGGGTGAAACAACTAAATGGGAGATGCAATTTGCTTAGAAAATATACTCCTTTATTTATTAAAAAAAAAGGGAGCGGGGGGTAGTGGCACAATAGTGCTAGTGTTGGAGATTTTTTTTTGTCAAACATGTGACATTACGGCCCTGCTTGGTTCACAACAAATTAAGTGCAATGCACTCACTTGCCACAATTTTGGGATTGAAAGTGATTGGTTGGAGGTGTACAATGAACTGCTGTGCGAGTGGTTGACAAGCCCTTGCAAAGTCCTTAACAAAATAGCTGCAAGGAAGTGCAGCCCAAAAACCGCTGCAAGCGAGTGCATTGTGTTAGCTCAACAATTTTTTTTTTCAAATAATAATAATAATAATAACAACAACATCTTATATTAGTTTTTTTTATTATTATCTTTTTATTTTTTATTTCTTTATTTTTTAGTTTTCTATTTTTCACATAGATGAATCAATGGCTGATTTTTGGTAAAGATGATCTCTTTGGCGAGGAGATCATCCTCACAACAATTCAAATCATTCAAATATTCATAGACTTGTTTAGAAGTCGAAGAATAATAGACTATCTATTTTTACCATGTAACTTGAAACTAGATTTGAGGGGGTTAGAAATTTCAGAATGTGCTGATTTTTTGCGGGGGTGATCTATATGGCAAGGAGCTCATCCTCACCAAAAATCAGCCATTGATTCATCTTCTATGTGGGTACACCAAAATGGTTGTCACCCGATCCCGACCCATTTTTATATAGCTTGTTGGGGTACCCTAACCTCAAGCTTTCCCCTCCAAAACAATAATTATAATAATAATAACAACAATGATAATAACAATAATAACAATAATGATTATAGTCAAGGTTTAAAAGGGCAGTTATAACGGTATAACAGACTTGAGACGTTACCATATTTTCCGTTATAAGAGCCGTTGTAACGAATTTTAATGCTCAAGGGCAAAAAGGAAAAATAACGGGAAAAACGGAAAAAAATGGTGGTGAAATTCAAATTTTCAAATTTGAATAAATGAAAATAATAGAAAATAACTAAAATAATGGCTGTTTTTTTTTTACAAAAATTTTCAGAAAATAATGGTCATTATAACGGGGAAAAAAATGGAAAATAACGTCAGTTATAACGAAAATAAAAACCATTATTTTAAGTGTTTTAACAATACATAACATAACGGGGTATGTTCGAATCCGTTAAAATGATTAGTTGGAGGTGCACAATGAACTGCTGTGCGAGTGGTTGACAAGTCCCTTGCAAAGTCCTTAACAAAATAGATGCAAGGAATTGCAGCCCAAAAACCACTGCAAGCAAGTGCATTGTGTTAGCTCAACATTTAAAATAATAATAATAATAATAATAATATATTTTATTATTTTTATTATTATTATTTTTTTTTATTTCTTTATTTTTTAGTTTTCTATTTTTCACATAGATGAATCAATGGTTGATTTTTGGTGAGGATGATCTCTTCGGCAAGGAGATCATCCTCACAAAAATTCAAATCATTCCAATATTCATAGACTTGTTTAGAAGTCGAAGAATAATGGACTATTTATTTTTTCTGTGTAACTTGAAAACCACATTTGAGGGGGTTAGAAATTTCAGAATGTGCTGATTTTTTGCAGTGGTGATCTATATGGCGAGGAGATCATCCTTACCAAAAATCAGCCATTAATTCATCTTCTATGTGGGTACACCAAAATGGTTGTCCTCAGAACCCGACCCTTTTTTATATACAATAATAATAATAATAATAATAATAATAATAATAACAACAATAATGATTATAGTGAAGGTTTAAAAGGGTCGTTATAACGGTATAACGGACTTGTGACGTTATCATTTTTTCTGTTATAAGAGCCGTTGTAATGAATTTTAATGCTCAGGGGCAAAAAGGAAAAATAATGGGGAAAACGGAAAAAAATGGCGCTGAAATTTAAAATTTAAAATTTGAACAAATGAAAATAGCTGAAATAATTGCTGTTTTTTTTTTACAAAAATTTTGAAAAATAATGGTCGTTATAACAGGAAAAAATGAAAAATAACGTCAGTTATAAAGAAAATAAAAATCATTATTTTAAGTGTTTTAACAATAAATAACGTAACGAGGTAGGTTCGAATCCTTTATAATGATTGGTTGGAGGTGTACAATGAACTGTTGTGGGAGTGGTTGACAAGCCCTTGCAAAGTCCTTAACAAAATAGATGCAAGGAAGTGCGGCCCAAAAACCACTGCAAGCAAGTGCATTGTGTTGGTTGAACATTTTTTTTTTAAATAATAATATTAACATCTTGTACTATTTTTTATTATTATTATCTTTTTATTTTTTACTTCTTTATTTTTTAGTTTTCTATTTTTCGGATAGATAAATCAATGGCCGATTTTTTGTGAGGACGATCTCTTTGGCGAGGAGATCATCCTCACAAAAATTCAAATCATTCAAATATTCATAGACATGTTTAGAAGTCGAAGAATAATAGACTATCTATTTTTACCGTGTAAATTGAAAACGACATTTGAGGGGGTTAGAAATTTTAGAACGTGCTTTTTTTTGCGGGGGTGATTTATATGGCGAGGAGATCATCCTCACCAAAAATCAGCCATTGATTCATCTTCTATGTGGGTACACCAAAATGGTTGTCCCCCGATCCCGACCCTTTTTTATATAGCTAGTTGGGGTCCCCTAACCCCAAGCTTTCCCCTCCAAAACTATAATAATAATAATAAAAACAATGATAATAAAATAATAACAATAAAGATTATATTCAAGGTTTAAAAGGGTCGTTATAACGGTATAAAGGACTTGGGACGTTATCATTTTTTCCGTTATAAGAGCCGTTGTAATGAATTTTAATGTTCAGGGGCAAAAATGAAAAATAACGGGAAAAACGGAAAAAAATGGCCTTGAAATTCAAAATTTTAGATTTGAATAAATGAAAATAACAGAAAATAACTGAAATAATGATTTTTTTTTCCAAAAATTTTCAGAAAATAATGGTCGTTATAACGGGAAAAAAATGGAAAATAACATCAGTTATAACGAAAATAAAAACCATTATTTTAAGTATTTTAACAATACATAACGTAACGGGGTAGGTTCGAATCCATTATAATGATTGGTTGGAGGTGTACAATGAATTGCTGTGCAAGTGGTTGACAGGCCCTTACAAAGTCCTTAATAAAATAGATGCAAGGAAGTGCAGCCCAAAAATTGCTGCAAGCAAATGCATTGTGTTAGCTCAACATTTTTTAAAATATAAAACAATAATAATAATATCTTTTACTATTTTTATTATTATTATTTTATTATTTTTATTTCTTTATTTTTTAGTTTTCTATTTTTCACATAGATGAATCAATGGCTGATTTTTGGTGAGAATGATCTCTTTGGCAAGGAGATCACCATCACAAAAATTCAAATCATTCAAATATTCATAAAGAAGTCGAAGAATAATGGACTATCTATTTTTACCGTGTAACTTGAAAACCACATTTGAGGGGGTTAGAAATTTCGGAATGTGCTGATTTTTTACAGGGGTGATCTATATGGCGAAGAGATCATCCTTACCAAAAATCAGCCATTGATTCATCTTCTATGTGAGTACACCAAAATGGTTGTCCCCAGAACCCGACCCTTTTTTATATACAATAATAATAATAATAACAACAATGATAATAAAATGATAACAATAACGATTATAGTGAAGGTTTAAAAGGGTCGTTATAATGGTATAACGGACTTGCAACGTTATCATTTTTTCCTTTATAAGAGCCGTTGAAACGAATTTTAATGCTCAGGGGCAAAAAGGAAAAATAATGGGGAAAACGGAAAAAAATAGCGCTGAAATTTAAAATTTGAACAAATGAAAATTTAAAATTTGAACAAATGAAAATAACTGAAATAATGGTTTTTTTTTTTACGAAATTTTTTAGAAAATAATGGTCGTTATAATAGGAAAAAATGGAAAATAACGTTAGTTATAACGAAAATAAAAATTATTATTTTAAGTGTTTTAACAATAAATAACGTAACGGGGTAGGTTCGAATCTGTTATAATGATTGGTTGGAGGTGTACAATGAATTGTTGTGGGAGTAGTTGACAAGCCCTTGCAAAGTCCTTAACAAAATAGATGCAAGGAAGTGCGGCCCAAAAACCGCTGCAAGCAAGTGCATTGTGTTAGCTGAACATTTTTTTTTTAAATAATAATAATAACATCTTGTACTATGTTTTATTATTATTATCTTTTTATTTTTTACTTATTTATTTTTTAATTTTCTATTTTTCAGATAGATAAATCAATGGCCGATTTTTGGTGAGGACGATCTCTTTGGCAAGGAGATCATCCTTACAAAAATTCAAATCATTCAAATATTCATAGACATGTTTAGAAGTCGAAGAATAATGGACTATCTATTTTTACCGTGTAAATTGAAAACGACATTTGAGGGGGTTAGAAATTGCAGAATGTGCTATTTTTTTCGGGGGTGATTTATATGGCAAGGAGATCATCCTCACCAAAAATCAGCCATTGATTCATCTTCTATGTGGGTACACCAAAATGGTTGTCCCCCGATCCCGATCCTTTTTTATATAGCTGGCTGAGGTCCCCTAAACCCAAGCTTTCCCTCCAAAACAATAATGATAATAATAATAATAATAACAATGATAATAAAATAATAACAATAATGATGATAGTCAAGGTTAAAAAGGGCCGTTATAACGGTATAACGGACTTGGGACGTTATCATTTTTTCCGTTATAAGAGCCGTTGTAACGAATTTTAATTCTCATGGGCAAAAAATGAAAAATAACAAGAAAAACTGAAAAAAATGGCAATGAAATTCAAAATTTTAAATTTGAATAAATGAAAATAACAGAAAATAATTGAAATAATGGCTGTTTTTTTTTTACAAAAATGTTTAGAAAATAATGGTTGTTATAACGGAAAAAAAAATGAAAATAACGTCAGTTATAAAGAAAATAAAAACCAATTTTTTAAGTGTTTTAACAATACATAACGTAACGGGGTAGGTTCGAATCCATTTTAATGACTGGTTGGAGGTTTACAATGAACTGATGTGCGAGTGGTTGACAAGCCCTTGCAAAGTCCTTAACAAAATAGATGGAAGGAAATGCCGCCCAAAAATCGCTGCAAGCAAGTGCATTGTGTTAGCTCAACATTTTTTTTTTTCAAAAAAAAAAAATAATAATAATAATATCTTTTATTATTTTTTATTACTATTATCTTTTTTATTTTTTATTTCTTTATTTTTTAGTTTTCTATTTTTCACATAGATGAATCAATGGCTGACTTTTGGTGAGGATGATCTCTTTGGCGAGGAGATCATCCTCACAAAAATTCAAATCATTCCAATATTCATAGACTTGTTTAGATGTCGATGAATAATGGACTATTTATTTATACCGTGTAACTTGAAAACAACATTTGAGGGGGTTGAAATTTCAGAATGTGCTGATTTTTTTGCGAGGGTGATCTATTTGGCGAGGAGATCATCCTCACCAAAAATCAGTCATTGATTCATCTTCTATGTGGGTACACCAAAATGGTTGACCCCCTATCCCGACACTTTTTTTTATAGCTGGTTGGGGTCCACTAACCCCAAGCTTTCCCCTCCAAAACAATAATAATAATAATAACAATAATGACATAAAATAATAACGATAATGATTATAGTCAAGGTTTAAAATGGCCGTTATAACTGTATAACGGACTTGGGACGTTATAATATTTTCCGTTATAAGAGCCGTTGTAACGAATTTTAATGTTAAGTGGCGAAAAGGAAAATAACGGGGAAAACAGAAAAAAAATGGCGCTGAAATTCAAATTTTCAGATTTGAATAAATGAAAATAACTGAAATAATGGCTTTTTGTACAAAACTTTTCAGAAAATAATAGTCATTATAATGGGAAAAAAAATGGAAAATAACATCAGTTATAACGAAAATAAAAACCATTATTTTAAGTGTTTTAACAATACACAACGTAACAGGGTAGGTTCGAATCCGTTATAATGATTGGTTGGAGGTGTACAATGAACTGCTGTACGAGTGGTTGACAAGCCCTTGTAAAGTCCTTGACAAAATAGATGAAAGGAAGTGCAGCCCAAAAACGGGTGCAAGCAAGTGCATTGTGTTAGATCAACATTTTAAAATAATAATAATAATAATATATTTTATTATTTTTTATTATTATTATCTTTTTATTTTTTATTTCTTTATTTTTTTAATTTTCTATTTTTCACAGAGATGAATCAATGGCTGATTTTCGGTGAGGATGATCTCTTTGGCGAGGAGATCATCCTCACAAAAATTCAAATCATTCCAATATTCATAGAATTGTTGAGAAGTCGAAGAATAATGGACTATCTATTTTTACCGTGTAACTTGAAAACCACATTTGAGGGGGTTAGAAATTTCAAAACGTGCTGATTATTTGCGGGGGTGATCTATATGGCGAGGAGATCATCCTCACCAAAAATCAGCCATTGATTCATCTTCTATGTGGGTACACCAAAATGGTTGTCCCCCGATCCTGACCCTTTTTTATATAGCTGGTTGGGGTCCCCTAACCCCAAGCTTTCCCCTCCAAAACAATAATATTAATAATAACATTGATAATAAAATAATAACAATAATGATTATAGTCAAGGTTTAAAAGGGCCGTTATAACGGTATAACGGACTTGAGACGTTATCATTTTTTCCGTTATAAGAGCCATTGTAACGAATTTTAATGCTCAGGGGCAAAAAGGAAAAATAACGGGGAAAACGGAAAAAAATGGTGCTGAAATTCAAATTTTCAAATTTGAATAAATAAAATAACTGAAATAATGGCTGTTTTTTTTTTACAAAAATTTTCAGAAATAATGGTCGTTATAACGGGAAAAAAATGGAAAATAACGTCAGTTATAACGAAAATAAAAACCATGATTTTAAGTGTTATAACAATACATAACGTAATGGGGTAGGTTCGAATCCGTTATAATGGCTATTTTTTAAACCACGATTATAATGACAATAATTATAATTATAATTAATAATAATAATAATAATGAAATCAACAATGATAACAATAATAATTTTATTGTGCACTCTTTTAGTAAAATCAAGAAATAAAATAATCCATTGCATTCATTTGCAATGCACTACTAACCAATCAGCTAAACTTCTTTTACATCTATTTACAAGGTGTGAACCAAACAATTGTAAGTGACGTACATCGCAAGTGATTGGAACACAATTCATTGTATTTACACTAAAGTGCAAAATGCACCCCAAGTGCAGCGAACCAAGAAGGGCCTACGATTACAATAATTGCACTGTCCAACGAAGGTTTGACACAACAAAGTGCCCAACACCAATAAAGTCGTGCCTTGTGTACCTAAGAAACTTGAGACCATGTCACCAGGTTTTCCCTCTTGCATTTGCATGTTTTGGGTTTTTTTTAAGGGATATATTCCCTAGGTAGCCTGGAAATCTCATTCATAGTTGTATGCTTTAAATATTCAACAACAGGTGACCCTATAACCATGGTTTTAAAAAATGTCGTTATAACGAAAAGGAAAATTGCATACAACTGTTGCATACACCCAAAACCATGGTTTTAAGGAAAATTGCATACACCCCAAAAGGAAAATTGCTCCACATCAAAAAACTTAGGGGACCCCCCCTATTTTTGACCCCTCTCGGGAGTCAAGAGCTCGGCCGTGGATTCCGAGAATCAAACAGTGAATAATACACCTTGGCATCTGGTAGATCATACAAGATGCACAATCAATCTATCTATCTATCTATCTATCTATCTATCTATAATATAAAGCGAACCCATAGGTTGACAAAATTTCCAAAGAGTCCCTTGCAATGGAATAACTATTCCAAGTTTTGAAGGATAATTTAGTCTTACACTCTTTCCATAAATAACTTGAATACAATAGATTGCTATTAATAAAGGTAATTAATTTCTTCACTGACAACTAATTCAATTTTCCCTCTCCTTGAAATTTAAATTTTGTGAGTCATTTGAGAACTCACATGCCACCCACTAGGCATTAGTTAAAAGGAATGTCTGATAAAGATCATATCAGTATGTCCCAAGCTTGGCTCAACTCTGTTTGTGCTGAGGAAATGGGTTCAAGTTTGAACCCACATTTTCCCTTATGAGCCAACCCCATCACCAAGAAATTAACATCGAATTCAATGTTGCTCGCCTTCAGGAGTTGCTGCCTGTACATTTTTGTGGGACCCACAAGAATATACCCTTTCAAATCACATGGGCCCGCTTCAAATGTATATGTGGCAGTTCTTAATTCAACCCACCCACAATTCAGAAACAGAGAAAAAATGTACAAAATTCTCATTTGAGCTTTTAAAAGAAGTTGGTGAAGTTTATATTTAATATTTACATTCCAATTTACACATGAAGTGATCATTTTGATGATATTGACTCCAACCTATGGATACAGAACTATGCAGGCTTCATAGCAATGAGATTTAGACTACCTTGGAGACTCCACGGGCATCAATATGTTGTAGATCCTGCTTTAACTTGATGCCAAAGAAAATGCTTTCAAAGAAATGAGAAATTAAATTCCATCTCCATCATATGCCTTCCATCTTTCTATTACAACCTTGAATTGATCATCCCTCTTCCTAATCTGCAAAAACAAAAATTATGTAAAATTCTATCAATACAAGCACCAGTGAGGAGGAATATGCAAGTCGAAGGGCCTAAAAGGCCGAGGGGAATGCCAAAACGGACATGGAGTGAGGTTCTTAGGAGAGATTTTAAGAAACTTGCCTTAATGGAAGGCTATAGACATGATTGAATGGAGGAACAGTTTTGTACAGCCGACCCCATACCATTGGGAAAAGACTTGTGATGATGCTTATGTCTAGTTTTAATCAATGTTGGGAGTACCATATAGGATATTCCTACTCCCGTGGTTGGGGGCCACATGGAGGCCATGTTCAACAATCCAAACCATACAATGAGTTGTCCTCACCATGGTAACCATCATCACCAAAAGACATTCCATTATGAAAAAACAAGAACCATATTATAGTTATACATATTATGGTTTATGAAATTTACCAAATCAGCATCACTTTTAAAGTATTTCCCATTCAAATATTTTATCTCTTGGGCATGCGACCAAAATGTCCCGAAAGACACGTTAAATTAAAAAGACTTTTTAATTTTGATCTTTATGATGGCAAATTTCTAGATAGTTTGGTATCTCAATTAACAAGTTTTCAAGGCTTGTTTTTTATGTGAAGTCTAATGATGTCAACAAATAATATGAGAAGTCAGTCCAACCACAAATGACAACTTTATACAAAAGAAAAAGTATGTTCCAAATTAGCTAATTGAGATACCAAATTGTCTTGAAGAGGAAAGCTGGCAACCAATGCATAAGGTATGTTGCACTGTTGCCACCCCGATAAAAGACAAAACAGTCCACCTATTGACCGGTTCACACCTTACCATCACTTGAATACTAAAAAGAGATCCAAACCAAAAAGAAAAGCATTTTAAAACCTCTTGGACAATCATGGTCTTCTTAACATGGCATCCGGGTTTGCTTGCGAAAAACAAATGGCATCGAGTTCCAAGAAACAACCCAGAGACCAATCAGTCAAGTGGAATGTAACCTGCTAGTGAAGCAAGCAATTATTAATGAAAAGGAGATTGCAGTGAGTCTTTAAAGGAAGAAAGAGAGAGACATCCGAGCCCTTCAGTATCCCAAGATATGATATAGAAAGAGAAAAAAAGAACAAACCAAATTCCTAATATTCTGTGTTGGTAGCAGGTGGATTTTTTTGTCTTTTGGCAGGGTGGCAGTTGTGCAACACATAAGGTGCTTTGCCTGATAGAATTATTTTGAAAGTTGGCATATGAGACACCAGACTCAAAACAACATTATTCTCCAACTAAACCTGTCTTCCAACGCAATTTGGGTCATTTTCCCTGAGAGACACGTGCGTAAAACATGTTTTCAACACATTTACTCACATTTTGGGTCAAAAAACTCTTCAACGATTTTTGAAGAATGAAAACAATCATTTTTTAAAAAATTATTATTTCTAAAGGAAATGGAAGGTTCAAGTAAAAGCTTATGATTTTTAAAAGATCATAATACACACTGCAATACGGTTATGAATGGGTAAAATCTCCAACAATCTTGCCATAAACATCAAATATTATGAAGGTGAGACCTATTTCATAAACCTGGCCACAAAACTCAGACAGTATCCTCTGAGTAGGTTTAATTCGTCAACTTGAACAGGCAGGCCAAGCATTCAACTTTTATACTATTTAATTAATTATACTAGAAAATAATTTCCAATAATTACAAAATAAGAGAAAACCAGCGAATCTTAAGAACTAGAAATATGTCCAAATAAGAAGAGCACATTTTTCCAGTAAAAAAAATATTAGAAGCAAAAAAACAAATTGTGTCCCGTCAGAATTAAAATTTTCTCCTAAATAACTAAAATGCTAAAATTTTGAATTTAAACCCTTGTTTTGAGAAGGAAAAAACATGATTTCTTTAATTCATTTTCTTTACTCTTTTTGACCCAAACGAGTTGAACAGGTCCTCGACAGAGTTGGTAGACTCATCACAGTTTTGGCCAAAACCACAACACAAGTCTATCTTGGCTCAGAACCTGAATCTCACAGTCACACCTTTGGCCACTCCCCCGTCAAATTACTTGGTATCATTAGAATTACCTCAACCAATGGCTTTTTACCATGTAGCAACATATCCACGCTCCTTTCCGTCTGCAAAAAGAAAAAAGGAAAAAAAAGTCTTAGATGCATTGAGCTATTAGCTATAATCAATGTAACAAAAATGCTACCCCATCATCATCATTGTTGTCATCATACACCTTATCCCAGCTATCTGGGATCGGCAACATTAAGCCTATTTCGTCATTCGACTCTATTTAAAGCTATATCCTCTGTCAGGGGATATGTCTTCAAATCTTTCCTTGTGACCTCACTCCATGTCATTTTAGGCCTTTCTCACTCCCTTTTATACCCTTCAACTTGTACCAAAGCACTCATCTTTTTTTTTTATTGTAAAGCACCCCTCACCTGGTGCTGTTGTTGGTCTTTGTTATATATGTCCAAACCATCTCAATGGACTTTGCCTTATTTTATCTCCTATTGAGACTATTCTTATATTTCCTTGAATTTGCAAAAAAAAAATGCTAGTCCAATTTTGTAAAAATTCCCATGTCGGAGACAAAGTAAACACCCTTATTGAGACAGCTTGTAACTTCTCACTATTATCAGAGTGACTTTTTGGTATCACAGCATATCAGGTTTTAGGAGGTGACATGTTCTTGTGCACGTCTGACAACAACATACATCTAACTACAAACATTTTGATATTTGGATAGCAAAAGACCTATATGTCAATCTATTAAGTCTTAAATGAGTGCAGAGAAGATTAACTGAAAAAAGGAAAATATAGAGTAGACACACATTCGCAATATAACCATTTTGTATCGATAACAATAAAAAATTGTTGAAAATGAAAAAGAAGATACAGAAAGAAAAAAAAGTGGGCTAAAATTAGCCCATATCAATCTTCACTAATTGAATTCAGTGAAGATTACGAGCAATCAATCTGAGAAAATAAGCCCAGATATTCTAGAATGGAAAACCTACTGAAAGAATGCATAGAAAATAAGGAATACTTGTGTCAACATGGGAAGATTGGGATGAAGCCATTCTCCTTGCTTGCGCCTTATACGCGGCATACAAGCAGGGTAGTCAGGAGCAATCACCATTGCTCTCACCTAGGTGATCCACTCAACCCAATGGATGATCCTGACCATTCTGATACTTGGAATTTCAGAAAAAAGTATGGGGAATAGTAGAAAGAAATCTGAATTAGTTTTCTACACTCAACCGATTGGTCAAATTCTGACCGAAAAAACCTCCTCGGTTGGAACATCAAATGGTGGGTGCAAACCCATGGATCTGAGCTGCATGTATGGCACAGACTAAGAGGAGGGCGTCTCTGTTCTAGTTTAAGGGAAGTTGTAACTGCAACGAAATTAAAAGGTGGGTTTTTACAAAACTGTTCTAAAGAACAACAAAGGTTGCCCATGATGGTTCTAAAGAACAACAAAAGGTTGCCCTACGTACCCGATGCGCAACCCAGTAGTTCCTTTCCCTCATCTCAATCAGGAAAGGGAATGTTGGAGGAGCCTTCCTCTCAAGAATACTCTTCTGACAACGTCTAGCTCGAGCTTCATCATCTCCCAAAGTAACAGTTTCTACTCCGCCAATCTGGATATTTAGCAAAAAAATCAATCAGAATGAAACTGTTATACAGCATCCATTTATGCAGATGTACAAAAATTTGGACTAAACTCGGAACTGGTATATCCATTTCCAAGTTTGCAATGAAAAATTTGCCTCAATTTATGAGAAGTTGCCCAAGTCAATAATCAACTTGGCTTTGTTAAATGGGGTTTTAAGAATTCAAATTCATGCAGGGCCAATGCCCGAGTTCTCAGGACATAGTTTAATAGTCGACTATGAGTTCAAAAGTTATATAGCTGTAGTCTGATCTCTTTCAAGATTTTGGAATAGTGCTTAAAGCTTTTCAAGTCCGTAACGTTGATTACCAGATTGAGTTTTCTGAGTAACTAATCAATATGAATTTTTCAAATACTCAAGTCAATTTTTCTTAGGTTTTAAATAACTGAGTTACCTTATTAAATCAAGCCAATCTTAACTGGTCGGATTAAATCCACTTTCAATTATCTTCCAGCCAAAGTGATAATAAGATAAACCTAACATCATTAGCATGAGGTAGGGCACATGATGTTGAAAAGACTCAACAGGAGAACAAGCCACATGGTTTTATTAGACATCACGAAAGATAAGAATAATTGCCAGTTTGCCACTGACCGTTGAGAGTATTCATGTAAAGAAATAAAGAGCAAACCAGATCAGAAAGTGTAGGATTCTTTATTATATTCTCGAGTCGCTCTCCATGAGCAGTGCCTATGAGCATCACTCCTCTTTCTGCGATTGAACGACAAGCAAGCGCCTCTGCTTCTGTGCCAATCTCATCAACAATAATCACCTCAGGCATGTGATTCTCTACTGCCTCAATCATGACTCTGTGTTGCATGGATGGTTCTGGAACCTGCATTCTCCGTGCATCCCCTATTGCCGCATGTGGAATATCACCATCACCTCCAATTTCATTGCTAGTGTCGACAATTACCTATCCCAATCATCAGTATGCTTCAATAAGTAGTGAGTGCTAAATATATCAGATTTGGAAAAAGACTAAGGGAAAGGTCAGATTTGGAAAAAGACTATGTAGTGAGTGCTAAATACAGCACCAGGAATGCAATACTTTTACACCCAGGAGAGAGAGAAAGAGAGTCATAATGCAATACTTTACACACCACTCGTTTGTGCAGCTCATCTGCCAAGACACGTGCAATCTCACGCATGACAGTAGTCTTACCTACTCCAGGCCTGGAAAAATCGAAAGGAAAGTTGGCAAAAAAATTGTGTTTCATATAAACTGTATGTAAGGTAGTAAATTTCATTTATTTCATGAAATATTTTAAAAATAAGGGAGTCGTAATGCATGCATATATGATGCATTTTAATTCTTTATTTCTAAATACTTCAATATAGTGTATTTTATTTATAAAAATTAAAATATAGAAACATATACAAAACTTGTGTACATAGTTGAAAGTCTATATCATTCGATTTCAGACACGTGTTTTACATACCTTGTGCTCTTTAGGGTAGTTCATGTGTTCTGAGTCTGACAACATGTAATGCTTGACTTGATTCTTACTTCATTTGTTGGGCCCAGTATGGTTATTATATAGGGCATCAATACTTTTAGGGTGGGGTCTTGGCTACAATGGAGACGGTGGGTGCCAGAAGCTTATGTAGCTGTGACATTTCTATGTCTAATGTAAAGTTCTATTTTGATATAATGTACTTAATGTGACATGATTTGATGGTTATAATCATTTCCATGTGATTATAGTTGTTTCTAGCTATCAAGCCCTCAGATATCTGTATAGCATGTAACAAAACGCCATAGATAATAATTTCCACGCTCTATATGGTTTTTATTATGTTTGAAAGCTTATGCCTATTTTATCATTTCCTAAAGTTTAAGCAAAAATTTCACAATTATTTCCATAAATATTGTATTATTTCCACAGTAGTTGAAATATTTCCATTTCCAGGCTAGTCGAAATATGTCTCCAAATTAAAACTTAATACCTTATTGTATATTTACTATATGTTGTAGGGGGAAGTACACAAGTCATAATCCAATATGACACGGATTTCGGTACAACACTATTTTATTTTTTCTTTCCTTATTTACAAGATACTAATTAACATTTGCCATAGGCCATAAGTTCTACCTTTTACAATTGAAGTTTTGAATGTATTCTCTTGTTATTAAGTATATGATGCAAATTATTAGATATCCTATCTCATTATCCACTCTTATCATTGTTATTATATACAAAATAGTTAATTTGTTCCTCATTATTTTAAGTATATTGTCGAGTCCATGAATCCTATTTCTCAAGGTTCGCTGAATCGGACACTTCACCCATGTTGGACGTCAACACATGTACCCATATCAATGCAACATAGGTTGTAGATGGCCCTTCTCGACGTATTGCCACGCTATCACCATCTGGGCACCATAACATTGCCATGACACAATCAACATCCACGTAGCACGTCAAGACGACCTTGCCATGTTCACGTCATGCCCCCAGGGATCGTAGAGGGTTCGTACTTTGTAGACAAGAGAGCTTCTAAGGTCATTGTTGAATGAGAGATTGTCCTATTTGTGTTTCTCCATAGGCCAAATAGCCAATGCCAAAACGACAAATTGTCAAGGTACTCTGACCCCCTGATCCCCCAACCACCACGCACTAACAACCTCCCCTAGGCATAGAGATATCCTTTTAGACGACAGCCTGATAGACATTCTCTGTGTTACGATCCAACAAAGGGAGATTATCATTCTCGAACCGGAATGACACGTCACTTCACACTAGGAGTGTCAACAGGTCGGTTCCAGTTTGGGTACCAGAGGTCCCAAAAACTAGTACATAGGTCAGTTCCGGTTCTCAAATAAGTGGAACCGGAACCAATCGAGTATTGGGAATCTATATAAAAAATATTTTTTATAGATTTTTATACTAATGACTTGAAGAAAAAACTTTATATATCAGCAGTACTACATATGCCTGCTCCGAGTCCTGTCAGTTCCAGTTTGATCTGGGTACTAGTGTGTTAAGAACTGGAACTTTTCAATTCCTATCAGTTTCGAGTCTAATCAATTTCAGATCATTTTGGATCTGGTTCTAAAATAGCTAGTCCCAGATTGGGTATTGGTTCCACAGTTACAAATTGACACCTGTACTTCAAACATCTGCATCAATATACTTTAAAGGTTGGCCTGTCAATTTAACTCGGGAGATGTTTTAGGTATTGGTTGTGTCCTAGGAAAGGGAGGAAGGTGTGCGATGCAACATGATGAACAAGATTTTGCGTGGAAGGTAGAGGGGGGTAGCAAGAGAAGGTCAGTAGTGAAAAGTATAATCAGAAGATGGGGTGCAAAGGTGATGATACTCCAGAAAACCAAACTTGGGAAGATGGAAGCTCGGGACATCAAAGATTTGTGTAGGTTTAGGGATTTTGGGAGGCACAACCTTCTGGCATATGGATCTTCCGGAGGTATTGTCATCTTTTGGGATCGTAGATTCCTAGATGTTAGGGATGTAGTAGTAGGTGCTTCTTCGATGTCGATTCTTTTGCAATTGTGTGGGAGAGCGGTTCTCTTGGGTGTTATATGGGGTGTATAGGCGACCGAGAAGAGGTTCTAGTTCCAATTGTAGGAAGAGTTGGATGATGTGGTGGGCCTTTGGATCTTCCGTGGTGCATTGGAGGAGCTTTCAATGTAATTCTGTTTTCCCACGAGAAGAACGGAGGAACTAGGCTGACTAGAAGCCTGAGGGAGTTCAGAGCCTTCATCAATCGTAACTTCCTCTTGGATCTCCTATGAGTGGGGGCAAGTTTACGTGGTCCAATAACCAAGACATCCACATCCTCAACAAGATAGATAGATTCTTGATTTCTATTAGATGGAAGGAACACTTTTCAGGGGGTGTCTCAGGTGACGATACCTAGATTGATGTCAAATCATATGCCACTTTTGCTAGATTGTAGAGGGATTCGCAATCACCCTTCTTCATTTCGATTCAAGAATATGTGGCTGCTTTGCTCTAAATTTAAAGAGAAGGTGAAGGAGTGGAGGAATGGTTTTGTTTCTATGGGAAAGCAAGGGAGGTTTTTAAGCATAAGCTCAAAGCCCTTAAGGAAAGGATTAAGATATGGAACGGAGAGGAATTTGACAGGTCGATCAGATGAAGGGATCCATTCTTGAGGAATTCCGTTGATTGACAAGGAGAAGGAGCATCATTTGTTTGCAGAAGATCGTTTCAAAAGAGTCAATATTAAAGCGCAATGTCTCCACCTAGTGAAAATGGAGGAGATAAGTTGGAAACAGAAATCCAGGGTTAGATAGTTGAAGGAGGGTGACAATAACACTAAATTCTTCTATAAGATGGTGAATGCCCATAGGAGAGGCAATTTCTTATTGCGCCTCAAGATAGATGGGACTTTTCTTGAGAACGAGAAGTATTAGGAAGGGCATGGTAGATTACTACTACGAGTTGTACATCGAGCCGATGTCTTTTAGACCGCATCTAGATGGCCTTCATTTTGATATATTAGTCCTAAGGATAGAGAATGGGTGGAGAGACCATTCCAGGAGGAGGAGATTTTATGCTCCATTGTTGCATTGGCAGGAGACAAGGCGTCGGGGTCCGATGGGTTGTCTTTGACTTTTTTTAAGCAATGATAGGAGGTAGTTGGGGCAAATTTTATGAAGGTGGTGGCAGAGTTTCAGGAGGACAACTATCTGGACTATACATCGAATAGCACGTTTGTTGTTTTAATTCCTAAAATACAAGGGGTTGATGACATCTCGGGTTTCAGACCTATTAGCCTCATGGGTAGTGTGTATAAGATCTTGGCCAAGATGCTCGCGACTAAAATCTACAGAGTTTTGGCTTAACTAATATCGCCAACCCAAGGAGCTTTTGTGAAGGGCAGACAGATCTCGGATGGGGTTCTTTTGGCTAATGAAAGTATCGATTCTAGAACTAAGGCAAGGATTTCTAAAATTCTGCAAAATTGATATGGAGAAGGCGTATGACCATGTCAGTTGGAGTTTCCTGGATTATTTGTTTGGTGGAATGGGTTTCAGATTGAAGTAGAGGTGGTGAATTAGAAAACGTATCTCATCAACCTCCTCTACTTTGGTCAACGAGTCTCCTGTCGGTTACTTCAGAAGTTTGAGGGGCCTTAGACAAGGGGATCTGTTGTCGCCATATTTGTTTATTGTGGTGGCGGAGGCTTTAGGGAGAATGGTTTCTAAAGCCATGGAAGGTGGGGAGCTTGCAGGTTTTAAGGTGGCTGCAGGAGTGCCGACGATTTCTCATCTTCAGTTCGCGGATGATACTCTAATTTTTCTGGAGGTTGTTTCATCTTAGCTTACATTTCGAAAAGGTATCCTGTGTTATTTTGAAGCGGCTTCAGGATTGAGTGTTAATATGGGCAAGAGCAAGGTCTTTGGGGTGGGGGAAGTGGAAAATCTTATTGGTTTGGCTGGTATCTTGGGGTGTGGTTTGGGAAGCTTACCCACTCAGTATTTGGGTCTTCCTTTAGGGGCGACTTATAGATCGAAGGCTCTTTGGAATCCTATGATTGAGAGATTTGAGAGTCGGTTGGCTATGTGGAAACTAGATACCTCTCAAAAGGGGGCAGACTAGTTTTAATCAAGCATTGCCTTTCTAGTTTGCCCATTTACTATCTATCGCTTTTCTCCACCCTTAAGAGTGTTGCAAACATTTTGGAGAAGACCATGAGAGATTTGTTATGGAATGTTTAAGATTGAGACTGGTAAGTTTCACCTGGTTGATCAGAAGACAATGTGTCGCCCAAAGTCCCAAGGAAGATTAGGGATAAGGAGGATCTCAGTTATGAATGAGGCTTTATTGGGAAAATGGTTGTGGAAGTTCGGGAATGAGATTTCTAGTCTATGGAGGAAGGCGATAGAGGGCACATATGGGGTGTTGGAGTTCGGATATGATGGGAGAGTTGTCCATTTGGTATTCGGGTGTAGTGTTTGGAGGGATATCATGAAATTTGTGGCGAAATTTTCCGAGGGGGTGAAATACTAGGCGGGACTTGGGGACAGAGTCAGGTTTTCGAAGGATAGTTGGTATGGAGATGTTCCCGACAAGAAGAACTGCTCTATCCTGATATGCCCTTCTTGGGAAGGGGAATATTTGGCATGGAGTCTTGGTTTCAGAAGAAGACTTAATGATTGGGAGATTGAGGTTGTGTCTCGTTTACTGACTCGCCTGCAGGAATGTTCTCTCTCTATCAAAGTCAAAGAAGCGCATTTGGAGATGGTCGATTCTCGGTCCATTCTTTTTATGAAGCTCTAATCAAGCTGTCCTGTGATAGTTATCCCTTTTATTTGGGGATCCAAAGTGCCTTTCAAGATAGTTTTTTTCTTATAGACAATGTCTTTGGACAAGATTTTTGTTGTTGGAGAGTGTTGTTTGGTTGTGTGGCCAGCACTCTGCCTTTGTTAGACCTGTGGACCCTTGCCTCCCTCTAACAACTTAAGCTTTTAGAGTAAATGGTAGTCAACATGGTATCAGAGCAAGAGTTCCCAATAGGTTGCATGTTCGAGTCCTTAGCAAAGTGCTGAAGGGGAGTGTTGTTGGAGAGTGTTGTTTGGTTGTGTGGCCAACACTCTGCCTTTGTTAGACCTGTGGACCCTTTGATATACATAGTTACGCCTCCCTCTAACAAAGCTTTTAGATTAAATGGTAGTCAACAATTTTAAAGGTGGATCACTTGATCGATAGAAGGATAATTATTGTAGATTTTTGTTTGATATGCAAGCATAGTGGGGAATCGGTCGACCATCTTCTCTTGCACTGTGACGTGGCGAGCTTAGTTTGGACGGCGTTTCTTGCAGATTTTGGGATGACTTAGGTGTTGCCCAGTTCTTTGATCAACCTTGTTTCCAGTTGGCACACTACGGCCTTCTCTTCTAGAGGGCAAATGTTATGGCGCTTGCTCCCTTTTGAGATTTGTTGGGGACTTTTGAAAGAAAGAAATCTCAGAGTTTTCAAAGGGAATGAGGAAGATATGGTGAGCATTATTCTCAATATAAAGGGTTTGATGTATCTGTGGTCTAAGACATGTATTGAGTGTTGTGGTTTTTTTCTCTGAGGACTTTGTTTTCCGTTGAGATCGTTTGTGTTATAGAGAAGATGCTTAGTCCTGGTTTTTGTTTTGTTTTGTTCTGGTGTTCTTGCTATTAGTAGGTCACCTCGACCTCTGTGGCTGCTCCTATAATCTGTTTGGCGTTTCTCACCTTCAATAAATTCTATAATCTTTGATATTTCCAAAACACTATAAAAGGAAATAGAACTACAATTCCCTTAGTAATTAACAGTAGTTGTGTAAGACATGTGAACCTAGAGAGAACTGATTTTTTTCCCTTTTCAAGATTATCTATGTTTGGGTTTTAAAAATAGTTAAAAGAAGATGAATTTCTCGATTAAAATTAAACTTACTAATCCTCAAAAGCTGTATTACATCAATTCCACACTCATTTTATAGAGAATTCCTTGCTAAGAAATTTAACCGCTAGGAAATCTCTACCAAAAATCCTACCATATCTCAACTTTTCATAAATAGTAATCTATAAAAAATAGTTAAATATGTCCTGTTTAGCTAAAATCCTTCTAAATTTATTAAAACTCATCTATATAATTAGTTAAACACCAACAAACATGGTTCAAAGTACTGTTCTACCTCAAATGATCTTTAGCTGATACGTCTCGTTTTTGGTAAGGTATTGTAAGTTTGGAACGATACACATGAGAATGTCTTTGAGCATCTAACACGTCTAAGATTAAATAGTAGACCTACCTCCCAAGAAACAAGATGCTCTCCCCATATTGAAGGAGATCATGAACCATATCAATGTGACCACTAACTGCTCGGCCAACTCTGCAAGTCAAACCAACAATCGACCCTTTTCGACTCCTTATCGCAGATATCCTGTGCAAAGTGCCCTCAATACCCGCTCGATTGTCCCCTCCAAATTCTCCAACAGAATTTTGAGCTTCCTCCAACTCTTTCATTGATACCTAACCAATAGACATGTCTTGATGGGTAATTAATATCCATGGAACAAAGTTAATTCATTTTTTCCAAAATTAAAGTGTTAGATCAGTAGGTGGTGACCTAGGAAAGCCACGATTATCGCTTTAAAGGAAAAAAGGAAAAGGACTAAAATGGTAGCACCAACCAGGAAAAAAGAGAACTAAAATATATTTTACTCGTCAAAAATTTAATATTTATATAAAGAAAGAGCAAACCAAAGGTACTTGCAACTTGAGATCACGAGGTTACCTCTTTACTCCTCAAATACTGCCCACCAGATTCACCAAGGAAACGTGCTTCTGGTAAACGGCCCAAATCCAATATAACCTATTGGTATAGCAGCAAATAACTAAGCATAATTAAAAAAAAGTCATTCCTTACAAAAACGAAAACAAAAATTTGGTCTAGTGGGGGTGTATTGACATTTAAAGAACATCAAATTTAATAGGGAAACATTACCACATGGCCTTCAATCTATATTAAGTAAATAGAATGATTTTATTTATCGATACGTATCTGTGTTGTCTGATCCATATCATTTTTGGAAGATGTGTTACGATATCGATATTCCAACCATACTGGTATTAATTGTAATTTTTTTGACTCATATAGCCATTTACCATAACATATTGCACATTATGATACACTCAATGAGTTGCACATTCGAGACCTTAAAACATATCTATTTTTGCTTTTTGCTCACTCTCTTTGGCTTCAGTCAACTATAAGCTTGCTCCCACACCTAAATCCACAAAATATTAGTCAGCAGAAATTTGAGCCTTAAAAACTCAACTCTAAGGCTTCAATCGATGGATTGAAGCTCATGGGTTGCTTTTTCTTTCCAAGTAAATATTTTTCAATATTAATACTTTTTTTGGCTAGCACACAACCAAAATCAATGCAGGAACTATCATAGATCCACAAATGATATACCAAATTGATAGACTATGGTGGCATTATTATAAGATCTTATGATTCTTTTCCAAATTTTGGCAAAAAACTCACTCAAATGGGCTCATAGAATTGTGAGAGGTTTATCGTTGATCCACTCGAAAGTGTTGGGTTTATCGTTGATCCACTCGAAAGAGTAGGAAGGTGTAGAAACCAAAAATGTTTTGACTTTAGAATCCTATTTGGATGATCAAATCAAACTGATTTTTGATAAACTTTTATAAATCGGTAGATTTGGAGAAGTCTACTTTCAAACTAAAACAGTAGCAAATCTGAAGGCACCTAAATCGTAATATTTGTGGCCTAACAAAAAACAAATATATCATAATATCTGCGTCTATGGTCATCATAAAATAGTACATCTACTAAAATAGAGAGAGAAACAAGAGATGATGATGATGATGATGATAATAATAATAATAATAACAATAACAACAACAACATCATAAAATAGTACATCTACTAAAATAGAGAGAGAAACAAAGAGATGATGATGATGATGATAACAACAACAACAACAATAGTATTTTTCTATCAATAACGATAATAATTTTTTTTGATAAGTTATAACGATAATAATTTCATTAAGAAAAACAAAGTATACAAACATGGGAAAAGAACCCCAAGAAAAGAAAATCAAACGAATAAGTCATTCATTACGAAACAAAACCTCATATCCAGCTACACTCCAATTACATTATTCTAGTTGACTACAAAATCTTCATACTTGATGTCATGAAATTCCTTCAAATTCGGGAGCCAATGGATGAGCACTCTTCCAACCTCTTGCAACAATAACAATAACAATAACAACAATAATAATAATAATAGTAATAGAGCGAGACAGGAGATGAGAGACAGCAAGAAGAAGAAGAAGAGATAATGTCTGTGTGTATATATATTTTTCAAATTTTCTATTGTGTAAAGCACTTTTAGTCTAGGTGAACGCTTAAACACCTAACGCCTTAATGCATAGGCGTGCCTAGGCAAACGCTTTTATACTATAGCCTGCCTAGGCCCTATTTTAGGAAATAGGGTCCCAACTAGGCGAAGCGCAAGCCAAAGCAAAGCTTTGACTACACTGACTAAAACTATTATCAATGGGTATCTAATGGGACATATAGAGAACCCATGGAAAATCTGTCATTTCCGTGAGTTTATATCATCATCATCCATGCCTTAACCCAAAATGTTTGGGGTCAGCAACGTGAATCCTATTTCGCCATTCGACTCTGTTTAGAGCTATGTCTTCTGTCAAATTATATGTCTTCAGATCTTTCTTACTAACTCCATCCATGTCATTTTCGAACACTTCCTCTCTCCCCTTTAAGGCCTTCAACTTGCACCAAAGCGCTTCTACTCACAGGCGCCATTGTTAGTCTACGTTGAACATGCCCAAACCATCTCAATCAACTTTCCCTTGGTTTTATCTCCTATTGGGGTTATTTCTAGGTTTTCTCAAATATACTCATTTCTGATTTTTTCTTTCCTAGTTTTTTCCACTTATCCATTTCAACATCCTCATCTCTATCACTCGCATTCTATGAATATGGTATTTCTTAATTGCGCAACATTCAACTCCATAAAGCATAGCCGGTTTTGCATTTGTCTTATAGAATTTTCCTTTTAGCTTGATAGGTACACATTGATCACATAATACTCTAGAAGCACATCTCTATTTTAGCCATCCATCACTTATTCTATGGGTCACATCGTCTCCAATCTCCCAATCCTTGTGAATAATTTATCCTAAATAATGAAACTGGTCGCTTTAGTGTACTTCTGGTCCATCAAGCATAACCAGTGTCTCATCACTATGGGTATCTTTACTAAAGTTACACTACATGTTTTCTGTTTTGGTCCTATTTATCCTAAAACCCTTATTTTCTACAGTCTCCCTCCATAATTCTAATTTTTCATTTACTCCCTCTCTTGTCTCATCAATCAATACTACATCATTTGCAAATAACATACACTAAGAAACCTCTCTTTGAATATGAGCATTTAATCCATCCATAACTATTGCGAAAAGGAAGAGCCGATCCCTAATGCAAACACATTGTAACTAGAAACTCACTTGTCTCACCACCAACTATTCTCACACTAGTTACTACTCCCACATACATGCCTTTAATAATGTCAATATTATTAAAGATAGTCATAAGACTAGCAAATGCTTTATGGAGCCAAATGTTGGGCAATTAAGAAACATGCTCACAGAATGGGTTTTGCGGAAATGAGGGAATTGAGATGGATGTGTTGGAAGAACTAGGAAAGACTATATCAAAATGAGCATATTCGAGGAAACCTAGGAATAACCCTAATAGGAGATAAATAAGGAAAAATCGATAGAGATGGTTTGAACATGTGCAACAAAGACCGACGATGGCAGTGAGAAGGAGTTTTAGTGCACGTTGAAAGCCTTTAAAAAGAGAGAGGAATGCCGAAAAATGACATGGATGGAGGTAGTAAGAAAAGATCTGAAGACGTGCTATAATAGAAGACATAACTCTAAATAGAGTCGAATGGCAAAGGATTCATGTTGCTAACCCCAAACATTTGGGTTAAGGCATAGAATATGATGATGATATATTATGGATAACAATAGAGATATGATATGTGTATCTTAAATTGGGGTGAATATACATTACAAAAATGATATATTAAACAATGGTAGTTACCTAAGAAATAAATATTGTCTTACACCATTTGACACTTTTTTCTTCATCATATATGAGTTTTACCATAGCTCGTAACTTGAGAATTTGACTGGACTGACAGCCTAAAGAGTCGACAAGTCTAGGGATTTATTAGAGTAAACTTGAGGATTCATGTCACTTTGTATTTTAAATTCTCAAGTATAGAAAAATCAAAGAAACACACAAATAACAGTTGGATTAGCATAGAAACATTTATTATCAATTAATTTAGATTATTTTGTTGATCCATCATTCCCCTAACTAAAACAAATGATCCACAACTCTTTAATCCCAACATAAACTACTACTATGTATTATCAATTACCAAAGTATTAACTCGATAAGACAGTTATATATTATCAGTTATCCTCCACCATAAGTATTTAACTCAATAAAAGCATATTTTAATAGCATAACTTTCTATTCAAAATATTATAAAATGAAAAAAAAAAAGCAAAAAAAAAATTAAGAAACAGTTTGGCAAAAATACAGTATATAAGAATATGCAATAAACAAAGAAAAACACATTATTTATTCCATGTCCTCCAATTATTTAGAAAATACATCTTGAAGAAATTTGTAAAAACAAAGCAAAAAAACACATACAATATTATCCGTGTAGGAAAAAATAAAAACGAAAAAGTCACATTCCTCTAATCCTCAACATCAACGGGACATTACGACTCCCAAAAGATTGTATTTCACCAGAAAAAAATAGCCAAATTTTTTTTGAGAAGCCTGATGGATTTTATGCTTCTTCTGAGACAATTTTTTTTATCATGAAACCATTCAATGCCTTCTATTTTGGGTTAGGATTTGGAAAGATTGGGTTCATACCCAAAACATATCTAATATGATGCACAACCAAAAAAGAGTCATACTTTTCATTTATTAATCAAAATTCAAGATATGTTTAACTAGGGGGCAGAATCTTGTTTCATCTCAGTTTGTCTCGGCCGAAATGTTTCGAAATTTTGCGTGGCTGAAATGAAACATTAAGAAAATACCAAAATTTTTAAATGTTACGGTTTGTCTCACCTTTGAGCAATTTCGCAATTTCAAAAGGTGATCTCCATATGTTACGGGTCACATAATTGTTGTACGCATCCCTGCTTGTGGAAGTATTTGATCACACAAAGTATATGATTGACGATGATAAGCACTAGAGAATTTCATATTGATTCCATTTTCCCCAAATGTCTTCCAAACTCACTATGGTATAAGCGTTGAAACTCTTTCTACATTGCATGAATTGTGCCATCTTCAAAAAGCAATCCACCACAACAAGAATGGAATTAGAGCATCGCTGTGTTTTTAACAAATCAAAACAAAATTCATATTTAGATATTCCTATAGTGCATTAGGACCAGGCAAAGGTGTTTAAAGCCCAGTATTTTGTCTGTCTTTTCCCCACTGAGAATCACGGCATTGTTTGATCAACACAACATCTCTTTTCAGGCTTGACCAATAGAATCAATCTTCCACGTGTGTAATGGTCCGTCATGACCAAAGTGTCCCCAAGTCCACCAAAATGAAGCTACCAAAAAATTTTCTCCCTTGGTGAATGTTCAAGTATGAAAAGTTGATTTTCATGAAAGAGATACATGCCATGAACTTGAAACATACTTATAAAAAAAAAATGGCGTGTGGAGGATCGTCATGGCGGGCAAATACGGTGTTTTCCTCTATGGTTGGAAAAGTCTCGAAGTTAGAAGCCTCTATGGTTGTAGCGTGCGGAGAGGAATTCTTAAGGTGACTAAGGATTTCGATAAAGGGGTGTGTTTTGAGGTTGGAGCTGGTGATAGAATCAGTTTTTGGGAAGACACCTGGTGTGGCGATAAGCCGTTACGGGACGATTATCCAAAGTTGTATTCTATATCGGTGCGGAAAAGAGAATCTATTCTTGCTTGCTACAGGAATGAAGGGGAGACAGGAGGATGGAATCTAGGTTTCAGAAGGAACTTGAATGATTGGGAGATAGAACCGCTTTCTAGTCTGATATCAAGACTGCAGGATGTCAATCTTAGACCGCTGGTGCAGGATAGAAGAGTATGGTCCTGGACTAAAGGGAGATCCTTCACGGTGAAATCCTTTTATGCGGAGTTACGAAGATCTGAAGGAGCTACCTTTCCAGTTTCTTCAGTTTGGAAATCCAATACTCCCTCTAAAGTAGCGTTCTTTGCTTGGAAAGCTTCTTTAGATAAGATCCTTACCACAGATCACTTGATGGCTAGAGGTTTTACTTTGGTGCATTATTGCTGAATGTGCAAAACCAATGAGGAATCAGTGGACCATCTTCTACTTCACTGTGAGATGGCTACAAAGATTTGGAGCGCCTTCTTGTTAGAATTTGGGGTGAGTTGGGCCATGCCGGCTTCTCTCATGACCCTCCTTTTCAGTTGGAAATCTAAAGCGTTTTCGTCCAGAGGGAATGTGTTATGGAGAATAACCCCGCTAGCGATCATTTGGGGTATTTGGAAGGAGAGGAACCAAAGAGTCTTTGAAGGCAAGCAATCGGACTTGTACTCTATAATCCTTAACATCAAGGGGCTGATGTATATGTGGTAGGCGGTCTTGGATTGTAGGGGCTTATTCTTTGAAGACTTTGTTTTCCGGTGGGAGCGCGTGTGTTCTAGGGAAGGAAGTTGATGGGGGGCCGGGTCTCTTTTTTGTTTTCTTGCCGGGGTGTTGTGTAGGTCATCTCGACCTGCCTCCCTCTGGCTGGCTATAACTTTAGGCTTCGGCCCTTTCAATATATTTTATTTTTTTTGATAAATGTGTGTATATTATAGACAGGGGAAACCCCAAAACTATACAAAGGCCAGGATCTAACTCTCAACCCGAGGAGTAGGATCCTTGATCAACTCAAACCAACGAAAAACAAAAGTCTCAAAAAAACATCCCCGGAAAGGGGGGGAGCACGAGGACCACACATAGAGCAAGGCCTTCTAAAATCACATCCTGCAACCATTTTTCCTTTTCTTCAAAAATCCTGTGATTCCTCTCTTTCCAAATAGCCCAAATAATCGCAAAAGGTAGGTAACTCCGTAGAAGCCGCCCTCTTCTTGACGTCGATTCTTCCGCACATCCTTGGAAGAGGCCACCCACGTGTTGGGGTACAACAAAAGGGATCTCAAACAAAGCGAAAAAACATCTGCCAAACTGCATAGGAGAATCTACAGTGCAATAGAACATGATCCACCGATTCCCCCTCAGATTTGCACAAAGCACATCTATTAGGGATCATCATACCCCTACTGATGAGGTGATCCACAGTCAGAATCTTGTTGTGGAACACCTTCCACGCAAAGAACTTCACCTTAGAGGGAATTGGATACGCCCATACTATAGGAGCTGGAAAGTTCCCCATGCCTCTCTGTTCACTGTTAAGATAAAAGGATCTGACAGAGAATATGCCACTGGGTTCCCATCTCCACGTTCTCTCATTGAGCTCCTTTCCAAGGCATGGATTGACCCCCACCCTATTCAGGAGTGTTGCGAGACCACCCACTTCCCAGTCGTTCAGGTTCCTCCTAAAACCAAAGTTCCAAGAGCAATCTCCCTCTCTCCAAACTGCGCAATCCCTGATGGCCGCTCCTTGGCAATCCGAAATGGAGTATAAGTCTGGAAAGTCTTCTCTCAACGACGTCTCTCCACACCACTTATCTTCCCAAAATTGAAATTTGGCACCTTTCAGCACCTTGATCTTGATACCTTTCTCAAACTTGTTTTTCGATCCAGTTATCCCTTTCCACATGCTCTCCCATGAGGAGTTTGAACGGGATGGCACTCCCACCCAGTCTCCATCAGCCCATACTTGCTCCCGACCACCTCTCTCCACAAACTCTCCTCCTCCTCCCCAAATCTCTACAACCATTTTCCGAGTAGCGCCATGTTCATCTCTCGAAAATGACGAAATCCGAGACCCCCTTCAATTTTCGGCGTACAGATCTTTCCCCAATCCAACAAGTGGCACTTGTGGGTGTCTCCCTTACTGGACCACAAGAAATCTCTCATCATCTTCTCCAGATTGAGAGCCACAGATGTCGGAATCGTGAATAGGGACAAGAAGTGGATGGGCATACTGGATAAGGTACTTTTTATGAGGGTAATCTTTCCCCCTTTGGATAAATATCTACCCTTCCAGCTAGCTAATCTCTTGCCAAACCTCTCGATAACCGGTGCCCACATAGATTTGTCCTTATACTTTGCCCACAAGGGTAGTCCAAGGTACTTTGATGGTAGTCGTCCTATGCCACACCCCAAGCTGATAACCAAATCTCTGAGATTAGGCACACACCCTACTCCGAACATCTCACTCTTCGAAAGGTTGACCCTGAGCACTGATGCCGCCTCAAAACATCTGAGAAGACACCTAAGATATATGAGTTCCCTGTGAGAAGCCTCTAAAAAGATTAGGGTGTCGTCAACAAACTGAAGGTGGGTGACCACTGGGCCCCCACAACACACTTGGAAGCCCTTCATATATCCGCCTTCCGCCGCCTTTTGAATCATTCTGCCAAGGGCCTTCACTACCACCAAGAATAGGAATGGGGAGAGTGGATCTCCTTGCCTCAGACCCCTCGAGCTACTGAAGAATCCAGCTGGGGATCCATTCACAAGGATGGAAAAAGTCGCTGAAGAGACGCAAGCTTTGACCCAACTCCTCCATCTGACCCCGAACCCCATCCTATATAACATATGGTCCAAGAATACCCAGCTGACATGATCATACGCCTTTTCCATGTCGACTTTGCACAAAATACCTCCTTTCTTCTCTTTCAATCTAGAGTTGATACATTCATTGGCTATTAGAACCCCGTCCACCAGTTGTCTACCTTTTACAAAGGCACCTTGAGAGGGAGATATGATCGACCCCATCACTTCTTTCATCCTCATGGCTAGGATCTTCGATACAATCTTATAAGAGCATCCCACAAGGCTAATAGGACGGTAATCTTTTAAGCCCTCCGCTCCTTTCTTGGGGATTAGCGTGACAAAAGTGGAATTAGAGAACTTTTCCACAAAGGCTTCCCTCTCAAATTCTTGATAACCCGCATAAAATCCCCTTTGATAATGCCCCAACATCTTTTAAAAAAAGCCAACGTGAACCCATCTGGCCCTAGAGCCCTATCCCCCCTAAGGTCTCTCACCGCTGCTAAGGCTTCCTCCTCTTCAATCGGCCTCTCCAACCAAACTTGCTGATCCTGGCTTATACTGTTAAACTCCAAGCCATCCACCGTCGGTCTATAGCTGCTCGTCTCCGAGTAGAGATTGGTATAAAAATGCACCACATGGTCCCTAATAGCTTCTTCCTCTTCTATCCACTTCCCATCCACAAGTAATCTTGTTGTGGTATTTGATCTTCGTCTAGCATTGGCTATTTGATGGAAGAATTTCGTGTTATCGTCACCTTCCCGAAGCCATCTGACCCTAGACTTCTGCCTCCAGCTAATCTCGTCCCATCTAGCCCATTGGGATAACTCCTTTTTAGCTTCTACTCTGCGTCTCCACTCTAACTCATTAATACCCCCATTTTCCTCCGCCAAATCGATCGTGGAGATTTCTGCTAGAAGCTCTTCCATCTTCCTATCAACTCTACCGAACACCTCTCGGTTCCACTCCTTGATCTTCCCTTTCAAAGCCTTGAGCTTCTTTCTAAACACCACCCTTGCTTTTCCGACAAAATTGAAGGAATTCCACCACTCGGCCACTAGATCGACAAACGAAGGAACCTCCAGCCACATATTTTCAAACCTGAAGGGGAAAGGACGCCTCTTAACCGTTCCACAGCGGAGAAGGACTGGGTTATGGTCTGAAGCAAGTTTGGGGAGAACCTCTTGGGCAACATCCGAACTCAAACCGAGCCAATCACCATTTACCAAAAACCTGTCGAGGCGGGACAAAGAAGGATTCATCCGATGATGATTGGACCAAGTGAACTTTGGGCCTTTAAAAGGAAGGTCCACTAAACAATAGCTACGAACAAAATCATCAAATTCTCTCATACACTTAGACACACGCTTGCATCCCTTCTTCTCAAAAGTGAATCGGGTCACGTTGAAGTCTCCTCCTACACACCACGGAAGCCTCCATCTGCCATGAATATACCCTAACTCCTTCCAGAAATCAAAGCTGAGGGCTTTATTAGTCGGTCCATAGACCCCCGTGATAACCCATTCCTTAAGTTGTCCCACGCAGTTACAAACTGCCGAAACAGAGAACTTACCAACAAAGGAATCCGCCACTTCAATCTTCTCCTTGTCCCATAACACAACACACCGCCTGCAGAGCCTTCAGCTGGAAGCTCTAACCAGTCACACCTCCCGGGCCCCCAAATATTGTCCACCACCCTGTCGAACATGACCTCCATTTTGGTCTCTTGGATAATCATCACATCCACTTGACACTGCTTGATTAGCCTCCTACAACAGCTCCTTTTCTCCAATCCCCCAGCCCCCTGACATTCCAGGATAAAATATTTTATACTTATCAAAATAAAAAAATGAACTTGAAACCTAGAAAAATTTTGGTGTCTCGTGCTCCTAGTTGTTAAGTTCGGATACGGCAAAAGTTCGAGTATAATTCGGTCCTGAGCTTAAAGAATTCGAGGAATGGCAAAAGTTCGTAACTATATTTATTCGTGTTTAATTCGTCCATGATTCAAAAATTCGATGTTAAAAATTTGCAACCAAAATATAAAGGTGTGTAAGACTAAAAGATATTAAAGCTTAAGACTGTTAACGGGTCCCCACTTACTCGACTAGTGGATAAACGGTTAATCTGAGTTTGTGTGGGGCCGCATACCATAGTTTAATTAATTAGAAATTAAAAGTGAACTACGAACTGTTAAGTGTGAGAAAGACTAGAGTTGTAGGTCTGGTCATTGTGTTGTGGTTATGTGGGTCCAATAGGGAGAGAGAGAAATTGCAGAGGTCAGTGACTCGGTCGTCAGAGACTCGGTGGTCCAATGGAGAGAGAGTACTAACCTGATTGGCAGCCAACGACAGTGTAGACTAGAATTGCAACTTACAGGTGGAGTCATGAGGTGGGGGGCTAAGGATTGCACAGGGAGGGAGGTGGGATGGGAGAGAAAGATGAGAGAGCAAAAGGGGGTAGGATTCGTATGGACCATTGGGCCTTTTTTTTTTTAGCTTTTAATCATTTTTCTCATCGTTTTGGACTCCAATTAAATCGACAGAATTAATCGCTAAAAAGTCGTATTCGCGTTCTATTCGTGAACCCTTATAAAATCGCGAATTATTCATATTTGTTGATGTGTTCGTATAATTCGGCTACCACCTAAAAGTGATTAATTCATGAATTAATCATGAATCAATCGCGAATTTAACAACTAGGTCATGCTCCATCTCTGTATATATCTTCCTGAAATATTTGTCTCTGGCATAATTCTTCATTAAAACTTCGTATAAATGGATTTTCTACTTCAGGATCCTACTAGCTTATTATTTGTACACGAACAATGCTTCAAGTGAAGATTGAAATCTCAAAGGAAATTGGTCAACTCAACATGTCGTGCACAAATCTTCCTTTGGAAATCGAGTTAAAGAAGAACTAGGACTTCATAATCAGAAATTAACACAAACTCTCAATGCACAAGGTAATGACGCCAAAGCTTAAAAGCTTGGACTAACCGCACATAAATCTACATGATTTGTGGAGTATCTTTCCCATGCATCGTTCAGCTTTTCACTGAAATAAACCACCAATTGAACTTCTTGACCTAGGACACTAGTGGGTCATGCCTTTCACAATCAATTCCCAAGCACCTTCATGTATGTTATGGCATAGGTATCACCACCCTCAATAGCGACCCAATTTGCGTGGAAGCCATTTCCTCTTCTTGGTCCCTATTGTAGTTATCTAGGTTGGGATTCAATCGATTAATAAAATCCACCAAGTTCATTTGATTTTCTCGCCCCACCACTTATGTTATCAGAGCAAGTCTAATCCGACTATTATGGTTTGGGCATGTGCAACAAAGACCACTAAAGGCACTAATGAGTAGATATACTCAGGTACTGGTGAGAAGATACACAAGGGGAAGGCCGGAAGGAAGTGGATTGGGGTGGTGAGAAAAGATTTGAAGCATAGCTATAATGGAAGATATGGCCCTATATAGCGTGGAATGAAAGAACAAGATTCGTGTAGCCGACCACAAATAGTTGGGATAAGGCTTTGTTGATTAAGTGATTCATTGATTAACTGATTGAATCCTAAACAACTATGACCCTAAGAAAGATATCTAATTAGGACACTAATTTCTAAAATCTGTGCCACGAATAATATGCAGGAAATTTCTATAATTAAGAAACTTGAAATATAAGTAACATTTTGGAAACTTTTGGACGGAGGTAACAGTAGTTTGGACCTCTAAGGTCGTCAATGGAACTGGACTTAATCCTGGGCCTTTTTATTGAGCCTATGGCTATAAGTTTCTAGATCTTTGGGACTGAAACATCACACGACTGGAGTCGAAAGCATTGACATGGATATTGGGACAAGAAACTAACTTAGCCTGTATTTGAATCATGGGAGTCATCCCATCGACTTGACTCAAAAAAGCGGGAAGCCAACTCAAATTGAAGAATAAACATGCTAGAGTTTTTTTATCGAACGAGCTAGAGTTTAGCCCCATATCAGATACTTAAAAAATGGAGAAAAGCAAATTGATCCATGAGGTGGATTTGGAGGATTTTCAAATCAATATGTTAATTTATTTCAGCAATGCACCACTTGGGATTTTCCCTCTCAAAGCCAATCTGTTAGTATGGACTGGTGGATAAAATATTTTATGGGTTAGAGATTTATCACCTCTAAAAGTTGAGCTCTTCTGGGTTCTTTCCAAAGATTCTCACGCAAATCTCGAGGCAGAATCTGCCAAAAAAGAAAAGAGGATATGAAATGAGTTAATCTAAATCACAAAACAAATAATTCAGCACTTCAACCATGAAGAATAAGGCAAATGTGAACCAGTATAGCAGATAGGTACTTCAATCAGTTGCTACTTCTAAAGCAAATGCAAAGGAAAATGAAAGGGAATCATTACCCACTGGGACCTATTTGAAAATCAAACAAGAAGATGGAAATAAAGAAAATAGGCTTCACAATACAGAAAAAAAATAAAATAAGAATAAACATAGCACTACCTCTAATAGGACCACTAGTCCTTCAATTATAGTGCTTACTTGCAGGAAACTTAAAAGTTACACCTAGGGTGCTGCTCTTGCTTTGGAGTCCTCGCACTCCAAGACCCCAAATCCTTTCACACTTACCTATCAGCAATCGCCAATGTTTTAAAAAGCTCGGGGTGCATATGAGGCAGTTTGCCTCTATGAGGCGATGCGTAAGCCTCAAGGTGGAACGAGGCGTAAGCTTCAATTTTTTTTTTCAAAAAAGGATCTAAAAATCTATAAAAATTATAACAAATTTTACAAAAATGAATCAGCTTTAGAAATAAAAAGAAACAAGAAAATAAACTCATTAGGTCTTCTTTTTGATGATTTACCTTAACGAGTGACAGTTTTGTGCCAAACATCTGATATATCAAGTTATCATCAACATTCAATAGTTAAAACTTATTTGTATATCAACAAAAATAAGACAATATATTAGGAGTAAAACATAGATCGTTTATTTAAAAAGGATAGTAAGTCATAAACCAAGTCATAATTCATAAATCATAGATGCATAACCGAGAAATAACAAGTTGACAACCAAACCATAATCCATAGTTTCCATACAACAAATCAACCATTATTCATACTTCCATACAACCATAATTCCATAGAGGAAATCAGGAAATACTTAGATTAATTTTGTGCATTTGATATGTTTCGTTGTAACAAATTCATAGGAAGCAACAGAATCGCTATAGAATGAGAAATGAGAGCAAAATAATCAAATCTCTTTAAATGTAAAAACTGGCACAAAAAGATGAATTTTGAAATTTCTCCTAGAAATAGGTAGTTTTTAATATTTTTTTTTATAATAAACATGATTGGGGAAGGTATTATGAGAAAAGAAGTAAAAAAAATTGATTTTTTTAATGTTCAATTGATCCAATTACCATGCACAGTCAAGGCTTAAGCCTCAACAACACCACACGCCTTGAGCTTACTCCTTGATTGGGTGAGGCTTAAGCCTCATATGTTTCAATTGGAGCTTTAACGCTTAATCTATGTTCCTCGCCTCATGGCGTACACCTCACACGCCTCATGGCACGCTTTTTAAAATAATGGCTATTGCTACCTTAATTTTGTCTAGTCCATCTTTAAAGCCATGAATTTTGCTTCACTTATCAAAAAAAATAGTTGTTTTATTGCTTTTTTATTCTAGTTATTGTTAATATTTTAGTTTGGACAAGTTAAAACTTAATATTATATCAAAATATATATTTAAATTTTAAAACTTTATATGAAGCAATTTAGATACTTACTAGTCACTCCCACAACCCAACTTTTTGAGAACCAATCCTGCACCCAGCTCCTGTTTCAACATTCACTCCTGCACCCAGTTCTAGCTTCATATATGTTCATTTGCAAAACCAAGAAATTTACGCCTCACTTACACCATCCAGAGTGCCTCCTTGCTCACTTCCGTTAACAGTTTAATGAAAATTATTATAAAGAATGCCCCTAAAGAAAATCTTAACGGATTATTGAGCAAAGTTTTCCTTCCGCTATAGGTCAAACATGAATTAATATCTACAGATTTTCAAAAAGCTTTTACAGGCAAATCAAATTAAACTCAAAGGTTACTAGCTTGAACCAAAAAAGTAAGACTGGAGACTACAAAGCAATTGTAAAGTAATCATAAAGATATATGATAAGGAAGGATATATGATAAGGAAGGCTTTGAAAGAAAAATAAAAATTGTAATGAGATAATGCAAATCAAATTACAATAGATAAACCACAAGAGAAGAAACCAATGACTAGAAAACACAAGTTCTTAAAATCAGTCTCAAAAGGAAAAAAGGTTTTATAAGTGGCCGGAACACATTTATTGCCACTTGGCAGGCCAACATGGCCAATCTAGACTGTCCATCTGATATATGACCCCCTGGATTGGACAAGTGGATAGTGTCCACGTACACGTCATACCCATATCCTACCATGTATTGCACTTCTCCCATGAATGAAACCCTTGATTTTTTTTAAATTATTCAAGTAGAAATAAAGCAAAATAACTATGCCTCTTTTTGTCATGTGGCACATAGCAATTGGGCTGCAACTTGCCACATGAGGAGAAGGTGAAGTGGTGAAACATGTGCGGCCCTATGAAGCTGCCATCTCATTTACCACGTGTAAAAAACCCAGCCCTTCGTGACTTCTATTTTGGACAGGTCATCCAAAATCCCATGCCCATCTCAACATTAATAGATACACAATGCCAAGATGTGATTGCATTCATCATCATAAGCATTTTCCCAATAGTATGGGGTCGGTTGCAGGAATCTTGTTCCTCCATTCAATCCTGAAATCAAGGACAGCCATGGTTGAAAATCTTGTTTCGTCTCTCGTTCTGGTAAGGTACCGGACAATACATAGGGAATGTATCATCTCATGCCAACAATTTAATTTAAGTACTAAAATTAGTTTAGAACCTTTTTTCTTCGTATATGTACTTCTATGTGTACTTTTATAACAAATAAATGCTAAAAAATAAGTTTGTAACCTAATTAAGTATTAAAAAATGTTTTAACCTTATCGAGACATATGGTGTTTTAACCATTATCTCATTACATCTCGTTTAATCTCATTTCGTCAGCTCACTGAGACAATGAAACGGAACAAGACCTTGAGGACAGCCCAATCGGATAAAATACATACAATTTATCAAATCAATAATATCATAACAGCCTTAATTCAAACTATAATCACACAATTACTCAAAGTCAACAAATACAAACTCATCATAAAGCCATATCCCCATACGTAGGATCATAATTATTGATACAGGCCTTTTCCACATAAAATGGGAATCTTTTGTAGCAATAGAACCAGAAGTGATGTAGATTATTCAAGAAAACTATTTGGGGTCATCAAATGAATCATGTTACTCCATTCAATTCTGTTAAAAGCCATATTTTCTTCTATGCATGTCTACAATCCTTTTGAACTACTTCAATCCAAGTCCTTTTGGACTTTCGCTTTGCCCTTTTAAGGCCTTCAACCCAAACATTCCTTCTCACTAGCACTATCATTGGTCTTCATTGAACATGACCAAACCATCTCAATCGATTCTCTTTTATTTTTTCACCTATTGGGGCTACTCCTAAGTTCTCTCAGGTGCATTCATTTCTGATCTTATCTTTCCTAGTCTTTCCACTCATCAATCTCAACATCTTCATTTTACCTCCGCTCATTATATAGCCCAACATTACGCTCCATAAAGCAAGCTAGTATACTATTGTCTTAAAATTTTCCCTTTGGTTTAAATGGTATGCATCAATCACATAGTACTCTAAAACATATCTCCATTTTAGCCAGCCGGTTCTAATTTTATAGGCAACATCCTCTTCAATCCTTCCCTCATTATGAATAATCGAATTAGATAACGAAAATGATTGTTTCAGGTCAATCTTAACTAACACCTCACCTTTATGCGTGTCTTTACTAAAATGTTGCACTCCATATACTGTCATGGCTCGATTTATTTTAAAATCCTAAGATTCTAAGGTACCGATTGATAATTCCAATTTTATATTTGGCCTCTCTGATTTCATCAACCAACACTATATCATCCACAAATATAACCTACGATAAAGGACCTCCTCTTGATATAAGCATTTAATTCATCCATGGGTAGTACAACAAAGATATAGACTTAAGGTCGAACCCTAGTGTAATGTGTAAACCCAGTATAACTAAAAACTCCTTTCTCTCCCCACCACTAATTCTCATGCTAGTTATCACTCCCTCATTAATGTCCTTAATGATGTCAATATATCCGCTCAAGACTCCTTTCCTTTCCAATACTCGCCAGATTAACACTATAAGAACTCTATAAATATAGTTTCTTTAAGTCAATGAAGACCATGTGAAGATTTTTCCTCTTTTGTCTAAACTTCTCCATCAATTGTCTAAGTATATAGTCTCAATAGTTGACCTCCCTGGCATAAGCCAAACTGGTTCTTTAATATATGTTTTTGTTGTCTCAATATTTGGTTCATCACTCTCTCCAATAGTTTCATAGTATGGCTTGTAAGTTTTATCCTACAATATTGGTACAACTTTGTACATCTCCTTTGTTCTTGTCAATAAGTACCACGACACTATTCCTCATTCGTCCGGCATTTTCTAAGTCTTCAAGATCTTGTTAACCAACTAAATCAACTAAGACAATTTAATTTCTCGCAACAATAAAACCAGCTATGCTTTATGGAGCTAAATGTTGGACAATAACAAAATGTCCAAAAAATGCGTGTATCAAAAATGAGGAAAATCAGAAACGAACACATTCAAGGTAATATGGGAATAGCCCCAACAGGAGATAAAATAAAGAAAAGTTGATTGAGATGGTTTGTGAATGTACAATGAAGACCAACAATGGAAAACAATAAAGATAGCTTTAATGCAAGTTAAAGGCCATAAAAGGGACAGAGGAAAACCAAAAATGACATGAATTGAGGTAGTAAGAAAAGATTTGAATATTGTTGCCATGACAAAAGATATAGATCTAAATAGAGTATTGATTGAGATGGTTTGTGAATGTACAATGAAGACCAACAATGGAAAACAATAAAGATAGCTTTAATGCAAGTTAAAGGCCATAAAAGGGACAGAGGAAAACCAAAAATGACATGAATTGAGGTAGTAAGAAAAGATTTGAATATTGTTGCCATGACAAAAGATATAGATCTAAATAGAGTACTGTCAAAATAGTATTCAAGTTGCCAACCCCAAAAATTAGGGATAAAGCATTGAAGATACTAATGATGATTTCCATGCTCCTATTAGAATAGCACCCGATCCATAAGCCTTTCCGATCTTCATTTTCGCTAGAGCTTCTTTCACTTATATCTTCATTTTTGCTAGAGCTCCTTTTACTTAAATTACTCTAATTCTACGAAAGCATTGATACTATCTTGTCTCCTATGCATCTCCTCTTAGTCGACCTCTCCTTGTTCCTTAATCTCTTCATCCTACTGAGATTCTCTTGTCGTTGCCTTAATGCATTTAACATAATCTAGCTCTCTACATTTCATCTCCCCACAGATGCAAGTTTGTAAACATCTTTCTCACCATTCGCCTCTTAGCTTCCATTTTGGCACTTTTATATCTTTCCAATTTACTCGTAGATAGAAAAAGGAGAATTCTTTCTAAGCATATAATTAAACTGAATCAAGGAAAAAAGAAAAAAAATAAATAAACAGAACAATGTGGTATAACACAATATTTACACCCATGTACAAAATATGAAGTTACCGCCAAGAGAGCGTGAAGATCGTCCTCCACAACAACAAATCCATCGTCTGATAATGCTTTTAGGACTGAGATTCTTCGATTCCGATAGAAATGGAGAGAAGAATCCCTCTTTCGGAAGATAAAATTAGAGGTTAATGGCTTCGAATGGAAGAAAAAACACGATTTAGTGATAAAAGTGGAAGAAGAAGAAGACACTGCAATTGCAGTCATGTTCTCTCCTCTCTTCTTCGAAAAGACAAAAAAAAAAACGAAAATCTCCCCCCGAATTCCGAAAAGAATATCAGGTAAAAGAGAGGCGTTCAAATTAATTGCAACAGTGAACTAGAATCGGTGGAGCAACCCTGCTTATCCGTTGCCATGTAGGCGCACGTTAGAGGAATGGTGTAATGTTGCGATACTGCGTGAAGCAATGTTTTAAAACCCGAACCGGTGATCAAACCGAAATTTGGACAAATTGGTCGGACCGTGGGCTGTATGGTCTTACTGATTTGTATTTATTAAATAATTTTAGGGCATTTTAAAAAGGGTCGGGCTCCGTTGACAGCCCAAATTACAGGATTCTGTACAGGACACAATATATGCCACATGGCACACTCTTGGAGGACTCTAAGCGTATGGATGTTTGGCCAACCTCTATGTGGACCTACAAACCAAAATTTAGCTTGACTAGTGATTTCTAGACGTTGGATTGGACTTATTTTCAAGGGTTGATCTCAACTGTGGGAATTATAGCAGAATTTGAGGTACAAAGATCCAACGCCTAGAAATCACTAAGCAGGCATAATTTTGGTTTTTAGGTCCATCTAGGGATTGGAAAAGCATCCATACGGTCAGAGTCCTCTTAAGAGTGTGCCGTGTGGCACATATTTGTGTCCTGTATAGAATCCTGTCATTTTAGGGCTGTCAACGGAGCCCGACCCTTTTAAAAAATATATAAATTTGTGTGTGTGCGTGTGTGGTGGTGGGGGGTCAAACATCACATGGGTGTATCTTAAAAATTCCTTCTTTTTTATGGGCAATAATCTAATCGTCACTGAAGGTAACTGTGGGGGAAAATCCCAACACCCCCTCGAGATCTGAAGCGAGCATGAGATAAACAATGATGGATCTAAGATCTCAACCGAGAATATCCTGGCACAAATTGAAAAGTCTCGGTTGTCAATCCCATGAACATTTAGTTCTTCTGTAATATAAATCGTAAGTTAGGAGTTCACTGAAGATTGAAGTGCGAAAGATCAAGTGGGCTTCATCAACAAATCAAAGAAGAATTAAAGCTGAAGAAAACCAACCCGAGTATTCAAGCTCAACTGAAAACAAAGTCAAGCTCAAGCATGAACATGTGAATAATCAAAGTGCGTTCTCACTCAACAAACGTCCACCTGTCAAGAATCTTGTGTTACGGTTACTTGCATACATCTAAGGGTACACTGCGCATTGCCAGCGGATCTGTTTGTCCATAGATGTCTCTTGGTTCTATTCTGTATTGTTTGGAGGCTATCCTAATCATATAGGATGGTTTCAGTGTAATTTGGGTTTATCGACGAAGGGGTCTGCGGCCGACTGACCATTTTGAGTGACCGACCGGAGTCTTCTGACTATGACCGATCAACCAATCATAAGGTGCGGTCGACCGGACATGGGTCTCTCTTTAGAACCAAATAATCATCCTCATCAAAATCAAGTATCCATATCTCAAATCAAGTACCATATCAGAAATTGTCCAATTCATCTATGTAACTAAGCCACCATTATACGTACACAGCTCCTAAGTTTAATGGTTGGAGTGTCCCGAGATTGATTTTTGCCACTAGTCAAATGTCGATGACTTTAGATATATTAAGGATGCAGAGCTCATTTAGCGCGCTTGTCTACCTACACCCATGTTTAAATGCTCATCGGACAAGCATGTATCTTTAGTGTTCGGATGATTATACAATTAAAATTCATGATTGTCTTATTAAATGCTCATGCTACTTTAAATCTCGCGATACTCATCTAGTCGTGCAACTGTTCGAACATCGTAAAATGTGCAAGTATATATAAATAGTTGGTAATTCAATAAGGAAATCTGATATGCAAGTTATACATTAGATTTAAATATTATTTTCAGATAACGAAGCAAAAAAGTAAAATATTTTATTTAATGTCAAATACAATTCAATAATTCAGTTTGATTCTAGGAATGCTTAATACAAGGCACGAAGAAGAAGGAAGACCACTTACCTTGAATGCCATAACTTTCTCTTCATTTGTTGAGTTTTTAGTCTAGTTCTTCTCAACTTCAAAGCTTTTGATATCTAACTTCAATTTTTTTTCTTTTGCTGCTTCGCTTGAGGTTGAATGTAGACACCTTGAAATAGTTTCAGATAGAGAATCCGAAAGGGTTTTAAATAAAACACATACCTATTTAATCTCAAATTGATAATTCAAACTTGATTCGATTAAAAAGGTATCAGGTAAAACCCTATTTTAAACGGGAACCCTGCGACTAACTTTCCTAGTCATTCGAGTTCTCTCCTATACACTCCTACAAAACCTACTCATGATAATCTTGTAATTAATATAAATACGATCTTTAAATATTTTATCAAGATTTATCAACTACTCTATTTGTGAATGTGTTGAGTTATAATTATATGCAAATCACCACATATATTATTATCTTTAAGATAATTGTAATTATATTGTTGATTACACTATTGGGCAGAGCCAGCGCATACCTACACGACACTAAATTATTTTATTTTATTTTCAACAAATTTCATTTTATCTTATTTCACATGATTAGGGAGTATGATTAGAGGTGGAGAGTACCCCATCACCTTGCAAAATCGTTGGGCACTCTTGGGGGGGCTTAGTGTGCTTCATATGATAGAGTGTGATGCCATGGCATGTGCTCCCCACCTAGTAAAATCGTTGGCACCAATTTTGAGAGGAAAAAAATAGTAAAACTCTTATAAAAACCTAGTTAAACCTACACTCAAACACCTAGCTATACTTACACTAACACCTAGTTAGACTCTCATTCAAACACATAGAGTAGTATTAAAATCTAATGGATATGTCATAAACTTAAGAGAACCAGAAGGAAGAGAGGGATTAGGAGATAACCAATAGGATGGTGACACATAACCTTGAGTGACTCAATTATGCCAAAATCGCCAGCGTCTCTTTTAACCCCTTCAGTATAAAAAAAAAAATCAGCAACAAAGGAGGGGCACACCTTGTTAATTTTTTGCATTTAAAAACTCCATTAAATCCCATCTTCAAGCTCTTAGAACCTTTACCTCTAATCCTTCATTGAGAAGCCCCAAGAGACAAAGAAGAAGAGAAAAAGAGAAGAAGGATACCTATAGAGACTTGCAAGTGGATCTGGCTCATATTTTGAAGATTATGTGTTTGATTCCAAGAAGAAAAGAAATTAGTGGGTTTATGTATAGCTTTGACACTTGTAAAAAAAATTATAGCTTCGACAAATTTTTTTTTTGAAGCTGCTAATAGATTGAAGGATGACAGTACCAGTATAACTTTTCTTTCTCAGGTTGTTTCATTGTTTTTCTTTTGGGCCGTATTAGCACATAGCATTGACAGTTGTAGCTCATTGATCTCCTTCAAAATTTGTGTCATGGTCATCGAGATTCCAATCACATTCACACGTCCCAAAGACTACCATACAGATTTCGAAGAACATTCAATTGTTTCAACACAAAATGATGGTACAGAATCGTCCCAAGGATGATGCAATCATTTCCCTTTTTCTTTTTTCAATGAACATCAAAAGAAGGTAATTGATGGGGTGGTCCCAATTATCAGATTGGGTCAATATTCGAATCCCTTCGAAATGGTACCCATCAACCCCACCGGCCCAACTCTGCCTATGCTCATCAACATGCCATTGGGTGGTGGATTCCTTGGAACAGCAGGCAGTAGGGTTATTTTGTAATAAATGTAGTTAGGTTGGGAACTGAGTCAATTCCACAATAATAAGCCAAAACCAAAACTCAACTCATCCTAAACAGAAGGGTATAAACCCAACTAGAAACCTAGATTCCGCAGCGTATTTCAGGTCCTTCAAGACGAGGTATTCTAAACTGTTGGATTCTTTCATACTATAATAGCTCTAAAAGACTCAGAAGAGTTAAAACTGATGAGAGTCATCTTGGCTATTGATATTCGCTTAAAAGTGCGTATTTTCCACTGTTATCTTCTAAATGTTATCACACTCTCTTATGTAAAACTGCTCTAATTATCCACTTTTCTATGTAAGAGTCTCTTTCATTGTGTAGGACACACTTTTCTAGATGAAATGGTATATTTGCATGCATTAACCGCATTTCTGAAAGTCTAGATATGAAGACATTTTGATCAAGTCTCATTACGTTCTTTTCTCTTGCAGAAAACCCGATCAGGCTATTCTCAAAACTTGCGGGCCCACGATCAACCATAGAAGCCTAATATCAAAGCTTAAAGAGCCAATATGCTATGACTAGAAGATACAGGCCAAGTATGGGTCAAGTCAGGATTATGGAGCCGGTCCAAAGAACCAAGAGAGATGGAGGGCCGATGACCAAGAGACGGACCAAAGCAGTCGAAGCCACATGAAATGAGAAGAGAATGATAATCTGCTCTGCTGGCGAAGCCCGAGAAGAGAACATATTAAAAACCAGGGTTCTAGACCCTCTGCCAGCAGTTATCTCTGTAGTCTGTAGAGTTTTCTCTTCCGTCTCTCATATTTCTCTCTTCATCTCCTTATACATCACCACCCGATCCTCAGATCTACTGACCTAACCTCAGAACTCCTGTCCGTTGGCTCTGTCTCATCTCCCTTAGCTTTTTGACCGTTGGATCTTCCACCGGACCGTTGGATCTCTCTAGATCCGTCGGTCTACCAATCTGGGTCCCAATCCAGTCACCATCCATCCGATCGTCATCAAATTGTCTGTCACATCATCTTGTGAGACGATGGACATCATCAATCCATGTGGGCCAGTAGCCAGACCCATCATCATCGACCCGTGGCCCAGCCATTTAGTGGACCCCGAGATTTTAAAATGCTTTAAATCAATATTTAAAAAATAAAAATAGGGGGGGTCCACTAAATGGGGAAAATCCCCTAAAGAAAAAAGTTTTCTTTTAAAAAAAAAAATTTATTATTTCAAAAAAATTTCATTTTCCATTAAAGAAAAAGTGGGAGGTTTTTAAAGGGAATGAGAGGGGTTCTTTTGAACCCTAATCCCTCTCCCATCTTCACCTTTCCTTCCCCATAACTCCCCCCACGTTTTTCCCCTTCTTCTTCTTCTCCTTCTTTCTCCTCCTTTTCTTCTTTTTGTTCATCTTCTTCTTCATCTCTCCGGTGGACTGAACCAATCTGTCGACCTCCGCCTCCTCGCTGCACTGTTGCTGTCTCAGCCTCCAGCTACTTCTACACCCCGCTGCCCTCTCACAGGGCAGCATCGCCTGCAACAACAGCCCCTCCTCTCTTGCTGATCGGGTTCCTTCCCTGTTGCAGCCACCGCCTCTCTCATCTCCGCCTGCCACCACCGCCCACAACTTCTCCACAACTGGACGCCTGAATGCTCCGCCTCCCTCCACATCGCCTAAAATTTTCGGCAAGCCTCCTTCTCCCTCGCCTGTCTGTGCTCCGCCCCACTTCCTACAACATGGGCAGCACCGCCTGAAAGCAACCTTGCAGCCATCGATCGCTCCTCCACCACTTCGCAGTCCTTGCCGTCCACCATTTAGAGCCCCTTCCACCCATCACCGTTGCCATCGTCCCACTCTTCAAATCGCTGCACACCTTCAACGTGCTGGGCCAAAGCGCACCTACAGCCACCACCTCCACTGTGAAGACCACCCACGTCTTCTCATCCTCCACTCGTTGCTCCTACGATGGGCATCCTCACCTTTACGGACCACCATCCAAGAGCTAATCTATCTTTTGTTGGCCAAACCACAACCTCCTGCTACGAGCAACGATAAGATCTCTATCTTAATCTCTCTAGTTTACCCATTTTCTCGATCTAGCCTATTTTTCTTCTCTCATTTCCTTATTTGCTTTCTAGTTTGTATTTCAATCATAGTCATTGTAAGGATTATTTTGGATAAATGATTAATTTCGATTCAAGTTTTTATTATGTTTCAATTGATATGGTGTCATTTTATGCTACTTAAATCACTAGTTTCGTGGTTCTCATACAATTATCAAACATGTTTTGAAGATCACTTCAATTACCACTCGCACCCCTATATTGATTTCATAACATTTTCTATAGAAAAATCTGTTATTTTATGCATTTGAATTGCGCAAACTAACCCCGAGTGCGGATCGACAACCGACACAAATCCCTATGCTATAATCTTTGAAGTTGTAGGATAATCGGATAAAATTACAAATGTGTTGATTCTAGGGTTTCCGAATCCAACGACGCGAAAAAATCCTAGTTTCAGCTATGATGAACCAGACAACAAACAATACAAACAGATAAAAGAGAAATGAATCCCTTGGGTTAAAAGAGGTAGAACTACTATTTTGGTATCAGAGCCACTACTGCTTGTAATTAAGCTCCCTTTCTATCTTTCTATGAATTGATTTTGCTTTCAATATATATATATATATATTTGAAGAACTCTTTCAAAAGAATGTTTTGATCAATAATCAGGTTTTGTCACTCTGACATACCCTGTGAACTGTTGTTGGCCTTCACACCCTGGACTATCATGTCTTGTGCATGAGAAACTGAAGAGATCACCTCCCCAAAAGAACATGAGTTCAAACATTTAAAGATTATTAGTTAATATTTGATGTTTTGCACTGTTTATTTCTTTTGATTAAAGATTTTCTTTTAATTGTTCTATTTCTACAATCCAAGTTTTTGACTTAGGTCCGAGGCCCCCTTGTCGCATATGTTTTCTCCCGCTTCTTTTGGTAAAAGGAAATTATAAACAGTAAATTGTTGACAGGCCACTATTTCTAAAACAACGGTGTTAAAATGGAAAGATTAAAAAAACTTCTGAAGAAAAGAAAAGATAACTCAGCATCTTCATCAAATGTTGCTCCAATCATCTCTAACGACCTCTCCAAAATAGATACCATTTCTATAAAAAATTGTTTTGGAATTTCCTATGATCATATCGAACAATCTATTCAAAATTGGAATCTCCCTTCCGCCCCCGTAAATAAAATCTACCACAAATGATCTTTTGAAATAACCTCCAATTATATCATCAAAACTGTTGAAGTTACTCAAAATATACAAAGTAATTATTCCGATATTTGTCTTATCCCTAGATCCACTCTCGAATAATACAAATCAAAATACAAATACGTCCACTTTGGACTCATATAAGTCGTTGTTAAACCACTTACACGATTATTTTATCGGCTGTGTTTCTATTTTGTTTCTTTTCCACATGTTTCTCAAGTGTTTTATCAACATTCCGTTTAGTCATCTCGTGCCTTCGTTTCTCTTATAAACACTAACTAAGATTTAACAAAAGATCATTATATATCCTCACACAATTGATCAAAACCCAAAAAATGTCAAACTAAAATCTAATGTAATGATCTTTGGGTTGTAGATTTAAGGTGATCTGCACATTCAAAATCAGACTGCAAGTCAGAACTTTGAATTTGGCAAATTCAAGGTATGTTCAGTATGTGGGTTATAACTTTATGTTCTAATCGAATTACTGACTTCTAGAAATATTTTCAGAAAGTTAACTCAGAGGGCTTCGAAAAGTCCCTACTGGTCAGAAACTAATTTCTTCAATCTATGCATCAGAAAATGTACCACAAGACAGAACAACAGGTTTCTATTTTGTGTTACATTTTGGTGATTAAGTCTTTTGGAACCCGATAAGTGTACCAGTCCAAATGGAATTGAACTAGGGCGTAGACTATCACTAAGGTATCATTTTGTAAATTAAGTTATCAGATAGTGCTTAAGATCTGATAGCTTAATGACTTGTCTGAATTAGAAAAATAATTAATAAATAATTTCTAATATGAGTGAAATAAGAAGATAAGCTATTAAATGAAGCTTACATGTTCTTTATCATCTGGTTTCATCGTTGCTGTGTTTATCTTTTGTTTCATTTTTACTTGTTTCTCGATTGTTTTATCAACTGTGTTTCTCTTTTATTTCTTTCCACTTGTTTATTGGGTGTTTTATCAGCTGTGTTTCTCTTCTTCTTTTTTACCACATGTTTCTCGAGTGTTTTATCAGCATTCTATTTAGTCATATCGTGCATTTGTCTCTTCCAGAAACACTAACTGATATGCAACAAAAGATCATTATATATCCTCACACAACCGATCAAAATCCAAAAAAAATCAAACTAAAATCCAATGTAATGATCTTTGGTTGTAGATTCAATGGAGAGAGAAAGAGAGAGATAGAGAGATAGAAAGAAAACCACACAGATAGAGGAGGGATACCTTAAGAAATGGTTTAGGGTTTCAAAGAGTGTCTTCTTCCTCACGGAGTTAAGCTTCATGCTATAGTTAAAATCCAAAAAAATGTCCGATGAAAAACTAAATTCCAAAGCAGAAGTAGAAAATCTCAAAATGCCGGTTGATACTTTTATGAGTGGGGAGTTGCAGTCTTCTTCTTCGTCGTGAGAAAGATGAAGACGATATGACTCCTCGGCGTAGGTGAAGATAATCTGAACTCTGAAAATGTGGTTTTGAATGGGTGCCAAACCATACGATTTTCATCTCCTTCCCTCACACGGGGAGTAACTTCACTAGTCATCTGTAGGAAAAATAATAAGGGTTTGGGGTCTTGCACCCTAGGGATCCGGGCCTTTCTTAATTCTTTCCCTCATTGGGAGAATATCATCATTAGTTTGTATAATAGATAACCACACTGGTTTGTGTAATATAGAACCTCAAACGGGCTAATAGATAATCTTCATCACAATGCATAGCTCACCCCCATATGCCAATTTAACATAAGGCCATAGGCCATTAAAGTACCCAAAGGGAATGAAAATAAGGCCATCAGCCAACATAGTACTTATAGGGCATACAAAACATGATATCACAATCATCAATAATCACATATGATTAACAAAAGTCAAATATAATAGAAGACGATTAATCTAACATATAACATTCACACAGAATAAACAATGATGGAAAATCAAAATACATGGCAAGATTACTCATGGTTATCACACACCTTTTTTGTTATCTTTATGGAAAATATAAATTTTCTCTGAATTTGAAAGTGGTCGGATCGGACTCTCCTTGGAGTACGTTGTTCTACTCGGTATCCCCTTCAATTCTTCTTTTTTACTTCGGCTTCAATCGAAGTTCGGATGAAGGCTTAATCGAAGCTCTCCCACTCCTTTAATGGAGTTTAGTGATGAATTTTAATAAAAGCTTAAAGAGATAAAATGGGGAAAGAATTGAGGAGAGAGAATAGAGGTTTTTAAAAACAACAATAAGATAAAAAAATATTGGCTATTGATAATTCTATCGGGTTGCCTTGTTTAAATAACACAAGGGAGGGAAGGTTTAAAATTTGAATTGAGAAAGTTTCTCTCAAGTTGTTGAGCAACAAAAGGGAATTGGTGAAATTCGTAGCTTTTAAAGGGATGACTTTTCAACCCTCTAAAACTAATATTTTGAATTATTAATGGGTTAGAAATGATCCCAATTAATGTCCATAGATATCAACTGGGCTTTAATTAAGGTAATTCTTAAGCCCAAAGGGCCTCTAAATTGGCCCTACGGGCCTACCCAACAATTATAACTTAATTAATAATGTAATTACTTATATTAATGATTAAAATGATATTAATAACAATTATGTCACATTCTCTCAAAAAATGATAGTTTGATATAATTAATATATATGAGCATTAAATTATACATTATAATATATTAATGTACAACAATCATTCATTAATTCATATCATTCATATCATATAATTTAAAAGTTCATAATTTATAAGATGTTGACACTTGTCAAACACCTAAAATTCAAATAAAATATTCTAATACACAAAATTTCAGTAATCGGTCAAAGTCTCGAAAAATGATCAACCTTTCATTAGATTGACTCGAAACTTGTTATGCGGGTCCCGTACTCATTTAAATTTATAAAAAATAAATTTTAATATTTTAAAAATATAAAATAACCAAAAAATTTAAAATTATAAAAATATATTTTTTGCCAAAAATGTTCGTTACAGTTTTAAAGTCTCTTTACAAGGTCTAGAAACCATAAGACGTGGATCCCCCCTAAAATTTAGCCTAAAAGTAAGAAAAATAAAGTTGGTCATACTAGGATCTATATAAGTATATGATAGTGACAGAACTATCCGTTTGTCGATCGGAGGTCAAACAAATTTTCTAGGAGAGTTTTAGTTTACTCTTGTGGGTCCAATAAAATCATAATTTTCGAAGTTGTCATAATACAACCAAAATTGATACACATATTCATACATAATATCTAAACATAAATATAACAGTAGAAGTCTAAAAGTTTTTTTATTTTTTTAGAATTACCATAATACCCTAAAACAAAAGTTCGGGGTATTACAAATCTAGTAGGCAATCATTTGCATAGTAAAACATTGTATCCACCATTGAATGCTCATTGAAAAACGTGTTTTTAATTTATAAAATATTTTTTTTGAAAACATTGAAATAACACATTTTTCAAGGGACATCCAACAGTATTGACAATGTTTGCATACTTTAAGTATGCAAATGGTTGCATACTTTAAGTATGCAAATGGTTGCATACTAGATTTGTCCGGTTGATTACCCTAGTGTTTTACTATTGCTTCAACAATGCTAGAGAAGGTCACGTGGCTTACAAATTTAATCAGAATAATTTTATGAAAACATTCTTTTTACACGGCATCCAAGCGTACATAAAAATGTCACGTGGAAGACAATTAGACTGCGTTTGTTTTTACAAATGTGCGTGCATTGGCGCTGTTGTGCGCAACTCAACAAAAAAGAATGTGTTTATTTGCATCAATGTGCGCAAAGGCGTGTGTTGTAACACTCACCCCCCTAAGAATCGAAACACGCACGAAATTACGTATTACAACACGTGTCGTTGTACCACATACTTATGGTGCATCACACTATATTAAAATAAGGATTTTTACTATATTGTATATATTATATATTACATAAAATAATATATATATAATATATTATATTATTATATTATTATATTATATAATAATAAGATAATAATTATATGATAATATATTAAAAATATTATTAATATTATATAATAATATATTATAATGATATTTATTATAATATTAATATAATGACTCGGTAGTTGGTGTTAAAGAACTATACGAAGAATCAATAAAGTTCATCAAGGCTAACAAAGTTTTATCTAACAGAGTCAAAGTTTTAGACTTTGAGAATAAAGCGCAAATTGACACTTAAAAATTCGAAGTGTTGATTAAGAATCTAGAACAAGAGAAAGAGTCTCTGTTTAAAAGGATCAAGTCACTGGAATGTGAATTCCAAACTTGTATGGACGACAAGAAATCCCTTGAGAATGAACTTCTCAAAGTTAAAAGGGATATGTCGGGATTCTTGTCTAGCTCTACAAAGCTAGATGAGATCTTGCGAGTGGGAAAGTTCTATTGAGACAAACATGGGTTGGGTGACAATCCTAATCAAAACAAAGTATCTACTTCCAAGATAACCTTTGTAAAGAGGATAAAGCAGTTTCCACTCCGATTATTGACCAAGTTAAAAATGTCAAAAACAAATGTCCTTGTGCATATTGTAAAAACTTGGGTCATGTGATCAAAGACTGTCACAAACTAGGAAGAGGACATCAAAACTCTTTCAAGAAAGAAGTGAACTTAACCCAGAATGTGAAGAATCAAAAAACTCATATGAAGACATATACTAAACTTGATAACTAGGATGTGCTATCTAAGAAGATAAAAGACCTATTGAAAAGGTTTAAAGTTTTGAGCAGGAAAATTGAGTCCCTTGAGAAATTCAAATATCCTTAGAGTTCTTCAACTCAAAAGAGGAGTGATCCTAAGAGAAAGCTACAACTCACAAAAATCAAATCTATGTGGGTTAGGAAGGATTCTCTAAGGAATAATGGTCACAATCTTTCTATTCTATTCTCTAAGCAATGAGCTCAACATCCCTTATTGTTTTTCATTCTTATGCTGAGAGCCATGGATTTTGTTTTGTTTTATTAGATTTTTTTTTTGTTTTTCTTCATTTTTTTTTTTCGCTTTGCTTTTAAAGAATAAAAAATTGAAAAAGTTAAAAAAATAAAAAAGGATTGGTGTTTAGTCGAATTCTGAATGGGTGTTCTAATAATATTGACCCGGATGAACATTAACTTGTAAAAATGTTCTAAATTTTTTTTTTGACTTAACACTAAAAGTAAAATTTGATAATCTTTGTATTACATCTCTTGATTTTTATGATTGGTCTATTTTACTAATTTGCACTAGGTGAAAAATCGATAAAGTTTATCTGATTATTATTCAGATGCACTCTGACTCTTATTGGCTGGTATGGATCTGATAGATGTGTGAGATTTTGTATTGTTGGGATTCGAAATAAACTTCTACTGATTATAACTTCAAATTAGTAGTGTTCTTACCCTCAGTTGATTTTGAAACTCCACTATAATTGATTATTGGCTTCCCAATTTGAGAGTTTATTTATTGAAAAGAGCTACCTCCAAAAATTAGTGTGAAAAGTCATATGTATGGTCTTGCTAAAAATAAAATCTGATTTTTTTTGCTGCAGAAAAGGGCTACCTAGTCTAGGAGTGTGAAAGCTACCAAATTCACAAGTGAAAAAATAAAAAATTTGCTCGAAAAATTCGTATCCTTTAGCAATGGCTATTGATTCCTAGTTACGTTTCCACTAAGAGAGCTTCAATGGGAGATAATTTTACCCTTAAGATATTGATTGAGAAGGTATTACAAGACCGGTGGCTGCTCTTGTGGTGCGGATGGGGCAACCGCAATTGATTGCATGTGAAGAAAAACATAAACTTTGATTGCCTCGGTGTAAGGCTTTACCAACACAATGTAAACTAGCGACATAAGCGGATTTGTACCGAATGTCACAGATTTCATGCTGCTAACCAAGGTAATGAAAACACATCCAGCATTGTATCTCATTCGAAAAGTTACTTGTGGTGTTTGATAAAAACTTATTTTCAGACCTGATGTCAGAAACTAAGCCATTCAGCACTTATTGACGCGTAGTGTGCCCATGCTATCTCATGTTATCTGCACACTCTCTAAAATACAAACTAGACGATATGAAAACCCCAAGTTCGACTTTGATTCGATCGGGCCCTTTGCATGACCCATACCCCTAAAACTAAAACCTATTTAATAAGGGTTAGGGCAGTTTTGAGGGAACTTGTCGAGGGTTTGAGCAATGCTTTGCTCAGGCCCACCCACCCAAAGGCTAAGAAATACAAATTTTGTTCTTGTATAAATATATATGTGCTGCATAATTGAAACTCTACAACCAAACACCAACATTTTGCGAACTCAATTAACTTAACAAACTAAAAAACGACCTCCCACCCGTCCCACCCTTGGGCCTCTCTCACTCTCACTAATCATAGTGGCGGGTACATGACTGTATGCAAAAATTTCGACTCTATATTTGCTCAAAGACAGCTGAATGAACCACCATACTCTTCGAGACCGCTCCTAGGTGGACCTACAGACCAAAACTTAGCCTAATTGGTGATTTATAGCCGTTGGATTTGAGTCTTTTTCATGGGTTGATTCTTAACCGTGGGATATGAACATTATTTGGGTTCTCAGATGCAACAGTTAGAAATCACCCATCAAGCTGATTTTTGGTATGTAGTCCACCAAGGGACGTGCCAAACATCACTGCCCTGGGATGCAAATGCACCCACTTGCCACAATTTTGGAATGCACATGATTGGTTGGGGGCATACAAATGAACTGTCGTGCAAGTGGTTGATAAGCCCTTGCAAACTCTTCAACAAAATAGATGTAAGCAAGTGCAACCCAAAAACCATGGCAAGTGGGTGCATTGCTACTCACTGCATTTGCACTGGACTTCAAAATGCTTCTCAGAGAAGCGAACCAAGCAGGGCCCAATTAGAACTTTGCCGACCACAATATGAGCCATGTGGCACACTTAGAGAATGATGACCGTACAGATGTTTGGCCCAACCTTAGATGGACATACATACCAAAAATTAGCCTGATTAGTGATTTCTAAGCATTGGATTAGAGTCCTTTTCAAGGGTTGATTTTTAACCTTGGAATTTGAGCATTATTGACCATTATTTTGGGTACAAAGATCCAAAGGTTTGAAATCACTAATCAAGGTGATTTTTGGTTTGTAGGTCCACTTAGGGATTGGCCATACATCTATATTGTCACCATCCTCTAAGAGTGTGCCACGTGTCTCGTAATGTGGCGGTCAGAAAGTTCTACTCCCAAACATCCATACGGTCCATGTCTCTAACAGTGTGCCACGTGACTCACGTCGTTGAGCATTTTCGCTCAAAGACGTCTTTGAGCGAATGTGGACTCATAATTTTCCAACTAATGATTCAAGCCAGAGTGCGAAACAAGGAAAGACCTCGAACTGGAAGTGCCACCACTGTAATAAATACTTATCGTTACAACATGAGATCCAGTTTCGGTTGTGAGACACTTGAGATTGCTACAGATCGATCTCCCTTTTTACAGCGAATGTTTTAGAAATCAAATTGTCCTGGAACAATGGAGAAGATGAACCAAGCGCTGGAGAAGGTGAAGATTCTCGTGGGAATGGAGGTTGATGAGGAGGAACTTGCAGCGGAGAATAGCTCATTGTCTTTCATGGACGATTTCAACCGTCAGTGCACCTTGTCGACCAAACAGGTTAGTTCCTCCTACATTTCTCCAATTAATTCTTTTTTGTTTTTCATGTTTAGGGTTTTTGTTTGATGCCGATTCTATCATGTGAAGATCTAGGGTTTCTATTTAAATTCATCTTTAATAAATAAACAATTTATTTCGAATTTCATGAATTATGATCACCTATAATTTAGATCGCCTAGGGTTTGCTACCGAATTGGTATCAATGATTTCTTGGTTAAACTGAAGGGCTTGCTCTTGAATTAGTGTTCACCTTGTCGTGAAGATCTGTTGTTTTGGTGAAGATCTATGCATTTTCTCTGTATTGTATTTATTTATTTGTTAAATGCAGAGTTTTTAGATTGAATCTGTAGTTTAAAAAATTTAGAGCCTGTATGGATCGCCATTCTGCGCTGAAAAAGATTTTCATTTTTTTTTTCTTTGCAAAAAAATGTACTTAATTTTTATTTTTCCTGTGCAAAAGTGCCATAGTTGTTGGACGAGCGATAACAAAAAAATCTCACCAATCAGTCGATCCAATTTAATCAACTAATATAACTATATTTTGTTCTAGTTTATGTGATTTTAATGTCAGTTCAAATCAAACAACTAATAGGATAGCTAGGATCATCCAACTACTGTTATTATCGGGTAATGGTTCATCCAAGAAGTGGCCATTCACTTGGACGTTTGGATCACAGGTACATCTGAGGTTGGACAGATAGTGGCCAACTAATTGATTATCTTGTTTATATAACATTCTGATTAAACCTTAGGCCCACTCGAATGGGTACTTAATACCATGACTTAGGGAAGCGAAACTAAAAGTATAAATCTTGTAGTAAAAGGAACCGAAAAAGAATTAAATATCTCACAAGCGCCTTGCTGCTTTCATGAGGCAATTTCCTTAGAAAACAAAAGAGAAATGAGTAGATACCTCATCTCTACCACAGTCACACATATTTATAGTAGGGATGGCAATAGGCCAGGCCTACCTTGGCCTCAATGAAGAAAGGGCCAGCCATGGTTCGGGCTGGCAAGTACAAGTCCAGGCCATCCCATTCTTAATATATTAAAGCCCAAGCACACTCCATGGTACCAAAGGGTTTTATATTGTACTTGTGCCGTCTCCAACCTTGCAAGATTGGTTTCTCCTTGTTCCTAACATTTATTGGAATATCTATGTGTTTCATTTGATTGACATAAATGTACTTAACATTCTCAGTTGAAAAGAAGCACACTTAAACAACCAGAATGGCCTCAACTTACCTTCTGGGAAGATCCATTTTCCTACATTTGTGGACTTCACATTTGTACTCTGTAGGGGTGTTTGATTCAGCTCAGAAGTCTTGCTTAGAAAATTTCCTATTATTTATTTATTTGTTTTATTTCCTTGTTAAGGTTTATTTTTTGGATAATTTCCTTGCTAAGGTTTATTGCTCATTCTTTAACTGATTGTTCTTATTTTACCACTCATCAATCAGAGATTATATGGTTTCGCCACGTGCTTGGCTGCTGGTCTAGCCTGTACGCTCCTAGTGAGTTCTGCCACTGTTTATTAGTTTTCTCATCTCTTTTATTTATTATATATTTCAGACAGCAATATTTCCTATCCATTCTTTAATATTGCCATGCCACTTTTGCTTATTATTGCACGTGGGCCTCACCTTGGTAGACGTAGAACCACAAGAGCGAAATTAGCCTTTGCAATCAGAGGCATGTGTTATGCTCCCACCACGGCCAAGTAGCGATATAGAAGAAGCCTTTGATCTGTCATACTTCCTTTTTAACACCTCGAAAGCAATTTAACCTGGAGATTGAGCTTTTTTCCCTGAGCTTCCTCATGCATACAAATTACAAAGAGAGTAAAAGCGAATACGGTCAAGGTGAGACCCAACCATGATGGGTCGTCAACATAAACAAGAACATTGAGAGCCTAACAAAATGAATTGTTAGTTCAAAGCACGATCTCTCTCCACTGTTTCAAAATCAGAGATACCCATCTGCTTTGTTAATCTGATTTGGGTGATTATGGGTATGTATGTCTTTTACTAAAATGAGGAATTGAGGAAAAAACATAAAGTTCATCGAAAACTGTCACAAGACTGCTGTTAAAGTGGCAAGAGAGAAGAGAGTTTACACTTTTTCCAGTCTGATATATAATCCTCCTGAAGATGAGATCCATATCCTTTTTCAGTTTTCTTATTCTTTGAGAGCATGTTTTTCATGGTTAAGTTCCCATTACTCCCCTTTCGCTTGTTGCTTTTCTCACCAGAGAGAACCCTGTGGATATTCTGTGAGTTGTTGTTGAAACAATTACAATCGAGTGAAATTATAAGGGGCGGGAGAGTAGAATGGGATTCCAACTCAGCTCCTTTTGAGATTTTGGGAACAGTTGCTCTTCGTATGCCTCTGGTTGCAAAGACTGGTTCTGCCCTTATGGTTCTGCTGAAAACAGAGGAAGAATGTAGGGGTAAAATGCCCTTGTAGTTACTGAAGAAACCTAAACTTGCCAGAAGTTAAATAGACATTCTAGTCCATATGAAATAAAAAAGCATTTGGCACGTCAGTAGTAAAATTTGGCGTGGAAACATTGTTGCCCTATATTTATTTGTTTGTATCAGTGGCGGAGCCAAGATTTTGTTCAAGGGGGGGCGGGGGAAGGGGGCAAAATTGCAAAAAGGAAAAATCAGGGGGGTGGGGGTGCAACTGCCCCCTTCCTGGCTCCGCCACTGTTTGTAATGGCTCCGAGTCTTTATATTCAAATCACCATATGCTTGGCATGCAAAATTGTCAACTAGTTCAAAGATGATCTACAATTGTGATTTGTAGATTTGCCATTACGCAGATGGTTTCACGACAGAGTAGAAGGGGACTGTGCCACATGATTACATTATAGAACATCTGTATTTGAGTCCTATGGGATGCCTTCTGAAGCATTAATTTGCATCTCTAATATTTTTCTATGATTGCAGTCACTGCTTGTTTTCTTTAAACCAATCAAGTTTGGGATAACATTCACCTTCGGCAATCTACTTTCACTTGGGAGGTTTGTTTATGGATTTTATATACTGTATGCTCTATGATACTTGATATGCAAAGTGGTTTCTTTTGCTTTGTTGTGGCGTTAAGAGAGAGAATTTATCCCTTTTTCCCCCTTCCTCCTTTGAGGCATTTGTTCTAGGATGTGCATTTGCTTGCTAGAGTTTCTATTTTCTGTATTTAGTGAGGTGTTTGGTAGAAATTCCTTTCTTTTTGGCAATATTGCCCTTAAGTTTTTTTACTATCTCTGTGACTTGCTGCTTTGTTGTGTTTTTCAGATTCTAAAGTTGGAGTCTTTTTTATGGCAGCACAGCCTTCCTCATAGGTCCCAAACGGCAAGTGACAATGATGCTTGATCCTGTTCGTATTTATGCAACAGCCATATTCCTTGCGAGTATCATAATTGCTTTGTTTAGCGCCCTTTATGTAAGTATCTTGGCAGCGTTCTTCGAAATCCAGTTATTTCTAATGTGCTTTGGACTAAGCCATTGCTCTTGCTTTCTAATTTGTTTCTGTTTTCCTTTGCCATTAATCAGGTCCATAACAAGCTTCTAACACTTTTGGCAATCATTTTAGAGTTCGGTGCCCTTGTTTGGTATGTTGGACTTTTCATACACTCCCTTGTTATGTAATTCAGCTGTTTGTTTCCATTGACATATTTACATCCCATTCTTCATAATATTGAAAATGTTTGGCTTTATGAGGGATCAGAATTGCTACATTCATGTCCTGTTATAAAACTTTCTTTGCATCCCTCAAATTATCGTCTGATTTTTGAACTCAAATGTGTTATCCCTAATGGTCTTCAAAACAAAAATGCTTTGTTCTTTTGTGACATGGGCGTCTCAGTATATTTTGTGTTTACTTTGTTGTATTGATCGCATAACATGTGTGAAAATAGAATGCAGTTGTATTTAGTTGCAGCTCTATGAAAAATTTTATTTGCTATATTTTGAAACCACACAATATTTTTCCAAGATCTTTTTTCGTTAAGTAATGAGGTTGTATTGAGTTAACACCTAAGCTAAAACCTCCAAATTATTTACAAAGTCTGTAAAAGATATACTATTGAACTTGAGGATGACAGTCCAACGCAAGATTGTAGCTTTTATCTTTTTACCACAGCTTCTTAGGTGCAATATTGTATTAAAAAACACAGTTGTTCCTTTCCTTCTAAAAACACCACCCCGGTTCAAAAGGAATCATCCTTCAAACTATCTTATTCTTGACTTCCAAGTCTTCCAAGTTCCAACTTTGCATGAGTTCAACAAGCTATTTGGAAATACCCATTCGGCACTAAACATCTCCAAGACAAAGTAAAATCCCACCCTCTAAAAGGTAATTCAGTTTGGAAATTCTGTCCACAAAATAGCAAAGCTCCTCATACCCAAAGTAATTCTACTCCTTTCTTCTTCTGAGAAAAACTGTTAAAGTCTCCTACCCACCATGGAACACACACTTTTCACAACTACTTCACCAACTTTTCACAAAAAGAACCAAACAACTCTACTGTGCCGAAGTTGAAAGAAGCCTCCACCCGTATTTTCTACCTTGCCAATATCTTTAAACTGCTGTCCTACTTTATTCAGTTTAAGAAGGATCGATACATCGGAGGAACGCAAAGGAGGTGCTCATTAGGTCATTTTTCAACCCAATCATCCACCATTAGTTTACTTTCTCGCGTCGCTGACCTTCCTACTACTACACTCAATTCCCCTACTTTGCCATTAAAATTTTTGACACACTGCAAACTCCTAACCTCTCGTTCACCGTTTGAGAGCTTGACTTATCTGCCCCTTGCTTCGTAAATCCTCACTCCTCCTTAAATGTGACCCCTGGGTTTTTTATCTCTATGGCTGAGAATTTGCCTTTGCTTGATCCTCAAAGCCTTCATATTAGATCTCTAGGTACTAACTGAAGCCTGTAATTTTCCCTATCACCCATTCAGTTACATTTGTTAATATCTGCTCTTCCACCCAAGACCCCCAGTACACACCACCATATTCACAACGCCGAAAGTAGCACTGCATTATTGTCTATCTGCATAGATTAGTATGTTCGTATAGGCCTCTATTCTGATATCTCATTTCCATTTTCTACTGCCTATATTGTCTGAGATTTTTCTTTCAATAGTCCCCAACTTCTCCCTAAAGTCCTCGACCTGCCCTTATTCAATCTTCGAACCCATTGTTGCACTCTGTTCTGACAACTGGTGATCTTCCACAAATAATTGAAGCTTTGGTTGACTCTCCTCACCAGATGATCTTATACATTCAGTATTCTTTACTTCCAGAGGATCACATAATCCACCAAACCCATGTTCCCTGTTTCGAACATGTCTGCCGTTGTCTAAGTCTTCACCTTCAGTGAGTGATGCTTGGAATTCTCTGACATAATATAACTTATCAGTTCTATCACCTTTTGTGGCTGCAGAATCATCAACATTGCCTCCAAAAGAGTTCCTTCTTCCTGCTGCTACCATTTGACTAGCATTATTGAACGGCTCATGTTTGTCCCTAAGCCATTTAGAATGTCTTAGTTCATCTTCTTTCGGCCTTCACTAAGCTTGATTTCTCTACTACACCCCACCATGCAAGAATATACCCTACTTCCAGTTCAGCCAATGAGCAAAGCCTAAAATTCCGCATGGACGAAAAACAGGGGTCTGAATTATTTGGCTTCCCATTATAGTAGAGCTGCACCTGTTGAAGCTGCTTCATGCCCTCTTTGATCTCAGTACTTCAAAAGGATATGTTGAAGAGTAATTGTAACGTACCTTATGTTTTGTACTCCTTTCCCTTTCTCACTGTTTGATGCAATTTATCAGAATTTAGATGAACTTTGTCTACATTTAAGATGAACTTTGCCAACTATCATGAGATTCTATTTTTTTTCACTTTCATCGTCAACAAAGCTTTGTCCTAACCATTCGGGGTTGACTAATCTATTGTATTGAGGAGGGTCATATCCTTTGTTGAAGTGTGTGGCCCTACTACTTTGATCCACAACCTTTTTGGTCTTTCCCTTGTTTTAGAGATCCTCAGTTTGCAGTCCGAAGCTACTAATGGAAAGAAACCATATACTACAGGAATTTGAGGAATTTTCTATTGAATGGCATATGTTTCTGCACAGATAAGGAAGAACCTTTGCTCTATACTATTACCTTCCTTCTTACTGGTGTTTGATCCATGCATATAAACCTCATGTTGTTTGAGAATGATAGACCTTTAGGGTCTACTGTGAGTACCCTGTCCTCTTGATTATAGTTGTCATCTCTTGCGTTTTGATATGGATAATTTGATTTTGTTATTTGACTGGTTTGCAGGTATAGCTTGAGCTACATTCCTTTTGCACGATCCATGGTTTCGAAAATCATGGTAGCTTGCTTCGACACCGAATTCTAGGCCGCTTTTCTAGTGAGGAAAGGATTGCAGGCTCCTCCATGTCTTTATGATAGGTTCGATTTCACTAGGTACTGGCTGTCCACATTAGAAGCTATCATACTGTACCTTAAATACATGACATTTCACCAAGGATTGACCCACCATAGTCCTTGCAATACACATATTGTGAAGTGAGCTGTAGAAGTGTGAGATTCATTTCTCTTTTATCTGTTTGTGTTGTTTGCTGTCTGGTTCATCATAGCCGAGACAACTCTCTTCAGTTTTGACTCTTCTGAGTCCATTAGAGCTATTATAGTATGAAAGAATCCAACAGTTTAGAATACCTCGTCTTGAAGGACTTGAAATACGCTGTGGAATCTAAGTTTCTAGTTGGGTTTATACCCTTCTGTTTAGGATGAGTTGAGTTTTGGTTTTGACTTATTATTATGGAATTGACTCAGTTCTAAATCTAACTACATTTATTACAAAATCACCTTGCTGCCTGCTGTTCCAAGGAATCCACCACCCAATGGCATGTTGATGAGCATATGCAGAGTTGGGCCGGTGGGGTTGATGGGTACCATTTCGAAGGGATTCGAATATTGACCCAATTTGATAATTGGGACCACCCCATCAATTACTTTCTTTTGATGTTCATCGAAAAAAGAAAAAAGGAAATGATTGCATCATCCTTGGGACGATTCTGTACCATCGTTTTGTGTTGAAACAATTGAATGTTCTTCGAAATCTGTATGGTAGTCTTTGGGACGTGTGAATGTGATTGGAATCTCGATGACCATGACACAAATTTTGAAGGAGATCAATGAGCTATGACTGTCAATGCTATGTGCTAATACAGCCCAAAAGAAAAACAATGAGACAGCCTGAGAAAGAAAATGTATACTGGTAATGTCATCCTTCAATCTGTTAGCAACTTCAAAAAAAAAATTGTCAAAGCTATAATTTTTTTTACAAGTGTCAAAGCTATACATAAACCCACAAATTTCTTTTCTTCTTGGAATCAGATCACATAATCTTCAAAATCTGAGCTAGATACACTTGTAATTCTCACTGATTTAAGTTCACCCATGATTCGAAAAGCAATAAAAATAGTAAAAAGGACCCCGAACATATAAAATCATGAACACAAATAAACCATTTTAAGTTCTTCATCAGTGCCATGTGAGAATTATCTTTGCTTCTATTGTTGCTTGCTAGAGTAGAAATGTGTTTGTTCCCTTTTGTATTGTTTCTGGAGAGCTTTGTTAAATCTAAGAACAACCCAAAAAGGAAACTGATGATGAGATCTGAAACGAAGTTTTCTGGCCTGAAACTCACCTACCTTTGACTTGTTCTTCAAAAAGGCAAAAAAAGAATCATGCAACGCATTGGTCAAGAGATTCTAGAATTTTGGTACATCTCCTGGTTAAGCGAAAACCAAAATTTTGTTGGATGTAACTAGCGTCGATCTCGTTTAAAAAGGCACTCAATGCGTCTATGTTGTCTCATAGCATCTGCATCTAATGTGTTTGTGGCCTTTCACCCCAGGGCTCTGAGCCCTCCTTACTTTCCGAGTGTCTATGCATTCACCGTTTTTCAAAGATTTTATCACAATACATATAAATCCACTTCCCATGGTGTAAACACCATAGAAAATCCAACAACAATATACCAAGATAAAACATGGAAACTAAGCTTAGAAAAACACATGCATGTATCAAAATAACACTAAACATTTGAGCATGATAAAGTATGTAAATCTAGAGCATGTATGCATTAAAAAATTATTTGCGATTGAAATAGAAACAAACATGTTTTTCAAATATAACTTAGATCTAAATTTCTAAACACATGCGTTCAAATAATTTAAAACATGCCCTATGTACATATTGAGAGGTGAGGATCCCTACCTCTTCTAGATGATCACTCACTAACAAAGCTTCTATGGGTATCCTTCTTCTCTTTTTCTCATCTTCTTCTTTGTCTCCTAGGGCTTCTCAATGAAGGATTAGAGGTGAAGGTTCTAAGAACTTGAAGATAGGATTTAATGGAGTTTTTAGATGCCAAAAATTAGCTAAGTGTGCCACTCATTTGTTGTTTTATACTGAAGGGGTTAAAAAAGACACTAGCGATTTTGGCATAATTGAGTCACTCAAGGTTATGTGTCACCATCCTATTGGTTATCTCGTAATCCCTCTCTTCCTTCTAGTTCCTTTAAGTTTATGACATATTCATTAGTATTTTAATATTACCCTATGTGTTTGAGTGAGAGTCTAACTAGGTGTTAGTATAAGAATAACTAGGTGTTTGAGTGTAGGTTTAACTAGGTTTCTATAAGAGTTTTACTAATTTTTTCATCTCAAAATTGGTGCCAACGATTTTACTAGGTGGGGAGCACATGCCATGGCATCACACTCTATCATATGAAGCACAATAAGCCCCCCAAGAGTGCTTAACGATTTTGCAAGGTAATGGGGTACTCCCCACCTCTAATCATACTCCTTAATCATGTGAAATAAGATAAAATGAAATTTGTTGAAAATAAAATAAAATAATTTAGTGTGGTGTAGGTATGTGCTGGCTCTACCCAATAGTGTAATCAACAATATAATTACAATTATCTTAAAGATAATAATATATGTGGTGATTTGCATATAATTATAACTCAACACATTCACAGATAGAGTATTTGATAAATCTTGATAAAATATTTAAAGATCGTATTTATATTAATTACAAGATTATCATGAGTAGGTTTTGTAGGAGTGTATATGAGAGAACTCGAAGGACTAGGAAAGTTAGTCGCAAGGTTCCTGTTTAAGATAGGGTTTTACTTGATACCTTTTTAATCGAATCAAGTTTGAATTATCAATTTGAAATTAATTAGATATGTGTTTTATTTAAACAATTAATTAATCCGTCCTTCAAAATCCCCTTGGAGCTGTGCCATTTTTTATGTCGAAAATGCAGCCGAATTAGAACACGGTATTCCACGATTAATTATTAATTATAAGCCTCTAAATGAAGTCCTCCAAGCCATTCGCTTTCCTGTCCCAAATAAACAAGACTTAATATCTCGTCTTTCTGGGGTTCAAATCTTCCCCAAATTTGACATCAAATCTGGGTTTTGGCAAATCCAAATAAGTAAAAAAGACCGTAACAAAACCGCCTTTACCATTCATCGATGGCATTTCGAATGGAATGTTATGTCATTTGGTCTCAAAAATGCCCCCTTTGAATTCCAACACATAATGACTGACATTTTCCACCCTTTTAAACAATTTATTATTGTCTATATCACGACATCCTCGTTTTCTCCTCCAACACTGATCAACACTGGAAACTTTCAAATCGACAGTCAATTATTAAAAACCAATCTTCTAAATCATCCACTAAAAGATTGGTTTTTCAAAATTAACCATCCCTTCCTCTCAATGATCTCACCTTAAACAACTCTGGTTTGCTGATATGCTTTCCACTGATCAAAACATATATTTCTTTGATTGGTTAAAAGACACTTTTCACAACTACCTTGAAATTTTAGTAATAAAACAAAAATACAATACTTGGGAAACATCCAAAGGAGAAAAATTTGACCAACCCTTTCCACCTTTTACCTTCATCAAATATTCCGAAATTATAGCCATTCCCTTAAAAAAGGAGTCCCAATTTAGCGAAGACCGTCCTGTCAATCAACAAGAACTCTCACATCTCATAGAACAAAATCACTACACAAACATGTACTTAAGAGCCATAAGCAATCGCCTCGACTCCGCCTTACAAACCTCTCTTACTCCTACAACAAGTTCTTCTACAATTACTGTTCCGCAATCGAAGCTAAGTTTCCTTCCCCAAAATCCAATCTATCCCACTCTTCTTCCCCCACCCCAACCATCCGAATTTTTAATAAAATTAACTAAACAACTCCAATCTTCCACCGACAAAGGAAAACTTCCTTCCATCAACGTTTTACAAACTATGTCTGAACCTGACCAACTTCCTAAAACCATGATCTAGATCAACCTCCACCTAATGACCACGATATAAATCAACCTTAAACTCCAGCTTCACCCCCTTCGAATACTTCCGCCTACCCAGAAATCAACAAAATTTTCCATCCCCAACATTTAAAACCTCTCTCCGATTTAATAACTCCACCACAAAAAATTATTATACTCGCCCAACTCCTGTCGATCTTCAATTAGAAGAATCTTCTCAAATACAAAAACACTTTTTTCAGGGCAACGTCATTTATGAATGGAATATCGATGGCTATTCCGATTATCATATTTTCCAAACTTGTAATCAAATGATCGTCTACGCCAATGCTTGTTACATCCATAACAATCCCGAAACTAATATAACTATCGCCATCACCGCTAGTTTCACCGGCCAACTTTGTGGATGGTGGCATGAATATTTTTCTGAGGCTCAAAGAGAAGAAATTCTTACTGCAATCAAACGTGAAGCTAATGGTCACCCAAAATTAAATGCCGATGGGCACCAACAACCGGATTTTTTATTAACTCTCATAGTAAACATAGTCCGCCATTTCTTAGGCAAAATTGACGACCTCTATGAACGAAATAAAGAACTCATGAACCTTAAATGTTCCACTTTATCTGATTATCGCTCGTACAAAGATGTCTTCCTCTCCAAAAAATTTCAAATTTCTAAATGTAACGCCTCTTTTTAGAAAGAAAATTTCATTTCTGGTCTTCCCCCTCTATTTGCTGAAAAAGTTAAGGACAATTTATGCGACCAATACGATGGAACTCTAAACTACAATCGTTACTCTTACGGTGAGCTCACTCACACTATTCAAAAAACAGGCTTCAAAATTTGTAACGACCTCAAACTTCAAAAACAAATCAAACAACACCGATCAAGTAAACAACAAGAATTGGGTGATTTCTGTTGGGATTTTGGTATTGAAACCTTTTCCCTACCCTCTCGTCGCAAGCCAAAAATTTTCACACCTCCAACTTCTACTCCAACCGTGTTCCCTCCAACCTACCCAAACCTACTTATTATAAACAACCACCCAATAAAAATCCTTCCTCTACGCACAAAACATGCATCCAGTAAATGTTATAAATGCGGAAAACCCGGTCATTTTGCCAATAAATGTTTTTCAAAAACTCCTTCCAAAAAGATTCAACAAATTGACCAACTGGATTCTGACAACAACAACGACATCCATTCTTCCCCTGAACCAAGAAATTGTTGTAACACTTGTCACACCAATCACGAATACGTCACCGACACAAATGACGAACCTCTTTCCGTCAATGTCCTCACCACAAATGAAGAACTTATTCTAAATATTATTGACAAAATCCCGGACTTAACCTTAAAGAACCAATACTTACGTCAACTAATCACAAACAATGCATCTGCTTCCTCCACCCCACATACCACACCCAAACCCTCTTTACATCAAATCCCCTCTCCATTTTCCATGAAAGACGTTTATGAAAGACTAAACCACACTAAACATTCCCCCCAACGTGAACCTTCCCTCACCAATTTTCAGCACGAAATCAACCAACTAAAGCATGAAGTCCAACAATTAAAAACCACAGTTGACCATTTACAGCTTTCTCAAACTCCTACTCTCGATACAGCTGTTGACGACTTCGTTGCTGCCTCCGCTACTCAATATTTATCTAAAAAATAATACACAAAAATCTTCCTCAAAATTAAACATTTTTCACAAGAATTTCTCACTCTCATCGACAGTGGTGCCGATATAAATTGTATCCGCGAAGGCCTAATTCCTACCAAATTTCTTGAAGCCACTAGTTCAACAATCACCACCGCCAATAACAATACCTGTCGAGTTGATTTCGAAATTCCCCTCGCCCATATTTGTAAACATGAACAAGGCATTGCTGTCTCCTTCCTCATTGTCAAAGACCTTCAGCAAGAAGTAATCCTTAGTACTCCATTCTTACTACAAATTACACCATTTTCTGTTTCCAATACAGGTCTCGAAACCTCAATTAATAAATACAAAATTATTTTCGAATTCACACGACCCCTTCATCTTAGCAAAATCAATCAAATCATTAATCTTATTTCTCATAAAGAAAATCAAACCACTTATCTCCAGCAAGATATCCGATTTCAAAACATTCAAACAAAAATGAAAAACCTTTTTTCACTGAACAAATCAGCAACTTCGAAACCAAACTACACAAAACCTGCTGTTCTGAGCTACCTTCGGCCTTCTGGCATCGCAAACAACATATTGTCTCTCTTCCCTACGTCAACGGCTTTTCCGAAACAAACGTTCCAACCAAAGCCTGTGCAATTCAATTGAATTCTCGATTTCTCGACTTATGTGATCAAGAAATTATAGTTCTCCTCCAAAAACAATTAATCTGTCCTTCAAAATCCCCTTGGAGCTGTGCCGCTTTTTATGTCAAAAATTTAGCCGAATTAGAACACGGTATTCCACGATTAGTTATTAATTATAAGCATCTAAAGGAAGTCCTCCAAGCCATCCGCTTTCCTGTCCCAAATAAACAAGACTTAATCTCGTCTTTCTGGGGTTCAAATCTTCTCCAAATTTGACCTCAAATTTGGGTTTTGGCAAATCCAAATAAATAAAAATGACCGTTACAAAACTGCATTTACCGTTCCTCGATGGCATTTCGAATGGAATGTTATGCAATTTGGTCTCAAAAATGTCCCATCTGAATTCCAACACATAATGACTGACATTTTTCACCCTTTTAAATAATTTATTATTGTCTATATCGACGACATCCTCTTTTTCTCCTCCAACGCTGATCAACACTGGAAACACCTTCAAATATTTCACGATATTATTATAAAAATGGCTTAGTACTCTTTCAACGCAAAATCAAACTCTTCCAAACTTTCATTCAATTCTTAGGATATAAAATCGAAAATCAAACTATTTCACCAATAAACCGTGTTATTCAATTTGCTGATAAATTTCCTGATATGTTAACTGATAAAACCCAACTCCAACGATTTTTGAGATGTTTAAACTACGTTTCCAATTTTCTAAAAAATCTCGTCCAAGAACGCCAATTACTCCAAACCCGCCTTCGGAAAAATCACAAATTACCATGGACACAAGAGCATACTGATGCTGTCCGCAAAATTAAACAAACTATAAAAGTGATCCCCTGTCTAAATATTGCGAATCCTCTTTACTTCAAAATTATTCAAACTGACGCCTCCGATTTTGGGTATGGCAGAATCCTTCTCCGAACCTACCCAGATAAAACTGAAAAAATAGTCCGTTTCACTTCCGGTTCATGGACTCCCTCTCAAGCAAAATATTCCACTGTGAAAAAAAAAGTTTTCGCTATTGTCTTATGTGTTCAAAAATTTCAAAACGAGGTTTTAAATAAAAAATTTCTTATCCGTGTCGATTGTCAATCCGCCAAAGAAATTCTTCAAAAAGATGTCAAAAATTTAGCTTCTAAACAATTATTTGCCCGCTGGCAAGCTTTACTTTCTATATTCGATTTTGATATTACTTATATTAAGGGCTCTCTAAATTTTTTACCTGATTTTCTAACCAGAGAATTTCTCCAAAACGTGCAAAAATGAGAGGAGCCATTTCCCAATCCCAATCTTCCAAAGGCAAGGCTCCAACCATGTCGCTTCCCCCAAAGTATTCTCCTATACCAACCACTTCGAAATCTCAATATCCCCCATGAGGAGATCATATTCTTTGTCGTCCAGATCCAACCCTATTTAACGCTCTTTCCCCTGCTCAAATTGCCACTAAAATATTTCCCAAAAACCTTCATTTCGTCCCTAAACACCCAAATCTCTCTTCGAAATTTTACGAAGCCATCCTTCATCAAACCCAAAGTGCTATCATCACTCATACCCAAAAAGACAACGAAATTGGCTTCTCCAAATTGAAAATTCTTCGTATCCTCACATCTGAAGAATGGAAAGGGGCCTGATCAGACAACAAATTTGTTTCAAGTCCCTCCGGACAAATTTGGTTCTTTTTACTCCAAGATAGGTAAGCCTATTTGTTTAAAGAGGTCAATAACTCGGTGAGACAGGTATTGAACCCAGGTCTATGGTATCATATGTGGAGGGTGTTTTGGTCATTATGGACGATTTCTCATGCAAACCATAAAAGACCATATCAGAGGACGAGAATGTTGGACGGAAAAGTGTCAACCAATAAAATCTTGCCACGTGTATATAAGAAATCGGATACAACTCTCATTCACAGTTGGACGCTTCAAATGTCCAACTACAGGTGACCATATAGCAGCCAAAAAAGAAAAAAAAACGAAGAACTTTATACCGAGTAGTAGGCTTTATCCAAAAGAGAGGAATACAAAAAATCAGTTGGACAGCAGCCAGCCACGTCAGCACATCATCTTCCACCTCATCAAACCCCACCCAATCAGATAGCTACATCAGATTACACATCTTCATTACCAACCAATCAAGCCCAAGATCCAAAATCCAACGTGGAACATCCACATCCACCAAATCAAGCATTTAGTCTCTCTATCCCCACCCTCTCTTCTTCCACAGGCCACTTGTCATCTCACCGGAAAAAAAAAAGAAGAAAAATTCCGTCGAGCCAATGGCTTCTCTCGCAGCATCGACTGCCTCGGCGTCATTAGGCGTCTCAGAGATGCTTGGAAACCCCCTCAATTTTACCGTCGCTGCCCGGTCAGCTCCCTCGGCATCGAACCCAGCCACATTCAAGACCGTCGCGCTCTTTTCAAAGAAGAAGCCGGCACCACCCCCCAAATCAAAGGCCGTCTCTCCGGCCGACGAAGAGCTCGCCAAGTGGTACGGTAAGTCGACTACCGGTCCATCCTTCGTTTAATTCTAAATTTTTGATAAAATTCTAATAGCACATGTCAAGCTTTAAAGGGGACCGTTATAACGGTATAACGGACTGGAACGTTACCGTTCCTCCCGTTATAACAAAAAAAGCGCTCAGTGGCAAAAACGGAAAAAACGCGTTAAAATTTGAATTTCAAAAACGGAAAATAACGGTAAAAATGGAAAAACAGAAAAAAAAATAGAAAAAATGGCCTTTTTTCCACAATTTTTCCGCAAAATAACGGCCATCATTTTCATTATAAAGCCGTTAATTTTTGGGCATTTTAACGATCCATAACATAACGGGGGAGGTCCAAATCCGTTATAACAGCCGTTGTTTTCGTTATAACGGCCGTTTTTAAAACCTTGGCACATGTTATTTTGACGACACCATTGGTTACGTTACGATAATTCGATGACATGTGCCACATTATACATCAATGTAACATGTCTCGAGCCCCTAAACTTAGTATCTAATTATGCGTTTTCGATGCCGCATTCAGGTCCTGACAGAAGGATTTTCTTGCCGGAAGGGCTCTTGGACCGATCGGACGTACCGGAGTACCTCACCGGAGAAGTTCCTGGAGAGTAAGTTGCAAAATTTAATTTGTGCTAACTTATGCCTTAGGGGGGTGTAGTACGCTCATGCTGCTTAATGACTTTTTGTAATGTTGGTGGTGCTTGCAGTTATGGTTATGATCCTTTTGGACTGAGCAAGAAACCTGAAGACTTCAGCAAGTAAGGAAACAGTTGGAAATCCTCTTTATTTTTTTGGACGGTAAAATGACAGAAAGAACCCTTGCAAAAAGACCTATGTAACCTTGCATATATATAAAATGTACGTGTTTATAAGGGGTACAATGGTCCATCTACATGGGCCATTGGGACCAAAATATAAATTTGAACCATGGTTTTAAAAATCGGCGTTATAACAGATTCGGACCTCCCCCGTATGTTATGTACCATTTTAACGGTCAGAAGATAACGGCCGTTATTTTTGTTATAAAAACCGTTATTTTCTGAAAAAAAATTGTTAAAAATTCGGTTATTTTCTCTTTTTTTGGGTTATAAATTTTATTGAAAATTTGAAATTCAAATCATTTTTTAAAAAATGGCTGTCATAACAAAAATAACGACCGCTATTTTTTGTTATAACGGACGTTATTTTTCATTATTTTTCCGTTATAATGAAAATAATGACCATTATTTTCTGAAAAAATTCGTGAAAAAAGACCGTTATTTTTTTAATTGAAAATTAAAATTCAATTTTTGAATTTTGAATTTTAGTGCCGTTTTTTCTGTTATTTTTCTATTATTTTCTGTTTTTGCTCCTGAGCGTTACAATTCATTATAACGGAAAAAAAAATAGTAATGGCCCCAGTCCGTTGAACTGTTATAACGGCCCCTTTTAAACCTTAATTCAAATTTTGAATTCTAGCACCGTTTTTTTTCCCGTAATTTTCCCATTTTTTCCGGTATACATTCGTTACAACAGAAAAACGGTATACATTCTGTTAAAATCCGTTAAATTCTGTGTTTTTCTTTTCAATTTTCAAATTTCAAAATTTGAATTTCAGTGCCATTTTTTCTGTTTTTTTTCCGTTAAAATCCATTAAAATCGTTAAAATCCGTTTTCCATTTTTGCCCCTGGCCGTTTCAATCCGTTTTAAGGGCAACGCCCCCAGTCCGTTTAACCGTTAAAACGGCCTCCTTTAAACCTTGGTTTGAACATGTAGAAAGAAATTTGAGGGCTCTTCCAGTTTATTTTTACAGTAAGCGAATTTTAGTTGTTTTTTTTTATTTTTTTATGGATTGCTAAATTACCAAAATACCCTTCTCACTTCGGTTCACTCAAGACGGGTGTGATTTCATTGCAGGTACCAGGCGTATGAGCTCATTCACGCTCGATGGGCCATGCTCGGTGCCGCTGGGTTCATCATCCCTGAGGCCTTCAACAAATTCGGTGCCAGCTGCGGTCCCGAAGCTGTTTGGTTCAAGGTACATCAACTTGAAGTCATGTGTTGAAGTAGTGATGATATCCTCCTTAGGTTAACATTGTCGGATGGTTCTCGGGATCCACACTACAAGAATCCTGAGGACCATCCAACTCTGTGGACCCAAAAGTCGTCACCTAACAAAAAAGGCAAAATAAATAAAATAAAATTCAAATTAACCCGACTTTGTCTTCTTTGCTGCAGTCTTGCTTGGTAGCACTACATGTGTTTGCGCGCAAATGTGTGCAGTGTTTGCATGTGCTTGGTTACTTGGTAGCGCAGCATCCAACAAATATTTGCATTAGACCAAATCATTTTTTTCTCAAAAAGTAGTCTAATGTTTACAGCCAAAAAGTAACTGCAAGTGTGCGGCATTTGTATGTGTTTGGTAGCACAAAATCCAACAAATATTTGCATTAGACCAAATCGTTTTTTGACTCTAATGTTTACAACCAAAAAGTAACTGCAAAGAGCTGAAATTAATAGGAAAATGACTCTCATCCCCCCTTGGTCTCCCCCCTACCAGGGGCGGAGCCAAGAAGGGGCCAGGGGGGCACGTGCCCCCCCCCCCCCCCCCCCCCCCCCCAATTTTCAAAATCCTGTTAAAAAATTTGATTCCCAAAATGCCCTTAAATTTTAGTTTAATGCTCCCCTCCAATTTTAATTCTTTAAAATGCCTCTCCTAAGATTTTAATCCTTCAAAATCTAGGACACCTACCATATACCATCTCCCCAATTATAAGAATTTTTTTTTCCAACAAATGTTTGTCATTGCAAACATTTAATTATCAAATATTTGCATGCAAACATTTTCGTGCAAACTACAGACAGGATACCAAGAATGTCCATTGTTAGCTGCGAAATTTCTCAAGGCCAGTGTTGGAATACCTAGTAATTAATGGGTTGGAAAAAAGGTGAAATGCCAGCAGTACTCCCATCTTTGCTTTTTTATTGACTCAGATTTAAATTATTTTTGTATATTGTTCTTCTGATATTATGGGAAAATTAAAAAAAAAAAAAAAACTGATGGGGTTGTTTTCTATATGTAATACTTATGCAGACCGGAGCTCTACTCCTTGATGGCAACACACTGAATTACTTTGGAAAGAACATCCCAATCAACCTTGTTTTGGCCGTCGTTGCCGAGGTTGTTCTCGTTGGCGGTGCCGAATATTACAGAATTATCAATGGCCTGGTATGTAATTCTGTTACGCTTGTAGGTCTAGTGTAACAAGATTTCACTATTGGTTGCCTATCAAAAAGAAAAAAACATAGACACTTATTAGTTCATTAAATGCTCTTCTCTGCCAAGAACAAAAAAGTTCAGTAAATACCTTGTCAACGTACTCGCCCCTCCAAACTAATTTTCCAAAAAAAAAGAAAAAACCCTACAATCATTCATGTGCACGGCCCAAGAGTAACTATAATAGGAGCAACAAAGGTGGTGAGATCCTCATACATGTCTTTCTTTCTGTAGAACTTGGAGGACAAGCTTCATCCTGGTGGTCCATTCGATCCGTTGGGGCTTGCAAATGATCCAGACCAGGCAGCATTGCTGAAGGTGAAGGAGATTAAGAATGGAAGACTTGCGATGTTCGCCATGCTTGGTTTCTTCATCCAGGCTTATGTGACAGGTAAAGGCCCAGTTGAAAACCTCGCAGCCCATCTCAGCGACCCTTTCGGTAACAACCTGCTCACCGTGATTTCGGGATCTGTAGAACGATCTCCTACCCTGTGATTTTTCTTAATCTTGCACCCCTAATCTCAATGTACTGTAAATTTCAATGAGATGTTCAAGGCGTTTATTAATCTCTATAGCTGCACCACCATAGTAGTCGGTCGCATTATCATTCTTGACTAATTACTAATTAGGCCCTGCTTGGTATTATGTCTGTAGTTTGCAGAAAAAAATGTTCCTAGGCAAATATTTGATAATCAAATGTTTGCAATGACAAATATTTGTTGGGAAAATATTCTTATGGTTGAGGAGAAGAGAGCTGTTGGGGGAGAACAAGGGGGATGAGAAAGTCATTTGTGAATATACACACCCAAAATCACCCTGATTGGTAGTCTCTACCCATTAGATTTTAGGACTTTTAAGGCGTGATTCTAGCCGCTGGATTCAACCACTTTATTTTTTAGTATTAAAAGCAATGGCTAAAAATCATCGAACAAGCTGATTTTTGGTATAAATGTCGTCTACCAAGGTGTGGGCTAAACATCCATGTGGTCAGTAGGCCCAGATGGCAATTATACCTTGTTAAATCACGACCCTTTAAAACCAGTGCTTTCAGGGAAACATATCAGACACAGAGCTGCTTTGCTTCGGCATTAAAGCTAAGTGCTGCTCAGTTATAAGCAAAATATCAGGATACATGGCACACATTCAATGGATCAGGAGCTTAGGCCAAAAATGAATGTGATGAGACTCCACCATTCAATGTGATTTGAATCAAACCTTCGGATCTTTGTACCTCAAATAATGGTCAATAATGCTCAAATTCCAACGGTTAAAATCAACCCATGAAAATAATTCCAATCCAATGCTTAAAATCACTAGTCAGTCTGGTTTTTGGTTTGTAGGTCCACTTAAGGATTGGCCAAAAATCCATACAGTCAGCGCCTGTCATCAAAGTTTTACTCCATCCTGCCTTCGTCTGTAATCCATAATGTTTAGGAAAAAATTTGCTGCCCCAGGGTACTTCAACCTTTGAATTGAAGTTCCCCTCACAAAATATGTCTGACAAGTACCCCTCGTTAACCACTAACCAAGGGCTTAACGCAGATTGGGTTAGGGGATTGGGGTATGTGTCAGACATTTTGGATGGGGAGACTTCAAAGTTTGATGTATTCGATGGCCCCTTTGAAGTCTCCCCTCCAAAATGTCTGATACGTATCCCAATCCCTTTACCCAACCCTCTTTAAGCCATTGGTTAGTGGTTAAGAAGGGGTACGTACACTCTCAGATATTTTGGGAGGGGCACTTCAAAGTTTGAAGTACAGGCCAGCGAATTTTTTTCCCCTTGCCTCACCACCGAGCCACCTGACCATCCATGGAGTGAATGCTTTTTGCAATGTACCCAGGTGAGTTTTTAAAGATTTTTTTAATGGAAAAGCAAAAAGCACTCGGGGTGTAGGTGCCGAGAACTCCGCGGGTTTTGCAAAATCCATGTGCCGAGAAAGTTTTACTCTCCTCGAGATTGGCACCGCACAAATCCCAAAAAATAACCGAGAAGGATGTCCCCAGGATGACAACACCATTTTCCCCAAGTCCTCGAGGATTCGTCTTTTTCTTACTCGTCCTTGCACTCATGTCCTCGGCCATGGATTCCCGGAACCAAAGGGTGGTTTTGCTTTGGCAAAAAGTGATGCCAGCTCAGAGCTATCAAACACCGTTGGATTCTCAGAATCCATGCCTGAGAACAGGAGTGAAAAGATGAGTCCCCTGCTTGTCCCTGAGCCCGACCCATTCCAAAAAGTTAAGAGTATGGGTAGTCTGGGGTGTTACAACAAAATTCACTTCATGCTTATGCAGGAATTTTACACATGGTAGCTAATATTACAGGGAACAAAGGAGTCCACCTCTTCGATCACCTCATCTCCTCTCCACATGGCAACTTCAGTAGCTCTGCTACACGTGGCAAAAATGAGAGGATTTTGTTTCTTTCTTTGCTTAAGGTCCTGCTTGGTATCCGATTTACCTCTATAAATATTTGTAGTTGTAAATGTTTGTAGCTTCAAAAAATTTCTGTTACTTGGTATTAACCAGTAAATTCTTTTGCAAATACTTTCCACTGTATGGGTGGAGTGTGCAATGCAAATATTTTTCATATTTTGTGAGTCTTCGGTGAATCCAAAATAGCAGATGGAGATCACCTACGGACAAGGTCAATGGAGCTGGATAATCACAACCAATCAAACAACGGAACAAATGGATGAGAATCATGAGATAGTCCAGGCAAGTTGATTTTGGGTGGGACCCAATGATCGGTTGATCCAAGTAGAACTTTGCTGATCGCCCACAATATGAGCCAGGTACGTGGAATACTCTTAGAGGGACATTGACCGTATGGATGTTTGGCCAATCCCTAAGTGGACTTACAAACTAAAGCTAAATCAGCCTGATTAGTGATTTCAAACCTTTGGATATTTGTACCCCAAATAATGTCAAATTCCATGGTTAAAAATCAACCCGTGAAAATGACTCCAATACAATGCTTAGAAATCACTAATCAGGCTATATTTTTGTTCTATATGTCGTAAAACTTTGCTGACCCTCCACAATGACTGCCCCATGACCGTCCACAATATAAGCCACATGGCACATTTATGGCGGACGCTGACCATATGGATGTTTGGCCAATCCCTAATTGTACCTAAAAAAATCAACCTGATTAGTGATTTCTAAGTGTTAGATTGGGGTCATTTTCATGGGTTGATTTTAACTGTGGGAATTTGAGCATTATTGACCATTATTTGGGTACTAGGATCCAAAGATTTGAAATCACTAATAGGCTGATTTTAGGTTTCTAGGCACATCTAGGGATTCACCAAATATCCATATGGTCAGCATCTTAAGTGTGCCTCTTGGCTCATATTGTGGGCAGTCATCAAGGGTGGTCATCATGGGGGGTGAGAGAAATTTTATTCTCCATCTAGGGGCCAAATATTGTATATATTTCAAGGAAGCTCGAGCCGAAAAGTGAATATTTGCAACCATTTTTTGCCTGCAAACATTAGCAGCTCAAACCGTAAAAAAAAAAAAATGACTCACAGTAAATATTTACCCAAGTGAATAATGGTGGGGGTGCAACAAAGAACCTAGAAATGCAAAAAACATGATGCAAACATTTACAAACAAATATTTGTGGCGATACCAAGCAGGGCCTTATATTCAAAAAATAAATTAAAATTAAAAATTAAACATATATATGGAGAAATATAGCAAGACATGGACAACAGCACCATCCGCATGCCTAACCTTGAGGTCCTCTATTAAATGGATGGTCCGGATTTTCCATGTTATCCCTCCATGTGCAAAAAAGAAAAAAAAACACCCACACCTCAATAGATTGAAGCATGGTGTGACAAACCCCAGAAAACCTTTTTCCCAAAAGATGATATTGTTTAGATGTTCAAGGTTTTAAAGTACATAGAATAACTCCCTTTCTACTTTAAAATTTTGAAATGTAACGTCCCACATTTTTACCACAGAAAAGTCTTCTAGAAAATGATTTGTAAGCCAAAAAGTGTTGATCTAGAAAACTTTTATGAGCATTTATAGGCAAGAATCGTTTCTAGAAATCTTTACAGAAGGCAGCCATACAGGGCCTAAACTCACAAGTTATCCAAATTAAGATTTACATTGGAGCTCTGTACGGTGATCAACAAAAAGTTTTATAGAAAAAGGATTTGTATGTTAGAAATTGTTGATACGAGAAAAAAGTTTTATGACATTTATATGCAAAAAAGAAAACTTATTCAAGGCAACCATACAAAGCCTTTATGCAAAAAATCATTTCTAGAAAATTTATTTAGGACAACCATATAGAGCTTGAGAAGAAATCAATCTTTAAGTAACACAATCTCTAAGTGTAAACAATATATGTAACATAAGCTTTTAAAGCACTTTCTAAGGCCCTGCTTGGTTTGCTACACTTGGGTGCATTTTGCACCGAAGTGCAAATGTAGTGACTTGCATTGCAATCACTTACAACTGTTTGGTTCACGCCCTGTAAATAGATGCAAGTGAAGTTTAACTGATTGGTTAGTAATGCATTGCAAAAGAATGCAATGGATTATTTTATTTCTTGATTTTATAAAAAAAAAAATGCACAATAAAAGTCTTATTGTTATCATGTTTATTTATTTATTTATTTATTTATTATTATTATTATTATTATTATTATTATTATTATTTAGGAGATTTTATACCACCTCATGTAAAATTGTCGATATTTGCACTACCTCCCAGTAGTTTCAGTTTGTTGCATCTTCCGCTTTGACTGTAGTTTTTTTTTGTTGACCGTAAACAAGATGTTTAACTTTTCTTTCATAGACCAAAATACCCTTACTTTTTTAAAATTACAAAATTACTAATTGTCTTTTCTTTCTACTGCACTGACTTGTCATTAATGTGCCTTCTTTTCATTATTTTTCTTAACCAACAATAGTCAGCCATGTGGCAATCCCTTTTCCTATTATTTTTGTCTTTCATAAATCAGGATGCCAACCACAGTTTGCCAGGTGGGTTGATTTTCCACTATCGGATTCAAAGATATTATTTTGTATACTAAAATCCATGCGTCTAGAAATCCTCAATCAAGGTGATTTTTGGTATATAGGTCTACCTATGTATGAGTCAAACATCCATATGGTCATTGGTCTCTAAGAGTATGACATGTGGCATTTTTAAGTGTAGTCAAACACCAAAAATAAGTCTAATTAGTGATTTAAAGCGTTGGATTGGACTCATTTCCATGGTTTGATTTTTAACCATGGAATTTGAGAATTATTTGAGGTACAAGATCTAAAGGTTTGAAATCATTAATATAGACTGATTTTGGTACTTCAGTCCAAAGATCTAAGGGTTTGAAACACTAATAGACTGATTAGGTTTGAAATCGGTATCTCAATCTGAAGATCTAAAGGTTTGAAATCACTAATAGGCTGATATTGGTATGTCCGTGGAAAGATCTAAAGGCTTGAAACCATTGGATCTTTGTACCTCAAATAATGCTCGAATCCAACGGTTATAAATCAACCCATGAAAATGACTCGTATCCAATGCTTAAAAATCACTAATCAAACTAATTTTTGTTGTTCAGCTACACTTAAAAATCCACGTGGCACACTCTTAGAGATCTATGGCCATCTGGATGTTTGGCTCATCCCTATGTAGACATATATATATCAAAAATCAGCTTGATCGATGACTGTAGACGTTGGATTTTAGTACCCAAAATAATCTTCGTACCCGGTGGTAGAAAATCAACCCATGAAATATAACGGATATAATCCACCAATCACGTTGATTTTTGGTCTGTAGATCCACCTGAGGATGCCAAACATCCATGGGATTTTTGGTTTGTAGGTCCACCTTAGAGCTACACAACAAGAGATGCCATTTATTTTGAAACACTCGACCCTTTTTCCGACTGGCAGACAGGTCCTCAGATGCTCGCATCCAGGAGACAGCCTAAAGCAGTAGCTGTAGATGGGAAAATTTATATCTTCGGAAACATTTTTAATTCCCCCGGAGATTATTTGGTTGGTAATTCGGAACATCCAAGCCCGTGGGGCGCAAGGTCTACAATCCAAACTCACGTCCGTGGTCTGCCTTGCCCGACCCTCCACCTGAGCTCGTTGAAGATGGTTTCATAACTGGGCATTCGGTTGTCGACTACCACAAGATTCTTTTATCTTTTTCTTCTGGCATTTACTCTTTCGATGTGAAATCTGAGTCGTGGGAGCGCATTTTTACGCCTCTCACTGAAGCGGTTCCCATGGATTGGTTGCATACCTGTTGTAGATGAAGTTATGTACTTCTATTGTGGGGTTGAGATAAGAGCCTTACGATTTAGCCAATGATTCGTGGTTCGAAGATCCAGTACAGGGTTTTGATGTGGGGTCTATAGGAGAATGTGATCTTTCTGATGGTACTGTCACAACTGGAACTGTGATTGATATAGGGAAGGGAAAGTTGGTTGTACTCTGGCTTGGTGACTTTATAGATGGCAAACGAAATGTTTATTGCATTAAATTTCGAACTGTTAGACGGAACACTTGAAAGGGAAGAAGCATTTTGCATGCTATTATGGAGCGTTTTGGAGTTTATAAGGTTGGCAGTGATCTCTAAGTATTATGTCCATTTCCCTTCATCTTTCTCATTTTCTTTATTGCTTTGAAGAATTAAATATGCCCATTAAAAATTTGAAACCTGTAATACAGTAATTGAATGGAATTAATATTCCACATGTACACCGCAATCCATGTAACTGTGGGAAGCTTAATAAGTTAATAACAAAGACATGATTAGCTTGTGCTGTCCATCTACATCAAGGTAGTCTTTTTTGAAAATCATTTTTTCCAATAATTTGGGGATAAAACATGCTTAATACGGGTATAATATGGTTCCTAATAAAATACACAAAATTAGTGAATCTTTGAATAATATGCAAGTATAATACGTTTCCGTAAATAAAATAAAAAATCAAACGCGTATTGAATGGGAAATTGCTAACTAGGATCTGTACAAAAGAGCAGAGAGAGAGTTTTTTTAAATGGTTTTCTTCCTTTTAATCTCATGTAAGTCAGCATGTTTACTTGTTTTATAAATTTGCTTCGCCCCCTTTTGTGTAGGCTTGAGCAGGAATATGGATTTTTCTTTAACACGAAGTCCATAACATGAATTGGGATGAGGTTGAGAGATACCTTTCAGGTTTCACCAAAGTCGACGGCAACCAGTATTCTATGAAGATATTCTTTGAAATTAGGAAACAGAAGTATCTCGAGGCGTTGGATAAGTATGCTTGCCAATCTTAAAAGAGTTCCTTTTTCTTTCATTGCATCTGAAATGGTCCAAAACTTTCTAGGCATGATCGAGCCAATGCAGTAGATATCCTTGTTAAGGATCTGAAAGTTTTTGCTTCATTTAACGAATCTTTGTTCAAAGAGACCACACAATTCCTGACATTGAGAATTTCATTTTACTTGTAAATTTTTACCTCAATTTTCTTAGAAATAAAATTGTTATTCATTTTCTTTCATACTTAATCTTTTGGTGTCTGAAATTAAATTTCATATAAGATTTCTAGAGCAGCAAAGACAATGGGTGTAGATGCACTACTATACATTGTCTGGTGATTGAAGACTCCTTGTAATAAGTCAACCTCGTAACTCTTCTCTATGGTCTTCAACCTTCTACGACCAACCTGAATGCTTGAGATTTTGTGACTACTACAACATCTCCTTTTGCACAAAAATTACAAGCTTTGAGCACTGCGAGGGATTTGAATTTTAGGAATTCAGTTTCCTGTTTTAGTCTAGCAAAAAGTTTAGAATTCTTTTGACTATCTTGGCATGTAACTGAAAGGAGGAAAACATAGCTCCTTACAAAAGAATTTCAGGTTATTGATCAGTGTTCATTCATGATATCATTGCCATTCCATTTTTAATAAACTTTAGCAACTTAATCCCTCTTCTTTTCTTAAACAATAAATTCCCAGCTCACACAGCAATGGTTGCCTGCTCTATTATAACTAGACTCAACTGAAACCCCCCTGTTGAAGTTTGATGATCTTGTGACACCACCTATCACAAGTCTAGTTGCATGGATCAAGTCAAAAAGATGTAGTCTTCCTTTTGTTGAACCTGAACTCACGATCCTTCTATCAAGATACATATAGAACTCACAGAAAATGTTCCTGCATGTATATTTCTAGAACCAACATGCACAAACTCATACCCACCTCACTTTTTCTTTATTCCTTGCATGATATCGAAGAAACAAAAGTATACTACGCCATCAGTCATTTATATTGATCATGTTTCAACCAGGGTTGGTGTTACAGCCGCAAAGGCTAGCTCCAGGAATGAAGGTAGTGGGCCAGTGGCTGTTCCATCTCTTCAAACTAATTAAAGATGATCATTATTCCGTAGTGAATTCCGTGCTTCATTCACTTTTTTTTTTTTTTTCTTTCCGTGAAGTAAGCACTTTTCTAAAAGAGTGAACCAAAAATAACTTAAGTTATTAAAAAAGTACTTTTTGAGAAGTACTTATTTTCAGGGAACGTCACCCCCAACTCACTTTTTGCTTATGTTGATTTCATTATTAAGTGCTGAAATTAAGTTGTTTACCAAACATCATTGAATTTCAACCCATTCAGACTTCAGGTCTGAAAACAAATTTCACAAAACAAGTTTCACCAAACCTCACCCATTGGAGAAGAAAAATGCTTAGACTTCTTTACGGAGTCACGTGGCACACTCTTGGAGACCACCTACAATATTGACCCATCCTTAAGTGGGCCTACAGACCAAAAATCAGCCTGATTGGTGATTTCTAGGCATTTGATCAGAGTACCCCAAGTATTGCTCAAATCCTATGGCTAAAAATCAACCCATGAAAAGACTCATATCCAACAGTTAGAAATCACTTATATATGCCACGTGGCTCATACAGCCGTCTTTTAGGATTTTTCCTCGATGTATGTGAACATGACACCATACATGCGGGCATTTTTAGAGGACCACTCAAAAAATTTCCCACTTCGACGGGGTGTCCCTGAAGCATGATCCCAACTGTACAATATAAGCTATGTGATATTTTTAGAGATCGCTGACGTGACCATATGGATGTTTGACCCAATTCTAGGTGGACCTTTTTTTAGCTTGATTAGTGATTTCTAAGCGTTGGATTGGAGTTTATTATAATGGGATGATTATTTACAGTAGAATTCGAGCATTATTTCAGATACAAATATCAAAAGATTTGAAATCTCTAATCAGACTGATTTTTTGTATGTAGGTCGACTTAGGGATGGGCCAAACATCCATATGGTCAGTGGTCTCTAAAAATATGCCACGTAGCTCATACCAATGGACGTCTGTCAGCAAAGTTGTACCCATCGACGCAAGAAAACCTAAACTCTCTTAAATTTTTTTTTTTGGTCAAATCTAGAACAGCAAGTCGATGGGCAATGCATGCGGTGCAGGTGCAGGTGCAGGTGCAACAGTGAAGACGCCATCGACCTTGATGATTGTATCATCCCAAGGAAGAATACTTTAGAAGCGTGGTCCCTATGTCCAGATCGTTGGATGGTATTCGAGATTTGTGTGGTGTGACTCAGGAGGACTATCAATGTCCTGAATCATCTGATGATTATAGGGATGATGCTAACACTGCTCATTTTGATGAAGTCAGTCGAGGTACATGGTTGATCAATTATTAATAGGACCCTAGGGGGGGGGGGGGGGGGGGGGGGGGGCGCCACGTGCGCGTGCAAATGCACAGTCAAAAAATTCCCAAGAATAAATACTACCAAGGTCTAACTCGATGCAGACTTTTGTCTCACCTGTCCTCCAGACCCATTGAGCGCATGGACATATTAGCCCACCCCAAAAGTCAGTTTGTTTTATGATCTCTAGCCGTTCAATTTAGTACCCAAACAATGGTTGAATCCGAAAGCTAAAATCACACCTTAAAAAGTGCTAAAAATCTAATGGCTAGTGATTACCAATCAGGGTGATTTTTGGCGTCAATCCACCAAGGAGTGGGCTAAACATCCATGCGGTAAGTGGGCCCAGAAGGCGGTGGTGAGTAACAAAAATCGCTCTACCTGGTTACATCTACATTCTCTAATAGAAAATGTAGGGAGGACAGAATTTTAAGAAATATAGGAGACATTATGCAAATACTTGAAAACAAGCATGTAAACAGAGTAAAAAACTAGTTAAAATACAATAAAACAAAATGAAAAAACAAGCCAAATAGCAAACATACATGCTAGACTCGCAGAGACCCCAAGTTACAGACTTAATAACATAAATGCAACTACATGTATGACAATGCAAAAAACATCTACAGTACAAGACATCGTACTCACATTGTCTTACGAGACGACTGGAAGTCTTCATTTCCATCCTTGGGGATGGGGAAAGGATAATATTGTTGTGCTAGATTGTCGAATGTACTCCTGAACATCTCTTACTGATGAGGATCAATGTAATCTTAAAACTGTAGAGAGAATGGAAATTGACCCCTCCCCTGTAGTCACCATTCAAGAGAGATCTGTACCCATAGCCATAACCATAACTCGTAGTAGGATTTCATATGACTACTGCTAACGCTCACCATCTTGAACGCCCCTACAATAGCATCCAAGTTTGTGGATCTGATTTGAGTGAGCACCTTCATTTTGTCTTTCTCCACCAACTGGTACCTTCATAGTTGGAATTGCTTCCTCATCCCAATCATGCATGCATGCATGCATGGTTAAGTAGACACCACGGTCAGGGTCCTGAGTGGCATGGTCAAAGTCCCTACCCACTTGTTAGTGTGGTGCCCCTCGCCCTCCTCTGTGCCCCCTATCAACAGCTCAAAAACACTTCAATTCCAAGAAATAAAATAACAGGGTCAAATTCAATAAAAGAACTAGTTGTATAGAGAATGCAGTCTCACAAAATATTGATTGATTATGTTTTATTTGAAAAAGACATGTTTCAGTATCCAGTAGTAAGCACAATATGGACATTTCTTTTTCTTTCTGATCGATAGATACAATATAGATCTTTGCAGTCTCAGCTCTATATCATTCATGCTCACAATCGATAGAATCTAGATGAAAGGTCGTTGTGACCATTTAGGGTAACAATGCCTTGGACGCCATGCCATTATATCTTTTTTGCCAATTTTCACCACTAATCGAAGTTGATTCTCAATTCTCGTGTTTAGAAAGCATGCCATGACGCACGGAAATGATCATAATTGAAGCAGCTCCTTGTAAGAGGGTCAAAGAAAAGAGAAACTAAAAGGAAAGTTTTCAGATACGACCGTTAAGAAGCACCACACATTCCTCTCCAAGTACTCTTACGTTGCGTTAAACATCACTCCTCCATTCATGGGTTCAGAAAACATGACTATGCTATGTAACAAATGGACACGTGTCTATGTTCAACACAGAGAGTGCCTGACATGGCACCTTTAAGAAGCCCGAAATGTAGACGTATTTGGACACGTGTTATAATATAATAGTTATATTTAAACCAGAATTTTATAAATAAAAAGAAATATATGAAATGTAAAAGAAAAAATTTCAATATTTTGTTTGGATAAGAAAACATTTCAATATGCCAAGGAGATACGCAATAACATAATTAATATAAGTAGATTTATAAGGAGGAAGACTATCAAACAATTATAGCTGTGTTTAACAACTTGACAAAGTACCATATGGAGGATGGAACACAATAATCCTTTTTTAGAAATCATTTTATTATAAAGGGTGACACTGCCATACGTGTCTGGATGTTGCTGGGATTTATCAACACAAATATCCATGTCGATACATGTCGAATGCGGCACAAACCCTAAAAGTGTCATGTCCCGGTTACAAAGTGTCTAAGCAGCTCACATCATGGATATGGTCATATTGGAATCAAATTCTGATAAAAGTGAGGGAATGGAAGAACTTTTAGTAAGACAGAAGAGGAACCACATATTCCTCAAGCAGCGAGAAAAGGAAAGAGAAAACTGGGCTCAATTTTTTGTTAAATGATAACCCTTTGAGCATGGACTCGGTTATCATAGATTAAAATCTCAGTCTCATTCAGCGACTCAGTTAGCTGACAGAATGAGACCTCTCGAACAAAACAGAATTAGTCCTTAAGATGAACCACAACACCATTAAGACGCTTCAAGAAACTAGCTAGAAGGATCACTTCCCAGTCATTGAAATTCCTCCTTCATTTAGGAGTCCACACAATTGTATCCCCAGATCTCTAGAAGCACCCATTGACAAGGGTGTCTTCACCATCCCACACAACATAAAAACACAATCCTGGTAACAGAGAATGGTCTCCATACCAAACACTATCCAACAACCTCACTATGTCCCCTCCAGAAATCATGGTATACTTTAGGTATGCCTTTCCAAACGCCAATCCCATAAGAGAAAATTACATCATTGTTGTCACACACAAAACCTCTTACCAAAATCGCTTTTTATAACTCTTTTCCAGAAACAAACCAAGATATGATTACGAAAATCTACCAACCTTAAAATTCAAGCTAACTCTTTTCCACAAACAAACCAAGATATGATTACGAAAATCTACCAACCTTACAATTCAAGCATCCAACGAGCTCTTGAATATTATCGATTTCCCCTAAGCTGTATACCTCGCTTTTAGAAATGTTAATATAAAGCGCCAACACAGCTTCAAAACCTATGTAACAAGGACACTGACAAGGGTGTCGGTGTCCGACACGGCAACCTAAAAAAATCCGATACGGAGACACGTCCGTACATATCTTTATTAAAATATATTAACAAATATGAATGCTTAAAATTATTAATAAAATAACAAAAAATAGAAAATAAGCAGAAAATATTTATTAGTTTATTATTATATGGAGGATGGAACACACCAACCTGCTTTTAGAAATCAATTTTATATTAAAAATTACTAAAACAAGGGGTGACACGGCGATAAGTGTCCAGATGTGTGTCGGGAAGTGTCGACACACGTGTCCGGGTGTCGAGGTGTCCGACACGGCAAGAAACACTAAAAGTGAAGTGTCCTTGTTACGTAGTTCAAAACACTTAAGGACACATCTCAGGTTTCAAAGTTGTAAGTGAAAAAAGCAAAGCACATAAAGATGGTATCATCCGCAAATATGATGTCATTTTCCCCAACTAAGAAACCATTATAACTCCTTTGACCACCTCACGGGAAAGACGACTAAGAGCCTGCACAACCGCTATGACCAAAAAATAAAGATAGTGGATCGCCTTGAAGCAAGTCTCTAGAGCTATTGAAAAACCATGCCTAAAAGTACTATACAATGATTGTAAAGGGAATTCATGGAAACACACTCTAGCCCACCTTCTCCATTTGACAAAACCCCAATCTTCTAAGCATGTAGTCCAAAACATTCCAACTTACATGGTCCTAGGCCTTCTCCATAGCAATCTTGTGAAGGCCACCTCAAAGTCTTGAATCAAAGCATTCGTTCGATATAAGAATTCCATCTACGATACGCCCCATGATAAAGAGAAATAATTGACTCCAAGACTTCTTTCATTCCAGACATCAAAGTCTTTGTAAAATGTTGTAGACACTTCCCACTAAACTTGAAGGATGAAAGTCTCTCAATTCTTCTGTCCCTTCCTTTTCGGAATTAATACAATGAATATACTATACAAACATCTAGCCAGATAACCCTTCCTCCTGGAATTCCTTGACTGCACCCACGAAGTCATCCTTATTTGCCAACACTTTTTAAAAAAAGGCTAAGGAAAAACCTTCTGGACCTACCACACTATCTACACTCAAATTTTGGATAGTTTTCATAATTTCATCTTCCTCTATTGGTCTCTCCAACCAATCCCCAGCTTCCAATGAAATGCTCTCAAAATCCAAGCCATGTAAGAAGGGTTTAAAGGAACACAACTTAAAGTAAAGCTTGGAATAGTTATACACTTATATCTCATTAATTCTCTCCTCCTCCACCAGCTATTTTCCTCCATCTGTGCCAAGTTGCCAACTTTAGATACTGTATCTCAGTCATGTCTTTGCATTCCTTTCCTCCTTGGAGAAAGAAGTCATCTTCTCTTTTCCGTTAATAACCCCGATCTCTTCAAGCAAGTAACTATTACTTATCTCACTCTTCCAATCAACCTCCTTATTCTACTCCAGCTTTAATTGGAAAACCATTGATTTCGAATGGAACGAAAAACCTGCCTCGCATGCAAACAATGTTTCCCCACCAATTTGTCACCAAGTACACAAAATTAGAAACTTCCAGCATTATTCTTTCAGATCTAAATGGAGATGGGCAACGCTCTCCACACATCAATAAAATCGGCATGTAATCTGTAGCTATAAGAAATTGCATCCATTGTAACATTTGGAAATCGATCCTCCCAATCCAGCAAACCCAAAAATTTGTCCAACAACTCATGATAGGAATGCTTTGGATGTTCCTCCAAGTGAAGCCAGCTCTCCTAAGACGTAAATCCATAAATTGATTTCTGTTCACAAAGTCGGCAAAATATCTCATGCTTATAGTGATCTTGATGCCCCTTTCTTCTCTACATTGAGTTTCATTTGAACTTCTCTTTTTTTTTTTTTTTCTTTTGATTATTAACTTCTCTTTTTTTAATAAGTATTTATTCAAATTCATCTAACAAGTACAATTTGTTTTAAGGGGATCATCTCGAAAGAACCGCAACCAACCACTTTCCCACAAATGCTCACTTGCACCACCTTGAGTCCTGATGTAAAGCATAAGAATCGAGTCATTGTCCCTGGGAGGAACTTTAGACTCTTGAGCCATAAATTTCGTTTCCCTAAATGACCTTATAACTACAGAGACCAAGTTGGCATCCAATGGGCAGCTAACCTAGATAACTATGTACCCCTCCCTTGTTTGAACATCAATCTCCAAGATAGGTAATTGCTTTTGATTAATGTTCATGATCTCCCTTTTAGCTCACAAGACCATCATCATTCGGTGATCGGTAATGTAGATAATGGCATCTCCGAGCAACAAGGCTTAGTCCATGTTTGAGAGGTTTGGGGCAACAAATCTTAACATAGAGACCTATTGGATAAGCTTCTCACATTCTATGCCGCTCTGCTCTCACAAGGTTTAACAGTCCCTTTCTCCCATTGGCAGGTTTTCTCCCTCTTCCTATGCCTCTGCTCATCAAGTCGAGGCAACGGGTCATCCATAGGCTGTTACAAACTTGACACCTTAGATTGAGGAATTAAACCCTTACGACCATCAGGTTCAGCTACAGAAACAGTTGCTTCATTCTTCTCTTTCACATCCATCTATATTCATAACCACCAAGGTATTATCATGTCTAGAGACTGTTGTTTGAATTCCGTATTAATTGCTAATAAAACTTGAACATGTCACATTTACTACTATACTAGATTAAGGACCATGGAAAAAATATGAAAATTTACCAAAGTTACCCTTTTAAGCCAAACATGGCCATGGATGTCTATTCTTTGTGTTCACTCATTCCTCCTCTAACGAAGAGTATTTTGGTCAATTAAATTTGTTTCCAAACATCTGGGGTTCTATGATATTCCGTACATTATTTTAAAGAACAGGTTCTGTGGACTCGCAATAGAGAACTCATAAGCTCACTTGTGTTCTCAGGCGTGGATTCCAAGAATCCAACGAGGGTTGATAGTGTTGAGCTGGCATTCACTTTTGCAAAAGCAAAACCACCGTTGGATTCTCGGAATCCACGCCCGAGAACATTAGTGAACTTATGAGTTCACTTTTGCTAGTCTACGGATCCCGCAACCCTTATCTTAAATGTTTTTGTTATTTTTCTATATTTTGACTAAAAATAATAAGGGCATGGCAAATATTAGAACTGCTACCCCATTCTATGTTATTGGTGCCATCACCACTATCTACGGCTATGCTAGGACCACTAACATCTTTGTCATTTATGTATGTTGCTTTAATTGGTCATCCATAGTTTGACACTTTCAAATGCCACCTTATCTTAATAGCTTTATGTGGAGGAGCTCACGGTAGGGCTGGCAATGGATTGGGTTCGAGTCGGATTGGTACTGATTTGGTACCAATCCGATAAGAAATCCAATTGATCCGGACTCGATCGGATCAATAAAATTCAATTCCGGAACTGATCTTATATGATTAGATCGGTTCTGGGTCCAATCCAATCTGATCCAATATGTATATAATATATAATATATAATATATAATACCTTTAGGCATATATTTAAATAATATACATTTAAATACCTTTAGGAAATTAAATATATATCTATATATATATATATATATATATGTATTATAGGAGGGAACAAAGAGGCAACAACAAGATAGCCAAAAAGAAGGGAAGAAGGGAAAAAGAAAAAAAGCAAGGAAGCATTAGAAAACATATATATATATATATATATATATATATATATATATCCGATCAGTATCGGATTGGAACAAGGTCGATCTGGTACTGACCCGATAAGAAATCGAATCGATAATATGTGGTCTGGTATCGATCCGATGATGAAAAATAAGGTTCCGGGCCCAATTTTTTCGGGTTGGATCGGATAGGATCTCTAGGTCGATCCGATCCATTGCCAACCCTAACTCATGGTTCAACTTGTTTGATAGTCTTAAACATTTCATCACGTTTCAAAGTGCTAACTGTGCTAACCACCACCTAAAGGAATCATGGCTTCATGAAAAAGTCACAAATTTGTCATAATCAATATTTTCTCGACATTATTTTACCTTCTCTTGTTTCTGTCTACATTAGTTGGATCGTGGAGTCTGACAGAAAAACACACATTATCTTTTTGTTCAAAATGAATTATTCAGGTGCTGACAATAGCTGATGATGGTGGCCTATTGGGACAGCTGCAAACTTGAAGATGGTCCAACCATTTGGTTCACAAACTCTCTTGCTCTAAATTTTCTCAATTGAATTTTTTTGCACTTCTGATATTCTATATATGATTTTGCAATGGCTCTCGTAGCCAGTAGTAAGCATATGGATCAATTCTTCTTTGAAAAGTAGTCAATATGGATCATTTCAGTCCAGCTCTAGATCATTAATACTCACGATCAAATTATTCTTGATTGAAACGTCATCATCAATGTTTAGGGCAAGTGTGGGTGCCGTATTTTCTGGCAAGTGGATTGATGACACGTGTACTGGCTATACACGTGCGAAATTAGAAAAGAGACGCGTGGTATTATTCGTCGAGCTTGAGTGAGTGCGCCGAAGGTATTATCAGAGGTCATGAACCGCCCCATCACTGTCACACGAAATCCATTAATAGGAAATGCCGCGTGTCAAAATGGAATGATCGGAATAGAGCATCTCGAGATAGAAAACTGACAAAGCATATTAATGCTTCAGCCTTTAATATGTCGGGAAGCATTCAACCTTGCCCGACATATTAATCATTGAATTTCTTGACATGATTGATATTCAATGCATCCCGACAATGGTAAACGGCTTGACGGGATCAAGTTTCACCTCATCCCACCAAGGTTATGTGACTTATAGGATGCATACATTCTGACAAAGTCAAGTAACTTGTTGGATGTACCCATCCCAATACGATCAAATGACTTGACGGGATCGATTTTTATCTCGACAAGGTCATATGACTAATAGGATGCGTACATCCCGACAAGGTCAAATGATTTGTTGGATGTAAACATCCTAATAGTCAACTGACTTACTTGACGGGATCGATTTTCATCTTATCCCGCCAAAGTCACATGACTAGTTGGATGCATTTACCCCGACAAGGGTATATGACTTGTTTGACGGGATCAAATATCACATCATCCCGACAAATATACAGATTCCTACGAGCGAGGTAAGTATTCCAAACACAATTAGTTTCCTAACTAATGAATGTTGGTCACATGGCAGCTAGTTGAACTATCACAGTTTCGACATCTTCTTAGTCGAATGTCTGACACGAAGGATGCCACCTCAGTGCTACTTCAGTTATTTTGGGTATAACCAACCAAATAAAAGAAGTTGAGATCTAACAGGAAGATTCTATTTCATAACAGAATCTATCTAGATCATAACTGATTGACAACAACTGAACATATGGAAGGTGAGTCACGTCAGCACTTGGAAGGTTAGTCACGCCAGTTCTAAGGGTATAAATATGAGACCCTCAGGACTAAGAAAATGATCTTGCTCTGCAGATCCATATAGTTTAAGCTCTGAAACATTTTATTTGTCTGAACCCTGTTACCATTCCTAAGTTGACTTGAGCGTCAGAGTATCGTTAACAGATACAACCACATCTCATCCTATCCTTCGCGGAGGAGAAAGCAGTTTCATCCTGAAGCACCAGAGCCGTCCGATCACCATCAAGATACGAATCGTCTAACCTCGAAGACTGTGTGAGTTAGATCAGATATTTTTCCCCCACAGCAAGAATACCTCCAACTTCATGCCATAAAGTAGTCATTATGTCTTTCTATAACTAAAACTACAATAAAGTCATTAAATTCCATTACAATTCCAAAGCACTCCCTACAAATGTCTTTTAGCTCCAAAATCAGATGCAAGATTCCAAAGATTTTATACAACTTCTAATTTGTTTCAAGGCCAATAACTTCCAAATAATGCATCAATTCATAGCAAAATAGGTCCACTGGAAGGCTCTTCATCAATGAACCATCCAATAGTATCTACAATTAATTACATCTATTTCCTCATAAGAATGTCATTTCCATTTAATATAAAATTCCAAAAGAGTTCCAAAGAACTTAAAAGTATTTAGGATTTTTTTTTTGATAAAAAAGTATAGAATTTATTAAGGGCGAGAACGCCAAGAAACAAAGATGCACAAGAAGCCTAAGAGGTCGAGATGACTTACAGAAGGCCACAACGAAAAAACACAAAGTAGAAATAAAAGCAAAGACGAAGACATATAACGGCCTTCTCTAGAGCATATAAGATCCCATCGAAACATAGTCTTCAAAGAAGAGGCCTCCACATTCTCTAAAGGCTTTAGACCACAGAAACATAAGACCCTTGATGTTGAGAATCACTATAGCTACCTTTCCTTCTTTGCCTTCGAAAACTCTACTATTTCTTTCCTTCCAAAGGCGTTAACAAATCTTAAAAGAAAGAATACATCATAACACTCGTCCTCTGGAAGAGAAAGCTAAAGTGTACTAACAATAGACTAGGTTCATCAAAGATCCCATCATAACTCAGGACATCCTGAAAACTGCAAAAAACGAAGACCAAACTTCTCTCGCTACATCACAATGCAAGAGCAGATGATTAACCGATTCCTGACAATACTTACACATCAAGCAAAAATCCACAATAATGATTCTTCTCGAGATCAAGTGATCCACCGTCAAAATCTTATCCAAAGAGACAGTCCACATAAAAAAGGCAATCTTGGATAGGAGTTTGGAACCCCAGATAAAAGAAGCCGGATGAGGGAATCTGATAGACCAAAGAGAGGCCATGTAAAAAGAATTAACCGACAATTGACCATATCTTGACCATCTATGGTTTCAAGTTTCAGCCAAAATCAAAATGTTTCGATTTCTCTATAGGACGAAACTACATACGTTTCGGTTGGTTTCGTCTGAAACTGATCGAAACCAATTTTTTCACCATAGTAAATGTCACTATGGTTTCACCAAGTTTTAGACCGAAACCACCGAAACGAAACCAATAACTTTGAACCATGAGACCATCTCCACGAGCGCTTGTTTTGAACTGAGGGGGAGATAAAATAGCCAGGCAACCGAGAAAGTAAATGAGAAACAGACTCGATCTCCAAATTATTAAGGCTTCTATTAAAACCGAGATTCCAAGAAATGTCTTCCCCCGCCCAATTTGAACACTCCCAAACCGAGCAATTCTTATTATCTAAGATGGAAAAAAAAGCTTGGGAAATCCTCTTTGAGAAAGACATCCCCACACCACATCTTAACATGTCCCCTATACCCACCTCGTACTAAACTCTTTCAAAGAAGGCCTTGAAAATCTTCATAATCCCCCTCCTGACGCTGCATCCATATATTGAACGAACTACTCTAGTGTCCCAATCAAAGTCTACGATTCCATATTTACCCGCCTTCCTCCAAAGGCTCGAAGTCTCCACTCCAAACCTCCACAGCCACTTGTCCAACAAAGCCTCATTCATAACAGTGATGTTTCTGATCCCTAAGCCCCCTGAACCTTGGAATAGCATACAGTCTTCCAAATCTACCAAGTGAAATCTGAGGACCTCAACCCTATCATTCCACAAAAAATCCCTAATAAACTTCTTGATGATCTTATCTACGCCTCTTGGGAGGGAGAAGGGCAATAGGTAATACATAGGTAAGCTAAAAAGAGTAATCTTAACAAGCACCGGCTTCCCCCCTTTAGAAAGATACCTCAACTTACAAGATATAAGTAGCTAGGCTTCAGGATCCCAAAGAGCCTTTGACCTGTAGCAACCCCCTAAGGCCAAACCCAGATACGTAGTTGGAAAACTAGCAAGGCCACACCCCAAGACACCTGCTAGACTTGCCACTCCAAAAAACAATTTGAGATTTTTATGTGGTTAATAAGGAACTATGTAAAGGCAATTTCTCAGCCCATATATATATATAATTTTTTCCAATTGCATCTTATGTAAAGCAATCTATACCTACAAGTAGCCTACTAATTTATTGATCCATAGCTTTCACTTAGTGAACTACTGCTTGAATGGATCATAGTCCAAAAATCAGACCAATTAAGTAACCTAATCATCCAATCCATAGCTAAAACTTGAATAGCTAAAGAATGTTAGCGTCCACAAAATAGATATCTACAGATCATGTGATGATAACTGAATGGTTTGATTATAAGTTTATAGAAATTCAATAGAAGGTACACCAACTAGATGCTGATGATATTGTCAAATTTGTAAAACATGATGATATAATTGCTGTCCATGGATGCTCATGCTCATTTTGCATTGTATTCCTGTAACTTGTATGCAGTCCTAATGCTTCATAACAAATCTTTCATGGCAAAGAAACACTCATAAGTCATTCAGGACATATTACTTCAACTTTTATATAATTGCCTACAAAAAGAAGGGAGATTCTTACAAGAACAATTTGTCAGTCAGGTCATCTTGAAAGGGCCGCAACAAGCCTCTCCTTCAAATTCTCACCTCCACCACCTTGAGTCCGGATTGAGAACGTGTGAAGAACTGACTCATTGTCCGTAGTGGAAAATTTAGAATCTTGAGCAGTAACTTGTGTCTCCCTAAATGCCCTTATGACTCCAGATACCGGGTGAGCATCCAGTGGACAGCTAACCTGGATAACTGTGTCCTCCTCCCTTGTCTGAACATCTATCTCCGGGATGGATAATTGCTTTTGATTACTGTTCACAATCTCCTTTTCAGCTTCCAAGACCCTGATCTTCATCTGGAGATCTGTGATGTAGGTAATGGCATCTCCAAGTAACGACGCCTTGTCCATCTTTGAGATGTTTGGGACAACAGCTCTTAATGCATAAAACCGCTGGTTAAGTTTCTCCCGTCTCTGCCGCTCTGCTTCCACATGGTTCAACGGTTCCTCTCTCCCATTGGCAGGTTTTCTCCCCCTCTTCCTAGGTCTACGCTCATCTGGCCTAGGCAACGGGTCATCCTTGGGCTGTTCTAAACTGGAAACCCTAGATTGAGGATTTAAACCCCCTACAAACATCTGGTTCGGCTGCGGAAACAGCTTCACTTCATTATGCTCTTCTCTTCCACTCCCATTAGAAAAAGGACCAAACGCTCGATTGCTACCAATTCCAGATGGGACTACTGCTTGCATTTTGTAAGGTTCTGAAGGGAAAATTGTTTCTTCTTCCACCTTTGGAGAGAAATTTATAGTGACGGAACGAGGTTTTGTGTTACCAAGACTGAGGTCATGACCGAAGATCCTAGGCATGGAAGTTGTCGTCGCCGGAACTGAACGGCCTCCGAATACAGTTTTGATCATTTGCAACACATTCTGATCTTCAGGGAATGATTTGACAGAACCAAGCTCCACCACACCCGACTCGATCGGGACACAAACCAAGGTCCGGAAACCGGCGGATCTTGCTAGAAAAGATCTCGAGCAATAATGATCTAAACAAATTTTCGGGTCCGCAACCCAGATGGATCGATTCGAAGCAAATGCCCGAGCAGGAACAGCCGGGGCATCGTATGGGAAGGAGAAATACATGGATGTGAGAAAGAACATTTCAACGTCGGAGACAGAATCCAAGCGTGCAGTGTAGTTATCTTCCTCTGAGCCTCCGAAGAAGGCGTGAAGTTTCTGAAGCACGCGCTTCCTCATGTACTGAGAAGATCCCTCTTCTTCTTGTTTTTCTTTCTCTTCTCGTCTGCAATTACCGTCGCCCCAAATCAAGGTCGGCTCACCAGATTTGGATCTCGAGACCTGCCAGAAAATGGCGTAAGTCCAGCCAGAGCGTTCGACGAGCTGACAGAGCTCCTGCTGCACACCCGGCATAACTATCTCCGTCGAAACACTGCTCGAGGAGGCCGATGAGATCAAAAAGTCGCAAGCTTCAACACCCAGAACAGCTTCGGCCATGGCCTTGTCTTCTTCGTTGAACCAAAACTTCTCCCCCATCTCTCTCTCGCACTTGTATTCTTCTCTGATTTGAGCTTCTTTTACAGATCTGTAAGCACAGTTAGGGTGTCTCCAAACACCGAAAGCCCGAAGAAAGCAAAAACCCTAAATACCTGTTTTTCCATGATTCACCATTCCAGCTCTGTAAGCAGATTTAACAAATCTAGGGTTTGTCGCCATCATCGAAACCCTAATTTCCCAACTTTTTACCCCTTCCGACGATAAATATAGTTTCGACTTTCGACTGTGCAAGCTCTATCAGTCCCTCACACCTCTCTATTTTACTTAATTTTAAAAGCCAGAGTATTATATAATGGGTAGTTCCTTGGTTCGGTTCTAAGAAGAAAACCGGGCTTAAATCGGTTGACTCGGCCGAGTTATTAAAATCTAATAAACCGGGTTTCTCTATTGTCTAGGAAGGGGAAAGGTTCTCTTCACAGACACGGGCGAGAAACAACTCTCCATTCCACTGTCTCGACTCTCGGCCGTCGAAGTCACATGCTTCGTATGAGTCCATTTTTGCTGACAGACGTGACGTTAATGACGGACCACAGTATGAAGTATGAACCACGTGGCGTACTCTTAGAGATATCTGGTCGCATGGAATTTTTGGTCGAACCCGAAGAGGACGCAAAACCTTCGCTCACACCTGTGTGTGAGCAAAGCCGATCACACAACAGAATATGAGCCACGTGGCACACTCTTAGATTACGATGACCGTATGGATGTTTGGCCAGTCCGTCGTTGGACCTGCAACCCAATAATCATTCTGATTAGTTATATCAGACCTTTGGATCTAGTACCCCAAATAATGGTCAATAATTGACTAAATTCTACGGTTAAAATCAACCAATGTAAATTACTCCAATTCAACGCTTAGAAATCACTAATCAAGCTAATTTTTGGTTCAAAAGTCCACCGAGGGACTAGCCAAACATCCATACGGTCATCGTCCTATGAGAGTGTGCCCCATGGCTCATATTGTGATGTGTGATCGGCTTTGCTCGCACATAGGTGTGAGCGAAGGTTTTCTCGTATAACTTCTATCACAACGTTCCGACAGATGCTTCTGTCACAATGAAAATCACAGGCCATGTAGCATACTCTTAGAGGATGCTGACCGTATGGATGTTTGGCCAGTGCCTGATTAGTGATTTCTAAGCGATTTGATTGAAGTTATTTTCATGAGTTGATTTTAACAGTAAGAAATCGAGCATTATTTGGGTGCAAAGATCCAAAGGTTGTAAATCATTAATCAGGTTGATTTTTGGTTTGGAAGTCCACTAAGAGTGTGCGACGTGGGTTGTGATTTTCATTGTGACAAAAGTATTTGTGAGAACGTTGTGATAGAAGTTTTACTCGAAGTTGACCTAGAGACTAAAACATAGCGTGATTAGTGATTTTTAAGCATTGGATTGGAGTCATTTTCATGGGTCAATTTGTAACCAAGGAATTCGAAACATTATTTTAATTACCTTTCCAAAGTTGAGAAATTCCAACAAGGGTCTTCAAATTTTGGCTTCAAAAAAGAATTTTCTTCAAATTTGAAGAGGGAGACACTCTTCAAAAAGTCTTGAACTCCAACTAGTCCATCTTAAAAAAAAAAAAAAATTGAAATAAAAAAGATACAAAAAGAATTAAATTAGTTCAAAAGATCATTAAAAAGATAAAGACGAAAATTCAGAAAAGCAAAAAGGTAAATATGCATATTTGGAGTCGCAAATAGAGATAAAGGCCCTGACTTCAAATTTGGAGTCGAATATAGAGACGGGTTTGAGTTGGATTTTAATAAAGCATATCTATAGATGTAAAGACTGGTTGGAGTTGTTCTAAAAACATCTTTAAATTTGATGAAAAAACTATAAAATACAACTTCTATCAGATGCTTTCTCTGGCTTCAAAGTTGAAGACATGGTCTATGTCTCTATACTTGGATTCAAATATAAAGACCTTACTTTTTGACTTTTTAATTACAAGAAGAGATAAAATCATATACTTTTTACAAAAAAATTTAAATACATTTTGTTTCCTTTTTGAAAAAAAAAAATTAAATACCTTCTATGTATTTTTTTTTTTTTTTAAATGTCTTTTTGAAGTCAGGGCTAATTGGAGTTCAACACTTTCTAGAGGGTGTCTCTATCTTTATATTTGAAGAAATACTTTTTTGAAGACCCTGGTTGGAGATGCTCATAAGCTGATTTTACCTAGGGATGCTAAACATCTACACGACCAATGATATGGATGCTTGGCTCATCCTTTAAGTGGACCTACACTTGCATACCAAAAATCAGTGTGAGTAGTGATTCCAGAGTAAAACTTCGTTGACTGCGCCATGACAACTGCCAACAATGACTGCCCACAATATGAGCCACATAGCACACTTTTAGAGGACATGACTGTAGAGATGTTTGGCCAATCCCTAGTGGACCTACAAACCAACAACCTAATATGTGATTTCTAAGCATTGTATTAGAGTCATTTTCATGGCTTTGAATTAAACCATGAGAATTTGAGCATGATCGACCATTATGTGGTACAAGGATCCAAAGGTTTGAAATCACTAATCATGTTAATTTTTGGTTTGTAGGCCCATCTAGGGATTGGCAAAACATCAACACGGCTAGTGTTTCCTAAAAAATGTGCCACGTGGCTCATATTGTGTGCAGTTATCGAGGGAGGTCAGTGAAGTTTTACTCGTGATCTCAAACCTTTAGATCTTTGTATCCAAAATAATGCTATTCCAAGTGTTAAAAATCAACTCATGAAGCCATCTCCAAACAAACCCTTAGAAATCACTAATCAGGCTAATATTCCGTACGTGCCACTTGATCTATAGGTTTAGTTAGGGATGGACCACACTCGTGAAATCACTAATCAGGCTAATATTCCGTACGTGCCACTTGATCTATAGGTTTAGTTAGGGATGGACCACACTCGTGCAGTCGATAGAACTACAATATAAACCACGCACGAGATCTGAGGAGTAAAACTTGTGTCACAAGATGTTGTGACGGAAGCCGGTCACAGCACTCAACACGAGCCATGTGGCACATGATCAGAGGACGCTGACCGTATGGATGTTTGGCCAGTCTCTCGGTGGACCTACAAACCAAAAATCAGCCTGCTTAGTGATTTAAAACCTTTGGATTTTTGCACCCAAATAACGCTCAATAATGCTCAAATTCCTACCGTTAAAATCAACCCAAGAAAATAACTTCAATCGAATCGGTTAGAAATCACTAATCAGGTTGATTTTTTGTGTACCGGTCTGGCCAAACATCAATACTGTAATTACCCTCTAATAGTATGCCACGTGGCCCGTATTGTGTGCTGTGACCGGCTTCCGTCACAACATCTTGTGACACAAGTTTTACTCAGATCCGAGCGCTTCGAGGCTAAAAGTCAACCCACGAAAAAGACAATTCAACGCCAGATATCACCCATCTTACCGTTAGTTGGTCTGCAGGTCATTCGGTGAGTAAAACTTCTGTCACAACACACAATACGAGCCACGTGTCACACTCTTAGAGGGCCCTGACCGTATGGATGTTTGGCCAATCACTAGGTGGACCTACAAACCAAAACTCAGCCCACGTAGTGATTTCTAGGTGTTGGATTGGAATTATTTTCATGGGTTCATTTTAACCGTGGGAATTTTAGCATTATTCACCATTATTTGTGGTACAAAGATCCAAAGGAATCATGCTGATGATTATTGGTTTGGGGGTCCATCTAGGGATTGGAAAAACATCCATACGGTCGGAGTCCTCTGAGAGTGTGTCACGTGCCTCATGTGGCCCTGTCATCAAAGTTTTACTCTCGAATAGTGTGCCACGTGGCTGATACAGACGTCGTTGGGGATTTTTTGTTAACGATATCCGGGGTCCGTGAATCGTTGTCATAGGTGAACAGTGGTGTCGTTATGTCATTGGCCAAGCAAATCAATTTTAATTATTAAAGTAAGTCAAGTACAAATTGACCAATGAAAAATTGACACCACCACGCACCATTCCAAAATTAATGGACCTCGGACCATGTTATCAATAATTCACAAGAAGATTCCGTCTATGATCTTTAACCACGTGGCAAAAGAAGTTCCTTAGTTTTATTCGTACAACTGTAATGTAGTACAGAAGCTCTTTATGTGCCTCTCACACTTCACAGTGTACGATGCCCTAAACTTTCACCCGACGCCGCCCAAATTGAAAGTACTGGATAAGGTGCTTGTACGGGCCCAATATAAAGGGGTCGGGCTCCGAGTAAAACTTGCGTCACAAGATGTTGTGACGGAAGCCGGTCACAGCACTCAATAAGAGCTACGTGGAATACGATAAGAGGGTGATGACCATATGGATGTTTTGCCAGTCCCCCGATGGACCTACAGACCAAAAATCAGCCTGATTAGTGATTTTAAATCTTTGTATTTTTGCACCCAAATAACGCTCAAAATCCTACTGTTTAAATCAACCCATGAAAATAACTTCAATTGAATCGGTTAGAAATCACTAATCAAGCTAATTTGTTGTGTACCAGTCCACCGAGAGACTGGTCAAACATCCATACGGTCATCGTCCTATAAAACAATGCCAAGTGGCTCACATTGAATGCTGTGACCGGCTTCGGTCATAACATCTGTTGACACAAGTTTTACTCGTCGGGCTCCAGTTACCGCTCTAAAATGACAGGCCCTTGTTACAGGACACAATAGGAGACCCGTGGAACAAGTATTATAGGACTCTAACCGTATGGATGTTTGTCCAATCCATATGTTGACCTACAAACGAAAAATCAACCTGATTAGTGATTTATAGACGTTGGATCTCTGTACCTCAAATACTGCTCAAAGTTTCACAGTTGAGATCAACCCATGAAAAAAAAGTCCAATCCAACGCCTATAAATCACTAATCAGGCTGATTGTTGGTTTATAGGTACACTTAGAGATTGACCGTACATCCATACGGTCATAGTCATCTAAGAGTATGCCACGTGTCTCATTTTGTGTCATGTAACCGGAGCCTGTCATTTTAGGGCGGTAACTGGAGCCCAACCCAACATGAATGAGAGTAACCCTCCAAAGATGCGTCTGCCACGTTTTAGCTCCACTTTGTGTCACAAAGTTCTGAGTCGTCACATAAGGCTTATGAGCCACGTGGCACACTCTTAGATATCACTAACTGAATGGATGTTTGAACGATCTCTCGGTGGAACTACAGACCAAAAATCAATCTGATTGGTGATTTCTAGCCGTTGAATTGTCTTACCCCAAATAATGCTTAAATCCTACGTCTGAATACTAACCCTGAAAAGACTCGAGCTGATTTTTGGTCGATAAGTCTACTTATGAATGAGCCAAACATCCATATGGATATGACCAGTGGCCTCTAAGATTGTGCCACGTGTCATATATATCAAGTGAAATTCTATAAACTAAGGGCCTGTTTGGTACGTGAGAAAAAGAGTTCCGACAGCGAATATTTAGCCAGGCGAATATTATCTTGGCTAAATATTTGCTCATAGCAATATTTAACAATGTTTGGTACGTGTACGAGCTAGCTCACTTCAGCTTACTTCATTTTCTTTCAATTTGAGTGGGTCCCACATATCAAAGTGAGTCAAAAATAGGTTGGGTCAGTGCGGGAACCACATATTATGTCAAAGAATAAAAAAAAAATCATTTTTATCTTTTTTATATATTAAAAAATTAATTTTTATTGAAAATAGTGATTTTCCAGTGAGAAAATTTTAGGCATAATCGGCGTGAAAATATTTTCACAGGGGGGGGGGGGGGGGGGGGGTGACCAAATGTTTTCCTGCCGCAGAGGGCAAATATGTGGGCCCGGCTAAATATTCGCCAAGGGCGGGTGGCTGCCAAACACAGCCAGGCGAATATTTGCGCGGCTAAATATTTTATTTGCCCGCCGCGGTGCGTTACCAAACAGGAATATAGAGATCTCCATGGCATAATATTTCGGTCCCCACCCGAAAAAATGCGATACACAAGTTCCTCGAAATGCCACGTGGTACACTCTTTCGGGCCACTGACCCATGAACATTCGACCACACCTTGTTGGACGGACCTACACAACAAAAATCAGTATGATTGGTAATTTATGGATCCAAGCATTTTTTTTTTCATCTTGGGCTTGGAAACATCCCATACGCTTGTTCATGAAGCCCACAATGAAAAAATAAATGCTCAAATCCAATGGCTGGAAATCCAAAAAAATTAAAACTTAAAAGGGTGAGAGGCCTTCTAATTTTTGAGAAGTAATTTCTCAAGGAAGTTAAAAGCTAAAAAAAATTAGCTTCAGTTTTTAAGTTAGTTTTTAACTTTTCAAAAGTAAAAATAAGAAACACATCCAAACTAACTTTTCTACTTTTTGGCTTATGAAAGTCAATAAATTACTTATTTTTGTGTTGCCAATCGACAAGAATGGAATCTTGATCGCCAAGCCACGACAATTTGAATGGGGACAGTGAAGCGACACCAAGCTAGTGCCCAAGTTGCGAAGCCCTCGTGCTGAAAGCAGCGGTCAACTGAAGTGCTTTCAGTACGTTGATCTCTTCAAATAAAACAGAGAGTGACCAACGACGGGTCGAAAAGATGAAGACTCGATACCACCACCAGGGCTGTCTCTACTATAAGGCCATTAAGGCGGCCTTAGGCCCCGGGGTGAGACTCAGAGAAGGCCCCAGCCCACTAATCACATTGATGTTTAGTCCACCACTTGTTGGATATACAAACCAAAAATCAACCTGATTGGTTATCTCTAGCCATAGATTTTAGTACTTTTTAAGATTGATTCTAGCCATTGGATTCGCATGTTTTTTGGGTAGTAAATCCAAGGCTAAAAATCACCAATCAAGCTGATTTTTAGTGTGCTTATCCACCAATAGATGGGCTGAACATCCACGCAATCATTAGACCCAAAGGAGTCCTCTGCATGGACTGCAACAGGACTACCGGTTGACCACCACCACCCTTATTCAAAGATTTAGCTTTCGAGCCGATTCCCTCATGATCCTAGTTAGCAATTGCATACAGGAAAGATTGGGGACATGAATAGTACGAATATAATCCGTTTTGGAAATTTTGAAGTACGGTAAAAAAAAATGGTCGAACAAATGAAAAATGGCAAAAAAAAACCGGAACAGGGATAATCCGTGTATAATGCAGGGTAGTATAAAGAGTTTGGGATAAAAAATCAGCCTAATTGGTGATTTGTAACCATTGGATTTGTGTCTTTTTCATCGATTGATTTTCAACCGTGATAGTCCAGCATTATTTGAGGGTACTTAGACCCAACGCCTAGAAACCACCAATCAGGCTAATTTTTGGTCTGCAAGTCAACATAGGGATGGTTCAAACATCCATAAGCTAATTCTGAGTGTTCCACGTGGCAATTTTAGGTGTGGCCCAGATGCCTGGATCAAAAAATTTCTCACGTGGAACACTTTTAGAGACAATTGATCTTATGGATGTTAGGGCATCCCTAGGTGGACCTGCAGACCAAACATCAACCTGATTAAATCTTTATATCCATTGGATCTTTGGACCCCAAAATAATGATAGAATCACATGGTTGAAAATCAACCCATGAATCTTTGTACCCCAAAATAATTATATAATCATACGGTTGAAAATCAACCCACGAAAGAGACTAAAATCCAACAGATATGAGACACTAATCATGCTGGTTTTTAGTCAGTAGGTCCACCTTTTGATGGGCCTGAAATCCACATGGTCATGGTCTAAGAGTTTCACATGGCAGTTTTAGATTCATTTCTTTAAGTTTTTAGATTTTTTTCTTAAAAACCTGGCATAAAACGCAGGGGCACAAATTTTCTCCACACCGAAGGTCTCCTGCTTAGTGACTCCAAGGTCGGGACCGTTAGGCAAGGTTTCCCCAAAATTCTAGCATGGACGAATCTCCAACGGTCCAACCAAAAAAATTGGCTGCGGCGTGCAAGTGGTTGCCAAGCCTTTGCAAACTCTTTAAGAAAATGGATGCGAGCATGTGCAACCATGGCCGGCTCAACCATAAGGCCCGCCTTAGGCCCCATGTGAGAGAAGGCCCCTAGTCCACTAACCGCATGGATGTTTAGCCCACCACTTGTTGGAGATACAAACCAAAAATTAACCTGATTTGTCATCTCTAGCCATAGATTTTAGTACCTTTTAGGATTTGATTCTAGCCATTGGATTCAAGTATGCTTTTTTGAGTAGTAAATCTAATGGCTAGAAATCATCAATCAAGCTGATTTTTAGTGTGTTTATCTACCAATATGTGGGTTGAACATTCACAGTCATTAGACACAAAAAATGATCTATGTAAGGCCACGAGAGTCCTCTACATGGACTGCAACGGAAGTCCTGTTCATCTAAAAAAATTTCAATAGCTTTTGATTATCATGAATAGTTGTTAAATGAGATTTTCTACCACCACCCCCCACCCACCCCCCCCCCCCCCCCCCCCCCCCGAAAAAAAAATTAAAAAAATAGCCCATTCTGAATTTTCTAGACCCCTCAAATGTGGTTTTCAAGTTACATTGTAAAAATAAACGGTCCATGATTCTTCAACTTCTAAACCAGTCTACGAATATCGGAATGATTTGAATTTTTGTGATGATGATATCCTCACCATAGAAATCATCCTCACCAAAATAGGAATGAAAAAATTAAGAATGAGATGTCTCCATGCATTAACAGACGAGCTCCAAATAAACCTGAAAGCATAACAAAACAGGAATGTCATCATGAAAGATTTGCTAATTACATTTTTCTTTTCGTAATCTAATTAGCTATATTTATTGGCATTAAGCCATTAACCAATCAGCCTTTCTGACACAATAGTTAGCAATGCCATGTTAGGATTATGTAGTGAAGTCAGCTATGTTACAGATTATGTAATGAAGTCATCAATGCATTTAAAGTCACTTCTTACCTGTCTTCTTAACACCTAGAATGAACTGAACTTACAGAAAACTACTGGATTAGTAATTTTATGCTCTAATGTTACAAGAAAAATTAATGAACAAAAGACATAATAAATACTCTGACCCAACATTGCAAAACAAATTTTGACAAAAAGTTTAGAAAAAAAAAAAAGAAAACAATGAAACTTACAAAATCATGACATACCTACCAAATCATGTCATTTCTCTTCTACTGGCTTGTATGTCTAATTAACCAGGCCTTCTTTTGCTCTCCAGGTATAGCAAAGAACATCTTGGCCTTCAATGAATTTTCTGCAAAATACTCGCACGCCTCAACAATAGTATCATTGTCAAGACCTTGAATCTTCGCAATTTCTTGTAAAAAAAGGTTGGCATCTACACCCTTGTTTTGCTCTGACATAGACGTAGCCAACATCTTTACACTTTATGCGATTGTATGAAGTGATTGTTTGATGACATCTCCATGGTTCGCTCGACGCCTCTTCCTTGTAGGTGCATTTTGTTGGGCATCAGACGAGGTTGAAGTCTGATGCAGATGATGTGCATTATGTTGAGTATTCTCATCACCAAGATCCTCAAGACTTTGTTCCATAATAGCTCTTTCACCTTGGTGGATCATATATTCAGCCTCGGCCTCATCCATGTCCATATCAGCCTCAACATTTGTTGTGGCCCGACTCCCAATGGCTCTATCTTTTCCACAAACGAAAGCAAAATCATCGAAATTCTGGATTGACTTGAAACGATGATAATTGGCTCTAGGATGGCTCTGTAAAGAATATTGTTAGTATTTGAAGGATATTACGTATATTCTCAAAAACAACATATTTATTCTCAATACCTGAATGTAATCAGTCTACACTTGATCTTTCGCAGTCACCATTTTTGTGACATAGTTCCACCCAAATCCACTTTGGGAAAATATGCCTTTTACATTATAAAAATGGGCTTTTAATATCCTCAACCGACTCTGTACTTGGGCTGATGTGACAATCTCGTCCAAATCTTGAATCAATGCAACTTTAATTGCTTGGGCTGCTATTGATTTTCAAATATTATCAAGTTTATCCCCTTGGGTAAGCTGATTCTGTAAGGTCTGTATTAAGATTCTGTCTATTATTGGATTCCACCGTAACTGAGGAACTCCCTTTGAGGTAGCACCATCATTCGCATTTCCTTGACTTTGTTTAGCATTTATTCCTATGAGAAAAGGGAGCAAGAATAATCCAATATAAAGTAGTATCATCATTTAAGATAATTAGGTAGTTCATTTAACACAATTGGATAGTTCAAAACAAAGATCATCCTATTACAACTACAAGAACTTTCAGATATTACAAACACAACATCAACTAACAAAGATCATCCTATTACAACTACAAGAAGTTCTGATATTACAAACACAACATCAACTAACAAAGAAATCACTATGGGTGATGACTATTGTATTCAGCCCACATAATTGTTGCTAGTTTTCTCTTTTAACATTCCAGGTAGGGGGTAGTTTCCATCATCAAAGATTCTTCTTCGATCGAGAGATCTTTGTGCTCCTCTTCTTCGGGTTCTTCTTCATCCTCACACAAATCAGTTGGATATATTTCCATGATATGGTTATGGATTGCACAACAACATAAAACCAACAATGCTTGAGTTTCTATTCCAAAAAATAGAACAGACTTAAGATATGCAAATCGCTTTTTCAGCAGCCCAAAACACTGTTCAACAACATTTCGCAATGATGAATGACGGTAATTATAGAGTTCCTTCTTATTCGTAGGGTTACGTCCACAATGCTCATTTAGATGATACCGCACACTACGATATGGAGTTATAAATACAGGAACATGTGGAAAACCTGCATCAGCTAGATAGCACTTACCTAGATACAAAAACAAAAAGGAGTAATGTGAATTAGCGACCATCCCTATATAAATTGATACACATATCATAATTCATAATGTAGTATACCGGCAGGTACAGTGAATCTATCTTGCCTTGCTCCAACTGCAGATCTTAACACCCTACTATCATGTGCGGAACCCTCCCACCCAGCAAGTACATATGTGAACCTCATATCAAAAGTACACGCGGCGAGAACATTTTGCCTAATTTCATATTTTCTGTTGTGATATCTTGGTTGATCTTCTAAGGACACTGTTGCATGGATGTAAGTACCATCAATGGCCCCAACATAGTCCTAACATTATTTGACAATGTGTAAGAAAATTATCAATGATTGTTAAATAATAACCCAAATATTGTTACATCGTTATATGTGTATTACCTCAAAGTAATGCTACCAACTTCTAGAGTAGTTGCTCATGTACAATGAACAATTGGGCCCCGGCAACTTAATAACATCTTTCGACATTTTAATAACTGTCCTCATAACGTTATTGAAATGGCGACTAACTATTTTTCCAGAACGTATGAAATTAAACTTTGTATGTCAATTTTTAACATCATGACCAATCGTGAGGAGGAACATAGCCACCTATTCTTCAACTCCCACAAATCGCCCATCACACAACCCCTTGGCTTTTAAACGGTTGCACAGTCTATTAAAGGACTTCCTATTCATACGTAACTGCTCATGACAATCTCTATTACTTTCTTTATATAGTCGCTTCAAAAAATGTTCTATTAATTGATTTCTATCCATTGTAGCTAGGTTGCCTAGTTAGTTTTCTTTTTTGGTAAGTTACCGCTAACCAAGTTGTGTAGGCTACAATCATAACAACCGCGACGGTTCTTTCATCAATGCCTCTCTTCATAATCATCTACACCTCTACAGACATTTTAGACAAAAAATAGCTAAGAAACAACACCACATAAACCAATAACAAAAATATATTATCATCTAACTATCATGATAAATTAGTTAAGAACTAAAAAACTTGGATTATTAGAAGAACTTTCAAAAAAATTCTATACTTTTTTAAAGAACCTGAAGATTATTTTGTTCTCTTTATTTTTTTTATTTCAAAAAAAAATCACGGAATATCCACGAGATTGGACAATTCACAATCTTTGAGATTTTTCTGTTCTTTTTTCTTAAAATATATATTGTCAATCTCTCAAATTTGAGAGTTTGAAGACAACCCCTCTTATCACAAAACAGAGCATAAAATGAGATATAAATCAGTTAGAAAACAAAAAATAATCTATCATTGTTCAATTTGAGATGAGCAAATGTGAGTATTTTTGAATATTTTCTTTATTTCTTTTTTTCCTCTTTGAAGAAATCCTTAAATGATTTTAAAACTCCAATCTCATACTTACTTGAATATACACCAAATGAAGCCCAATTTAAATACTCATTTCCTAGGCTAAATCAAACTTTCCTCAAGAACCCACCATCTTCCCACATCTCATATTTACTTCAATTCTACAAATTCTATAAATTTCACAAATTCCACAAAATCAACCAAATCCACTATAACTAGTACAACACTACCCATAGCATGTCTTCTCACATTTGTTTTAATGAGTTTCCATTGTATACAAAGGAAAAGATGTTTAAGCTGAGCTTTCAATTTATAACCGAACTCTTGCAACTATTCTTACTTTTCAATTTCTTCTCATTTTTCCCAATCAATTTTAGTAATAGTAATTTTCTTAGCAGCTTAGATTCTACACTGTCCTGAGATTTTGGGGTCACACACAAGATTTCCTTGATTTTTTATGTCATCCATCACAACAGAAACTTGTTCATTAGTGCTCTGTTTTTTATCCAAATAAACATCATCAAATTTATTTTCTTGAATGGATTGTTATCAGGAAACGGTGGAGAAGTACGAATGTTCTAGTCGATCAAAGAAAAGAAAACTTGTTGTTAGGAGACATCAAATAAACATCCACTCAAATTCTCGGCAAATGGAGAAGTATTTCAAAGAAACGATTCTGAAATTTAGTTTTCAAATCTGTTACTTGGATGTTCAACATACAAATGGCAGCTTCGGAAATACAGAAGGAGAAATACCTTGTAGTACTGGAAATGAAGACGACAAGGGCGTTGTGCTGCTACAACGACGGGAGCGGCGGAAGTGAGGGGGTCGTGTTGCAACAATAATGGAAGAGGCGGAAGCAAGGGCGTCTTGAGCTCAAATGGTTAGGGCAAGCTCGAAGCAGTCTGTAAATATCAAAGCAGAGTTTGTAAAATGTCATGAGCTCAAATGGTTAGGGCAAGCACGAATGGTGTTGTTTTGGCTTTTCTACAGTGTAAATCATTTGCACAACGATGGTGTGCAAGCAATTGCTCAGGGGGTAAGATGAGCATTGATTTGCTAAAGAGGGTGTGGGATTCGTTGCACGCGTGCAAATCCAAACTGGGCATTGCATGCATACCAAACACACTCGGGAATTGATTGCACACGAAAATCGATTTGCGCACCCAATTTGCACACGTACCAAATGCACCCTTATTGTCACGCCCCTAACCCGGGTATCCAGATTCGACTCGAAAAGTCTATGGGTCGACCCGTAACTTATGTTTGGAGGTGATCTATGAATGATCCCCAATGGTCCACATGATGTAGTTAGACCATCAAGGCTCACTCCACAAACAAAAAAAATAAATCGATGTTCAAGCGTTAACGGCTCTAAAACAATCCTATGCAAGATTCAGTTATAAGGGGATATTTAAGTACGTTCTCTAATCGTCAAATAATGTCCGATTGATTCAATTAAGCAATAGGGTTGTATTCACCTATGTCCAATTATGTAATCATGATCAAGTTAATGAATCCACTAAGGTTAAGTAAAAAAAAAATTAACACAGATCAAGAAGTCCACAGAGTCAAACTAGGTCAATTAAGTCAAGATAATCAAAAGAAAGTTGAATCGATCGACCGGTGTCATAAGGTTAACCACAATTCTACTTGAGGTGTTAAAATCGGTAATAAGCATATCCATTGCAGAAAATGGACAATTAAATCAATTAAGTTTGGGGAAAAGATGGTGAGAACATGCTCTTAATCAAAGGCATACATGCCCGAAAAATAAATAACTAATGTCTTAAAATGATCAATAAAGTCTTTCAAAGTGTGGGATGGACTCACAAATCCTCGCTGATCTCCTCAAGTATACCAGAATCATCCGTCTCAAAATCCTCCCACGCACCTAGCTCCTCAAAATCTAAAATGATATCAGTGTAACACTGTGAGTCGAGGCCCAGTAATACAACAGTGTGTATGGTATGATATCATACTATACGGGATTTTAATCAAGACATGCATCTCAATCATATAATAAGGATGGTATAAAAGTGAAGGTAAATGCAAGGTGAGTGCAAGATGCACATGCAACTAGTACCAATAACCACATAGGGTCTCCATCTCCTTCCCATGATTAATTGATAAAATCAATATAAACATATATAATATACTTCAACCCCGTTCCCTTATGTACCTCCTATATGAAATGACGTAATGATCATAGTATGACAACAATATGACACTAGAGTTACATGGCATAAACACATTTATTTAACATTTAATAAGAATAAAAAAAATGAACACATTAACATAAAAAGTAATGATATGGATAGTACTAAAATTTAATAACATTAAACAATCATCAAATATCACGACTAAGATGGATAAACAATACTAGTGGGAACCATAAGAGAATCCAACACTCCATGGTCGAACCTTATGAGGGATCCATGATACAAGGTCGAACCCTAAAGAGGGATCCAAGATACTTGGCCGAACCCTATGAGGGATCCAAGACACATGGGTGAAATCCCCATGCACACAAGTCTAAGTCAAACAACAAGGTTAAAACTTTAATAGTTAATAATCATGACCCACTAATAATTAATAGGTTTTTCTATAAAAAAAAATGTACTGCATTGTAAAAATTATAACTAAAGAAATATTAATTAGAAAAATATAAACTCAATGGATTTAAAAATTAGATTCACAGAGATTTTTAAGAAAAATAAATAGAAAAATATTAAGATTCAAAATATGGGTTGAAACCCTTAATGAAGTGAGCCCGGACAGAATTTGAAATTCTAGATTTTATAGAAAAGTCTTGCATATTTGAAAAATCATAACTTAATCAATACAAATCAGAAAAAAATAAACTCAAATATTCTAGAAACTAGATTGACATGGGTATCTATGAAAAATAATTAGAAAATATTTAGGTTAAAAATATAGGTCGAAATCCCAAGTAAAGTAGACAGTACAAAATCTAAAATTCTGGATTTTACAGAAAAGTCAAGCACGTTTAAAAAATCATAACTTAATAAATATAAATCATAAAAATATAAACTCAAAGGTTATAGAAACTAGATTGTTGAAGATATGTACGAAAAATAATTAAAAAAATATTTAGAACAAAAATATAGATCGAAATCCTAAGTGAAGTGGACCGTGTAAAATCTGGAATTTTGGTTCTTTTGGTAAAGTCCAACAACTTTGAAAAATCATAACTTAATAAATATAAATTAGAAAAATAAAAACTTAAAGATTCTAAAAACTAGATTGATAGAAGTATCTAAGACAAATAATTATAAAAATATTTAGATTAAAAATATAGATTGAAATTTCAAGTAAATTAGACCGTCTAAAATCTAGAATTATGGTTTTTTTTTGGAAAGTATAACAACTTAGAAAAGTCATAATTAAATAAATATAAATTCAAAAAATATAAACTAAATAGTTTTGGAAAATAGATTTATAGAGGTATTTAGAAAAAATAATTATAAAAATATTCAACTTATAAAATTATAACAAAAATGATAAGGAACATAATCATCCGTTATAGGTACAAAAGAGACCATGGCCAAACCCATCATAGTGGCCCAAAATAAATATCAACCCAATAAGAATAAAGTAAATATGTTTGAAATTAATTTATAATGAGTATCAACCATTATCTGATGAAAGAAAAATAAAATCTTGAAGAAGAACAAGTATAGAATGGATCAAACATACTTACTTCAAGGTTTCTTGAACTTTAATGAAGAATTCTTGAATCGCTTGAAAAGTCCCTCCTTTGTTGATCTTTCGCTCTCAAAGTGATATATGTTTATAAGAGAAGGGAGATGAACACTATCCTAGGGTTTGGTGATGATTTGAGAAGAAGATGTGGTGTTAATGGTGGAAGAGTGTAGATGAGGGCTTGAGTTTTAGGTTAAAGATTAAGCGTAGAGAATAATGGAGGAAGAGAGCTTAAATAAAATAGAAGGTAATGAAGGAATAGGTCTCATAAGAATTAGGGTTTAGTGATTTTCGTAACTCTTCTAGGGTTGACTTTTTCCACCCTCTAAAACTTATATTTTAGGCTAATTATGATTTAAAAATGGGCCCAAGGCCAATATGTATCAATTAGGCATCATTTAAGATTATTTATAAGCCCAAAAAGTCTCTAAAACATAAAATAATATTACAAAATATTAGGTACATAATTATTAATATAATATAACCTATGTAGCTTAATAATAAAGTCTCACCACATACATATCTCAGTCAGGGCACACCCCAATTAGGGTTTGGGCACCTACATCACTAAATGGTCCAAAACTTAACCTACACTTAGAGTTAGGTTCCCTAACTTGGTGGACCTCTCATAGGGTTTAACTAGAATATGACTAATGGTTCAAACACACACAATGACCAACACAATGCAATAAATAATTAAAATATTCGAAATGCTCTAAATACGGTAAAAGTTAAAAATAAGCTATATCGGGACCTAAATGACTCTAGTGTCCTAAACCAATTAGGTATAAGAGTTTATTAGGGTTTCAATTAATCATCTATAAGGTCAAGTAAACAAGTCAACTTTGGTCAAATCTCATAAAAAGTCAAAAATACATTTGAAAAAGTTGAGGGTATTACACTTATTGTATTGACGGCCAAAGAAAAGCTTTGGTGAATACGAAAGATGACAGACTTGAAAGTAGTGGTGTTGGACAAGATGGGTCCTTGTATGTGCTTATTCCTTGATAAGAAGTGGAAGAAGCTTGTGTACTTCAGATGCCTTGGGCGTATGTACTTCAGATTATAGTCTCATTCTTTATTAAGGTCAGGTAGGGGTCCGCCTAACTAGTGACGGAGCTAGGAAGGGGCCTTTGGTGTACATGTAGGTCCACCTAGTGATCAATTGGCCAACACATCCATACGGTCAGCGTCCACTAAGAGTGTGCCATGTGGCTTGTATTGTGACAAGTTTTACTTCTCAATGGGCAAACGCCCTTTTAAAGGGCATCTGTCAAGTACAGCCGCCCTTATGCATCTTTTCTTAGTATAATTTTTATTTTTATACTACCGGACTCTGTGTGCTTGCTCATAATAAGTTTTTTAAAAATGATTTTTGGATTTAAATATCATAATTTTTTTATATCAACATTTTTTGACATACAAATCCTTTTTCTGTAAAACATTTTGTTGATCACCATATAGAGCCCCAAGGTTTAAAAAACGGCCGTTATAACGAAAATAACGGCCGTTATAATGGATTCGGACCTACCCCGTTACGTTATGGACTGTTAAAACGCCCAAAAAATAATGGCCGTTATAACAAAAATAACCACCGTTATTTTCTGGAAAATTTTGTGAAAAAAATGGCTGTTATTTTCCCATTTTTTTTCTATTTTTGCCACCGAGTGTTTTTTCCGTTTTTCGTTATAATGGACAAAAACTGTAACGCCCATAGTCCGTTATACCGTTATAACGGTGCCCTTTAAACCTTGCAGAGCCCTACTTCCAAATTGTTTCATTTACTTTTTTAGGTGCTTTAGCAGTTTTTTATTTTTATTTTTTAACTTATTTTCTACCACGCTCAATTTTTTAGCTCTTTTTTTTAATAAAGAGATAAAAGGTTTGCATCTATTGTGATTGAAACTAGAATTTTTTCGCGTCGTTGGTTACGGAAACCCTAATCTCAATACATTTTGTAATTACCCGAGACTTTAATCCTACAAAATACGGACTTATGCATAGGGATTCGTGTCGGATGTCGATCCGCACTCGGGATTAGTCGGATTAGCGCAATAATGAACATAAAATGATGGGAAATTTGTAGAGAATGTAACTCAATCAAACTTAATTCAACTTCATTCAATCGCACATGTCTCTTATAATGAAAAGCAAACCAAAATAACTAAATTATAAAGCATAAAAAAGAATAAACTAGAGAGAGAAATTTATAAACTAGAGAGAGAAAATTGTAAAATAGAGAGACAATAAGAAAATCTAAGATGACCTAGAGAGAGAAAGTAAAAAAAAAAGAGAGAGAAAAGATAGAAAGAAGAGAAGGAATTCTAGATAAAGAAACTAAAAAATAAATGAAAGAATAGAGAAGAGGTAGCGGAACTAGAGAGAGAAAGAAGATTAGAGAGAGAAGAGAGAAGATTACCTTTCAACTTGCCATCGAAGATCGGACCATCCATAAGAATGGTCATGGTGGTGGTGCACAACCCGCATCGTGTATGGAGATTTGGCCATGTGGATAGGTTAGTGAGATAGGTTGGAGCTTGTGCTCAAGTCGGAGGAGAGGTGCATGTGCTCATGGCTCATGGTCTGCCATGAGGAAAAGGAGGCTAGCCAAAGACCTAATATTACAGGTTGTATGTGGAGGCAACATGCAAGAAGGTTTGGGCAAAGGGGGGTGAGATCGAAGTGATCGACCAAGTGATGGACTGGGCAGTTTAGAGCACGGGATGGAGGTGTATGGCTGCGACTTTGAGAGATTGGGAGAGAGGAGACTTCAATGGCTTTTGAGGTGGGGTTGCATGGTGATGGGGCAGACCACGTGGAGGTGTTGCAGACCAAGGGAGTCGCCGTGGAGTTGTTGAACAGTGGGAATATCAAGGGGAAATTACGACCAGTTCACCAGAGTTGCAGTCCTCCGGAGCAGCAGCGTGGAGATCTTAGAAGGTTGACTGGTGCACGGCTTGGTGGTTGTTGGTTCCTGTTCGTGGGACGCACCACCTAATGGCCTGCAAGATGGTGGAAAAGGGAGGTGCTACCGGAGGTCGCAGTCCATGGAGGCATGCACAGGCGGCTGTGCAAGAGGCGGTCGGAGTTGCAGCGTGCATTCCGGTCGATAAAAAAAAAATGAAGACAGGGAAGAGAAGAAGAATATAAGGGGTTGCTATGTGGCCAGGTGAGGAGGCAGAAGAAGAATAGAAGAAGCAGAAGAGGAAAGAGGAAGTGCAGGCGGCAGGAGTTGCAGGCTGCAACTCCGGTTGGGGAAAAAGGGAAGAAGAAGATGAAGAAAAGAAGAAGGAAAAGGAGAGGAAGAAGGGGAAAACGTGGCGGGGAAGTTTTGGGGGAAGAGAAAAGAAGATGGGAGAGGGATTAGGGTTCCAAAGAGCCCTCTCTTCTCCCCTTTTAAAGCTTCCTAGTTTCCATTAATGAAAATTAGGGATTTTTTTAAAATAATTTTTTTTTTAAAGTAAAACCTTACTTTTCTTTGGGGAATTTTCCCATTTAGTGGACCCCCCCTTTTTTATTTAAAAATAATTAATTTAAAACATTTGAAAATCGCGAGGTCCACTAAATGGTCGGGCCACGGGTCGATGATGATGGGCCTAGCTACTGGTCCACAAGGATTGATGATGTCCATCGTCTCACAAGATGATGTGACAGACAATTTGATGACGATCAGATGGATGGTGACTTGATTGGGACCCAGATTGGTAGATCGACGGATCTAGAGAGATCTAACGGTCCGGTGGAAGATCCAACGGTCCGATTGAAGATCCAACGGTCAGAAAGCTAATGGAGATGAGACAGAGCCGATGGGCAGGAGTTCTGGGGTTAGGTGAGTAGATCCGAGGACCGAGAGATGAAGAGAGAGAGAGAATAAGGAGAGATGAGATAGAAAATGGAGAGGAGAGAGAAAATATCAGAAAATGGAGATAAAAGTATTGGTAGAGGGTCCGGAACCCTGGTCTTCACTGTGACCATCCTCACACTTCTCCAGTAGAGTAGACCATCATCCCTTGCTGACTCATGTGGCTTTAAACGCTTTAGTTCGTCTCTTGGTCATTGGCTCTCCTACTCTCTTCGTTCTTTGGGCTGGCTTTTTGGTCCTCTTATTCAACCCATATTTGGCCCATATCTTCTAGTCATAGCCTATGGCTCTTCAAGCTTTGATATTAGGCTTCTGTGGTTGATCGTGGGCCCGCAAGTCTCGAGAATAGTCCGATCGAGTTTTCTACAAGAGAAAAGCACGTAATGAGACTTGTTCATAACGTCTTTATACATAGACTTCCATAAATGCGTTTAATGCATGCAAATATACCATTTCGTCCAGAAAAGTGTGTTCTGCGCAATGAAATAGACTCTTACGTAGAAAAGTGGATAATTAGAGCAGTTTTACGTAGGAGAGTGTGATAACGCTTAGAAGATAACAGTGGAAAATATGCACTTTTAAGCGAATATCAGTGATTCTTGCAAAAACAAAAAAATTTGTATAGAAATTATTGTTAGAGGAAGGTTGTTGTTTACTTATGCATGCGTAAATGGTTAGAATCTTCTTGTATGCGTAAATGGTTATTAACATCAATGAAAATAGTTACCACCATGTATAAAAAGTTACTACAACTCTTCTTCATATCATAAAAGTAATAACTAATAACACCCACATCCATGAGAACTGTCGATAATCTAGACAGACCCTTGGATTCCTGGTGAGTAAAACTTCGATGATAGGGCCCTATCATCGAAGGAGATGACAGGGCAGCAGATCATGGCATGTGGATTTTGTATCGGCGGACCACCTCAGCCTCACCATCCACGTAGGCAAGTGAATGTTTTGGCAAAAAGCACTCGAGTACTCACTTGGGTACGTGTTTGGTGAGGCCGAGGTGGTGAGTCCGTACAAATTCCACGTGCCGAGATCTGCTGCCCTGTCAGATGACAGGGCGGTCATCAAAGTTTTATTCGATTCCTGGTCAGGCTATTCCCCTTGAGCGCCCCCAGAATTGTCATACATCATGGGTCACAGAGGTTATTAGTCCCAATCATACTTGAAATGAAGCCCTTATATGTTCGCTTTTCCCCTCAAAGGTGGGAACTAGAATTCTGCATATTCCTCTTTGCCCCCGCCCCTCACACAGATATAATTATCTGGCTGCCTCATTCGCACGGTCAATTTTCTTCCAAGTCATCCTATCAAGTCCTAGCTAATTCCCAGACAAGAACTAGTCAACCTGATATTCCGGCCAATCTTTAGAAAAAAGCTTTAGTGATTGTCAGTCCCAAAAAGGATTTAGATATTTTTGTCATGATTTTTTCGTGATATTCTTCCCACCCGGGCCAAATTGAATTCTAGAGTCCCCTAGATCGATCTATCTTGTCCTAGATGTGGAGATTCAGTTGAATCCAATATTCATGCTATCTTTTAATACACGGTTAGTGTGCGGCTATGGTTTGCTTCACCATTATCTATGCGCTGTAAGGATCAATCTACTCAAGATATTGGTCAGTGGTTGCTAGACACTATGAACCTGGGGGTTAGGCAGACTTGACACAATGTTATAGAAGAAGTTTCGTGTGCATTTTGATGTGGTAGATCTGGACTTGGAGAAACAATTCTATCTTCAACCTTGTAAAACATCATCCTTTCCATATTTTAAAGCCAACTGATTCATATATTTTCCAAACTAAGGATGATTTGAATCCCAAAGGCAGGAAGCAGGTTGTCCCATGGCACTCCCCTTGTGGGATTCTTAGAACTTAATATGGATGCTTCTTAGCTTAAGCAATCATGCCAAGCGGGTTTGGGTTTTGTCATTTGGGATGAACTTAATCATTGTGTTCTAGCAGGTGGATCCCCGTCCAGTGCAGACTTCGTTGAAGAAGCAGAGGCTAGAGCCTTGAAGTGTGGATTACAAATTGCATCACATTTTGGCGCGATCAAAATCCTAGTGGAGTGTGATGCGCATGGTCTAGTCAATGCTCTGGAGACTGGATCATCAGATATTGGTCTCACATCTTCGGTTGTTGTTGCTGATATTTTTGTGTCTTTCAAACTCTCTCTTCTTTATCTTTCACTTTTACACCCCGATCTACTAATGGGGTTGCACATACTATTGCCTCTAAGGCTATTAATTTTTTGTGACCTTGTGTGTGGGACATGGTCCAACCTCCTTGGTTTTCCAAAGCCTTGGCTAGTAATAGTTCCCTGGTCCCATTGTAGTTAGCCTTTTAGTTTGATTAGCAAAAAGACGTTTCCTACCAGTGTGATGTCCCTACTAGATCCCACGCCAAAGGTGTGAGCGTTAGTGATTTTGTTACTCATTGATGTCCTCTGGGCCCACTGACCACATGGATGTTTAGCCCATCCCTGGATATACACACAAAAGTCATCTTGATTGGTAATCTCTCGCCATTAGATTCTAGCACTTTTTAAGGAGTGATTCTATCCATTGGATTCAACCATTTTTTCGGCAATAAATCCAATGGTTAGAAATCATCAGTCAAATTGATTTTTGGTATGAATATCTACTAAGGCTGAATTTGGGTAAGCTTAAAGATAATCTTAAGAGCTTACCTAATAGCACTTATATGTAAAGTGTTTGTGTTACACTATAAAGAAAAGTGCCCATTTTCTTAAAAAGCCTTTCTATGGTGTTGGGTAAAAAGTGCTTTTTGGTGGCAAATACAGATTTTACCTTTTACCCTTAAAAGTAGTTAAATGCACTTAAAAAATACTGTTGAACTTGTTTAAAAAGGCATTTTTGCTATTACAACTTTTTTGAGGATAAGGGGGTGTTTGGATCGCCTTTTTTCAATAAATATTTATTGTAGAAAAATGACTTTTCTGAAAATATATTTATGAAAATATGTTTTTCTTAAAAAGGTTGTTTGGATCATCATTAATGCAAAATGTCTTTATCTTCTTTTAGTTGGCCCCACCAATATAATGTCTTCATTTTTTTGGAAAGGGACTTCTATCATAAACTGTTCGTTGTTTATTATGTTCATTGAGCTAGCAAATTATAAAGTCTTTTTTTACTTGAAAAACAACTTTCAGCTATTTTTTATAAAAAGACTTTTTGGCTTCAAAAATATATTGTTATAGAATAAATACTTTTTTAAAAATGGTCATCCAAACAATCTATTATTTTGGAAAAAGTCTTTTTGTGGAAAAACAAGACTTTTTCAAGTCTAAAAATGGCGATTCAAACACCCCTAACTTGCCAAAAAATCTTTTTTTAAGAATGGCTCCCCGCAAAAGCTGCTAAAAAATGGCTTCTGATTATGGCAATTCGGAAGTTTATTGAGCTTTTAAAGGGTTTGCTCCCTTTGATCGTGTGTTCGAAATTGCCTGGCCTACTGATTTTACTCAGTCGTACGTGGGGAAACTTCCATGGGGTCAATCTTACACTCACACCCAAAAAGTGTGGGGATGCATAATTTTTCCGATAAATACTCTAAGGGTAGGGCTCGGGAGATACCATTTTTGACCCCCATTTTTGACACCCATTTTGGCTTATCCACATAGAAGATGAATCAATGGCTGATTTTTGGTGAGGAGATCATCCTCACAAACATTCAAATGAGTCTGATATTCATAGACTGGTTTAGAAGCTGAAGAATTATGGACGGTCAATTTTTACCGTGTAACTTGAAAACCACCACATTTGATGGGTTAGAAATTTCAGAATGGGCTGATTTTTTGTTAGGGTGATCTATATGGTGAGAGATCATTCCCACCAAAAATCATCCGTTGATTCAACTGCTATGTGGGTACGCCAAAATGGGTGTCAAAAATGGGGGTCCCCCGAGCCCGACCCAATGCTTAAAAAGTTAAAAACTAACCATTGGGTAAAGCACTTAAGATAAGCTTAAGCTTTTACCCAAACGCAGCAACATCCATACGGTCAGAGGCCCAGAGTGCAGCGGTAACAAAAATCGCTACATTTCAAGCTGGGGACATTGTTACAAGAAGAAAACTACGCAGCAAAACACTCCCTCTCCCGTAAAACCCAGACGAAACGAAAAATCTCCCTCTCTCTCGATTACTCTGTGGTTTCCTTCCATTGTCTTTGCTGAACCCCTATTTTCTCTGATTTGGGGAAAAAAAAAAAAGAAAGAAGGAAAGAGAGATGCAAGGGGGCGAAGAGCTTAGCATTGAAGAGCTTGCTTCCAATCTCTCCACTTACAAAGAGCAGCTCCAACAGGTATTCTCCCTCCCTCTCTTAATCTAGGGTTTTGGTTCTGCGAAATTGGGGTATTCGCTATTTTATTTGAATTCGATGTTCTGACATAAATTAGGGTTTCTTCTTTCTTGTTCAAGTTTGGGTTGTTGGGTTTGTGAAAATTTTTTAAGGTTTTTTTTTTTTTTTTTTAATCTTTCTTCGTCGCGTACTCGCTTCTTCTCATGTTAGATTTTGTTCCTCATTTCTTCGGAATTATTGTTGATCAACTTAGGGTTTCTGATGAAATACTCTTTTTACGCCTAATTAAGAATTTGGAGGATCTATCTTTCTTTCTCCAAGCTTTTGTAGGGCCTGTTTGAGAACCAAGCATGGAATTGGAATTGGAAATTGCAATATGATTTTTTTTTTTTAAATCTAAATTCTCGAAATTTGAAAGATAATTACTACTTCGAGAGCTCATTTTACTTCTTTCATAGCCACAATTTTTTTTATTCACTCCCATTTTGCTTCTTCCTGAGCAGATTTTGCTTCGTTCACTACAGCGGAAAACATTGGTGCTCTGGAAGAAGCAAACATGTTCTTTGGAAATAGTAATTCCCAATAGGAAATCCAGTATTTGGGAGTACCAAGAAATTTTACATAATTAACAACGACCAGTCAAACCCGAGCCACTCGATCCGTACAATTTCATTGGGTTTCGGATCCGCGGAAAACATTGGTGCTCTGGAAGAAGCAAACATGATCTTTGGAAATAGTAATTCCCAATAGGAAATCCAGTATTTGGGATTACCAAGAAATTTTACATAATTAACAACGACCAGTCAAACCCGAGCGACTTGATCCTTACAATTTCATTGGGTTTTGGATCCGTTGAAAACATTGGTGCTCTGGAAGAAGCAAACATGATCTTTGGAAATAGTAATTCCCAATAGGAAATCCAGTATTTGGGAGTACCAAGAAATTTTACATAATTGACAACGACCAGTCAAACCCGAGCGACTCGATCCTTACAATTTCATTGGGTTTCGGATCCTTGCTTTGAGATACATTTTAAATATGGGGTTTAGTTCAAATCTAGGAAGCCCAACTTGAGTAAAATTGATGCGGGAGCATTCTACTACAATAGTCCACTCTGCACTGAATCTTTCCCCGGTCAAGCAAGTGGACCCATTGTTACTTGTTATAGTAAATCATGTTTTTTGCTATTTATAATAAATCACGTTTTTACTATTTATAGTAAATTCTGATTTTTCTATTTTTAGATGGAGTTCTAGTTGTTTAGAAATTGGTTCTATGAGTTGTAATAGAATTAGGATTTTGAGAGATTTTATTTCCAATTAGGATTTTATTATTAATTGCAATGCCAATAGTTGACTTGTATTAGAAGTTTCTAATTTCTATTAGATTAAAATTATAAAAGTTCAAGTAGGGAGTTATAAAAGGTGATGTACCCTTTGATTTTTAAAAATAAATGATAAATGAAGAAATAGAAAATCTCTTAGAGAAATCTTTTGTGAAGGGAAACTTGGTGCGAAGTCGAATGTATCTTTCTATCTCTATCTCTTCTGTCTTATTCTCTTATCTTTTGCTATCTTTATTTCTTTTTTGGATCAATTTTGACGTAGAAAACCCAAAACATACCCCATCCATCTCTAAATCCTAACCCATGAACATAACTGTGAATAGTGCTGCATGAATAGTAACATTCCCCCTTTATTCCTCAAAAAATTGTAGAACGACATCTTGTCCTACGTCAAATATGGTATCAGAGCAAGTTCAAAATTCATGAGTGTTTCGTAAAGATGTAAAGATGTCTCAGATTGGTTCACGATCTTTGGCAGCCCCATTGGTTAAACTAAACGATGTGATAAATCGTTTTGAGAGCAACCTAGACAAGTCGATCGATGTTCATAAGAAGGCCCTCAAGGACTTTAATAAGAAGAAGATCTCTGCCGGAATTCCAATCCATAACTGTCTTAGAAAGTTGTCGCTGCCACCATTGATTTTCCCGCCTCTCTTCCGCGAGCTATTGGAAGGTTTCACAGCAAAAACCCCCCCTAAAGAGGTCTTAAAGAAAGTCGAGAAGAAAGTAAACGAAGGAATAAAAATCATTGAATAAGGGGTTGTTTTTCCATCTAACTAGCAGCCCAATTCCCGGTTCCCCAACATGCCCCTAGTGATCTCATAAGGAGGGGTTGGTAATTGGAGCTTATGTTACCCAAGTACCAATACAGGGATTGAGCTTGGGAAGGATTTTTTATACAGATCCTTTAAATCCTTAAATCTTAGGATACAATCCGGCAATGACCCTGAAATATTAGGCTGCAACAATACTGGACATGATTACATTTATGACATCTAGGAATACATTTCAAAATTTAAGAACTCAACACATTCCAGCACGAAGTCCATCATCATCACCATCATTGACAATGCTTTACATCAACTATTTGTGTTTGGCAACAAGAATTCTGTTTTGCCAAGATCGATCCAGAATCCAAAATTCAAACTCCATCTAAAGTGCCGTATAATCATCCCAACTATCCTTTACAATGCCTTATCATCATCAACATCAAGCTTAAAATCCACGCAGAATCAAAAAATTCTGAAAACAGCCTAAACTATATGGCAATGTAATCTTACTTATAAAAAATAAGTAAGCGTAATCTTCACACCAAATGTAACTAAAGAGCTACAACTTATATGTTCAAAATTTTCTAGACCCGACCCTAGTCATGTTCATTTTTCTTACATTCAACAGTAGCTTGGTCCATTTTTATTCCATTTCCTAAATGCTCTTTAATGGTGAGGGGATCCACATAGCCCTCGATTTCTTTTTGACTGTTCTATTTTCATTTTCTTGCTTGAGATAACTTTATTCAATCATTCCTGGGATGGGAGGGAGCCTATCACTGCTTATGGCTCGCTTCTGGTGGGATTTGAATGCAACGATCGCAATTTGAAATTCGAATTTGGATTGGAAAGGCGGGATTATATGTTGCCTATCCCATATAATTTATATATAACTATTTGAACCTCTGTAGTCAAGGCGTGCGCCTCAGGCTCCAGGCACACCTAAAGCGCCTTAGAAGGGTCAAGGTGAGGCGCGTTTAGTAAGGCGCGCGCCTCAAACCAGGCTCCAGGCTCCAGGCTCCAGGCTCCAGGCTCCAGGCGCATCAGGCGCGCGCCTCACTAAAATACATGTTTTTTTGTAAACTTTTTGTTCTTTGGCCTATTATATTAAACATCGGTATGATAGGAGAGATACAATTGACTTTATCTCATTGAAAGACATTGATGAAAGCAATGGATGACTACTTGGGGAGATGGAAACAGAAGGTGGAGTAATAGAAAATGAATTGGTGTTTGAGGATAATAGCTTGACATGGAGTGTTGTTGCGAGAGCTGCTAGAGTTGGTGAACCAACATCCAATACTAGATCACGATCAAGGTTAAGAGTAAGAGCAAGGGCTTTAATAAGGGAGTCGGAAGAGGAAGATGCCAATTCGGAGGAGACAGAAGAAGAATATAGTGAGGATGCTAACACATCTGATGATGATGGGATGAAGCTAATGATTATATTTTAAATGATGGTGATGTTAACTAGAACTAATTGTGGGCTATTTGAAATTTTGAACATTTGTTATCTTTTATGTTTTATGGTTTTTTGATTACTTGTTTTGTATTAGATAATGACAATGTTAACTAGAATTGCTTTTGGGTTACTTGAGATTTTCGATATTTGCTAGCTTTTATGTTTTATGGCCTAATGATTACTTATTTTGTTATTTTATGATTTTAGTTTTCTTTATTTTTTTATATTTCTTATAACTTTTAATATTGCGCCTCGCTTCAATCAGGCGCGTGCCTCGCCTTGTGCCTCAGGCGCTAGAGGTCCTAGCGCCTTGAGTGCGCCTTGCGCCTTTAACTACCTTGATTTGAACATTAAATAAGAGATGAAGTACACAATTCAATTATAAGCATACTAGTAGATTACTATGTTATCATATTATATTGCATGTGCACTTAATTTTTGTAAATACAATGCATTTTTTTTTATTATAATCATATAGTTATTTGATTTTTTGAACTTTAAAATGTGTGATAATGTACGAATATATGCATGTGTATGGGTCCCGCAGTTGATGCTGAAGAGTTTAGTGAATAAGTATTAGGTGTAGCATTGTGGTTTTCATTAGATATTTAGATGTATTATTGAGTTGCAAGGCATCGAAAGGATCAAAGGCTCAAGTTCTGGCAGCTTGAAAAGGATTAAAGACTGATCCTGGATTCTAGGGGATCTAGTACTCCTTAAGTGGGCTTGGTCAAAATTGATGTATTTCAATGATCAAAGATGTAATAAGGATTGGTATTGGGTATCGGATCTTGATCTGGTTGGGTTGTTGGTTCGAAGGATCGTAGTAACATAGATTAGAGCAACTAAGAAAGCAGCTGAAAAACCAGTTAGGCAAGTTCTTTTCTTTTTTCTCTAGTGCAAACAAAGGGATTCATATTCAGGGAGAGAGAGGCATGCTGCCAAGAGTACACTTATAACACACAGGACTGCTTCCATACATGCCAACACATGATAATCAATTTTTTTTAAGCTCTTTGCCTTAACTGTCTAAAAATGATGCAATAATGGGCTTGTGTGATTGGATGGTTCAGGTCAATGAGTATTTATGCCATGTGTCTCATTGTTGCCTTTATACTTATGCATTCATCTTTTAGTTCTATTTATTTAATTACTTATAATATCTCTATTTTAACCTTTTTCTTGCTACCACCTGTAAAACAGGTTCAAAAATTATTGTTGGATGACCCTGGAAACTCTGAATATGCAGACATGGAAAAGGAGCTTGAAGAGGTGAGCAGCATCCAAATTTGTTCTCTTTTATTCTTTTTCTTCTTTTACATTTCTACCCATTGGATATCTCTAGATGATCGTCCAGAGTATATCACGTATTGAATTTAGTTGAAAAGCTTATTTTAGAACCCGAGATCTTCTTAAGCATAAAGAGATTCCAGAACCTTTGTGGTAGATGTAATCATTTGGATTTTCGAGTTTGGACTTTGGAGTGCCTTCCTTTTTTCCTCTCTCTCTCTCTCTCTCTCTCTCTCTCTCTTCAAGGAATCATTATGTTGTTCAAGCAGGGCAGCATGATTTGGCTGCGTGATGGCTGAGGAATTCTCGTGGAGGTTTTGGTTTTTATTTTTATCATGAAAAGGTGAGGATGGTATTTGTAATGGCTCATGCATTCCGGAAATGGGAGCTATTAAAAATTGAAGAGCTATATGTGAAAGAAATTGCGGCTTTATCGAGATGCCCATCACTCGTATCTTGGTTCCTGTGCAGGTGTTGTGTCGTGATGGCCCGCCTGCTTGCCCCTCCTGATTTCAGATGTTCACGCTGAGTTTCTAAGTTCGAAATTCAAATCGTCGTTTGGGTCCCTATTTTATGAGCATGTATTGATTCAAATTTGGTTTTCTTGGCTTACTTGAGTGAAACATGTGGGGATGCAGGTGATTGTGTTGACAGAGGAACTCTTGGCAACTGCAAAACAAAGTGATATTTCTGAATTAGATACTGGGACAGATGCTGGCGTGTCTCCCGGTCAGCACCAGTCCGATGGAACCTCTCAATATACAATGGTAAATCTTTTATATTGAAGTCTCCTTCTTCTTCTTTCATGGGTGTTTGTTTGTGTGTGTGTGTGTGTGTGTGTGGAGTTACACAGAACAATATATTGTCAGTTAATGTGCATTGGAATCCCAAATGCTTTGCTTAAATAGGGTAACACCAATGCTGCATAAATTGTAGAGTTTCTTCATCATTTGTTTGTTTTGCTGGTGTCCACCACTATGTATTTGGAGTGGGTTTTGCTCCGTTGGTATTGCTGCTGCCAGAAGGGATTGTTTTTAAGAAACTTTTAAGTATACCTATATTGATTCTATGTTCATTTTTTCTTCCCATTCTACCCCCCTTCTCTTGATTGTGATGTGGTCAGCCTAACACCTTATAGAAATTGGGTAGTTATGAAATATGCTTTTCCAATACCTCTAGGCTCTAGCTCTAAGCTGGTAGGTCAATTATCATCTATTTCATATTTCAGCTACTTCTATCGCTTGTTTCCAGTGTCTATATTTTCTTTCTAGTGCTTATTTTAGTTTCTTGGTTAGGCATCAAGCAATATCACAGAATCATTCGAGAAGTTTCCTGTTGGCACAAAAGTTCAGGCTGTTTGGAGTGAAGACGGGGAGTGGTATGTATATTGTAAAGAAAATCCAATTTGTTAGTTCATCTATTCTATTTATCTTTAATTCCTTTACCTTTTTTCCTTGTATGTGTTTGATTAGTTGAATGTTCAGGTACGATGCAACGATTGAGGCACTTACTCCAAATGGATACTATGTTGCCTACGATGGATGGGGAAATAAGGAAGAGGTATGTTTTCTATGGCTCTACTCTTGAATGGTAGAAGTGAGTGCTTGGTCAAATTAATGCCATTTTGTTTAAATTTTATTGATCATGCCATGGTATTAGTGAATTTTGATTCTGTGAGTTTCAAAGTTGAATACCTAAAAAAAGATTCAAAATTGAAGCAGACCATAAAATCATACGAGGAACTGTATTCCTATAGTCTGTCGTCCCTTTTCCCTCTTAATATAAATGTTGTCACGTCACCCGAAAGAAAAAAGTAAAGAAAAAAATGACGGGATTCATTAGTTCACTGAGTTACTTGTCATTGCAACATGAGAGTGCAATTTGAGCCATTTGATCTTCCTTCCGCCATCCTTTTGTTTTGGTACGTTAGGGTTTCTTGGTCCCCTGCCATAAAATTAATAATCACAAGATGACATTCTATGACATATTCTACGTCTAACATCATCCAAGATTATCTTGGGATCATTAGGAAACTCAATCGCAACAAATTATTTTTGGTAAGTGAATATGAAGTATGAACAAAAAGTTTTTCAACAGACAAATTACATTTAGAAGTTAAGTATTCAGCCACACCATTCATTTCCCGCTAAATATAGAAACTTCCCGAAAGAAACTAAGTCCTAACAATTTGCAAAGTTTCCTTAACAATGCTGATCTTGCCAGGAACAATCCCAAACAGATTCGTGTATACCACCCGCTTACAATGAATCAGATGGTATGCAAACCTAACCAATGTTTTTTGAGCTTCGGATTGAACTCCTTTCAAAATAGTTTTTAGCTCTTAGTTGATAAAATCCTCATTTGAAGGGAAGAAGAAGCCGGAGATAGCACTGCCTCTTCATTCTTGTATGATGCTATCATAATAGGTGTCATTCGCTCCAAGTGACCCCATTAGTGTTGTAAGTCCAACGCAAACCAGTTTTAGTGGTGTCCCAGTTTATTTATTTATTTCCGTTTTAATGTTGTGTTAGAATTCAAAGGAGGGTATACTAACTAGTTTTAGGAGTTTTTACATTTTATGCTATTAATGAGGGGTAGTTTAGACATTTATATAACTTGGTTTTAAATAAAGGACCAGCCAAAATCCTTTTAGGGGATTTATCCTATTGTTTTGAATTTTGAAGATAGAAAGAACCTCAAGGAGATGTTTTGGGGTTATTCTAACCTCTTGCTGAGTTCTTCTTGCTTGGTAATCTTTTTATCTCTCCTAGTTTTGCTAGTGGCTTGCGTCAGTCAAAGTGGCCATTCAAGAATGCTACCAGGAGCACCGAAAGAGGAACTTTTTGGGGTCTCGCTGATTATGGGAATGTCTGCATGTAAGCATATCTCTAGAATCAGGTTAAAAATGAATATTTTCTCTGACTGCAAGCACCTCATTCACGCTTTGTGGGTGATGCTAGCTATCAGTTGGTGTTTGTGAGTGGTTTTTTTGTTGAATTACTCTGTTCCTTTCATGCCACGGAAGATAAAACTTGCTGCAGAAAACCCCTTTTAGGATGTCTATTCTCTGGTTTTGAGCTTTTGGTTTTCACCATTATCCACCCAAGCTCTTCTGTCTTGTTGCGAGTCCATCTTCTAGCAAATCATATTTGTTGAGATTTGAGAATAGCAGCCCATACATATAGAATTTTCATGTGAAGAAGAGTTGTTAAACATTCCTTTCACCAGCTTTGTCTTTAGTTCAGCTGGCAGACTGCCATCTGATAATTCCCTCTCCGTCAATCCTGATTGGTACAACCAGACTACCAGACTACTATTTCTCCAGATGTTCTACCTAGTATCACGGCAACTAATTGGGCTAAGGTGTTTGAAAATACTGGAGTTTTCTTTAAACGTTTTTGAAATAAATAAGTTTTATTTGTTTTTGATAGAATGAGTTATGTTTATTTATTTTTCTCTTCTTTTTCTTTTTGTTTGTTAGTTTTCTTGTTTTTTCAATTACAAGCATGATATATGCTTGACAGTCGCTGGTTTGCAGGTGGATCCTGGCAATGTAAGGCCAATCCAAGGGGTTGTCAATGCTTTGCTAGAAGCTGAGAAAGAAGCCGAAGCTACAAAACAAGCCATCAAACGAAAGATTGCACAAGCAGCTGTAGTGGATTTCCAATCAAAAAGTTTACCGGCAAAACTTCGTATAGAACCTGATGATTCCGAAGATGTGGTTAGTAGGAATATATTCCCTGTCCTTTCTTTTGGTTAATCTCCATGGTTGGGGCCTCTAATTTCATCCATTCTGAAACCTTTGGATAGTTTTCTATCCTTAGTCAAGGGTTAGCTTTAAAAAAAGTCATGTCTTCAGCTAAATGTAAGCCAAAAATAAAGAAGGGGAAAAAAAATCCTTCGTTGATTACGCCTTGATGTATCACTATGTACTCATTCCCTTGTTCATTTTCCTGCTCAACTAAATCATCTCAGCAATACCAACTTAGTTACAATTTTGATGGGCTTGTTAGCCTATGCTCACTGTGTCATTCCCTTACTTCACTACCTTACAGTTTGTTTCAAATCCTTATTTTCATTTATTTTTATTTCATGGAGATGAGGAAAAAATAAGATGCAATGCTTGATTAATCATTACATTTACAGAAAGCTGCTAAGCGAAAGAAGATACATGCTTTCAAGTCGAAGGTCCGGTTTGAGCAACTTGAAGTCACGCAGAATAAGCGTCAGAATGCTTGGCAGCAATTCCAGACAACTAAAGGCCGAGCTAAGAAGGTAATTTTCACCCATTATACTTGCATGTGCACCAATTCGCCTATATACAGTTTGTGGATGCACATCCACAATTGGCTTCACTACGATTATTGTTGGATTCACCCACAAGGGAATCAGATACAATCTTGTGATTGTCTCCTGGTCCCTGGTTTAATTAGATAGCTTACCAAACTAAAAAGTTAATACAATAGTTTTCCCTTTGGTCTCACTGGGAGATCACCTGTTGGGTCTAGACAGGCAAACCACAGAAATCGATTAACAATGACCTGTCTGTTGTCGTTTTGAATCTCACCCACCCTTCCGTCCTCATCTTGAATTTGCACAACCAATTGCCCTATTCAACCTAGCTTGTCTGTATATCATTTCAATTCTTGGTGAGGCATCCAAATAAGCTTGGTTGTATTGGTTGTGTTCAGAGCTCGGTGATAAAAAGGAACTCATACAAGTTAATTTTGTTTCATTGGTTTCGAAAGCCTAGCTCAAATAGGAATTTAGAACTTTGGTACTATGTAGTTGATAAAGTGTGAATGAGCAGTTTCAGCTTGGGAAGGAAGATCTTGGCTAAATTACCTAATGCAAACAACCATGAGTAAGTTTGTTTTTATGCAAATACATGGAGGTCATGATTTTATTGCGAGATATTTTCATAGGAAGCGATGATGTCATTTTTGTAATTATACATTATGGGCGGCATAATATTACATAAGGTGCATAGTATTTTATTTTCCAAAAAAGAGAGTAACATATCTAACAAGTGATTAAAAATGGGACTGGCAGCATTGTTCCATGAACTTTCATAGTTCATGATTTGCATTAATTCAAACACGACTTTTTCCTCCATAGAAAAAAGGATCTCTAGCTCCTCATTGTATTACCCTGCGGACTTGTGAATTAAAGGACTAGCACATGCTGATAGGCCATGCTTGCAGGCATGATTGCTTAACTGTACTCATTTGATGTTTGTTCAAGTTATATATCGTTCTTTAGCAGGCAATTTATGTCATTTTTTATTTATATTCTTAGATTGGGTTCTTCTCTGGGCGCAAGCGTGAGAGCATCTTCAAGTCTCCAGATGATCCAAAGGGTAAGGTTGGTGTGACTGGCAGCGGGAAGGGATTGACGGAATTCCAGAGGAGGGAAAAGCACTTACATCTCAAGGGGGAAGGTGGTGAAACAGAAGATTAGAAGGTTCTTGTCATCTCTTCTTCTTTGTTGTTACTGTTACTGCGTCTCTGTTTCTGCTTTCTCCATCTGCCCACACAGGAAAGTCTGGATGAAACAAAAAGATCAATCAGTTCGACCTTGTGTTAACATGTATGCATGGTGTGCGTGCCCATGGTTCATGTAATTTTAGTAGCAGGAATTTGAACCTGGCATCATGCATGCCTGTGGTTCATGTAATTTTAGTAGCAGGAATTTGAACCTCCAGTGAGCCATTTTCGTACAATCCTACCTTTTGTTTCCAAAAGTTAGTTTGTCTGGTATTTTTTCTTCGATTCTTTTATGCCTCATGCTAACATGCGCTGTTGTTTGAGGTGTATGTTAGCACATTGTGTGTTTGAAAAAGGATTTCCTTTTGATCCCTAGCCCTGTCTGGCAGGGCAGAAAGTGGACTATATTTCATATGTGAGAACCTAAAATGGGCACAAGAGGTAGAAAGTCAGGTCAATGACTGCTCAGTACTCCTAAACATGGTGCAGTTTAAACAGTAAACTTTAGGGCGGGACCAGTCGTATTTTGAGAGAGAACTACTAGACCTACATCCAAATTGACCCCCCCGTTTCTCTAAGAGATATAACCAGGTAGACCAGATGCCAAATGGGTTTCTCTAAGAGATATAACCAGGTAGACCAGATGCCAAATGGTGTCAGGTAGACCGATTTTATGATGCAACCATCCATGCAGGCCCACTGATGGCATGGATGGTTAGCTAGCCCACACCTTGGTGGATAGACACCAAAAATCGCCCTGATTGGTAATCTCTAGCCATTAAATTTTAACACTTTTTTAACGTGCGATTTTAGACGTCGGGATTCAACCATTTTTTGGGTACTAAATCCAACGGCTAGAAATCATCAAGAAGCTGATTTTTGGTATGAACATTACAAAGGGTGGGCTAAACATAAAACATGATGATCATATATCGTTACCAAAAATCAATCGATTTATTTTGACACTAATTAGCCAGATGAGAAGTGACCTAAAGTAGTAGTTTAAGTGAATGTTGCAGATTTTTCAAATTCAAACTTTTTCATGAGCTAAGAATGTGAGAATTGGAGTATTGTTTTAGGATGGTCTACAAGTCATGGATAACTCAATGTGCGGTTGGATTGTCTAACATGATATCCATGTGGAACCCACCATTAAGTGTAGGAATCAAGTGTAGATTTATCGTGGACTATTTTTTTAGGATACTCTCTTTAAGGCATGTACAAGTCGATGTGGGGTTGGATTGTCCAACATGATATCTTTGTGGAACCCAACATTGAGTGTAGGAATCGGGTATAGATTTATCATAGCTCATATGTATATATATTAAAACTCTCTCTCTCTCTCTCACAGGATCGGGGGACAACATTTTTGACAACAATTTTGGCGTACCCACATGGGAGATGAATCAATAACTGAATTTTGGTGAGGATGATCTCCTCACCGCATAGATCACCCCTACAAAAAATCAGCATATTCTGAAATTTCTAATACCCTCAAATGTGGTTTTCAAATTAACGATAAAAATAGACGGTCCATAATTCTTCAACTTGTAAACCGGTCTACGAATATCAGAACAATTTGAATTTTTGCGAGGATGATCTCCTCACCATAGAGACCATTCCAAAACTTATAATTTATGTATTGGGCCGGACCAAGTTTTTGTTGTCAAAAAGGTTGTCCCTTGATCCTGACCCTATATATATATGTGTGTGTGTGTGTGTTATGCTATGTTATGTGGAGCCTGATGGTGCTAGAGTATTGCACATGAAGGCATGACATGATGACCTTGCTTCATGTTGAGCTAGCTGGGGGGGTAGCGTAACCCCTGTCTGAAGGGGGGTTCGAATTTTTTTGGGAGGTCTTTTCCCATGAGGGCATTTTTGTACTTTTATATATAAATATGAAAACCCTAATTTCATTTTGTTGTTATATATACCTAAGTTGATCAAAGAAGATCATTCATTGTATTGTAAGTGTTTCTTTTCTGTCTAAGAGCATAGTGGAATCGGTGTGGATCTCTGGACGTACCTCAATCTAGAGGGTACCGTGTAAATCTCTGTGTTGTGGGTGATTGCATCCTTGTTCTTTTGATTGCTTATCATTCTTTCTCCCCAACTACACACACATGTTCCTATAGACTACTGATCTTATGGATATTTGGCCCATCCCTAGCTAGACCTACATACCAAAAGTCAGCCTGATTAGTGATTTATTACCTTTGGACTTGAGTACCCCAAATAATGCTTGAAATCTACAGTTAAAAAATAAAACCATGAAGAATACTTTAATCCAATAGATATAAATCACTAATCAGGCTGATTTTGTTACTAGATCAATCACTTGAAAATATGGCAAAGAGAGATTGAGATTGAGAGGGAGAGAGATAGAGAGAGATTGAGATTGAAAGTGTGGTGGAGAGAGAGAGATAGGGGAGAAAAAGAAGACGAAGGAGAAGGGGTGGGTGCCGAAACAAAAGGGGGGCATTTTTGTCAAAAAATAAAATGTGGGTGCCCAACTTAAAAATGGGGGCGAGCGTTGAGCAACCCATTATATAAGGGTCGGGATATTGGCACTCGCGTTTTCGCTCAGAAAACCCACTTAACAAAAAAAAAAGCCCTCTTTTCACTCATAACCCCCACCCAAAAGATAAAACCCTAAAAAATAGAAGAAGAAAGAGGAGGATGCTGCCGGCCATCGCCACCGCAGGTATACCCCCCTCCTCTCTCTTGCTCTCCCTCTCTTTCGCTCTTCTAAAAAATAAAACCCTAAAAAAAGGAGGAGGCCGCTGGCCGTCGCCACCGCAGGTACGCCCCCCTCTCTCTCTGGTTTTGGGCTGTCTTGGCAGCCCAGGAGAGACTCCTATGCCTGCATTTTTTTTTTGATTTTGGTTGGGGTGTCAAGAGTGATTTGGGTGTAAAGAGCTAAGAGGGATTTTTAGGTGGGTTTTGTTGAGCAAGTGGGTTTTCTGAACGAAAATGCGGGTGCCAATATCCCGACCCTTATATAATGGTCGTACTTGGGTTTGGTTGCCAACGCTTCCGCTTGAGCCCAAATCAATTTTAATCGGGTTGTAAAAATTCAACCCAAGTATTATGAAGGCCAGCCAAAGCCCTACCCTACATTGGGTTGAGCCCGTCAGGCTCAGCGGTGAGGTCGGGCCCACCTAAGTTGCAGCCCTAAGCAAAGATTACTTCGAAAGAACACTTGTAACCAGGTAGACCTCATGACAAAGGTGTCAGCTCTAGTGATTTCTATTACTCAGCGCTGCTCTTCAGCGCATGGATGTTTAGCCCACCCCTTGTTGGATATACACACCAAAAATCACCCTGATTGCTAATCTATAGCCATGTGATATTAGCACTTTTCAAGGTGTTATTGTAGCCGTTGGATTCAAACATTTTGTGTACTAAATCAAACGGCTAGAAATCATTAAAAAGCTGATTTTTGGTTTGAAATTATCTACCAATGGGTGAGTAAAACTTGTGTCACAAGATGTTGTGACGGAAGCCGGTCACAGCACTCAATACGAGCCACGTGGAACACGATCATAGGGCGCTGACGGTATGGATGTTTGGCCAGTCCCCCGGTAGACCTACAAACCAAAATCAGCCTGATTAGTGATTTACAACCTTTGGGTTTTTGCACCCAAATAACGCTCAATAATGCTCAAATTCTTACCGTTAAATCAACCCATGAAAATAACTTCAATCGAATCGGTTAGAATTCACTAATCAGACTGATTGTTTGTGTACCGGTCCACAGAGGGACTGGTCAAACATCCATAAGGTAAGCGCCCTATGATCGTGTACCACGTGGCTCGTATTGAGTGTTGTGACCGGCTTCCGTCACAACATCTTGTGACAGAAGTTTTACTCCCAATGGGTGGGCTAAAGCCGCTAAACATTCATCCAGTCAGTGGTCCGTACGCTAGACCTGACGCCTTTGGCAGGTCTACCTTCTTATATCCTCCCAACTATTTGTCTACCTTTCACATCCTCCCAACTATTTAAGAGAGAGAGAGACAGAATGGTTGAATTTGTAGGGCAAAAAGCAGAAAATTGACGGAAGTTTCGTCTCAGTTGCTCACATTCTACAATTCTCTCGATCGAATGCGTTATTCCGCTTCGCTCGATCATGTTCTCTCCATCAAAAGGTATTTCAACAATTCCCATATCCTCTCATTTTCCCCCCACTTTTGATTTAGGGTTTCTCATAAGTAGGTATGAATGAAATTGATGTTTGAATTTATTCAAGTTCAAGGTTTCAAGTAGTTCGGTGATAATATCCCTCATTAGGTATTTCTTTTGCCAATTGAGATAAGTTTTTCTTAAGTCTATTTAAATTTTATTAGCCATTTTATAATTTAGTAGGGATGAATGAAATTGATGTTTGAATTTATTCAAGTTCAAGGTTTCAAGTAGTTCGGTGATAATATCCCTCTCACTAGGTATTTCATTGCCAATTGAAATAAGTTTTTTTTAAGTCTATTTAAATTTTATTGGCGATTTTATAATTCGGATCGTTGATGTTAATGTTTGTAATGGTTATCGCTACCTGAATTGGAATTTGAGCTGAATTGTGAATTTAGGATATCTTCTTAGGTTGCGTGACGACCATGGAGGATTTAGGAAAAAAAACTCTTGTGCGTAGAAAGATTTCGATCTACTAGCTCTACTAGGCGATGTGAAATGCTGGATTTAGAGAATTTAACTATGAAATGCCAATCTTAGAAGGAATTGGTGAAACCCAGGAACCCAGTGAGATTTACCACGAAACCCTAACTAAACTAAAGTTGAGGGTCCCTTTAAAGAAATAGGAAAAAAAATATGCTTGTTACAGAAATTCATTAGCCCTGAACATTTGGATATACTAGGAGCTTTTCATAATGAAGCTTCTTGGATGGTATGCATGATGTCTTTATTGTTATATCCGAGCTTTATATAATGCTTGGTGATGTTATGCATGTTATATGTTTTATTGCAAACTATATATCCAAATATACATTGATATGCTGAGATGCATACACTAAACTGTGTTTGATGATTAAATAAGCATAAATATGATGTTTAGTCCAATAATACTACCTTTTACAACACATTTACATATTTGAATATTAATTCTATAAATTAAGTAATTTTTTGTACGTATCGATAACATTCCTTATGTATCTTACTTGTAATTTGAGAAAATGATGCGTATATTTTAAAGTTTAATTTAGACTATGCATAATAGAAGGCCAGGTTTATCATTATTCAAATACTAGATGGAATGTGGCCATGTAATAGAAGTCTGGGTTTATTGCTATGCAATGAAACAATGTGGCCCTAGAAGATTTCATGTCTTCAAATTTGTACCGCATGCGTAGAGCTATCAATAGATTATATTTGGATTGGATCAGGGTTGATCCAGAAATGATCCAATTGCTTATCGGATCATGGTTCTCAGCTCTAGATCCAATCTGACAAGCTATCAGAACTTATCAGATTGGATGAGGGCGACCTAACGTTGTGTCAATGTGATCAATTAACCTATTAAATTTGAATAAATAAAATAAAAAGTGCAAACTCTAAGTTAAATAACAAATAGTAAAAATTTATCCATATATAATTATTGATATGATACATTTCATTAATAATATACAAAAATAGAAACAATTATATCTCGTTAATAATATATAGAAATAGTACTATTTCTGTATGGTATTTTATATATTTCATTTATAATATTGGATTGTATCAAGGTAGATCCAGAACTGATCCAATAGCTTATTAGATCATGATTCCTATGTCTGGACCCAATGTTGTCGGGTTGGATTGGATTAGGGCGACTTGATCCATTGATAGGCCCATGTATGTCTGTCTTTTCTAGCATTCATCATTGACACATCTGGTTTCACGCTTGATCTTTGTTGTTATCTAATATAATAGGAGTGTGCATGACCATTGGGAGTCCTTGCTTCAAACTTTCTGTAGATTAGAAATTTTGTGACAATGCAGTGACTAGGGTTGCAAATGGTCTGGCCTGGTTCATTGGGCTTTAAGGCCCGCCCACTTCGGGCCGAGCTTGGTTTAGATCTCTAAGCCTATGGGTTTGGTCGGGGTTTGATTTATTAAGCCCAATTTTTATCGGGCCGGGCCTGGGTATGGGTCTTGGCTTGGGCCAAGAGTACCAGCCCAACGGCCTTTACACTATCCTTATAAACGGTCTGATCCAACCAAATGCGTACTTGTATAGTTATTAATATGTCCTTACGTAGACATCAAAGTCCTATATAAGGCTTAAATATGGAAACCACCCTTGTATGGAAACCTACCCTTACATGTATATTCATCTGGGTTAACTTATAAAATTTGGAAACACACTTACCCTTACATGGAAACCGACCCTTATGTATCTTTCCAATTTCCACAACTCTACCCACTTACCTTCTTGATTCTTCTGATTTTTTCAAAAATCTAACAATCTCTTCCAAGTGCATGATGCTCTAATCTCTACTCTCTCTTTAACATGTCCTCACCCAAACTTAGTTTTTATTTGAACTAATAAATAGCATAACAAAAGTTGTTGCAGCGAAGTGGTTATGATTAGTTACATAAATATATTTGACATGAGTTCAAATCTTGATAAAGTGTTTTTTGACAAGAAAATAAGTTGGCTTGGACCATTGGCTGGGCCTTGGTTAGAGGTCTTCAGCCCCAGAGTAGGCTCAGCTGGGCTTGGGCCAGAATTCTTAGGTCTTGGGCCTTGGCCCAACCCGGCCCAGCCAGCCCAATTCATTTGCAACCCTAGCAGTGATATGTCCTGTACCCGTGCTCATATAAGGACTTGTAGTACTGTTTAGATTTTTTTTTTTTGATAAGTAGTATTGTTTAGATAACCCATGTACTAGAGTTTTATAAATCACATTTTGTTACTTATTTTTATATTTAGGAAATTAGGCCATATTAGGACCGCTTTTAAGGGTATTTTAAAGGGCTGATATCATCTTAAATGTAGGGTTATAATTAAGTAGTTCTTTAGGGCTATTTGAAGTCTTGTATATGATTTTTTGAGGGATTTTTGAAAGAGCTTTTGGAGAATTACAATTTTTCTACTTAGAATTTAACTTTTCTGATTTTCAGTCCTAATTTCTCTATCCTTCTTTCTATTTGCTATTGTTAATACTTATAAATTTTTTTTTTTGCTATTGTTAATTGAACATGGTGATTGTTTCTTGTGTCAATTTATTTATTCACATATGTTTGGTATTAGATCAAGTTTCAATTCAGCAGGGAACTTGTTGATTGATTTTCAATGGATTACTGGGAACAAGTCCAACATGGAGGATTTGGTGCATGCAGTTCCAATGATCATATTGATACTATTTGATGATTAATGCGGCAGATGGAGTGGAGGATGATGTGGGAGATGCATTTTTTATGAGGATGACTAGCTGAAGGAGCTTTGATTAAGGCTGAAAAAACCTCGAATCAATCTACCAATCAGATGGATTGTGGATAAACCAATGTTCATCGAGAAGATGATGTTCGAAATTAAAATCTTGAATTGGAAGGATGGCGATTTGACTTTGAGGAAGAGTTATTGAGGATGAATAAGATATGTATGATGGCTGTGGAGGAGGTTTCGACGTTTAGTTCTAACAAACTCCTATGTAGGGTGACGCTCGTGCTCTTGAACCTCTCTTCTAGGATTTTAACTTGGGAGCGTTTAGGACTTCTGGTTTCAAGATGATAGTGGCACTAACTTGTTTGAGACGGACTCTTGTTTCGTCAAACAACAAGTAGTTTGACATAAAATTTCGGAAACAAAGATCAATAATTCTCTTATGTTGTGTAGAACTTAAGAAGTCCTGGAGATGGTGTATCCTACCATGAAAATAACATTACAAATGCTTTTCAAGCCTTCCAAACCCTAGGGCTTCCTTTAAACGCCCGCTTCCTCGTTCTTGTACCCTCTCACGCAGTCATGCTTAGTACAACTAAGGTTTCAACAATTAGATCATTAGAAATCAAGACTAGGAAATTTGTGGAGTCAAGATTGAGGTTCCAGATTTTCATGGTAAGTTCCGGCCCTAAACCTTTCTCGATTGGCTATTTAGTATAGATAGTTTTTTCAATCAGAGATCATTATCGGAGGAGAGAACATTAAAGTTTGTGAGGGCTAAACTAAAAGAGGCAGAATTTATATCAAAGGCATAGTATTGGTTGGCTTTAGCAAAAGTCAATTCTAGCTACGTATTTAGAGTTTGGAAAGGCATATCAAAAGTTTTATTAAGACTTTCTCAAAGAAACTTTCCATAAAGTGGTGCAGGTGACAAGTTGGGATTTTGTATGGTGTGGAGAATTCTTCTTTGTCAAGCTTTTCTGCTAAGATGTGATAGTTGTATTTGGAAGTGGGAGAAAAGAGGCGATTTTTCAATGAGGTCTTTTTTGTTGACCCTTGTTCTTAGTTTGGAGATCCTCCGTACCATCTAAGGTAGCTTTCTTAATTCTTCTTGTGAACACCCTTCACAATATCCTTACAGTGACTCTTGATTAGTAGGAAGAAGAACAGGTTAATATGTATTTCATGTGCAAATGTGGTATAGAATCTGACATCATTTGCTTATTTACTATAAGACTGCAAGATTATAGCACATATTCGGTGATTTCTCTTTCACCTCTTTGGTGTTTGATGGATCATGCCAAGAAATTTGCTATGGCTTATCTAGTGTTTGTTTGGTGGTGCTTTTGGAAGGAGAGAGCGTATATTGTGAAGATCCCTTTTGCAATTTGTTGGTGCTTGTAGTAGGAAAGAAATAAAGGTATCTTTGAAGAAAAGTTCAGTTCTCTTGAATCAGTTGTTGATAGGATTAAAGTTTCATTTTTAGTGGGTGTAGGGGTGTCAATGGGTCCCAAATTAACCGATACTCAACAGGACCCGGTCCCAATTATCTCGATTTTCAGGATTACCTGTTTCAGTACTGGAAATGGAACTGATAGGATTCAGAATTGATGTATATGATAGGGTATGGTTCCTGGTATATTGGTACCTGGACCAGATTGGAACAGGAACTGATGTACATAATAGTGCTAATGATGTCAAGTATCTGCTGCATTTGAGCATGTGAATCCTTTTATTTTTGTTTTGCTTTTCATCTCTCTCTCCCTCTCTCAATGCATTTCTTTACCTGATCAGAAACCAGGTATTTGTTGGTTCCGGTTCTGGGACCACCTGTTTCAGTACTGAAACTGAGAGATCTGACTCGGAACTGTCATATGTAATAGGTTCTAGGTACATCGTTGCCAAAACTGTAATGTATTTCCTTAAATATAGGGGTGTCTTTCCTTCAAAAATTCGAAGGGGTTCAGTTAGTTGACTTGCTTCATAGTCGGGATCTCTTTGTTGCCGTGTCTTTTGAGTCGTAATTGTTATTGTACTTATGTATAGCCACTCTTGTTTCTAGCAAGTTTGTTCCTCTCTAACCACAAAATATATACAGTTTTGTATACTGGGGTTTCCCCTTTTACTAATATAATCTTCATCCCTTCATAACAAAAAATGATAGTAGAGAACCCACTAATCAACGGTACTGATGGGTTTACAACGTGTCCATACTTGGAAGTTTGTGAAGGAGAAATTAAAGGAGATTCCTTTTGCTGATTATGCCCAAACTCTTTATGACTTGCTTCTAGAATCTTCGTTAGGGGGATAAAAATGTTGGATGAATATGCAGAGGAATTTCACGAGCTGTCCATGCGGTTTAGATTAGTCAAACCCAATCAGTATCAAGCATTGATATTTAGGATTTATAAGCTGGGGTTTGTCGGGACACCTATCAGACCTTTTATGAAAAAATGAATCTACAATTGAAAATATTTTCATCTGCTTGCATCATCTTGAACAATATGTTCAAGGGTTGCAAGAAACTCTATGGGATTTAACAAAATTTCATCAAGAGAATTACAAAATCTTGCAAGAAAATCTGCAGCTTGATTTGTCTCTTTCGGCACAATGAAGTCCTCAAATCTTTTGACAAGGTCCTGAATGGCTGAGAATGAGTTTAGCAGCCCAGGGCCAATCCATATCAACACAAGACCTAGCAATAGTAGAGTCCGAGGCAATTGCTATTCTTCTAGTATTTCAATCCTAAGCAATTGACAGTCCCGTTCTAATAGCCTGCAGCTTATGCATAATAACCGATGTGGGTTGGAAACCCTTAGCACAAGGGGCTTGATCATTGTGAATTTTAAAACAAAAAAACCACAGCCAGCCGAGTTTGATCTCAGAGATCCATCAGTGTTGATGAGCAGGACATTTAACCAATACTCCCCAAAAGCCGCGACTGTTGGTAGCGTGAGATTAAATTCCTTTATCTCATAGGATTTATCTAGGTTCTCAGTCGACACGACCCCTCGTGGGCCCATATCACACAGGCCACCCCACCCCAAGTAGCCCATTTACGCAGGCTGCCCCACTCGAGCCTGGTGTGAAAATACCCCTGCATTATACTTCTTTGTTTGTTTGGTTTTTTTTTTTTTTTTTTTGGGGGGGGGGGGGGGGAGTCCAGTTGTTTGGGAATGTAAAACTCAGCTGAAGGCACCACCTATAAGAAGTTATATGCAAAGAAGATTAGGCCATGCACAATCAAAAAGAAAATTGGTATCGAGTGTTTACTTTTTTGAATTGCCTAAAACTCGAAAAAATAGACCCATATTCGATATTTCAGATTTACTAGGGTTTTTTGTGGTATGATGAAGAAGGTGCAGGACTTACAACTGAACAGATGGCACCATGTTCAATGAAGAACAGGGTTGAGATATAAGTTCTCTCACACCAAGGAAATTTGCCAAGGTAGCTTCACTCAATTCCTTATTAAGTGGAAAGACAATAAGGTTCTTCATAAAGTTACCACTTATACCTGTGGGAGATGGGAAGGGCAAACAATAACATTCTTCAATACTTTGTTGAAGTCCAATAAATTCAGTTCCTATTTTCTATATTCACAACAGCCATCTCTTCATGGTGTTGATGCTGAATTAGCTTGTCAAATTTCTTAAAACTCATTGAGTAGAAGATGATAGTGGCATTTTTTAGAAGGATGGTATGGAACTGTACATATACTTGATGCGTGGATACTTATAGTGATGTAATTACACAAATACGTTTAGTAACATCCCTCGATAACCAGTTACACCATGAGATAAAGAGTTAAGTATTTTAAATCTGACTAGCTGAGGTTTGGCATCCTCTCTCTTATGGAAGTATGTTGGATTGTGAAATGATCATAACTGCAAAGTAACTGAGGACCTTGGATGATGGTCACTAGATGGTTCTGCGTAGAGACACATTGGGTTCTATTTCATTATTCTGTGCTTCTGTCTGGAATTTATCCCATCCAATAATTTATTTTGTATTTGTTGAGCATGATCTTGGAAGCTTATTTTCGAAAGTCACTTAACATTATGAAGTGACTGGGGATGTCTTAAACCTTGGGGACATCTCGAAGTTTTTCTTCATAATTTCTTTTAAATTTATAATCCACGTGTTGTCAAGAATTGTTTTTCAGGATTACCTTTCAACATACAATTTCCTTCTTTTCCTCTAAAAGAACATTTTTTTTTTCTTTTCAGCTCGCGGAGATATAACTGCAGAAAATCAACACTTCCAAAGCTCCTTGTGAGAAAAGCTTCGTTGCATTTTCAATTTTTGCAGGGTCATCAACAATTTTCTGCTAAAGGTGACAATGTTGGCACATCATGCACCAGCATAGGCTGATAATTCTTCCAGTTCTTAATACATGTGACCATCAAGGCAAGCTATTATTGGTACGAACAATTCTGCCTATCATAACATGTTGAATCTTAGAATCTCTTCGTTTCCCATGTTTTGTTTATTAATCTAGTTTGAGTGCTTGACCTTGAATTGTAAAGGGATCAGATGAACCTAGAATTATTGGGACTCCTGCGTCCAACATGCAGCTTTTTTGGATGGATGATCCGTTTCTATCATCATTGTGGAAAATTAACAGCATCCTTAAAATCCTTTTGATCATGTTCTTACAGTCTTATCAACTGAACCCACGAAGAGTGCTCTTTATTGAAACTTTCCTAATATTTATTATAAGGTATACATGTTGTAATGTGTTTGTTGTCATGATGATTCCATATGTGATCATTTATTGTGCTTATATGAAATTGGTAACCATTATTGATTAATTGTGGAGCATATTTTGCGTCGATATCTTTCATATTGTTCATACCAGAAATGCTTGTGTTTCCCATAGAGCTACGCCTTTATTCTTGAATTGATGTTTTTATCTGATGTTTTGTAAGCATAGATCAAGGTCCATCTCTTAAGAAATTTATGCAGATTGCTTGTTAAGACTCTTAGAGGGATACCTTGGAGTCCCAAGGGTTTAAAATATCTTGGACTAAGACAAAGTGTACGGAGTGCTACAATAATAAGGGCACACAAAGGGATGAGGTGTTGGTTAGGATTGATGGGCAAGAAATATCCGAAAGTGGTCATTTTCTTTATCTCTGGTCAATTATCAATAAAAAGGGAGAGATTTAGGAGGATGTTGTCTATAGAATTAGAGCTAGTTGACTAAAGTTGAGATGCACTTCCGGATTGTTATGTGACCGACACATTCCAGCCATGGTTCAAAATTTCGTGTCCTTTCGTTTCGTCTAGTCCGAGACATCTCATTCCGGTAGTGTAATGTATCGTCTCGGGCTAAAAGCCTAATTTAGATACTAAAACTAGTTTAAAGCTTATTTTCATGATAGACCTGTCTTTTATAACACATACATGCTAAAAAAACAAGTTTGTAACCTAATTATGCATGAGAAAATGGTTTAATCTTATCGAGAAATATATTAGTTTTTCCATTGTCTCGTTCCGTTTCATTTCATTTCGTTTCGTCTTGGTCGATACGTCTCCTTCCGTCAGCCTATCGGGACAACGAGACAAAACGATATTTTACACCTTGATACCAGCCAAACTAAAGGCAAAATTTAACAAGACACAATAATATTAGCAATGTTTTATGGAGCAGAATGTTAGGCAATCACGAAACATGTTCATTTATTGAGTGTACCAAGGATGAGGATGTTGACATTGATGAGTGGAAAGATGAACAAAATCAGAAATGTGCACATTCAAAGGAATCTAGGAGTAGCCTCGATAAGGGATAAAATGAAGGAAAGTTGATTGAGATGGTTTGGTCATGTACAACAAAGCCCAATAAGGTTTGCTTTGGCGCAGGTTGAAGGCTCATGAAAGGTGATGGTAAGACCGAAAATAACATGGTTTGAATTAGTAAAAAAAGATTTGAAGAGAAACTTTAACAAAAGAATTGCTCCAGATATAATTGAATGACAGAACAGGATTATTCTCGTCAACCCCCAAATAAGTTATGATGATGATTGTTAGGACTCTCGAACAAAAGCTCAACCTCTCTGGGTGCAAATTGTGAAGCACTAAGTGCAACTGTCAAGCATTGCACCTGATAACAAAGAGGCCAATGGCTTATAAGCAGATTACAGGTTTGAATATAAATATAGTCATGACGTAAGAACCTTTTAAGTGGTTGTCTAGTTGATTGTCTGTCACTCTTTTTGTACTTCTAAGATTGGGGCCTAACTAGTTTTGCTAGCTGTGTAAGCTAAATCTTCATTCAAACATAAAAACTTTGACACCATATAAAGTACAATTAATACCACAATCATGATCTTTTTAATTCTTACCTTCAAATTGCGATGTGAATCCTAGTATTAAGCTGGTGTCACTACTTCCGTCAAGACTTCCACGACTTGGTTTTCCTTCACATATTTTAGTTTTATTTCTCCGGTCAGATGAAAAAAAACCCTGTTATATCCTTTTTGGTCATCTTTAGGTTGTTTGGCACTCGTTCAAAAATCTGTATTTGAATTTGTCAACATGCTATGATAGTGTATTAGGTCATAATACATTATGTAACATGCTCAGAAATTGATCCTTTAAATTTGATGTAGCCTTGTAAACTTAGTTGCTGGTGCAACCATTACTGGTATTCTCCTTTTTGGATCTTGTACTTATTGGTCGTGCAAAAAGCCGTAATAGGATTTTCTCATTTTTGTATCATATAGTGAAGAATGTTCCTTGCCAGTACATCATTAATGGTAGTTTTCAAGTATTTGAGACTTATTTATAGCTTCTAGCTGGGAAGTTAAAGGCTGATGTTTGAACTAGAAAACTTAATTTATGTCAAAGGGTAGACCCCACAAAAAATGATCTTGATATTGGTGAATCCTTTTTGAAGGTTCTGTTCATCAGTTTTATATGTTTGTTAGCTTTGATAGGCATATGATGTGTTTTATTCTCCTCTTTACACCTTTTGAGCAATTATTGCCATGCTTTTGCTGAGTCCATTCCGGTTCTTACTTTCATTTATACTGAAAGAAGTATCTGTGCGAGTGAAGATCTTTCACTGTAAAGTCATATCATAGATCTGTGGCCGTCTTCAATATTTTTATCCCTTTTTTATATGCTCATTTTATCCCATTTTCATCTTTTCTATGATTAGAAATTCAACGTTGAAGGTTTAGATCTACATTTTCGCATAGTTCCTTACAATCAAAGAATGGTGTTCTTTTGTATTTATAGCCTTCTTGGATGTGGCAACCAATTGTTACTTGATTCTTTCTTTTCCATATATCCTGGGGCTTGCTCTATAAAACTTGCTTACACCCCAACTTGATTCAATGTCCAAGCACATGGATGGGCAAGATCCAAAATTGCTTTTATGGTGATCGTTTTATCTGAGGCTGAAGGTCTTGTGTTGTGAAATCACAAAACTCAATTCACGTTCGCAACCAACCTTGTCTTGTATCTTTCCAACATCCAATGGCCTTACAGTTTACTTTATAGTTTTTACTAATATTACTTGTCAAAAAAATAAAATAAAAAATGTTTGAACTAATGTTCCAATCTCAATCTCAATCTCATTCCGTGTCCCTGACAGAACGAGATGTCTCGACCGAGATAGAATGAGATGGAACGAGACGTGGGAAAAGAATGATACATTTCCATATGCAAAGATTTGAAAATATACTATGCTAAATGATTATAAAGCTAAAACCTAAGAAGCATTTTCTTTATCTTTTATCTCTACTACAAATCGAGTACCCAACATTTTTCTATTATCAAACACCTACACACAAAACCCAGAAATTCTGGTACCACTTGTTGCAGCTAGGCTTTGCCACCAGTAATCCAATTACTAGAAATCAACCTCCTAAACTGATTAATTTTGTTTTGTAAAAGACATACTATAAAACCGTGGAAACAAAGTAATTTTTCTGATTATAGAAGACATCAGAAACAGATATTTATACAGTAGAAGAAAACCGCTTAATTTTTTGATTCCCTAATTTCCAAGAACCAGCCTCTCCAATGAAATTTTGGGATGTGTTTGTTGAATTTTCTAGAGCAAAGCCATTTATATTCAATCTGACGTATTAACCGTATTTCCATCATTGACAGGCCAATCATCAGTTGCATTCCAACATCATCTCTGCCAGGTCGTTTATTATAGACTTAGATGCGAAGTCTCTCCTCATGAATTAGACCAAATTTGAGGAGAGCATGACTGCCCCACATTGGAGAAAGCAGTCCATGAGAAGGCGTGATAAGCAAATCAAAATTGGTAAGAACTAAAAATGTCAAAAGTGACTTTGTTTAAAATATGAGATTTATGCTAATAATACTGTACCTTATTTAATGGATATAACCATCTTTTTCATTAGCATCTTTCCTGTACGCTTCACCATTATTGATGGGTTCATCACATTCATCTGATTAGGTTAGGTCTGTTTTAGGGATCTAAGCAATGTATTTTTCACCTTCAGATAGGGGGACGTGGAGAGACTGCTGAGCATGTACAAGGAGTTGGTTGCCAAGTATTTAATGCCCTGTAAAGCAGGGAGGGGTCTCACTAAACTCACTGACCCTCCATTCCTCTAAAAAGAATCTCATGTGAGTTTTGTTTGTCATTATTATTTGTTATCTTTTTCACCATTTTACTAGTTTTTGCCGCTATATAAACTCATATACTGCAAATACAGAAGTAAATCATTTCATCATCTAAATACTGCTGCATTTTTTCATTACACGGGTGGGCCTCTTGTTTTTTACAGAGACAAAAAAAAAAAAAGGAAAAGCATGGCTTTAGAAAGATTACCTCAGAAAAACTTTGCATTTGATCTCAAGTAACCACTTCACATTCTACAAGGTCAAACTGTACATTCATCTAGGCTAGAAAGCCTAAGAAAAAAACTATACAATTACAAAAAATGCCTCACAGCTTATTACAGCAAAAGGCACTGTCAAGCCACTCCAAGTCTGCAGACACCGGAAACAGCAACAGATTCATCCTTGCAGTGCCTACCAGCTTTGGTCTCATCCTTGCAGTGCTTACCAGCTTTGGAAAGGCTGGCCGATCCATTCTGGCTGGAGCTACCACATCTCCCACATACATATTTTTCTGGGACTGGATCAAAATCATGGATCCCAGCACATCTTGTATGCTGCCAAACTCCACATTTATCACATGCCAACATTCTCTCCCCATCGTCGTCCCTGGCCCCACAAATGCAATTGACCGTCCAGATCTCAGTTCCCCTCTCCATTCGGAATCGATGGAGCCCATGTTTTCCAATACACCTCCCACGTATTCGAACCGAACCACTTGACCCAACTAAGAATTTGACACGAGTTGAGTCGTTCACACCGAAATCGAGCAGCTCCTCAGCTTGAAACCTCTTGAACAGCACATATACTTCTTGGAAAGCTTTGGATGCTTCACCCTTAAGATCAGCAACTGTAGCATCCAAGGGTAAGACAATGAGTTCAGGTGGTGGGGCTGTGTAGTCCTTGGGCTGGTCTATCAGCTCAACTTGGCATGTGAGGTGGATTGCAAAAGGGTTTAAGAGAGCCATCTTGTCAGTTTTGTAGGTCTTCACAAACTGCTTACAGTCGAGGAGCTTCACTGCGGAGCACACTGCAGCTTCCCATGCTTGGGATCTGTGTTTCAGCATGGTTTGGGGATGGAGGAGGGTGTCATACAAGAATTTAAGGTCCCTCAGGAGATGTTCTTCGGTTAAACAATTCAAGCTCGACATGGAAGAGCCATTGCTTAAGTCATGTGATATTGAATCACTAGGCACAAGCCTGTAATAATGGAAAACAGTGTAAACAAATGTAATGGTAACTAGATAAAAATATCATTTGTGGGGGGCAATTATTGCTATACCTGTATTCGATAGCATCCGTATCAAAGTTGCACTGGGCATGAACGGTTGTGCCGTCAGCTGCCAATTTCCCTCCAAGCTCCTTGAGGCAGTAATCAACAAGCTCTGGAGAAGCCACTCTACATACGGCACCCTTAAGTGTTCGCCATGAAACCCAGTGGGACCCACCAACTGCTCGGAGCACCTTGATCATGGACTGTTCCACACGCTCAACATCATCCTTTGACCACACACACAAAACCCTCGAGCAAGACCTGGGCTTCTTGCTGCTCTTCACCACCAAAGACTGCTCGTGGGCATTGTGGATCAGCTCCATCAAAAAACAGATGAGGTCCCTTGTCGTTACAAGCTCACGCTCTGACAGGGACTGGTAGAAGGAGATTATATCCTGTAGGCGAGAGCGGGGTCTTCGAGCTTGGGAGAACAAAAGGGTGAGGGGCATTTTGGATAAGGTGTCAACTGCCTTGCTATATGCGTCTAGGGTGAGGGCAAAGCTCCCAGCCCCAAACTCATAACCCCAATCCCCATACCAGGGATTGCCATTGGTGACGGCATGAAGCAGCCGGTATTCCAACCCATACTTCTTTGATACGTCCATAACACTGACCTTCCTGTGAGAATCAAAATCGATCTCAGTGGAATGTTTCCAGCAGTAACAAATAAATTTCACTATTCATTTCTCTAACTGTTGTGCTAGAATGTTTTCAGAACATGTGCAGACAGTCCAGCCAAAATCTCATAGGGCTGAAAGATTGTGCGTGTGTGAGAGAGAACGAGAGTGAGATTCTTTCATGTAAAATACAACTAAAAATGATTAACATTCAAGTTTGATACTCAAATAACAACGATATCAAAGTCCAATGTACTTGAAACGAGAAAAGTTTCTATTACAGCCCTTGTGCTACAAAAATATAGGGAATAAGGGTTAGTAACTGCCTGTGCCCTCTTTAACAATGTAACCCCCAAAACACTAAGTACCTCTGTAAATTAATTTTCCATGAACTGGGTTGTGGTAAGTAACTGGTGTTAATTGTGAAATTCATATGGGGGTTATTAATTCCATCAACTGCAAAATTCTCATGTTTATCAGCAAGTCAAAAGTTTCAATTTGACTTGAACTTGGATCGGTCTCGAACACCAAATCTACGGGCCATGCACAAAGGAATCTTAGATCCTCATGTACTTGATGTCCGCCTGAATGTAGTCACTTACATCTCGATGATGGATGATGGAAGATGTTAGCAAATGAGAAGGTCAATCCAAAATCCAAGAACAGCTTCTGTGAGCAAATTTTTTATTTAAGGATAGTATAAATCCAAGAACAGCTTCTGAGGAACCCTGAGAATTCTACAAGTTCAATAGGAGTTGATGAAGTCTCATATCTGTGTAGGACTGGTTTTCTGACCTGCTTTTTGTCATTTTAACCTCGGTGATGAAATTTGCCATGGTGGAAGAGATACATAAAGAAGATAGGTATTTACAAATCAGATGTGGAAGCAGATAAAATGCAATTCTACTTATCCCCAAACAATGGCAGGTGCGCAATAACAATACACCACTCTTCATTTCAAGGACAATCCCAAGCCAAGATACAAAAAGATGCTTCTCTTAGCATCCCCTCCTATTTCTTCATAAAGAGCTTCCTCCAAAATTCCAGATCCACTAATAGCACTATCCAAGCAAACAGTGAAGATTTTCTACTTGAACTTCATGTCTGAAAATTGATCGTATAAGCAGGAGAATTCTGTTTAGGATAATTTACAAGCTTTTGCAAATAGATAAACATTTTAATGGTTTTGGGAATCCTTAACACAAGTTTTCCATCTTAAGGGGGTTGCTTTTTCATTTTTTTGCAGAAAAAACAACTTTCCAGCACAAGAATTAGTTATTTGAGACTACTACACATCAATAGTATCTGAAAATCACTAACACCATGAAAAACACATTAAGACTGAAAGAAAAAAATGATATGACAGATTTTATAAAGAATAAGTACTGAGTTTCTAAAACATTGATTATCTGTAATGTTAACAAACCAAAATTGGAAAATATCACTAACCTGACTTTGAGTGTTTTACACAGCCGATCCCAAAAGTCCATAATATCACACCCAGAAAGAAACTTTGAGCCACCTTCTCGGCCATTTACTCTAAGAAGGTGGCCATAGCCATTTGAGTGCACTACACCGTGCAACAGATGCGTGGTGTCTTCCAACTGGCGATACACCCAGTCTTCTAGATCATCTGTGGTCATCACATAGTTGCATGACTTACACCTGCAGAGTAGGCAACATCAAATAAGTTACCAAAAATAAAGGGTCGAAAAAAAAAAAGGAGTGTTCATGTCATAATGCCATCTTTTATTGGTTCAAGTGCTTAAGAAGCCCTTGTATCAGACAAAATTACCATACAGCAAACAACACAATTCCAAGTTTCTGTCATTTTTCGGAACATGGATAATCTCAGAAAACTATCTGCCCATGTTAAAAGCGCAGAGAGGTCTAACCACACAAATATTAACAATCAAATGTTACACACAATCGTTATCAAAATCAAACTACAGAGACGGTATAAACAAATTAAAGGGCATATTTTTTACAATTATATGGCTAACATGCCTAGCCAGTAACAGTGATAACTTCCAGAGATTATTTTCTTTTTATGAATACAAAGTTGGATTGATCTGTGTTGTTGTCCAACTATCACTTAAAGGCAATCTCCTACACAATACTGCCACCGTTCCCAAATAATGACATGATTGTCATAGGAGTGTCTTCATTCCCCACCTCGAGCTCGGAGTTGCGGACTAAGCTGCAATTCTGAATCAATGTAATCAAGAAATCAAAACACTCATTTTAATTGGAATATAAATATAAAGTACAAATTGAGAAAAAAAGGGATTATATGCCTAAGCTGTCAGAAGTACATGTAACACACCTGAAGATTAGTCATCACCGTCTCCCTAGGAAACATAAAAAAATCACTAGATATGATTGCTGTAATAGTATCCCAACGCATGGACATTACATCATCATCATCAATAATTACACCATTACCAGCTACTGAATGGTCAAACAGACAAACAATCCTTGCAATGCTTCTTGAAAATCAACATCCAGCACTTTGATACAGAGCCAATTTGCAAAATAATCTCTATCTGGGAGGTGAAAATCCTCACCTCAAGTCTGACAAATGCAGCAAATCTCCACAGCTTGTACATGACTTGTGATACCCATCAATGGAACTGCTGCCTGCCCGAATTATGAAATGGTAACGCTTTCCACATACAGGGTGCCCACTCCAACCTTGGGGAGGAAAAAAAAATCCCATCTTTAGTCTACACCATAGTAAATTAAAATCCAGTCAATGAAAACGACAAGGAAAAAAGATGTAACAAGCTATACCTGACGCTTTTGGCGTCAGCTAGCGCAATTTTTTGTCACACACCACTGCTCTCTCGGCCCACTGAACGCATGGATGTTTAGCCCACCCCTTGGTGGATATACACTAAAAATCACCCTGATTGATTTTAGTACTTGGCGTGATTCTAGCCATTAGATTTAACATTTTTTTTACTACTAAAACCAACGGCTAAAAATCATCAAACAAGCTGATTTTTTGTATGAATGTCTACCAAGGGTGTGCTAAACACCCATGCGGTCAGTGAGCCCAGATGGCAACGGTGAGTAACAAAAATGCTCTAGCTGACGCTTTTTGGCGTCAGCTATACCTTGTTAAGTCACGACCCAAATTAAAAAGATCTCGGGCAGCCAACGTAGCACGACTGAACTCTGAAGGGGTCCACGAATATGAGCTCATTATCCGGACCGTTAAAACGTTAAGGCCTTCCAAGAATGGGCCGTAGCCCAGGATAGAAAAATTACTATCAGCCCTAAACCGTCCCATTGAGTTAAAACTTTGACCGTTCATCAGGTCAACAATATCCCGACCAGAACATTTGCCGAAACAAATCATTGACTCAAAGAGTGCCACCTCGACACGCAAATAACAATACATGTGGAGGTGGGGCCTACACGATTTGACAGGATATTAATCCAAAAAAGAACTACGGGCCCACTCCACATGTAACGAAGGACCTGGATATGCGGAAGGTCCTTGGTCAAGGGTTGCGTGAGGGAAAGCTATTCGTCAATCGAGTAAGGCTATCGTCTACATCTGTGACACGTGTATGGCCATATGGGTGAACTGTGACAAATGCAGGTGTGGACAACTGGGACCCGCCGTCATTTCTAATCTCGCAATCGAGTCAGATTCCGGTCCGGCAGGTTAATTCCAAAATCTCACGAGAAGTTTAACATTTCGTGTTATTTTCTCATCTTTTGAAAACGGCCATGAAAGACAGCTGGCGTTGCTTTGTACGGCAAGACACATTAAATTAACTAACTTCGATGTGGGGACCACCCCGAATCCCTGCCGGCCTTACACGTAACCTGGAATTGACACCGACGACCTGAAACAAGACAAGAAATCGTACTATCTCGCGAGAAAATAAATCACATCCCACGATATTTTCAAGAAACACGGCGACTTTATCAGATACAGAAAATCAGTATCGCCGCCTCTCGCGTGGGTCAGATCCCGGCGAGAAAGCCAACGAGTCAGAGAAAAGTTACAAAGAGATGACTCGGTGAGTACTCACCAACAACTCGGCACTGGTCGCAATAGACGGATCTGGACCTCGTAACGTCCTCTTCGACGACATCGAGAGTGACGACCGCCGGCGAAGAATCCTGGCCGTCGGATAACTCTCCGATCCGGAACAAGATCTGCCACGTCAGAAGGTGTGGAAAGAGCGTGGACGGAGGCGGGAGACGCCCGTGCTTCGAGAGGAAGGAGTGTACGTTCGAGCGGAACGGACCGTCGAGATGGCCGGTAAAGTCATCTACGGAGGCCGGAAACGTCAAGAAGTCGTAAAGATCGGCGGTGACCCTTCTCTTCATACGCTTCAACGGTCTGCCGTTCACAACCATGGTTGTATCCTCCGTCGGTAAAGGAAAGTGTGTGAGATCACAGCGTGCGTGGGTCAGATCTTTCGATCCTCCGGCGAGACTGGCCGGAATATTTGAAAAAGTTTTTGGTTCGTTCTTTAGTTTCAGATCTTTAAAAAAATAAAAAGAGATTAAAGACTGTAACTAATCTGATCTTCAAGTTCGTTCAACTTCTATGAAGACAGAGAGAGAGAGAGAGAAAGAGGCGGGTTAGGGTTTCAGTTTTCGAAGAGGAGGCGGTGCCCTAATTAGGGTTTCCTTCTTTCTCTTTATATCATTGTTGGGTTGCAGAGAAAGTAAGTCGGTGTTGTTGGAGGAGGGAAACGAAATTTCTTCTAATTTCTTTTTGGAAAGTAACTGGGCTTGGGCCTTCCTTATGAAAAGACAATAATGCCTTTATTAAATGCAAAAAAATGACAGCTGTTTGATTATTGTTAAGGGCAAATCGGTCATTTCATAGAGGCGCTTCAATCACTTTTTTTTTTAAGGGCGTGTTTGCTTCTCAATTTTTTCTACCGGAAAATACGCCCTTTTGTTTCATATTTGCTAAGACGAAGTCAAACGCGACCTTAAAGAAAGAATTACGTCTTTTGTATGTTAATTGACGAAAATACCCTCACAGATTTGGAAATTGGAAAGTTTGAATGCGATAAGGTGCCCGTAAAAAGAGGTGGAGTTTAGTCGGATCTTTCTGGTCTAGAAATCTGTGCCGTTAAAGTAAATTTACGAAAAACCCTTTGCTTTGGATTTGAATTACGAACGTGCCCCTAAGAGTGGTAGATTTATGAATTTGATAGGAAAGTCAAAGTCTGGTTTTAAAATGTTAGCGGGAGATTTTCGGAAAAAAGGGCGGGCTGATATGACCGTTTCCGTTCATTTGGTTTAGCCACGTGGCTCGGTTGGAGTGAGCTCTTCGTCTTCTGATCTGGAGAACACGAATAAATCTGAAACTCATGGATATCGTTTGGACACGTGGTAGACTCTTGGACTCCACTTTTTAGAGTCCACCGACCGTATGAAGGTGGACCTATTAATTTTTTTTTTAAATCAGTGGTGATTTGTAACCGTTGGTTTTAGTCTTTTTCATGGGTTGATTTTTAACCGTGGGATTCATGCTTTATTTGGACTTTTGGAGTACTCAGAATCAGAAACATGGTTTAGTAAACGGCCGTTGTAACGGATATGGACCTCCATCGTTACATTACAAGCTGTTTTAACATTTAGAAAAGAATGGTTGTTTTTCACATTTTTTTCTAGAAAATAACGGTCATTGTTTTCGTTATAACGGAAAAATAGCGGCAAATAATGGCCATTATTTTCTGGGCGTTTTAACGGTGCATAATGTAATTGGGTAGGTCCGAATCCGTTATAACGACTGTTATTTTCGTTATAAGGGCCGATTTTTAAACCTTGGGCAAAACATCCATGGGTCAGTGGACTCTAAGAGTGGACCACGTGGCCCATAGGGAAGTCTGTGAGCGTCCCTTATAAAAAATGGGTCGGGCTCCGTTGACAGATCTAAAATGACAGGGACACAATATAAGCCAGGTGGCACACTTTTTACAGGACTCTGACCGTACGGATGTTTGTCCTATCCCATGGTGAACCTACAAACCAAAAATCAGCCTGATTAGTGATTTATAAGTGTTGGATCTTTGTACCTCAAATACTGCTCAAATTCCCACAGTTGAGATCAGCCCATGAAAATAACTCCAATCCAAAGCCTATAAATCACTAATCAGGTTGATTGTTGGTTTGTAGGTCCACAATGGGATAGGACAAACATCCATACGGTCCCAGTCCTGTAACAGTGTGCCACGTGGCTTATAGTATGTCCCTGTCATTTTAGATCTGTCAACGGAGCCCGACCCATCAAAAATTTATTCCGAAAAAATTAGTCTGCCACATCCCCAGATACGACAAGTGGGAGAGACTTTGGGGCTCAATGACCTTATGAATGTTTGGTGGGCCCATACACAAAAATGATCTTGATTGAGGATTTCTAGCCATTTGTATTTGAACATTTTTCATCACGGACTTCTTGAACAGCAATATGGATGAGTTCTGAGCCAGTGAAAATTGGCTCAAATCCGATGGCTAGAAATCTCCAATCAGGCTGCTTTTTGGTTTGTAGGTCCACAAAGGGACGGGTAAAGCATTCATAGGGTCAGTGTGCCTGAAACAATATGCCACGTGTCATTTGTAGACTAGTTTTTCTCTTCTGTTCTGTAGGGTTATTAATGGGCCGGGCATGGATCGGACAAGCTCTGCCTAAGACCGGCCCATCCCATCCCATTACAAGTACCACATTTTATGCCCCCAACCGGCCCATAAAGAGATTTAACGGGCTAGGCCCTTGGTTTTAAGCCCATCCTAAGGTTTCTGTGAAACATTAAGCCCAAGACCAGCATACTTATCTATTGGGCCTAAATATGATGCCTAGGTGCTGCCCACTGGGCCCGTAAATGTACCCCAATCCCGGGACCATTAGGGTCGGGCCGCAAAGCCCATTGGACAGCCATGCTTATTAATCCCCCTAGTAGGAATGCACGTTAACTACGCTTACGCCAATCCCTTCACGGGCCTAAAGGCACAGAGCCCAATCATTTCCTGCAACTTTTCATTCTTTTGGTCTTCCCATTCTAACAAATTTAATCCACATTGACCAACATAAATAAAACCATTATCTCCTTCCATGGTGCCGATCCCATTCTGATCAGAATTGTCTCGCCTGAGATGTACCATATCCTTAAGGGGACTCAAATTTTCAGACGACCCGATATGGAGTTGGATCGGACCAATCAGCGTCGGGATCAGCAGCCATCGGTCCGGCTGGAGAATTTCATTCATGTCTTCTTCACATATAAAATACACTTGTCTCCTTCCTACCAACTCTCTCCCCCCCCCCCCCCCCCCCCCCACCGCCCCTTAAATTATACATAATTAAGCAACAAAGGAAAAGAAATAGAAAACATGGAAGAATTATTAAATAATGGGTTGAATTGGGTTGTGGGCCAACTCAAACTCATGCCCATCGTGTCCAACTCAAGTTGTTCATCTCCAAATCCAAGCCATATTTGGGCTAAATCTGTTTGGGTAACGGCACACGGTGTAAGGCTTGCCCCTTTAGCTATTAACGACGTTTTTTGCCATTTTTTTTTTAAATAAATCTAAACGTGTCGCTAAGCCTACTCGTTTTCTTTCATACCTTGAACATGAACTTTTTTTAGGGTAATTTAGTGATACCCCTCTACTCTTCAAAAGTATCTTGTAATACCCCCCTGAACTTTTAAATATTAGAAATACCCCCTTTGACCAAATTCAACCAACGTTAGAACGGGATGAACATCTGTGCATGTTAGTTGAAATAACTGGTCCGCTCTCTTTTACTCAAGAATACTTAGAGAGGGGGGTGGGATTAGGTATTCAAAAATTAATCTAACCTATCAAGAGTTTACTGGACAAGTTAAGGTGATGAACTTGCATGCCTTAGTTGATTGATAAAATAATTATCTCAACCGACTCAAATCAAATATACCTCAGTGGTATATTGTCTTTTCGTCGTTTGATTTAATCAATATAATTAGTAGAACGACAATCAAACATCTACAAGACAAAGAGTTTTTACGTGGAAACTTTACCCAAGGAAAACCACGGGACTATGTCCAGATAGAAAGTATTACTAACTGGATAGTTAAACGAAACAGAAGTTACCTACGCAGTACTGTTGCAAATGCAGCTTCCAACCTTAGCAAATGCCCACTACCAATGCGTCCACATCCTCTAAATCAACGCTACGATTCCACGCGCGTCCTCTCAATCAAGAAGCCTTATTCGCTTGTTCAGTTTGGTACTCCCCAAACCTACCTTCGATCAGTACTCTCCGATCTTAATTCTCAGCACTCCAGTCTCTACTGAAGGTGAATGATTCAATACACCCTGAACCCCAAGTCGCTCAAATAGTGTTGATACGCACTGATACTCTTAGACTTGTTAGGTTTAAGATTCTAAGTGGGAAACCTAAGTTGAGTGAAGATCAAGCACTAAGCTATGATAAAAAAGAAAAGAAAAGTTTTCAAGAAATAGTAATGAAGCTTTGAACTTTTCATCTTCGAATGGATAACTCTTAATAAATGAAACTCTCCTCTGAGTGTTAATGTGTAATTTGTAAGTCCAGAGAAGTATTATATATATAGAGTTTCGTAGCCCTGAGTCATAAGAGAGGTGGGGAATGTGGAACCTTGAATTTCAGATTTGAAAAGACCTATTCGCACACAGTCCAATTGATTGTACTCTAGGTCCAATTGATTGAGCCAATACGGATGGGTTTTTTCCTTCGTAAATCCAATCGATTGTACCAAAGGTCCAATCAATTGGACTCTTTAAAGTTTTTGTTCCATAGTGTCCAATCGATTGATCAGGAAGATCCAATCGATCGGACTCAGAATGAGTTATGTCCGTAGAGTCTAATCGATTGGTAAGGAAAGTCCAATCGATCGGAGTTTGAAACAGTTTCTGTTCCGTAGGGTCCAATCGATTGATCAGGAAGATCCAATTAATTGGACAAGACATACCCCTATAGTCAAAATCTTGACTAGACTCGGGTCTGTCCTCTAATTAGGTTTAACCATTATATTTTATTCATTTAAACTTATTCCTATGGTCACTAAGTTACTTACCTTCCTATGCAAGCGCGCACGATCTATAATGGACAAATGTGTAGTTACTTAGATGACTCTTGTCATCAACCGTATGATTCTTGCTATCTTTGTCTTTTAGTCTTCACGTAGTCGGCGAAGTATGCATACCACGACATCTTCAACGCTACACTGTGTAAAGAATATTTTCATATTCTAGTTTTGTCAAAGATTCCATATGACATAAAACATTCATGGAACCGTTCATACGAGCACCCATGTAGTGTTGAAGATGTCGTAGTATGCATACTTCGCCGACTACGTGAAGACTAAAAGACAAAGACAGTAAGAATCAGATGGTTGACAACATGAGTCATTTGAGTAACTGCCCATTTATCGTTTATAGATCGTGTACGCTCACTTAGGAAGGTAAGTGACTTAGTGGCCATAGGAATATATTTAAAATGAATAAAATATAATGGTCAAACCTAGTCAATGGATAGATCCAAGTCTAAGTCAAGATTATTGACTTTTGGGAAAGTCCGTTTGATATTGGAGTTTTTAGGCCAATCGATTGGACAAGCCCAATCGATTGGAGACCTCTGTGAAATCGATTGGACTCTATAGGATAGAAACTTATATATGTCCGATCAATTGGACCCTTAGTTCAATCGATTGGATTTACGAATGAAAACCCATCCATACAAGACCAATTAATTAGACCTAGAGTACAATCGATTGGACTTAGCCCAATCGATTGGACCCAAAATACAATCGATTGGACTTCATGCGGATTGAGTCCTTTCAGATCTGAAATTTTAGTTTCCACTTCCTCAACTTATCAATATGCTCAGGGCTACGAATTCTATAAATATAAATGAAACAAGGTTTTTTCGGTCGTTGGATGGAAACCCTAATTTAAACACATTTTTAATTTTAATCCGAGACTTTTATCCTGCAAAATCAAGACAATACTTGCATAGTGGAAAGTCGGATGTCGATTCGCACTCGGTATTAGTCGGGTTAGCGCAATGATGAACTACGAACATGATGGAAAATGTTGCAAAAATGCTGAAAATTTATGGAGAGATAAGAATGAGGATAAAAGTGATTTTCAAAACACATCTTTTTGGAGAGAAATAGCCACTAGCAATAAGAATATAAACATAAAAACAAACTCTGCTAATTTATTTCATTAATCTAAAAATCTAAATTACAATGCTTGAATTGAACTTGCATGAAATAATTAAAGCATTTAAAAACTAGCTAAGAAGAGAGGAGAGGACGAGAGAGACAGTAGAGAGAGAAAATAGGTAGATAGATCTAGCGAGAGAAAACTAAAACCTAGAGAGAGAAAGTTAGAGGAAGAGAAAGAAAAATTACTTTAGTGGATTGCTTAGAGGTTGGCTAGATCAGTCACTGATGAATGGCCAATATGATTTGAGTTCGGCCAAGAGAAACATGGTGGGAAAACTGTTCGGGTGGTGAGGAAGATGGAGGAGCAGGGTGCTCCAATGGTGGTGAATGGTGCATGGATCGGTGATGTACCAGCCATGACCCCTAAGAGGAGATCTTGGAGAGGTAGCTAAAGGAGGGATTGGCCAAACGACGAGTTGCTAGAGAGTTGTAAGTTTGTGTAGCAGTCACGGACAGCAACCATTGAGAGAAGGGAGACGGTGAGGAGTAGGCCTGACTTGTTGTGCTTGACGTGGAGAGGGAGGAAGATGATCTGTCTGGAGTTGCAGGTCGTCAACAACAGGTTGTAGCAGATGGGCATGAAGAACAGCAACGGATGAATGCCAGCGTGAAGGAGATGAGCGGTGCACCTTTGGAGTTGTAGGCGGTGGGTATGAGAGCAACAGTAAGGCAGCAACTCGTAGGAGAATAGCCGCAAGTGATAAAGTTGCAGTGCAAGGCAGGTAGTGTCACGCCTCGAATCCGGATACCCAGATACGACCCGAAAATCCGTGGATCGACCCGTACCCGAACCCAGAGGTGATCCATGAATGTCCCCTAGTGGTTCAATTAGGTCAATTAGACTACTAAGGTTCATTCGAAAACCCACTAAGTAAAAAAAAAGAGTCTAGATGTAGAAAACAAATAATTTAAATAATTCAATCAATCAACTAAATGTGGAGAGATGGAAGTAAGAACATGCTCTCAATCAAAGGCTTACATGCCCATGAAAATAAATAAATAATGTTATAAAATAATCAAATACAACTTTCTAAAGTGTGGGATCGACTCTCAAATCCTCGCCGATCTCCTCGAATGCACTTGAGTCTTTCGTCTCAAAATCATATCACGTACCCGGCTCCTCAAAATCTGAAAATGGTATCGGTGTAGCACCGTGAGCCGAGGCCCAGTAATACAACAGTGTGCATGGTATGATATCATACTATACAAGTTTTTTAATCAAGGTATGCATCTCAATCGTATAATAAGGATGTCATGAATATGAGGATGAATGCAGATGAGTAAGGGATGCCAATGCAACTAGTACCCATAACCAAATAGGGTCTCCATCTCCTTCCCGCACTGGGAGCGGTCTCATCGACCCATCTGCAGGATATAATAACGTCTGGGGCCTTTCACCCTAGGGTACCGAACCCTGATTAATTGATAAAACCAATATAAACGTATATAATATACTTCAACCCCGTTCCCTTATGCACCCCTTATATGAAATGACGTGATGATCATAGTATGATAACAAGATGGTACTAGGGTTACATGGCATATGCACACATGTATTTAACATTTAAATAAGAATATAAAATAAACACATGATCATTAAAAGTGATAACATGAGAATGAATTAGAGTTAAACATGAATAACATGAAATAAACACCGAAGGTCACAATCAGCACGGATGAACAATATAAGTGGAAATCACAAGGTAATCCAACACACCATGGCCGAACCCTATGAGGGATCCATGACACAAGGTCGAACTCTAAAGAGGGATCCAAGACACTTGACCGAACCCTATGAGGGATCCAAGACACATGGGTGGGATCCCCATGCATACAAGTATAGGTCGAACCATCTAGGCATAATAGTCAATAAGACATGACCAAATATCACAATCAACATCGATGAATAATATAAGTAAAAATCGCAAGAGAATCCAACACGCCATGGCCGAACTCTATGAGGGATCCATGACACAAGGTCGAACCCTAAAGAGGGATCCAAGACACTTGGCCGAACCCTATGAGAGATTCAAGACATATGGGTGGGATCCCCATGCATACAGGTATAGGTCAAACCAACTAGGGTTTAGTCAAACAACAAGGTTAAAACCTTAATAGTTAATAATCATGACCGAACCACGAACAATTAATAGATTTTTTTACAAAAAATGTACTGCATTATAAAAATCATAACTAAATAAATATGAATTAGAAAAATATAAACTCAATGGATTTAAATACTAGATTCATAGAGGTTTTTAGAAAAAATAAATAGAAAAATATTCAGATTCAAAATATAGGTCAAAACTCTTAATTAATTGGGCCGGACAGAATTCGGGATACAGAAAAGTCCCGCACATTTGAAAAATCATAACTTAATCAAGCACGTTTGAAAAATCATAACTTAATCAAGCACGTTTGAAAAATCATAACTTAACCAATACAAATCTGAAAAATATAAACTCAAAGGTTCTAGAAACTAAATTGATAGAAGTATCCATGAAAAATAATTAGAAAAATATTTAGATTAAAAATATAGATCGAAATCTCAAGTAAATCGGACCGTGTAAAATTTGAAATTCTAGGTTTTTTTTGGTAAAGTCATACAACTTAGAAAAATCATAACTTAATCAATAAAAATAAGAAAAATACAAACTAAACGGTTTTGAAAAATAGATTCACAGAGTATTTAGAAAAAAATAATTATAAAAATATTTAAATTATAAAAATACAACGAAAATGATAAAGAACATAGTCATCCGTTAGAGGCACAAAATAGACTATGGCCAAACCCATCATGGTGGCCTAAAATAAAGCTCAACCCAATAAGAATAAGGTAAATATAATTAAAATTAATTTATAATGAGTATCAACCATTACCTAATGAAAGAAAAATAAGTATAGGATGGATCAAGCGCACTTACCTCAAGGTTTCTTGAACTTTAATGAAAATCAAAAGTTCCTTCAAATTTGAAAGTCGGCGGATCGTCCTCTTCTCGGAGTATATTCTTCTAATCGGAGTCTCCGTCAATTCTCCATTCTTGCTCGAGTGCGATCGGTGCCCGGATGAAGGTTTAATGGAGCTTGCTCTATTCTTCAATGGAGTTGGGTTTGTGAAAGCTTCTAAAGCTTTAGGGTTTTCATAAATAGGTTTAGGGAAGGATTAGGGTTTCTATTTTGTTGAAATTCGTAACTATCGAAGGGATGACTTTTCCAACCCTCAAAACTTATATTTTACACTATTAATGGGTTAAAAATGGGCCCAATGCCCATATATATCAATAGGCTTTATTTAAGAATATTATTAAGCCCAAAACTCCTCTAAATTGGCCATACGGCCCACCCAACAATCATAACACAAATAATTATAAATTAATTCAATTAAATTATAATATATAATTTAAAAGTTTATACAATAAGGTATTGACACATGGCACACACATAAATCACAAAAAGTAGTCTAAATACATAAAAATCATAAAAAAACGTTCAAAGCACCGGAAAAGTGTCAAGTGACATCGGAATGACCCAAAAGTGATTCGTGGGTCCCACACTCTTATTAAATAAATAAAATATAATTAAATATTATTTAAAAAAATATAAGAATGGTAGGAAAGTTTAAAAATTACGAAAATACTATTTTTGTCGAAATCTCCCGCCAAGGTTTTCATGTCTCAAGAAAGGTTTCAAATTTCACAGGTAAGTTGGTGAGGATAAAATAGGAATATTTTTGGTGTCTTGGGCCCATAAAATAATTTTTTATAAAAGTTCTAGATTGTTAGCTGGGGAAAGAAAAAGTCCCCTGCAAGTTATGGTGCATTATTTTTAGCAAGAATTTAGCCCTAAAGAGCGAGTTTCAAAAATAGCAAGTTTTTCAAAGTTGTCAGAATAAAACCAAATTAAACATACATACTCAACATGATATTAAATAATAAAAATAATAATAAGAGTCTGAAAAAGTTTCAGGTTTTCATTTATTAGGTGAATTTACCGTAATACCCTAGAACGAAAGTTCAGGGTATTACATGTAGTCCGTCAGCTGGTGCTGCAGATCACAAGACCTGAAACGGTGAAGGTTCGGTTGGAGACCAAACGGCAATAGAGAAGAACCAACAATGGTAGTTGCAGGTTCTTGGTGCAATGGTGAGGGGAATCTCGACTGGAGTTGTAGGTCGGAGTTGCTGGAGGGAGAAGATGGTAGACTTTTAAATGGGAGGCTGGTGTGAGGCAGTGGATTGTTGCTGCATGCGGTGCAGCAATAGATGGAGAGAAACGTCAATGGGAGAGAAGACAGTAGAGGGGGAATGAGATTGGAGAGGATGACGGCTTGGACTCCTGTTTTTTTTTTTGAGAGATGAGAGTGATGGGATTTTTCTTGATATAGATTAGGGTTCGGTTCTAGCAGGGATTTTTCAGAGTTGAGAGAGGGATTGGAATGGGGGAGAGAATGGCTGACGGCTAGGGTTTTTAGGTGAGAGAAAGTGGCCCCTTTTCTCTTTTTTTCTTCTCTCCTTTATATCAAGAACCTAGGGTTTATTTTAGGGTATGGGGAGAGATTCTTGTGGACCCCACCTTATATTATGAAAAGTCTTGGTTGTCAAATCTCAAGAATACTTAGTTCTTCAGTAATATATATCTCTGTGTCTCGAATCTCCTGAAGATTGAAGTGTCAAAGATCAAGTGGACTTCGACAAAACAAATCAAAGAAGAATTAAAGCTGAAGAAAAATTAACCCAAGTGCTCAAGATCAACTGAAGACAAAGTCAAGTGATCAAGCTCAACAGAAGACAAAGTCAAAGCTCAAGCAATGAAGATTTAAAAGATCAGAGTATGTTCTCACTCAATAAACGTTCAACTATGAAGAATCTCGTGTTGCGGTTACTTACGTAAATCTAAGGATACACCGCGCGTTGTCAGGGGATCTAGATTTATCCTAGATGGTTCAGTGATAGTTAGGAATCATGTGCATGTCAAAAAGAGACATTCTAAAAAATTTAGAAGTGTTCGATTAAGGACAAAGAGGTCCGGCCAACCGACCTTTTTGAGCGGGCCACTGAAGGTCCGGTCGACCGGCTAAAAAGGGTTCGGTCGACCCTAAATCTCAGGTTCAAGATTTTGTGGTGTTAACCTGAGTGGGCGACCGACTAAAGGTTCGGTCGACCGACCAATAGTGCGGTCGACCTCGCCCCTTTTCGATCTCGTTTGATTCAAACTCTTAAGCGATTTTAAGCGCACTTTGGCCCTTCAAACGGCTATATTCGATTCGGTTCTATTGATGGGAGGCCTGCTTATAAATAAGAGCCCTCTCCCTTTATTAGAATTAACCCAATCAAGAGATCTATATACTAGATTCTTTGATTATGATTCTTTAAGTCCAGAGATCTGGAATTTGTGAGAGCTTCACCAGAGTAAAGCTGTGTATTCGTTGTGAAGGCTCTAAGTGTTTGGAAGAGACTATTTGGTATTATTATTCTGCAAGCATCTTCTTCCGAGAAGAGGATTACTCTTGGCAGAGTGTCTCTTGGGCAAATTTTTCTTTAAAGGATTTTCCATTCGATCGTATTCATCGAAAAGTAAGTGTTTCTATGATCAAATACCTTTTTGATAAAATTCAAAATTTATGAACACTGTGTAATTTGTGATTGGTGGATGAGTGATGACTCATCTAACTGAGTTGTGGATTGTAGATCCATGGAAAAAGAATTTCTCTAAATCGACTACTGGCCTAGGCTGACTCTCTAGGTGAGCGAGAAGTGATTCTCGTTAGATTAAAACTAAGCGATATCTTAGTTAATTATTTATTTTAATTGGATATGTTGTAATGCATTATTGAGATAATATAAGATTTCTCGTGTTGAGTATTGGACAGTGGACGTAGGTGTGGAGTCACCGAACCACTATAAATTTGAGTCTTGTGTAATTGTGAATATTTGCATATTTGTTTATCAGATTTTCCCATATCTATGTCTGTGAATAATTCATATTTTAATTGCTTGATCCTTTTCAGCTTTGTGTGATCAATAATTTTTTAAACCATAAAGAATTTGCAGAGAAATTAAAATTGTCCTATTCACCCCCTCTAGGACTTAACTTGGTAATTAAAAGGGAATTTCATATTATGACCCAACGGTCTAGCTTGTCTTCTCCCTTCTTTGATTTTCACATGTTTACTTCTATTAGAAACCCAATCATCACTTCATATTTCAGCAACTTTCTACCTTTTTGGAACCAACACATTCGTGTCCCACCTCTTTAGCAGTTATTGATCAAGCATTTCTTCAATGTGTTAGCCTTGTGATGGCCATCCAATGGTTTAGCTCTTCCCTCTTTGTTCACATGCAATCTTCTATTGGTCTTCATCACTGCCATCCATTTCTTTGATATGCGGAGATCTTCAAACATCGCCATCACTTCTTGCCCTTCCACCTTCAAACCTCATTTTTGCCACTCGTTTTCAGGCCAAAGCATCCACCATGTATAACTTGGTGCGGCGTGCCTCTTAGATCACCTTCATTATATGGGCTCCATCTTTATTCTATGTGATCCTATCCTTTTTATATTGCTTGAACTGTGATTAGCAACTTGCAACCTCCTTCTATTCACAGGTTCATGCAACTTATGAACCGACTTTGATGTAGCATTGTCTTGCTATAACTCTTTTGTCTAGAATAGTGGCCCAGCACTGTGGCTCACTTTCTTGACCCGTGTCTGGTAATTTGCCCAGATTTTGAGAGCGTTCTAGGTTATTGGTCTGCACCATGGTCTCGTGTCATGATTCATCATTGATGATGCCATTTTGGTCCACTGGCTCGAACAATACTTTCCGAATCTTAAGAAATTTCCTGAGTGGGCCCCTAGAACTCAGGTGCAACACCAACTTTGACTATCAAAATGTTTGACACCTTGTGGTCATCTTTATCTTGGTTAACGAATCAGTCGGCTTCTTGGTTCTTGGTCCGGTCCTACGATATTTTGGCCCAACCTGTACTTGGCTCGTATTTTCTTGTATTAGCACACTGACTCTTTCGATACTGATTTCAAGCTTCTATAGTTGATAGTGGGCCCGCCAGTCTTGAGATTCTTCCGATCGGGTTTCCTGTAATAACGAAAAGCATGTAATGAAACTTAATCAGAATGACTTTATATCTAGACTTCCGAAGATCTGTTTAATGCATGCAAATATCTCATTTTGTCTAGAAAAATGTGCTCTATACAATAGAAGAAACTCTTACGTAGAAAAGTGAACAAATATGACAGTTTTATGTAGGAGAGTGCAATAACGCTAAAAGGATAATTGCTTAAAAGAAGCAAGGAATATCAATAACCCCTCTCTGGACTTATTAAATACACATTGGAATAGAGAGAATAAAGTTTTATTTATTAAGAGTGTTTATTCGAAGAGCAAAAAGCCTTTAGTCTCATTAATGTCTTGTGAGCTTTTTCTTTTCTTGATCAAAGTCAAAAGCTTGATCCTTTACTCAGCTTAGGTCTCCTATATAGAAACTTGACCTAGAAGCCCGAGAGTACCAGTGCGTCTCAATACTATTTGAGCGACTTAGGATTCAGGGTGTACTGAATCCTTCACCTTCAGCAAAGGCTGGAGAGTTGAGAATTAAGATCAGAGTGGCTGATTGAAGGTAGGTTTGGGGAGTACCAAACTGAACAAGTGGGACAAGGCTTCTTAGCTGGGAGGGTGCGCGTAGATTCATAACGTTGATTCAAAGGACATGGACGCATCGGCAGTAGGCCTTGGCTAAGGTTGGAAGCTTTATTTGCAATGTTGCTGCATAGGTAACCTTTGTTTCGTTTAACTTTTTAGTTAGTGATACTTGTCGTTTGGATGTGGTCCCATGGTTTTCCTTGGGTAAGGTTTCCACGTAAAAACTCTTTGTCTTATGGATGTTTGATTGTTGTTCTGTTAATTCTATTGATTAAATCAAACGACGAAAAGACAATATACCACATATGTATATTTGATTTGAGTCGGTTGTGATAATCCTTTTATCAATCAACTAAGACATGCGAGTTTATCACCTTACCTAGACCAGTAAAACTGTTTAGGGCAATTAATTTTTAAATACCTAATCTTCCCCCTTCTAGGTATTCTTATGTAAAAGAGAACGAATCGGTTATTTTCAATTGGTATCAGAGTGGCTTATTCTATTAAATGTTTAATCACCTAAATTTAGATTCTTGTAAAACCAGTTTATTTTCTTTATTTACCAAGATGTAAAGAGAAGTTGGAAGCACATCCAGACCTCCATTGTTTGAAGGAGAAGACTATGCCTATTGAAAGGTAAAGATGATGTCTTTTCTAAAGTCTATTGATAATAGAGTCTGGATGGCAGTAGTGGATGGTTGATTACTACCCACAATGACCGTAGGAGAGGAAATTATTCTCAAGCCTAAAGCCGACTGGAGCAAAGATGACATAGACTGGTGTTGTCTGAACATCAAAGGGCCAAATGTCATTTTTAGTGCTGTAGACATGAATTGTCACCCCCCAAATCCGGGCACCCTGGACCGATCCGATAACCCGTGGATCGACGCATGACCCAGTTACAAGACGTGATAAAGTAATAGAGAAAAATAAAATAGTATAGGTAACCAAAATAATTATTCATTCATTTAAAGTACATAATATCAGAGTTAGTGCGGAAGAGAAATACAACGGAAACTGAAATAATTAAATGAAATAATTAAACTAAGTTCTAGTAATGATCGTTGCTAAGTATGAGAACATGTCGGTGAAGGGATGTGAGTGTAGTTATCTGCTACGTCTTCATCTGGTTCCATCGGGGTATAAGTCGAAGACGATGGCGGTATAAGAACTCGATTCACGTCGTAAGTGTGTACTCGTGGATCGAACTCCGCGGTTGACTGATATTCGTTTAAAAGTGTGTATTTTCCACTATTATCTTCTAAGCGTTTTCACACTCTCCTATGTTAAAATACTATATTTATCTACTTTTCTATGTAAGAGTCTCTTTTGTTGCGTAGAACACACTTTTCTGGACGAAATTGTATATTTGCATGCATTAAACACATTTTCGGAAGTCTAGACATTGAGTCGTTCTGATAAAGTCTCATTACGCGCTTCTTCTGTTGGAGGAAACCCCGATGGGACAATTCTTGAGACTTGCAAGCTCACATCGATCAGGAAAGCCCATTATCAAAGCTTAAAGAGCCCACATGCTATGACTAGAAGATATGGGCCAAATATGGGCTGAATAAGAGGACCAAAAAGCCGGCCCAAAGAACGAAGAGAGTAGGAGAGCCAATGACCAAGAGACGGACCAAGTCACCATCCATCCGATCGCCATCAGATTGTCTGTCACATCATCTTGTGAGACGATGGACATCATCATTCCATGTGGGCCAGTAGCCGGACCCATCATCATCGACCCGCTGTCCGACCAGTTAGTGGACCCCGTGAATTTCAAAATAATTTCAATTAAATTTTAAAAATGGGGGGGTCCACTAAATGGGGAAATTCCCCAAAGAAAAGTAGAGTTTTACTTAAAAAAAAAATTTTCTTATTTTTTTTATTTTTGAAAAATACCCTATTTCCATTAAAGGAAATATGGAGCTTTAAAAGGAGAAGGAGAGGGGTTCGTTCGAACCCTAATCCCCCTCTAATCCCTTCAATCCTTCCCCAAAAACCCTCCCCCACATTTCCCTTCTTCTTTGGCCCATCTTTTTCTTCTTTTTCCTTCTTCTTCTTAGTCATCTTCTTCACGTTATCACCGGAGTTGCAGCCTGCAACTCCGGCCAGCACCACGATCCACTCCTCCAATGCTGCTGCCAACATCTCCGCCTCTCTTCACCGTCCCTGCTGCTGCGTGAAGCAAGGCCGCCATCTTCGACCGTCGTTCCATCTCACAACAACCCACCTGCTGCAAACGCCGGTCATCTCCTCCGCCTGCATCACCACTGTCTTCACCCCATTAACGCCCCATCGGAGTTGCAGCCTGTAACTCCGGTCACCACTCCACCATAGCAATCGCCTTCTACCTTGGCCGAACCACAGCCAAGTGCCACGGCCTGAATCTGTTGCACTCCACCGGAGTTCATCCACGCTGCCATTCACCGGTCTGCTCCCACCTGCAACTCCGACAGCTGCAGCCTTCACCGCCCCCTCTTCTATCATGAAAAAATAAAAATAAAAAAAAAGAAAAGAAAGGAAAAGAAGAGAAGGATAGGGGGTTGGTCATCCATAACTGTTGGATCCCCCTCCACCATTGCAGCCTGCTGCCACCCATCGTCTCGAAACCACCACCGTCTATCACCACCACGCACCACCATGTTCTTCACAAAAGGGGAGGGGGCTATCCTCCTCCTTGAGGTTGTCATCGAGCCACCAACTCCACTTGGCCGATCATTCACTTGGACCACCACTTCATGCTCGTTTCCTTCGAGGGCTGCAATCACTCACACTACCTCCGGTAAGTGTTCAAAGGTGAGGATCTAATTTTCTCTCTCTAGATCTTCTCACTCTCTTCCTCTCTCTAGGCCTTTTCTCACTTTCTCTCTCTACCTCGCTCTTTCTCTCTCTAGCATCATCTTGTTTTACCTTTAGGATAGTTTACTTTTGTTTATTTTATTTTATTATCAGTGTAAACAGCTTTTGGTGATTCAATAAAAGTAGTTTCCATTCTAGTTCGTGTTCTTGAGTTTATTATGATGAATAGTAATTTTGAATTTATTTGTTTAGCAATCCCTGTGATTAATATTCAATCTTCAAAATCAAACATCATGTTTTTAATCCCAACCTCATCACCCTTCTTCCATCATCATTTCCATCAATTTCTGTGAAGAAAATCCATCATTTTATGTGTTTGAGTTGCGCAAACTAACCCCAAGTGCGGATCGACATCCGACACAAATCCCTATACAAATATCTAAAATTTTGTAGGAAATCAGATTAAAATTACAAATCTTGTTGATTCTAGGGTTTCCGTGACCAACGACGCGAAAAATACCTACTTTCATTGACAGCAAATCTGGATCTACCCTTTTGTGGCCTCCTTGGTAGGATTTCAAATATTGTTATGAATGCACGTCAGTATGCTCTTCGGTGTCGTACTTGCTGTCTATAGACTTCTCGCTGGTCTTCAGAGAAAAAGTAACCATACATGAGGTGTATTCCGGTAATTATCTTAACTCGTGTTTGTGGCACATACTTTAGGTATTCTAGAAACTTACGATCCATCTAAAGTAATTATCATGTATAAACAAACCATTAAATTAACTAGGTGACTTATAGCTTAAAAATAAAGCAGGATTGAGATCAAATCTAATGGAGGTCAAAGTAAAATTATTTTATCAAATTGGTTACGCTATAATAATTCCTTTAAAAATATTTTTTTTATAAAAATTGAAACTTTATCAATGTTTGGAAATTCTTAATTTCCTCATCTTATCTTTGTAGAAATATATTTTTTTCTTTTATTTATTTTTATTTTTATTTAAAAAAAAACACCTAATAAAATCAAGAAAATTAATCCTTAATAAAACTTCAATTTTTATTCAATTCAAAGCTATTGAAGTATTCTACTAATATCTTCCTGAAACTCATGAGGATTACATTATTCAAAATTTATTAGCTGAAATAAAGCTAACTAACAGAAAAGTAAACCTAGTTACCTTCAGGTGAATTAAATTCCTAAGTTTATATCTGCTTCTATGATCCCGTGGTCTTCCTCGACTACTTCGTCTTCAATAAGATCCTCGTGATCTGGCGGTTTGAAACACGCAAACCGTGAGTTTTAAGGCTCAGTATATCACGGATACAATTATTTCATCATGCATTAGTAAATCTAACATTAATTTTATAAGCAGTTCAAATAACAAAATCATATAAACAAATGCATGAATGAGATGAGAGAAGTCGAGAATCCGTATCCTAACTAACCATCTATAAAAGTCAAGATCCATATCCTAACTAACCATCCATAAAAGTCAAGGTCCAACCCGTAGGGTCTTCTGCAGGGGTTTGGGGTCTTTCACCCTAGGGCACCGAGTCCTTGTTAATTCTTTAGGGTTTTCTCTGGGCCGCTGAGCCTATGCGCACTCCCAGTTAGATCAAATCCTTCGGGCCGCAGAACCTATGTGCACTCCCGATTAAGTCAAACCTTCGGGCCGCAGAACCTGTGCGCACTCTCGACTAATAACTTTCCGGGACAATCTTAATTGGTTAACAAAAGAACGAACTAGAATGAAAGTTTAACAACAAAAATGTTAAATCAAAATATAAGCATTCGACGAACAAGTAAAAGTTTATGAACATGTATTTACAATGAATCCAAATTTTAACTTTTTTTTTATGGTGGAAAGATCGATTAATGGATGTAAACAATTAAAATATCCATATATTTTTCTTGCTTTATTTTTTTCCTCTTCCTCCCAATGTAGAACAAGAATTACACTCCTACTAGAATTAGATCTTGAAAGCAAAGTAAGAATTCTCTAGGATGTGAAGAATTCACAGAGAAGAGATGTTAATTATGTATGAGGAAGGACCCTTATTTATAGTGTTTTTAGGGTGAGAGAGTTACCAATTTGGGAGGATGACAGGCTTGTAACGTTTTTTCCATTCATGGCAATAAATTCTCTTGGGTGAACCTATAAGGTAAGTTACATGGTAAAGTTTTAAATTTTCTTTTAAAGATAAAGAATAAATTGATTAATTAATTTTTTTATTACTAATAAAGTGGCTATTTTCTTTGGTGTGAAAGCTTTTCCTTAAAAAATTTCCTTAAGAAAATATGGGTAATTACTAAGCAAAATCGTTGGATTCATCGGCATTTATTTCTTTAGAATAAAATATTATTTTTTTTGGTAAAAGTCAAGTTGAATTGTCAAATATTTATTGTAAAGATATTTCTTTTGGTTTTTGGGGATCTCCCATGTAGGACCCATTGGTCTTAACGTCCCACCCTATTTGGTATGTATAAAAATGTCACATTCCTTTATTTTTATAAAAGCTCTTAAAGAAATATATATATTAATAATGTATTTTGAAAACTCATCATCAAAAACACTGTTTTCAAGGTCCAGCCCAAGTCTCACACGTGTGTGAACATGTATACATGTGTGGGAAAAATAACAATCTGTAATTTTTCAATGAGGCCCATGATTTTTGGAAATTTTACAAATAAGGTCAAAATTCCAATTTTCTTACCATAAGTCCAAATTAAGGCCCGAAAAAATATGTTATGTTTCAAACGTTTAAAACGTTGTTTAAAAACTATCATGTGGGGTCCATGTACCCCTAAAAATAGATATTCTCAAAATCATTTGTGATTAAAAGTTTTTATCATAAAGATTGACCCAATTATCCAATTTATCCATTTCTTAATAAAAGTCAAAATTGACTTATCTACTAGTGAAGATTTTTATAAGTAATGACATTAACATGAAGTATTATTTGGATGAGGTCAAAATAACTAGGTGAATTGTTATTTAGGTCTACTTATGCATAGTTTAATCATACAAACAAAAATGTCCTATACAACTATGTTAAAATAGTATTAAAAGCTAATAGAACAATTGTGACAATTTCCTAAGTGTCATGCAAAGATGTCGATTTTGATTTCTACGTTCTCACACAATTTTTTAAGTGTCGAATTTAAATCTTCGAAGAATTTTTCTAGTTCCTATTTTACCCTTAATAAGGAAATGAAAAACCCCTGAAAAGTTCAAGGTTTTGCATGAATGAATTTCGAAGAATCTCTACCTGTACTTTGGCTAAAGAGGCATGGAACATTCTCAAGGTCACCCATGAAGGTACGTCGGTAGTCAAAATTTTTAAATTGCAAATGCTGACTACTAATTTGAATCCACGAGAATGGAGGAGAATGACACATTCACTGAGTTCTATGCCAAACTTAATGATATCGTGAACTCTGCCCATAACTTGGGTGAGAGCATTCTTAAATCCAAAGTAGTTCGGAAGATTTTGAGATCCTTGCCTGATAGGTTTCATGCTAAGGTGACGGCTATTGAGGAGAGCAAAGATGTTGACTCTCTCAAAATTGATGAGCTGGTTGGGTCTCTCCAAACTTATGAGATGAATTTGAGACAACCAAAGAAATCAAAGAGTATAGCTCTTAAAGTTTCTGAAGCTCAGGACTCAGAGTCAGATGTTGACTCTGAAGTAGAAATGACACTATTTGTCAAAAAGTTCAAAACGTTTTTTCATTTTAAAAACGATAGATTCAAGAATAATAAACCTTTGATAAATTTAGAGAACATGCCAAACCTCATGAGAGAGGTAGCAGAAGTGAAAGAACTTCAAAGGAAAGTCGCTCAAGCGAACCCCAGTGTTTCAAATGACAGGGGTTTGGTCACTTTGCAAATGTTTGCCCCAACAAAGAAGAATATAAAGGCAAGGCCAAAGCCTTTAATGCCACATGAGAATGAGCTTTTTAAAACTAAACTGGATGTGCTAGGATTTTTGTCAAGCTCTACAAAGCTTGATGAGATTTTATGAGTGGAAAAAGTCTATGGAGATAAACATGGTTTGGGTTACAAACCCAATCAAGATAAAGCATCTACTTCCAAGATGACTTTTGTTAAAGCCACAGCAATCCCCACTTAAATCATTGATCATGTCAAAATTGCCAAAAGCAATCGCCCTTGTGCGTATTGCAAAAATTTGGGTCATGTGATCGGAGACTGTCATAAACTGAGAAGAGGACATCAAAATTCCTTTAAAGAGGTGAACTCGACTCAGAATATGAAGAGTCAAAAACTTCATATGGAAAGGTCTAGAGTGTTGATCAAAGAGATTGAGTTTCTTCAGAAAGTTAGTTATCCTCAGAGTTTTTCAACTCAAAAGAGGAGTGATCCTAAAAGAAATGTCCAACCCATAAAATCACATCTGTATGGGTTAGAAAGGATTCTCTACGGAAATGTTCTGAAAACATCTTATCTCTAAGCAACGAGCTCTTCATTCCTTCTTAATTTCCATTCTTATTCTATATGGAGGGATCTACAACAAATTATACCTATAATGGCGTTAGTATCATGGTGTTCATTTATTTACGCTATAAATGGCTATTGTTTTCCAGCATTCCTATATCAAACGTTGGTGTTGTGTGACTTTTAAGCTCCATTGACGATATTTTCTAGTTACGTAACTAAATTCACGCGTTCTTTTTGGGAATGCTAAAACATTTTTTAGCTAAAACTCGAGCACAAACCTGCGGCTCTTATTTTTACTTGGACATTAGGGCATAGAAACCCTAATCCTTGTCTTCCTTCTACTTCCCCTCCCTCCCTTCTCACCAGAAGCACACCACTATCACTAGCCTATCTTCACCGGCATCGCTGCCTTCATTGGGGTCAGCATCGAAGTTGGCGTTGGTGCCCTTTTTCTCACCAAAATCACTCCCCCACTCCATTCCCTACTTTTCCTCTTACTCCCTACTTCTCCTCTCTTAGCGCCTCCCTACTCACTTCCTTCAGCGTCTCCTCGACCTGCGGCCTACACCTCCTTGCTCGCCTCCCTCAGTGGCGCCCCCTCAGCAGTGCCTCCTTCGGTAGCTTTTCGACCAGTAAGTCTCTCTCTCTCTCTCTCTCGGTTTCCTCCCCTCTCCCTCTCCCTCTCCCTCTCCCTCTTTCTCAGTTCCCTTTTGGTTTCATGAAATTGGAGAATCACTTAGAAGAGGTTTGATTTTGCAAGTAATCTACATTGTTGCTATTAGTCTTGCTGATCTACATTGTTGGTAGTTAGTAATCTACACTGTTTGGAGCCTTTTCTTTGAGGTTTGGGGTTTTTCCCCAAAGCAAAGTTGTGGGGTTTCCAACGGATTTTTTCCCCAAATGACGAGCTAATTTTGGGTTTGGTTCCACGAATTTCTCGTAAGTTGTAGAGCTATGGGGTTTTCATCAATTTTTCTCCAAACATTTTTGCTTATCATTGTGGGGTTTGTGAGCATGGAGTTTTCTAGGGTGTTTATTTTTTCTTTCAGGTTTGTCTCTCAAATCCTTTTATTTTATTTTTTTTGTATCATTTTAGGGTTGTAGTTGTAGTTTCAGGTTTGTCTCTCAAAACCAAAATGGTTTACGGATATCTTTTCTTTAATTTTTTTCCTTTTTACAAAAATTCACTATTATTAAGATTTTCTTGCCAAAATGACCTTATACTATCTTCCAAACCTGTCTATTTATTTTTCCCTCTTTCTTCACTTCTTCCAATTTTCCTATGTCTCATTGCCTTCTTTCCACTATATGGATCTTTATTGTTTAGGATGGTATTGTAAAATTACCTCTTCGACTGACTGATTTTGGTGTTTTGCATTGAAATGAAGCTAGTGGTGCACTTATTGGATTAAAACATGTTAGGAGATTTCAGCATGTATCTTTTTGGTTTTTGGTGGTACCTTTGCATTTGATTTAGGAACTAGGTCAGATCCTAAAAATGGGGACCTTACTGTGGTGCACAACACTTCAGTCTAGGGAAACCATAGGTCTTAGCTGTGGAGGTTAAAGTTCATCTCAATTGCTAATATTATCCTAATGGCTAATTAATATGTGTTAGCCAGTTAAGGTCTCAATCTTTTTTATCCAGCAAGTACAAATTTAATTTATTCATTTCAATATTTGCACCAAGAAATATAAGCCTCTACTTATTTAAAACATTAGCCTACCTATAAGGCACAATCCAGCAAAATACTTATTGTTTTTTGCGTAATACAATTGTTAGCTAAACTTTATGTTCATGCTTTAATGGCATCGAACCATGTTGAATATGATGTAAATATGGTATTTCCATGCATCTTCAATGGCATCTTCCTTTTCCGTAGTAGAATAACCTCCTCACACTCCAAACTGCATTGACCAGAAAATACCACCAAGTAGGAGCTATAGGATAAGGGTAAATTACAACCCTTAAACTCTATCTAGTTAATTATAAAGTTTCTCTTAAAAGTTGTAATGTTTTGTTAATTCTTCATCATCTTAATTAATTAGAGTACATTAGAGAGCGATAACAGATTACAAACTTGCAGATGAGATCTGTTGACAATTTCATTTTGATTACAAACTTGCAGATGGGATCTGTTGATAGTTTCATCTTATGATTGTTCACGTCCTAGCGCTTTGATTTGGTCTTCTTTCTGTATTTTGAATGGTTATTGCTTTATCTTTGTCGATGTTGTATTTGTGTATTTAAGTGGATATGATGCAAAACTTGACATGAAATTAATGTGGCAGAATTTTGATTCAGGCTCTTAGTTCATTGGATTATTTGCTGCCAGAGATCTTCACAAGTGATGATAATTGAAGATGCATGGACCAAAACTGAAAAAGTTTGCTTTTATTCTATGTGGTGTTTCTGATTTGGAGTGCCTTTGCTTTCCAATATTATTTTTGAATAATAATTATGTTTTCAAAACTATATTAGAGATTCTTTGGACCATAATGGTATTTGTAGAAAAGTGCAAATGGAGATTCATGTGTAATTTGAAAAAGTTAACCCTCCAAAACAAAACAAAACAAGTTAGTTTTTAGCAATAAGAAAAGTGTACCTCTTTCATTGTTATTTTTTTTCTTACTTTTTGCACATTCTATTTTTAATGCTTTGCTAGTGAAGTTCAAGTATCATCACCATCATGAAAATACAAGAACCGGGGTCTTCTTTTAATTTCTTATTTTTTTGTAGTTGTGGAGGGTAAAATCTCTTCTGCCAGTGCTTTTATGGCCAAAATATTGTCCAACAAGGAATATCTATTGTTGAGTGTAAATATTTTTATTTCTCATAACTTGTTTTCTTTTTCCAACTATGCAGCAACTGAATCATAAGAGGATAAAAGTTGCTGCTGCTATACAACTTGCTGAATGGTTGAAGAGATGGCCCCACTTTGCTCCACAGGATTGGTTGACCCTGGTACATTTCCTTGCTGAAGTACAAGGTTTAGTTCTTTTGAAATAGTGTTCAATTGTATCTTTGTTTCGCCTGCATCTTCCATTTTCATGGTCCAGGATTTGCAGTTCAATATGATTATGATTTGGAGGTTTTCCATGTTTCTCTTGTCTGCTTGTATGTCTAGAAAGGTTGTAATCTGGTTTGAATACTTTTAGATTTCAATTCCAAAATTGTTAATTGCTAGCTTGTTTGGGATTTGCAAATGAATGTATTTATAACATTGTATATATTAGGTTTTGTGTTTAGCTACTAATCTTATTATGGTTGCAGGAAAACTATATCAACTGGGTTCAAGAGAACCTCAATAAGGAAGCAACTCTCTTTTACATTTAGTAGACCTTTTTCTTTGTTCTGTTTGCACTTGTTTGGATCAAGGATGGCTATAGGCATAAAAATTTAGTATGGGAAAGAACAGAAAATTAGAATGACTAGTCCATCTTTGGTTTGATGCATGTACTTCTATTAGTTGCTGGAGGTTGATATTATTTTCAATATGGGAGATCCATGATCTTACTGGTTATGGATCCAAAAGAGGCTTGAATATTGGAGGGGTTAGTTTGTAAGTACCAAGGTTGATAAGAGTCTACCCAACCAGATCTCAACTCCTAACTGGAAAATGTTCTATGTTATTAGTTGGCGGAGTTCTGCACCTGCTACTTACTATGGAAAAGGTGCTCTATACCTTTACAACTGGATGGTTTGGGTAGAGACTATAATGGGTATAACTTAACTATTAATGTTCCCACATTTAATCATCTAATACTGTGTTGACACACTTAAACTTCTTTACTATACTCCACTAGTCATGCTCCTCACAATTCGTGGAATGAGTTGATTTAGGGCTCCAATGTAGAACCTCGCAATCACAGTTTCAGGTGAGATATGGTAGAGACTAACTGTGAGATATTGGCAACCCATGCTTCACTTCGACAATCCCTAAATGGAGCCCATATGCTTTACTCGTAAATGCTTTGGTTGGTTAGGAGGATAAACTTTAAACTTCTTGTGATGTTGGTGACTCATGTATGCTAGGTTTTTTTAACATAGACAAATCTTTCACCTTTAGCTGCATATAAATTAATTTATGTACACTTGTATGTTTCTATTGTACAAGTACTTAGCTATTCGGTTCTTGTGCCTTCATAAATTATAATAGCTTAGGTTTCTGCCCCATCCCCCAAGTACGCTTGTATGCAAGCTTTAATGTCTATGTTAAAACTTGTTCAGTCGCATTTGTTGTATTAGGAAATTTTATTGCTGTTATTTTGTTGAGTTGATGTTTTTAAAATGGGTGTTCTTGCTTTTTGATTGAGGCATATTTTGGTTTTAATTTGCTATAATTTTTATCACTAATGCTTCTTGAACTGATTTGTGTTGAATTTGGTGTATTCTTCTTTCTTTGTTTTGTGGGTATCTAATTTCGGGCTGGGTTTTAACGGCATTGCTTGATTGGAAGGGCGCCTTTACAACATATAATTAATCAAGCCCAAAAATATTCAGTGGATAGGAGGGAGCTAGGTTATATCTTGGAACTTTTCAAATGGGTCTTTAATGTGTTTTACCTTCCTATTACTCACCAATAGAGAAAAAGAGAAAATAGATTTACAATCTACTACCTTGGATATTAGGGGTAAATGTTGCAGGAGTAGTTGATGCTGCTAGAAGACCATATTGGCTGATCTCATTTTTGTGCTCGGGGAACTATTCAACTTAGATACGTGCCAAGAACATGGAGTGCCTTGGCTACTAAGATACTTGTGTTGGATACGTATGAAAAATTGGTTATGGTTTTGTCATCCACCCAATCAAAAAACTTTTCTAGGTAGCATTGATTTTGCTCTTTCTCCCTACCTCTCTATTTGTGGAATTCCTTGTCATCCACAAATAAGATTGACTATGAATTTTTTTTTATCAAATGTGGGTTTTTTGCTGCCAGACAGATTAGAATACTTTTGAAAAAAATTAAATGAAAAACAAAATTTGAAGAAAAATTCATATATGATACAAGAATAATATGTAAACGTAGCAATTAGATTCAAGACTAAGCATGCTCCTATAGTAAACTTCAATGAGGGAACCAAGTTAAAACATAGAGAATCCAACATGCTGGCTCTCTTGAGTTGAACTCTTTTAGTTTGGAAACTTGCTGGCCCTCATCATTAGAGGGCAAGAAGTATCTAAGCAACCAATTTTGCCCCTTGGGTTGAACTTTGCCAGTGTAGGAATTTGCAGAACTTCATCATCGGGGGGTCCAAGTTCAACTACATCTAGACCAGCAAAACTAATTACTTTCATCTATTATATATATTCCGTAGAGCATGATACATAATGGAAATTTTCCTTAGTTTAAGCTACTTGAGAGGGACCTATATATTCAGGCAACTACTGTCACTGTTTTAGAAATGGATGGGAGGAGGCGGTGTAGGGAAGACATCTTCCACAATGCATCTTCTTGGGTCCAAGCTAGTTTAATTGGATAGAACTATGTTTCTAATTTTTTTGATTCTTTCTTTGACAGAATTTAATATCTATTCAATATTTATTGAATTTAACATCTGTCTAAATAGTTCTTGGAAGTCATTAAGCTAGAAAACATTGGCCATTTTCAAGACACAATTATGTCTAGGGACATGTTTCTCTTGCAAGTGTTTTTTCTGTACTTTGCTCATATCATACTCTGCAATGGAGATATTAAACTTTTCATTTTTTTTTATTTATCATTTATACCTTGTCAAAAAATTATATAGGCTCCAAAAAAACACATTCAACTATGAATTTGACATACAATAGTCATAATATAATTACCTTTTCTTCCATGGAGGGGGGGATTGGTAGATTATTATTATTTGGCTAGACCAGCCCAAAATTGGGGGTCCATTCTTTACTAGTATAACTTCAAGGTGCCATATCGTTGGCTGAAGCTTACTCTAGACATGTGTAAGTTTACAAGATTTGTGAATGTGACAATCTCTATGGAATAGTTCAGAAATAAGATGTTGTAATTTGCTTTCTTTGCCGTGATTAATAAGTTGTGATTTAATGAATGTTGGCTTTGACTTGGGAAATGGAAAACTTGGAATAAGATATTAATGTCCTCTGTTCTGGTACATTGACATATGGTATAACCTGCGACAAAAATAATTTTCTTTTCTCTCTTGTTATAGTTGCAAGTGTGGTGGACCTGGAAACCAAAAATGAGCTTGATTTGTGAATTCTAGGCGTTGGATTGAAGTTATTTTCATGGGTTAATTTTAACCATAGGAATTTTAGCATTATTGAGCATTATTTGGGTGCAAAGATCCAAAGGTTGTAAATCACTAATCAAGCTGATTTTTGGTTGGAAGGTCCACCAAGGGACTGGCCAAACATCCATACAGTCAACACCGTCTAATAGTGTGCTGGCTCGTATTGTGGGTTGTGATTGGATTCGGTCACAACCCATTGTGACGGGTTGTGACTGAAGTTTTCCTCCAGATTGATACAGAAAAATTTGACTTTGACATGCACATTTCTAGAAAAATTATTCATGTGAATCTGAAATTGAGGCAATCTTGTTGTGCCGCCAAAAAGATAAGTTGATGGGCTGAGGCAACTTATTTGTGTGTTTTTTATCCAACTATCTAGGTTTGGTGAAATAGGATTCATGTTGGCAACCCCAAATATTTGGGTTAAGGCATAGACGATGATGAAGTCTTAATTTTGGTGAATGGTTGGAAGCGAAGAGTAGAAAAGAATAGCAAAACCATTTGGTTTGTTTGACATTTTCTTTTGATATCGACAAAAGTTACAATTTCTAATTATGAATTTTTTTTGCATGAGTATGTTACATGACTATATTTGCAGGTCACATATTCATGGCAGCTGCTTCCCTCACTTCTTCAACTAATGGTTGAGCACTTAGGATTCCTCATCATCTCTCATTTTACTGTTCTGCAAATCCTCTTAACCCATGCCTTGTCAACACTGATTTCTCTGTATGGTTAACAATTGCTTCGTCTTTAAGGTCAGATTGTTCTCCTTCATCTCAAATGCTTGCAGACCAACATTTTTTAAGTTCTTGAATAACTTCAGCAGTGTGCTTTGAGTGATGCTGGTTATAGCACATCTCTTTTTGACCCTCCAAAAATACTGATCTTTGTCAATAGACTGTTGATGTCATCCATGGTAGCTCTTTTATATCTTTCTTTCCAATTGACTATGACATTACTTGGTGAACCTTTTATTCTTCAACAACAAAGTTTACATCCAAAGAATTCATCTTCTTCTTGGTCATCTGTCAAATTGGCCTATTGACAAAGAACCACATGCACTTCTTTGTTATTTTTTCAATTCTTCAACAATGAAGAGTACATTCCATCATCTTTTTGGTTGACATCTTTCAAATTGGTGTTCTAACAAAGAACCATTAACACTTCCCTATTCAATTTTTTTTTTTTTTTCTGATTGTTTTGTCCTTGTAATATGCTTAGATTACATTTTAGGTTTTAAAGCAGTTATTTTGTTGGAGTTTAATAAAAGTGCTATTAGGTAAGCATTTCAGTGTTCTAATCCGGATGTGTCTCCCTTGCTGAAAATAAAGGCCAACAATGTGTTCCCTTGTTTAATACTTATGGTTTTTTTTTTACTCAAGCATTTGGGATTCTATATCATGGTATTAAATTTTTGCATATTTTCATGAAATATATCAAAATATTTGCATTTTTACTACGACTAAAAGGACACATAAAGAAAGAACTATATTCACTCTTTTTTTATTTTTTTTTTAAGTACGCTTGCCTTTTGTTTTTCTTGTGTTGGCAGCTCTTATTTTGAAATACCCTACTAAATTGTTTTTCATTTGTACTACCTTGGATCTTTTCTCTTCTTGCTTCGTTCATAGTTTAGTAACTATTATCTTTTAAGGCTCTTGCTTTGTTCATAGTTCAGTAATTAGATACTACTTTTATTTTTTATGTTTTCTTACAAATGTAATGGTGAAATTTACTAATGAAGCCAGTACGAAAAGTGAGATTTATTGGAGCTATTGTGAACTTGTAAGGCTCATGCTAAGCCTTACGCTTCCTTCTATGTGTTAGACTGTGTATAAAGCGTCAAAATATATATGATCTTAAGGATCAACCCTTGAAATGATTCTATTTTTTTGTTAGCAGATAGAAAGATGTGGGATCTGCAACAACAAGCAAAGAACTTTTAGAGGTATCTTGGAAGAATTGAGCAACTTCGTAGTAGACTTGAAATTGAAAAAGGCGAAGGACATCCCTCTTGACAAAGTAAGGTGTCAACCTTAATTTGATATCCCATTCGGTGTTGTCTAAAATTTTTTTATGCTCATTTTCTGTGAGGCAATCATTTTACATCGGTTATTTGAGGGTTTAAAATTTAGGTCCATTAAGTATTGGACATAAATGTTTATTTTTTCTAGTTTTAACATTGTTGGGTTGCTTATACTAACTAGCATTGTTACACTCCTACTTATATTAACTAATATTGACTTTCAGGTAACATAATTATCATAATTCTGTCATAAACAATGAGGCATGGACTTAAGATGAGTGGGCTTTTATTCACGCTCATCAAATTTACGGGAACAAGTGGGTCGAGTTAACAAAGTTCTTACTTGGGAAAGAGCTAAGGTGGACATTTTGTAATTTTTTTTAGGGGACGGAGTGGATTTGGGAAATGGAGCCATTGGCTACTTTTCTGTATTTAATGGAAAAGCGAATAGCAGGGAGAGTTAACAAGTATTTAACACTTGAATCAAATTATGAATTTTATATTTTAACAGTGTTTGTTTTCAAATATTAGAATTATCAGTTTCTTTATTGTATGGAATGTGAATGTGGTGTTTTAGATTGTGTATGAATCTTCACAGGTAATTTTATCAAACTAAATAGTAAAACAATAGTATTCATACACACCTTAAGTATAAGATTAAAATCATGGCGTTCAGTACATGCCATGCTTTTAAACAAGTTAGCATCATATGATCAAGGGTAATGTCTTAAACGATGGCGTTAAAATATATATTTATGGCGTTCATAAAATGTTATACGTTAATGGCGTTCAATGAACGCCATTGTTTAACTTTAAAAAGCATGGCATAGCCTTTACAGCCTTTTTATGGCATTCGATGAACGCCATGAAAACTATTTTATGGCGTGTTTCGAACGCCATGAAACGTCTCTTTTGTTGTAGTCGGATTTTTTTTGTTTTCTTTATTTTTTTTCTTTGTTTTTAAAGAATAAAGAAAAATTTTCAGAAAAATCAAAAGATTCAGTTAAGAAGAATGTTAAAGTTGATAATTATTGTAAATTTTGATGAGCAGTAATTTTGAGAACTTTCAAGAAACTAGGACTTAACATTATCAGTAAAGTTTTGCTAATCTCAGTATTATATCTTTTGATTATTTTGATTGGTCAACTTTACTAGTTTGCATTAGGTGATTATTGATCCAGTATATCTGATATATCCTCACATGCACACTGATTATTACTGGTGGGTACGGATCTGATAGAGGTGTAAGATCTTGTATTATTGGAGTTAGGAATAAACTTCTACTGACTATAACTTCAAGTTAGTAGTGTTCCCGCCTTTATAGATTTCGAAACTTCAATATAATCAACTGTTGGCTTCCCAATGTGAGAGTTCATGATATTCGCTCAAAAGTGCTTATTTTAAGTAGTTATTCTTTTAGCGTTATCGCACTCTTCTACGTAAAATTGCTCTATTTATCTACTTTTTTTACGTAGAAGTCTTTTCTGTTGCGTAGAACACTTTTCTGGACGAAATAATATATTTGCATACATTAAATACATTTTCGGAAGTCTAGATATTAAGCCGTTCTAATTAAGTCTCATTACGTGCTTCTTCTGTAGCAGGAAACCTCGATTGGATGATTCTAGAAACTTGCGGGCCCACATCGATCATGAAAGCCCATTGTCAAAGCTTAAAGAACCCATAGGCTATGACTAGAAGACATGGGCCAAATACGAGCTGAATAAGAGGACCGAAGAACCGACCCAAAGAACTAAGAGAGTGAGAGAGCCGATGACAAAGAGATGGACTAAAGCGTTTAAAGCCGCATAAACCACGAACCCAAGCCCGCAACCCACTAATCACTTTCGAAATAAAAGTAGGGTGGAAAAAGGGGTCACTTTTCAAGTTGCCCATAGATATACTTGATATTTGAACTTATTTTTATGGATACTTGCATACATGTTTTCGCATACTCGTCATCATCATGATCATCATCTACACCTAATCCCAAATTCACATACTTCCATGTACTAACTCACTTTCTAAATAACTTCACACATGCATTTCTATACTAGGAATGAGTAAAAGACTTTTTCTAGATTTGTCTTGGTTCTTCTACAACTCTTTACAAACATATCCTTTTTCACCTTCACCTTCTTTTCCACTTCTTCCCTTTTGGTTTTAATAATTCCATCTGTTGTCCAACTTTCCAATTTTACCTTGTAACTTCAGTAATTCAAACATTAGTTATAAACACAACTCATACATCATAACAATCTACTTATGCGCAGTTCTCAGAACTTCCAATTCAGACTGTATGACTCATTCACACATACAATACTAACAATTCTATGACAGCAGAATTAATTTTTCAATCACGTTGAGCGGGATGAATGAATTTGTTGTCAGCTTTATAAAAAAAAAATTACGAGGATTTTAGTGCAGTTTCTATATATATAAAACAAACACACGAAAGAAGTCTTCGTGGTTAGGCAAATTGAACTTCCCTCAATTTGCCATGTAGTAGACTCTTTCGGGCCCACTGACTCCATTAATATTTGGCCCACATCTTAGTGGACCCACACACCAAAAATCAGTGTGGTTAGTGATTTCTAGCCATTGGATTTGAGTACTTTTTCATCATGGGCTTGGAACCAACTCATAGGCCTGTTCATAAAGCCCATGATGAAAAGTGCTCAAATCCTACGGCTAGAAATCACCAATCACGCTGATTTTTGGTTTGTGGGCCCACCAAGATATGGGCCAAATATTCATAGAGTCATTGGGCCCGAAAGAGTCTACTACATGGCAAATTGAGGGACTTCGGCATCAAAGAACAGCCCGCTGTTGTAGGGGAACTTTGATAAGTCAGATTTGATTAGAGCTGCAACTTGGGTGGGCTCAACCCGAGCCCGACTGGTTGAACCCGACTTTAGGGTTGGGTTGGGTTGGGTTAGCTCTTTCAGAACTTGGGTTGGGCTTGGGTTGGATTTTTTGTAACCCGATCAAATTGGGTAGGGTTAGGGTTGAGGCTAGGTCCAACCAGACCCAACCCAAGCCTGACAGACAAATGCATATATGTATTAGTATACTGACAAATATCCATACTACATTTTGGCAAATGCGGCAACTCATGGATGTTTGTCTTTAAAAACTATAACCCTTGTGTGAGATTACAAAATGTCCTAGAAACTACATTTTGGCATTTTATTTGATCTTGAAAATATCATATTTTCTGTAAGGGTTAATTTTGGTTATTTATTTAGTTACTTTAATCATGCATTTGAGTTAATAAACTTTTCTGAAAATATCATGTTTTCTTTTATAAGGTATTGGAAATGAATCTATTATTTAGGGGTTGGCATAATGGTTATTTTATTGACTAATAAATTATTTTCATATAAAAAAAAAATTTAGCAAACTTCCCAATCATCAGAAAAAAATAAGAAATTGACCAACCCGACCCAACCTGATAGGGTTGGGTTAGGGTTGGAAAATCTAGGCCCGACCTTGGGTTGGGTTGGGTTAGGGTTCACAGCCTTTAAGGTTGGGTTGGGCTAGGGTTGACCTCCAACCCGACCCAACCCGCCCGAGTTTCAGCCCTAGATTTGATAGATAGAAAAACAAGAAATTGCAAAAAGAAACATTCCTTTTTATGCCCTATTGATAAGTCAGATTTCCATTTTTGCCCGTCTGTTACAATTGGTTTTTACACCCGTTTTAACGGCACGGTAAAGGCCCGTCCATTATACCGTTAAAACGGCATCTTTTAACCTTCCCTCAAATAATGGTCAATAATGATGCTCAAATTACACGGTTAAAAATTAGCCCATGAAAAAGACTCCAATCAACGCTTAGAAATAACTAAAAGGGCTAATTTTTGGTCTGTATGTTCATGGTTGGTCCAAACCATGGTTTTAAAAACGGCCGTTTAAACGGTTTAATTTAACGGCCATTTAAACGGTAACGCCCCAAGCCCATTTCCGTTAAAACAGTTTAAACACGTTTTATCGGTTTTGAATAAAACGGCTGTTTTTTTGTTTTAACGACAGTTAAAATCGTTTAAACAGCCGTTTAATTCTGAAAAATTTTGTGAAAAAAACAGCCATTAAATCAGTTTAATTCCGTTAAAATCCGTTTAATTTTCGTTAAATTCTTTTTTTTTTTTTTTAATTTTCAAAATTTGAATTTCAGCACCATTTTTCCGTTTTTTTCCGTTAAAACCCGTTAAATTCCGTTTTTCCCATTTTTTTTTCCATTTTTGCCCATGGTCTTTTTAATCCGTTTTAACGGCCATTTAAGGGGTTTAAATGGTAACACCCCCAGTCCGTTTGACCGTTAAGACGGCCTCTTTTAAACCTTGGTCCAAACATCCATAAGAACATAAATCTCTATGAATATGCCACGTGGCTCATATTGTTGTCGGTAAGTCAGCAAAGTTCTACCCTACATAACGCATATTTTTTTGGACTCACAAACTGACAAACCACATGGATGTTTAGCCCACCTCTTAGTAGATGCACGTAAAAAAATCAGCCAGAATTTGGCATTTGTTTTAGGATTGATTCTAGACGTTAGATTCAAGCATGTTTTTTGGGTACAAAATCAGATGGCTACAAATTATCTATCAACGAAACAATGGGTGTGGGGCGCAAGATCCATGTAGTTGGTGGGTCCAAAAACAGAAGAGTACCTTGCATCCACTGCATCCGGAGTGCTAGTGTGGGAGTAGAGTTGCAACTCTCAAATCCCTGAAGTACAGGATCTTAAGTCAACAACGAACTAACAAGAGCCGGAGATCTCTCAAGAAGCCGTTAGATAAGGAAAGAGATCGATTTGACTGGGCATTTGATCCCAACAAATGTGATTCAAATAAAACGGTCTAATCTCTATCTTTCAGAAGGCTAGAAAAGAGGACCGTTCGATAGTGATCCAACATGTTGTCTTCTTCTCCTTCTCCTTCTCCCTATTTCTTGCATTAATTCTCTTTTCTTTCTCTCCTCAGTCACAACGATCGTGTATAACCGTCTCTTGATTTCTCTCTTGAAACCCATTCAAGAATCAAAGCCATGGTAAAAGAAATGTATAGATCATCTAAGAGACAGAAGAATGATGGTTCTTCAAGCAGTGAAGAATTTGATAACGATCGACTTGCTCTTTCTTTATCTCCTCTTTCAACAAGACCCTTCAAACCTCCTCCTCCTCCCCCACCACCACTACAATCACTATCTGGTCCTTCGAGTATAGCCCGACGTTTCCGTCGGAACCCAACGCAGGGTCCTCAAGGTGGGAAGAGCGACATCGTGCCGGTTCCGTTTCCATGGGCCACGGATCACCGTGCCACTGTTTACAGCCTGGACTACATCTTATCAATGGGCATACGGTCCATACCAGGTGAAGTTCAGTGTAAGAAGTGCGAGAACAGGATCACAATTGAATTTGAACTGGAAAGAAAGTTCATGGAGATTGGATCCTTCATCATGGTAAACAAGAGCTCATTGCGTGAGCGGGCCCCCGAATGGTGGATGTCTCCGGTGCTTCCAGTCTGTACGCATTGCCATCAACCCAACAGTATGAAGCCTGTGATGTCGGAGAAGAAAAGATCAATAAATTGGCTTTTCTTGCTCTTGGGCCAAATATTAGATGTTCGGATTTTTCAACCGTTTGTAGGACACTTTCCTCTAGACCTCTCCAACAAAGTAATCAGAGTTGAATTTTTAAGGTGGGGCAGGGCAGGTTTAAGGGTACGTGTCCTACAAAGGAGAGGGTAAGAGGACCCTACAAAACGACAGCATGTAGACGCTAAATTTCAAAGTTGTAATTCAATATTTATGTGCTGAAAATGGGAAAATGAGTTCTGTAAAAGAAATAAAAAAAAAGGTAAATTGTGCGAAAGTAAACAAAGTTATAATGTTACTTTCTTCTGATCGAAAATGCAGATTATTCGACAAATCTTTAATGCATTTTTCTTAATTTGGAAATCTCTCTCTCTCTCTCTCTCTCTCTCTCTCTCTCTCTCTCTCTCTCTTATTTGATGGACGGTCCAGGCCGTTGGGGTGGCAGTTCAATCATGTGGTCGTGATACCTCAACGAACCTCAGCTACGGCCAAAACTCAGGTATTATCAAAACTAAAGTACTCTTCGTGTGTCTGCACTGTTTTCAAACCGACGTACCGAGTTTGATGTGCCATGGGGCCAAAAGTCCACTTGGAAACTCTTTTGGGGCCCACTGACCCATGAATGACTGGCCCACCCTTGATGGACCTACATACCAAAAATTCATTTTTGGTATGTAGGTCCATCAAGGGTGGAACAATCATTCATGCCATCAATGGTGGAACAACGGAAAAACTAGTCTGCAAACGTACGTTCTGATTATTAACTTCGCAGACCGAAAAAACATAAGAGCAATTGTTGGATGACCACGTCCCTCGTCAAGGTTGATGATGGACCATAGTATGAGCCACGTGGCACAATCTCAGTGGCCATTGATACTTACCAAAAATCAAGATTGTTCGTTATTTAATACCTACTCATGAAAAACTCAAAAACTCAAAATCAAGATTGTCCATGCATGTGGAATCTCGCTCTATCTCAGGCAACACCGGAAGAACATCTCGGGTCAGCTAGACCGCTAGACCGGAATTGAGTGGACAAAAACCACGGAGCAAGCCAGGCTAGACCTGGGCCGGGCGAAGCCGGGAGAGGGGATTTCTACTCCTTGGCACAGCTGCACAAGGAGGAAACCTGCCTTTGTGGGACTGAACCCACGACCTCCCAGGTCACAAGAGGAGGGCACACACAAGGAGGAAACCTGGCTAGGTGTGAATGTTGTGTTGTTGAGGGCACACACTCTACATTCTCGGCAAAAATCAGTTACCTTATGAATTGCACGACTTAACTAATTGGATTGCCAACGTCCTATTGGGAGGGTGGTACAGGTTCAAGCTTGCGTAAAGGTAGATGTCCCAGTGGATTGACATTTCCCAATTGTGTGTTCTAGATACCAGCCCGCTTTGGTTTGTATATCCAATAAGGGGTGGGCTAAAAATCCATGTGGTTAGTGGGACCTGGGCTGGGGCCGGGCCTTCACTCACCAAGGGCCCTTAGGCGACCGCCTTAATGGCCTTAAGGTAGAGCTGGCCCTGTTGGTACTGATACGATAAGAAAGCCAATCGATCTGGACCTGATCGAATCGGGTTCCTCTATTGTGATATCGTGTGTTTTGATCTAGACCTGAGGCCTCAGTCTTGGCCCAACTCGAGTTTTGATCGGGTTTTAATACTTAGGCCCGAGCCCGACCTAGATGCAGAACCCAAATCCGAAGTCAATTTGATCTTGTTGGGCTCGAGCCTGAGACCATTAGGGTCAATCGTAAAGCTCATCGGGCAAGCTCAGCTCATGACTAGGTATGGAAGAGCAAAGTCATTATTTTGAACTGGTCTTAGAGTTTATTTTCATTAAAAAAGCTAAGCCCATGAATCCATCCAAATATATCGGGCGTATCGGGTAATAGGGTGTCGGGTCTAGTAGTGAATAGAAAACTCGTGTACCAGCCATGGTTCGAAGTCTCGGCCGATCCCGTTCTGAATCGGGTGATCCGGATTGGGATCAACAGCCACCGATCTGAACAATATTGCGGTTTTCTTGCCAAGATCGTTCAGATCGGGGCAATCTGGACCGGGATCGGTGGCCTCCGAACCCAAGATGTCGAACCATGGTACCAGCTGGGTAACCATATTCGACACTCCCAGTAGCTTAAATGAGAACTAATTTCATATCACTTCTAAAAATGGAAAAAATCCTTGAGGACCCTACACTTCATTTTTTCGTTTATTCAAAGAAAAAGACAATAATAAATGAAGATATTAAATGTTCTGATTTTTCAACGCTTTGTAGGACACTTTACCTACAAAGATTTATTCCGAAAAAATTAGTGCGCCAACATCCCCATATGCGACACGTGGGAGAGACTTTGGGGCTCATTGACATTATGAATGTTTGGTGGGCCCATACACCAAAAATGAGCTTGATTGAGGATTTATAGCCATTGTATTTGAACATTTTTCATCATGGACTTCTTGAACAACAAGATGGATGAGTTCTCAGCCCGTGAAAATTTGCTCCAATCTGACGGCTAGAAATCTCCAATCAGGCTTCTTTTTGGTTTGTAGATCCACAAGGGACGGGTTAAGTATTCATAGGGTCAGTGTCATTGTAGACTAGTTTTTCTTTTCTATTCTGTAGGAATTTTAGTGGGCCTGGCTTGGATGGTGCAAGTTCCGACGAAGCCCATCCCATCCCATTACAAGTACCCCATTTTGTTCGCTACACCAGCCCATGTAGAGATTTAACGGGTCAGGCTGTTTGTTTTAAGCCCGGGCTAAGGTTTTTGTAAAACATTAAGCCCAAGACCAGCCTATTTATATATTGGGCCTAAAAATGATGTCCAGGCTCTGCCCATTGGGCCTGTAAATGTACCCCAATCCCAAGACTACTAGGGCCAGGCCGAAAAGCCCATCTGACAGCCATGCCTATTAACACCCCTAGTGGGAATGCCCTTGGGCCAATCCCTTCATGGGCCTAGAGCCCAATCATTCTTCTGGTCACCCCCTTCTGACAAATTTAATCGACATTGACCAACATAAAACAATGATCTCCTTCCATGGTGCCAATCCCATTTTGATCAGGGGATTGTCTCGCCTGAGATGTACCATATCCTTAAGGGGACTCAAATTTTCAGATGGTCCAATATGGAATTGGATCGGGCTAATCAGCGTCGGGATCAACATCCACCGATCCGGCTGGAGACTTTCATTCATGTCTTCTTCACATATAAAATACACTTGTCTCCTTCCTACCAACTCTCTCTCTCCCCCATCTATGACATGAGTCTGTGTCATTGATGATCTCGAAATACATCGATCAAAATTGGGGACGAAAAGGACTTAAATTATACATAATTAAGCAACAAAGGAAAAGAAATAGAAAACATGGAAGAATTATTAAATAATGGGTTGAATTGGGTTGTGGGCCAACTCAAACTCAGGCCCATCGTGTCCAACACAAGTTCATCTCCAAACCCAAGCCCAATTTGGGCTAAATCTGGTTGGGTAACAACACACACATATATAAGGCTGTATATATAAATATTTATACTATTATAATAAGACCCTGTGTTTTTTGCCATTTTTTTTTAATCTAAACGTGTCTAATAGTTGAAAACGTGTCAACCACCTCCTTGCTGTTTGTATCCCTGCTTGGTTCAATGCAAATTAGATGCAATGCACCTACTTGCCACGGTTTTGGAATTACACGAGACTGGTTGGGGGAGTGCAAATTGATCGTGCAAGTGGTTGCCAAGCCCTTGCAAACTCTTTAAGAAGATGGATGCAAGCATGTGCTACCCAAAAACCGTGGTAAGTGATTGCTATGCAACTCACCGCATTTGCACTGGAGTGCAAAATGCATCCCAATGCAACGAACCAAGCAAGGCCAAAACTCTTCAAAGACGACGCTTATGCACTCCTTGAATAGTTTGGAGACCACTTGAACATAAAGGATTTGATGGCAAGAATAATATGCTGACAATTTTCCTCTTTTCCCAAAAAGAACCCTCAGATTTATCTCCTTTCAAAGAGTCTAAATCTTTCAGAATAATTAAGGGGCACAAAAATATAGACGTAAATCGGGCCGGTCTGGCCCAAAATTTACCTTCAGGCTGGGATTGGGCCAAGCCGAAGTTTAAAGGGAATGCTCTAGGCCTATCCCGAAACCCGACCTATGGACGAGGTTTGGTCTGGTGATATTCGCTCAAAAGTGCTTATTTTAAGCCATTATCCTTTTAGCAGTATCACACTCTCCTACGTAAAATTTTAATTTTTATAAATAATTCTACGTAAGAGTTTCCTCCATTGCGTAGAACACACTTTTCTGGACAAAATGGGCTATTTGTATAAATTAAACACATTTCTGAAAGTCTAGATATAAAGTCGTTCTGATTACGCACTTTTCGTTATTGTAGGAAATCCTATCGGATGACTTCTGAGACTTGTGAGTCCACGATCGATCACAAAATCCCAGCGTCAAAGCCTACAGAGCCCACAGACAGTGCCATCGAGAAACGGACCAAGATGTGAACCTAATGGAATTAGCGGAGCTTAAATCAAATGAGAGAGAAATAGTGGAACCTACGCAATTGTTAGAATCGTACAAGTCCTATCGAGAAAATTCTAACAATCTAGGAAGCATTGATTAAGCCAGTGGACCCTCAAGCTACTATAAGAGGGGTACCCAAAGCTCAAAGAGAGCCCAAGTCCACAACGCCAAGTACGGGATGAACCAAAAAGTTACACTGCCAAAATAAAGAGAAGAAGAGCAAAAGAGTTGATTTCCTAAAAGAGAAGCCAGAGCATTAATAAACCCTAGTTGAACCATGCTCGAATCTAGAAAGATCAACAAGAAATGTTGATCACCCATGGATGCGATGAGCCAGTTGATGGACTATGATCATGAACCAAGAGTTGCAAGATTGAACCAATGAAGCATGCATGTGAATCACTAAGAGTTGATCAAAATGATATTTGTTGAAGGGTGGCCATACTAAGAATAGTGGGTGAGAATAGCTTGAGTGCACAAAGAAGAAAATGAGCACTAACTAGACGATTCTTGGGGTCTGGAACCCCGATGATCAATCACAAGGTGATCCAGGGTGTTGAGTGGGCCAAGAGGTAGACCATGGATGAACCACGTGGCAACATGTGAGTTGGTGCAAAGAATTGTCCGCGTTGATGGACTACGATGGTGGGCCGAGATGTAAACTAAGATAGGCCACCATAACACGTGATGGTGGAAATTAATGCGGATGTGTGGTCGTCGATCACACGATGGATGCAAAAGGAAAGGGGCAGCAAATTACAAAAGAGATTGAGAGGAATCTCTCCCACAGGCTTACTTGACCGTTTCCACAAAGGTGAAATTACACCGGTCCGTTCTCTTTAATCCAATATACCTAGAAGGGGGGGTTGATTAAGTATTTAAAATTAATTATACCTATACAGTTTTACTAGTCAATGGTAGGAGAACAAAATCGCATGCCTTAGTTGTTTGATAAAAGATTATCACAACCGACTCAAATCGAATATACCTCCGTAGTATATTTTCTTTTCATCGTTTGATCTAATCAAGATAGATTGCGGAATACAAACAAACAATCACATAAGACAAGATATTTTTATGTGGAAACCTTCGCCAAGGAAAAACTACGGGACCACGTCCAGACGAAAAGTATCACTAACTGAAAAGTTAAACGAAACAAAGATTACCTACGCAGCACTGTTGCAAATACATCTTTCAACCTTAGCCAAGGCCTATTGCCGATGCGTCCATGTCCTCTGAATCATTGCTACGAATCCACGTGTGCCCTTCTAGCTAAGAAGCCTTGTCCACTTGTTCAGTTTGGTCCGTCCCAAACCTACCGTCGATCAGCTCCTCCGATGTTAGTTCTCAACACTCCCGCCTTTACAGAAGGTGAATGATTCAGTACACCCTGAACCCTAAGTTGCTCAAAAGGTGTTGAGTCACACTGGTACACTTAGGCTGCTAGGTCGAATATATGAGTGGAAGACCTAAGCTGATGGATGGATCAAGCACTTGGCTTTGATCAAGAAGAAGAACAAGCTCATAAGATGTGAATGGGAAACAAGCTTATTCTTCTTCAAATGGACACTCTAATAAATAAATATTTTCTTCTCTCTCTTGAAAGATTGAGTCACTCTGTGTTTCTATGTGTATGTGTGTGTTTAGAGAAGGTATAGAAGGGTTGTATTTATAGAATTCGTGACCCTGAGTCATGTAAAACGTGGGATAATGAAACTAAGAAATTCGGATCTGAGAAAGACTGAGTTCGTGCAAAGTCCAATCGATTGTATTCTGGGTCCAATCGATTGGGTATGGGTGTCCAATCGATTGGCCTCAATAAGTTTTCCTGTTCCGTAGGCTCCAATCGATTACACAGAGGTCTCCAATCGATTGGACTCAAATAAGTTTCTGTCCTAAAGACTCAAATCGATTTCACAGAGTCTCCAATCGATTGGGCTAAAATAAGTTTCTGTCCCGAAAACTCCAATTGATTTCACAGTCTCCAATCAATTGGGCTGAAATAAGTTTTTACCTCGTAGCTTCCAATCGATTACACAGAGTCCTCCAATCAATTGGGCTATGTCCAATCGATTGGACAAGTTCCAATCGATCGGACCCTCCCAATAGTCAATATCTTTGACTTAGACTTGGGTCTGTCCAATGACTAGGTTTGACCATTATATTTTATTCATTTTAACCAATGCCTATGGCCACTAAGTCACTTACCTTCCTAATCGAGCGTACACGATCTTTAACTGACAAATGGGCAGTTACTCAGATGACTCCTATCATCAACCGTCTAATTCTTGCTGTCTCTGTCTTCTAGTCTTCAAGTAGTCGGCGAAGTATGCATACCACGACATCTCTACACTACACTAGTGCTCCTAGGAATGGTTACAAGAATGTTTTTATGTCAAACATAATATTTGCCAAATTGAATATGAAAATATTCCTTACAATCTCCCACTTTGACAATTCCGTGATAAAAAATATTTAATCATAAAGAAGGTAAAAAATAAAAAATACAATCCCACTCTCTTACATGATTCACTCACTATCTCACATTCTCTCGGAGATAATTGAACAGATAATGGAATAGCTTTGATCTGTTCCCTGCACGATCTACCAACAATACATACCATGTAATATCATCAGCAATCAATAAATCATTAAAATGTAGTGAGTTAATTATGTACATCACAAGAAGAGAAATTAGAAAATAATAATGTAACAAAATTTTTCTCCCCCTATCTCATGCATATACTTATTTTTACCTCTATAATTTTCTCTCTCCTTTTTTGTCATAGAATGACAAAGGTACAGAAATATAAGTAAATAATAAGTATGCAATGGATATCATCATGAAAAACATGTGCATAACAATATAGCTAGTATAAAGACTAAAAGATAAGCATGACGCATAGTCTAAATACATCAATGGTTTAAATTTTGGTGAAACTATCTAACCAATCATAAATCTTTTTGAAATGAATTTTAAAATTTTAAATCATCTTTGAAAAGATTTACAACTCACAGAACTCAAATCAGATAATCCGGATTAATTCGAATAAAAATTCAAATATGAAGTATGCTAAAATTCATGAAAAATCAAGTTAAATGCAATGCATAATGAGTTTCAATGTGATTGGCACTATCAAACCTAAGATTTTAGACTTAACTACTCAGTTTAATCTTGAATAGTTCAAATACAGTAAATCTAGGCCATTTATCAGAGCCAGTCAATCAAACTAATACACTTTAGTTGAATTTTTAATTTATTTTGCTTGGGTGTACTGTGATCTGACTTTTCACTTCTTAGAGTACAAGACAGATGTTAGTAAAAATCTAAATACTTTACTCAAAATCTAGAGGTACCCTGTATCCAATCATGAAATCCTCATTAGAGCTAATAGGTTCTCATTTAACTCTCAATTTTCAAGTGTATTTGCCAATGTGATTTCACATTACTTTTATAGCAAACATGACTATTTTTTACTCACTTATTTTACCAGAATTTCAATTTTTCAAGTTCTCATCTTTTAACACTTGGTCGATTTGGTAGCTTTCACACTCGGTTGGTATGGTATCTTCTGCAGCATTAAGTAATCAACTTTTTATAAAGATCGGGGCCATACAGATTTTACCACATCCACTTGAGGTAGCTTTTTCCATAGAGAACTATCACACAGGGAGGCCAACAGTTGATTATTTCGCAGTTTCAAAATCAACTGAGGGCAGGAATACATCTAATTTGAAGTCATGAAACTTAGAATTTTATTTTTGATTCCCATAGAGTATTAGATTTATTACCTCAATGAAATCCAGTCCCAACCAGTGTCAGTCAGTGTGCATGTAAATAACAAGTTAAAACTTATGAACATCCACTAACTGAGAATTAGTAAAATAGACTAATCTTCTAAATTTTCTATAATTTTTTACAATGATCTAGTATCAATTTACCTTGTGTCAAGTCCTGGTTTTAGAATTTTCTAGAGTCAATGCCCGTCATATTAAGAATAATTATGCAATGTACAACTCAAAAAAAAATCCTAAACAAGACACAAAATAATTTTTGATTTTCAAATTTTCTATTTTTGTTTTTGAATATATGAACTTAAAACAATGCAAATAATTAAAGATCTAAAACAAATAGAAAACTATGAAGAAAATAAAATCCTAAAATAAAACTACACACCCAACTCACAAAAGATATACAATCATAAAATAGAGAAGAGTGTAAAGAACTATATTTATTCACTCAATGGGACAAGTGCCACTAGACTTCATAAGGAATTCACTCCGAATAGAATCTAGATTTATCGGTCTTTCCTTTTTCACCCATATGGTATTATACCTTGTAGGTAGATTATTTTTCTTTGCCATTCGTTTAGGTGGTGAAGGAGGATCGACATTTCTCTTTTTATTTGTCTTCTTATTCTGAGCCCTTTGAGTCTGGGTGCCATCGAGTTTCATAAGGTTAGCAATCTTTCTACTCAAGGTATCAGACTTTTGATGCAAGACTTTCATTTTATGGAGTAGATCTCCTTGGTTCTCGTATGATTTTTTTTTTGGCGGAACCATAGTATCTCTCCTCTTTTGAAAACAATTCTTGCTCAGGTGACCTCTACCCCTACAGTAATTATAAACATGCACAAGTATAACTGGTCTGGGTCTAGGTTGATCAACCTGTGGTGTGGAAGGAACTTTGGCTTTTACAAATTTAGTTCCTGAAGACGACGGGGTATAAACATTATAAACATATCCAAGTCCTCGCTTGTCTCCACATCTTTGTTCCACACTTAGAATCTCATTTAATTTCTCAGTGCTTTGAGAAATATATGGCAAGTCCTTTTTCAATTGAACTAGATCAAGTTCAAGTGACTTCCTCTTCTCCAGACATTTCTGATACTCAGTTTCAAGAAATTTAACTTTGTTTTGGAGGCTAGCTTTCTCTTCTTCATGCTGTCTAAAAATAGTTTCATATTTTTCATACTCACTTTCAAAAGATATTTTAGCATCCGTACAAGTTTGGAACTCGCATTCCAAGAACTTGTTTCTTTCTTGAAGAGATTTATTCTCTTCCCTAACTGATCAACTAGCACAAATAATTCATTATTGTCTTGTTTATAAGTAGAGTTTTCAGAGTCAAGAAATTCAACTCTATAAGTCAATTTCTTATTTGCTTTGGTCAGTCTATGGCTTTTTTTATATAGCTCTTGATTAGCAGTATAAAGATCATCTTGATCTTCACTGTCTAAGTCACTACGACTATTGACAGTGAACCCTTCGTTAGGCATCTTTATAAATGAAAAGAATGAACTGGTTTTGCAGGAATCTAAATTTAGGTGATTAAACCTTTAATAGAATAACCCACTTTGATACCAATTAAAATTACACCAGTCCGTTCTTTTTAATCTAATATACCTAGAAGGGGGGTTGATTAGGTATTTAAAATTAATTATACCTACATAGTTTTACTGGTCAATGATAGGAGAACAAAATCGCATGCCTTAGTTGTTTGATAAAAGATTATCACAACTGACTCAAATCGAATATACCTCCGTGGTATATTTTTTTTAATCGTTTGATCTAATTAAGATAGATTGCGGAATACAAATAAACAATCACACAAGACAAGAGATTTTAACGTGGAAATCTTAGCCAAAGAAAAACCACGGGACCACGTCTAGAAGGAAAGTATCACTAACTGAAAAGTTAAATGAAGCAAAGATTACCTACGCAGCACCGTTGCAAATACAGCTTCCAACCTTAGCCAAGGCCTACTGCCGATGCGTCTATGTCCTCTGAATCATCGCTACGAATCCACGCGTGCCCTTCCAGGTAAGAAGCTTTGTCCGCTTGTTCAGTTTGGTACATCCCAAACCTACCGTCGATCGGCTCCTCCGATCTTAGTTCTCAACACTCCCGCCTTTGCAGAAGGTGAAGGATTCAGTACACCCTGAACCCTAAGTTGCTCAAAAGGTGTTGAGTCACACTGGTACACTCAGGCTACTAGGTCGAATATATGAGTGAAAGACCTAAGTTGAGGGATGGATCAAGCACTTGGCTTTAATCAAGAAGAAGAACAAGCTCATAAGATGTAAATGGGAAACAAGCTTATTGCTCTTTAAATGGATACTCTAATAAATAAACATTTTCTTCTCTCTCTTGAAAGATTGAGTCATTCTATGTCTCTGTGTGTATGTGTGTCTTTAGAGAAGGTATAGAAGGGTTGTATTTATAAAATTCGTGACCCTGAGTCATGTAGAACGTGGGATAATAGAACCAAGAAATTCGAATCTGAAAAAGACTGAGTTCGTGCAAAGTCCAATCGATTGTACTATGGGTTCAATATAAGTGTCCAATCGATTGGCCTCAATAAGTTTCATGTTCCATAGGCTCCAATCGATTACACAGAGGTTTCCAATCGATTGGACTCAAATAAGTTGCTATCCCAAAGACTCCAATCGATTTCATAGAGTCTCCAATCGATTGGGCTGAAATAAGTTTCTGTCCCGAAGACTCCAATTGATTTCACAGAGTCTCCAATCGATTGGGCAGAAATAAGTTTCTGCCTTGTAGCTTCCAATCGATTACACAAAGTCCTCCAATCGATTGGATAAGTTCCAATCGATTGGACTCTTCCAATAGTCAATTTCTTTGACTCAGACTCGGGTCTGTCTAATGACTAGGTTTGACCATTATATTTTATTCATTTTAACCAATTCCTATGGCCACTAAGTCACTTACCTTCCTAATCGAGTGTACATGATCTTTAACTAACAACTGGGCAGTTACTCAGATGACTCCTGTCATCAACCGTCTGATTCTTGCTGTCTCTGTCTTCTAGTCTTCAAGTAGTCGGCGAAGTATGCGTAACACCATATCTCCACACTACACTAGTGCTCGTAGGAACGGTTATAATAATGTTTTTATGTCAAACAAAATCTTTGCCAAATTGAATATGAAAATATTCCTTACAAAAGGGAGATGGCAAAAGGGTCCACGGTGGTAGTATATATATAACCCAAAAGAAAACCCTAAGGGGGATCTATCTTCCATTCCCATTCACCCACGTCTCTTTCTCCTCTCTCCTCTCTCCTCTCTCACAGCCGCCCGACGGATCTCTCTCACTTGAACCCTCTGCATCTTGCTGTCATCACCACCATCTACTGCCTTGGCAGGAGTTCTCCATCCAACGAACCACCACAAACAGCCTGCAACACCGCCATTCACCATTGCTGGTTCAAGCTTCTTCTTGAGCTACCACTTGCTGCGCTCCACGCTGCCACCACCTGGCAACTCCTCAAGGTCAGCTGTGCCTCCACGATCCACCACTGTCCTCAAATCCCCCACATGTGCACACACCTGTCCTATAAGCTGCTTCTAGTCAGCAACCTCCTCTCTCATTTCTTCTATCGTGAGAATTGTTGGTGTTGCAACCAGCAACACCAGCTAACCTGCAACCCAAACTTTCTTTGCAAGCACCCACGGTGCTGATCTTCTTTGCTGGGCGGTTAAACCTACAACCTCCTACCTTCTCCACTCAACGGGGCTTCACCCTCCTAGTTGTTGCCTTCGTCCCATTGGGTTGCTTTCCAATGTGCACTACTACTATTGTCACCGGGAGCTTCTCTCCAAGAGCTCCACGGACTTGCAATTGACTGGGCGGTCCTTTTTTTTTCCAGCCATGACCTTGTTACCCTGGGTTGCCACCACATGATCAGCACCTCTCCTTGAACCTGTAGTGCACTAGCTGAACCAACTCCTTTCCATGGCACACCATCACGTGGCTGGTCCATCATCTTCCCTAGTGATCTTTGCACTTCCCTTATTGCCTACTACACAACAATGGACTGCCTCCTCAACCCATACCTGATCACCATGATTATTGAAAGTACGATTTTTTCGTGTCATCAATTCGGAAACCCTACCTTCAACAATATTAATAAAATTCTATTATCTGCAAAATATAACTTGTATAGTAGTACGTGTCGGATGTCGATTCACACTCGGTGCAAGTTAGCGCAATAAAGAATTAAAACTGACAAATAATATATAGAGAAAAATGAGAATAATGGAAGAGATGAGAAGGGTGAGTCGATTTAAAAGCAACATTCATTTGAGATTCAGAACACCAAAATATCAAAACTTTATTAATCATCGATGAGTGCATACATAAATCAAAATAACATAAATAAAGAAAGCATGTAAGAAAGCATGTAAAGGGATGAGAGATGAAGAGGTAAGGAAAAGAAACGTCCATTGAAATCTAGGAGCTAAGGGCGCTACCGATCAAGAAGAGGATCATCCAAGACTTCGATGAATGCTTCAATCAAGAGAAGAGGTAAGGAAAAGAAACGTCCATTGAGATCTTGGAGCTAAAGGCGCTACCGATTAAGAAGAGGATCGTCCAAGACGAAGGGTTTTGACAGAGAAGCATCACATGACCTTTGGAGCTAAGGCGCTACCGACCAAATTTCATGGAATGCTGCTCAATCGTGGAATCCTCATCGGATCTTACTGGCCGACAAGGTAGATGTGAATTGGCAAATGTACGATAATGTGCCCTAAGAAGCTTACATTTTTACTTGTTGAAAGGAGTCGGCCAAGTGAATAGGCGATCGACCTGAGAATGTAGTGAGAGAAAGTCACTAACTCTAGAGAGAGAAAGTGGACTTAGAAGACAAATCTTATTCTAGAGAGAGAAAGGGGTTCTAGAGAGAGAGAAGCACAAGCTTAGAGAAAGAAATTAGAGGTAGAGAGAAAGTACCTTTTGGCGACTTACCTTGGTTCACATCGGCTAAGTGTATGTTCCATGTGATGGCCGAACTATTAGTGGTTTGACCATGAAGTGGTCCGGCCAAAGATGCACTGCGTAGTGCACTAACGGACTGATGTGGAGTCCCTACAAGGTTGCAGCATGTGTTGTGCAATGTTTGCTGGGATAGCAATGGTAATGGGTTGTGCGTACGGTGCACTTGCAGGTAGCAAGCGTGAGGAAGAAGTGGGTGCACCGGTCCGATTATGGACCAAGTAGAGTTGCAGGCTGCTGGTTCAGTTGGGCATGCAACTAAGCCCCGAAGAGAAGCTGGTGGAGCATTTGCTGGCCATGGAAGAGACAACACGTTCCACACCTTGGTTGGCCAAGGAAGGATGTTCAGCCATTCATGGTCATTGGAGAGCACGGTGGTTGAAGAAGGGCAGCACATGCAAGGGTATACATTAGCAGTCCGTGGAAGAAATGGCGGAGAAGACTGGAATGGTGGCTGTTGCTGGGTGTTTTAGATCGTGGTGGAGACAACATGAGGAGCTGTGCTGACGTGGAGGTTGGTTGCAAGATGCAACAGCAGCATGAACGGTGGTGAGAAGGTGCAGTGTAGCAGTGGTGCATCACCGACTGGAGACTGTTGTTGTTCAACGACTGTGAAGCCGTGGAGAATGGCAGTGATCATGGCATGTTGGAAAGGAAGGTGGTGACCGGAGGGAGGCTGAGAGAAGAAGAAGTGCAGGCCGGTGTTGGGAGGCCACACCAAGGAGGAGCACGCAGGTTGCTCCGGCGTCAATGGTGGTCGTCGGAGGAGATGGTGTGGTGCTGGGCGGTGCAGAGGTTAACAGCCTGCAATGGTTGCAGACCGTGAACCAATAGGTTGAGGGGTGGATGGGGTTTAAGAAGAGAAGAAGAAGAAGGAGAAGATAAGGAAGACGGTGGTGCGGTAGAGCAAGCAGCCAGAGTTGCAGGTTTGCAACTCCGACAAGCAGATGAAGAAGAAGAAGAAAAAGAAGAGGAAGAAGGGGAAGAAGCTGACGGTGGTGGAGATTGAAGGTGGAGTGGTGAGGGAGCACCACCATGAGTTGCAGTGGAGATTGATCTGCTGGATTTGCAGGTGCACCTGTTGGTGCATGCTTGGAGATTGTGATGGAGATCAATCCATGGGTTCCTATGGTGGATCCACAAAGGTGCAAGGCATTGTTGGAACAGCATGGGAAATATGGTTGTGGTGATAGAGAACCGGCCAAGTGGAAGAGATCACCGGAGGTCACAATAGGTGCTAGTTGTGGTTGGCAGGCTTGGAAATCGTGAGTAGCACTTGCTGTAATGGTGCAAGGCAGCAAGGAGCTACATCTTTGGGGAGGAGGAGCAACCAGTGTGGTGTTTCAGGGTGGTAATGCAAGGAGGAACTAGCGTGGTGGTTGCTGGTTCAATCCGGTGGGTTTGCTGGTTTCATGGAGGAGGAAGGCGCTGGTGAGAACAACAACATAGAGAGATGACGGGCATGCAGCAGGACGTGCTGGAAATCTAGAAGAGTAGAGGAGGAGCAAGTGGGGCGAAATGGTGAGCACGCTGGTTTCATTGGGAGGAAGATATCCAACCGAAGGTCTGCAACTCTGGTAATGGAAGAAGGTGGAGGATCTCGAGTTGTAGGCTGCTGGAGTGTAGAGGACGCCCAAAAACCTGCAAGGAGAAGAAGAAGAAGAAGCAGAAGAAGAAGAAGAGGGAAAAGGTGGAAGATGGTGCAATGAGGAGGAGATAATGGAGAGGCTCCTCTCTTCTTCTTTTCTTTCACCCAGCCGAAGGGACCCCCGAGCTTAAGAGACTAAGGGGAGCTTATCAGTTTTCAAGAAAGGGTTGGACGTTGGATCTTGTAGAGAGAGAATCGGAGAATAGGTTAGAGGAGAGAAGAGTAGGGTGACGTGGAAGTGAAGAGAGAGTCTCACAATTTTTAGAAACCGTGGGATTCTCTATTATTTTATATATATATATATATATATATATATATATATATATATATATATATATATATATTTTTTTTTTTTTTTTATTCTATTATGTTTTGGGTTAGAGTGGGGGAGAAAATAGGATACTCCTCTTAGGTGCTGCCATGTGGATGAGAGAGAAAATGGTTAGATAGAGGATAGAATGAATGGGGAGGTCAGCCACATATTGAGAAGCCGTGGGCTTCTCTTTGAACTAAGGCCATGGGTCTCGCTTGTAAGGCCGTTGGATTAGAGCTTGAGTTGGGCCTATTTAAACAAGTTCGTGGGCTTCTCAAGTGGGCCATTTAGCCATGAGACTTGTGGGCCACTTGGCCACTAAGATGGGGTCATGGATATCATGTGGCAATTGTGTGATCCTATGTTAAGGAGATCTAAGGGTTGAGTTTAAAGAGAGAAAAGAATAGAGGAGATTCGATGATCGACCAGTCGATCGAATGGTTGGATTGAGAGGTGATGGCTGTGTCAAGCCCGAGATTGGTGAACCGTCTGATCTGGAGAGATCCAACGGTCCGATGGACGATCTAAAGGTGGAAAAACTATAAAAGATGGGATAGAGCTAGAGGAAAGGATATCAGATGTTAGATGATGGAGATCGGAGGGTTAGTATGACAAATCGGGTTGATCGGATGGGTAGAACGGATGATCGGATGATCAAATGGATGATCAGGTGGTGAGATGTGGGCAGTTAGAGAGAGGAGAGAGAAAATGATACAAAATAAAGGCAAAAGAACTGGTGAAGGGTCATGAACCCTGATCTTCAATGTAATCTTTAATCAGCGTCACCAATCACGTAAGCCGTCATTTTATGTCCTTGGGTGCGGCTTTGAATCTCTTTGGTCCATCTCTTGGTCTTCAGCTTTGCCTCTCTCTTAGTTCTTTATGCATGCTCTATGATCCTCTGACTTGAGCCGTACTTGGCCAGTATCTTCTAGTCATAGCTTGTTGGCTCTTTAAGCTTTGATAGTAGGCTTCTATGTTTGATCGTGGGCCCGCAAGTCTCGAAAATCGCCCGATCAGATTTTTTGCAAGAGAAAAGCGCGTAATGAGACTTGATCAAAACTGCTTCATATTTAGACTTCCAGAAATGTGTTTAATGCATGCAAATATACCATTTAGTTCAGAAAAGTATGTTCTACGCAATGAGAGAGACTCTTACATAGAAAAGTGGATAAATAGAGAAGTTTTACGTAGGAGAGTGCAATAACGCTAAAGGATAATGGCTTAAAATAAGCACTTTTAAGCGAATATCAATTATCTCCTCCTTTTTCATTTCCTTGGTTGGATTCTACTTCCCTAATGGGTGCATATTGGACAGGGGCATCAATTCTTGACATGGTAAGATCTTTCCTTTTTTCTCTTCTTTCACTTTCTAACTCTAAGTTTTTTTCTCTAACCTCTTTCTTTCTCTCTTTTCTCTCTTTAAATTTCTTTCATCTTGTTCTCTCTTTAAACTATCTTTCTCTCTCTAAAACTCATATACTCTCTACTTTCTTTCTTTAGGTTTCAGGACTTTCTCTCTCTAGTTTTACTTCTTTCTCTCTTTATTTTTCAAGCTCTTTTTCTCTCTAGCTTCTATTATTGCATGCTTTCTAGTTAAATGTTATTCTATTTTGTTAAGCAAACAGTCTATGTAATTCCTTTACTTTGAATTAATGAAGCTTTGATTTAGTGTGTTGATGTTGATTGGTTGTTAATGATCTCTCTAAAATTGATGTTTTAAAGCTACTCCACCACTCTCACCTCCTCATGATTTTTGTAGCATTTTTATAGTACGTTTTTAGTTCTTTAATGCCCTAATCCGACTAATCCGAATGCAGATAGACATCTGACATACGTACCACTATGCAAGTTCTCATTTTGCAGGAAAAATTGGATAAAAACTACAAATATCATTGAAATTAGGGTTTCCGAATCCAACGACGCAGAAAAACCTCATTTCAGCTGGGCTTCGAGTCATACCTATATCGACCCTATTTTTAGGCCTCAGTATGAAGGGGAGAGAAAGAAATCATTGGGGGTTGGGGGTTTCCTACTTTTCCCAAGCCCAAAGGGGTGAATGGGTCTCATTTAATGAGAAAAGATTCGCTGTTGTCCCTGGGTGTCACGCCTCGAATTCGGGTGTCCAAACCCGATCCGAATGCCTGTGGGACAACTTGTTTACCTAAGATCCAGGGTGCGATAAAAAGAAATAATTTGAAACACTCCAAAATAATTTAAAATATTTTATAAATTAAAATATATTTTTTTAAAATTTTATTTTTTTTATATGGTAAAACACTAATTTAGTGGGTTGGGAGAGTAGCATTAAAGAAAAACTAGGTTATGGGTATTCTTGAGTATATACATAAATTCAACGATTTAGAAAATGGTCCATATCTTTCAAATGGAGTATAATTTCACCAACTAAGAAATTGCCACATAAAAAAATCTTACCCAATATCCACTCACAAAAATTCTACGCATCAAATCAAACTAACAATTCAATCTCGTTATCGAAGGGTAATTATGTTATGATGGAAAGCATGCATCCGTCTATTTGTTCTTCAATAAAATTGTCTTATCATATGATCAAATGTTCTCAAATACATCAAAGTAAAATAAATGGTTGGATTTAGATCTCCATCTTCAAATCTGGATCTTCTTTGCATTCAATGTCCTCAACCCTTCATCCATGGTGGCGAATGACTAAGCGATCTCACTTATAGAGTAAGTCAATTGAAAACTGTGAGCGATGACGCCCAGTAATTCTACGTGTACCATAGTGCACAGACGAATATGTGTACAAACATAAGCAATAAATGATCACGGTGAAGATGATATCAATCGTCATGAATAATGGCATAAGAATAATGCACCATCAAAAAGATTAATTATTGGAGTTTCCATTTTTTACTTGACCTGACCAACGAGAGGTTTTTAAATCCGGCCAATGGATTGTTGATCCGACCAGCAGAAATAAATATAAACCGACCAACGGTAGAAATAGCAAACCGGTCAACGGTCAAAATAATGGACCGACCAACGGTCGAGAATAATAGACCAATGATTAAAAATAATTTTCTTTCTCGTCTTCTCATTCAGTCATCCTAAGTAATGATGAAAATATATGGATAGTCATAGAAAATAACATTATCAAAAAAAGTCACATTAACATGATAATGAACATAGTTGAATCTTATATCAAAAGAAGTGCATTTAGTTATAGATCAACATAGTTTAGAAAGATCAATCACATCAAGTTGATGTTCATAGATTCACATAAACATAGATCAATACAATCATAGCACTACAATAAAAATGCACTAATGAACACAAATTGAATATGAAGTAATTTATTCGTGTACGATACTTATATTTTCTTATTCTTTTTTTACTTGAGCACTCTTTCTTCAATAATGGAGGAGAAATCAGAGTTTTTGAGAGAAATTTCTATTAAAACATTTTTTTTACTGTTGGGACTTTTTCAGTGTTGACCAAAATCTTCCCCTTCATTTGCTAAAAAATAAAAGATGTTTTATAATAAATTTTTAGTAATTCTTTTTATGTCATTCTTTTAAAAATAAATATTCTTTCAAATTAAATAATTATTTAATATAAGTTGGTAAGTTTCTATTAATTGATGAGCAATGAATTATTTTTAATATTAGAATTTTCTATTTACTTATTATTATAAAGTTTCTAAGAATGAAGAGTGAGAATATTTCTTTATTGACTTAATTGTTGAATTTTATATAGAAATGTTTCTTGACATGTTAAATAGTTAAATGTTGATTTTAATTTAAGATTGATGTTTCCTAGTTGTCATATCAATTGCCAAAAGTGTAGGATTTTTAGCTAAAACCATTAAAGGTAATGTTGTGTTACACTATTACTAAAATTAACCCATGATTAAAGGTTTCTAAAATTTTAAATTTTCTACACTTAATTTCTTTAAAAGATAAAATAAGTATTGTACCTTACTAAGTATGGAATACAAAAGATTTATTATAAATTAAATTGGATCATTTACATTATTAGGATAATTTGGCATTTTCATCTTTTATTTAATTAGTTAATTATTAATTTTAGAAAAATACTTCTTTTCACTTAATATTACTAATACGCCCTTATTATACCTTATATGAACTTACACACCAAGTACTCCGTAGGGTCTACTCCAACCCAATTTAATTATAAAAAAATATTTAATTACGCGCAAATTCACTTATGAAGTTAATTAGTGCATTATAGATGTTCCATCACAGAAACCCTAAAATTATCATTCTATTATCCGAATTTTTCTTCCTAAAATTCTTAAGTCAAAAAAAATTGCTAATTAATGACCAAATTATGCTTATGAATTATATTAACATTCCGAACAAAAGTTCAGGGTATTATACTGGGACCTTCAAAATGGGGCTCAGATTTTATGCACCAGGACCAGTCTAACTAAATAGATCGGCCCTCCTCAAGTTGTGCCACGTAAGCAAAAAAAAGAAAAGTAAAAACTCTTGTATCTACCAACGCAACGCAATCCGGTTAATCAGTTTTGATTTTTATTTTTCGTTTATTTTTTGAAATTGAGGTGATGTGGAGAAAGTTCTATGGGGCCGTTATATTTGGTTAGAACGGACCTAGCGCATAAAATCCACGCCCTTCAAAACCTCTCAAAATGTTTGACACGTATGCCAAAGCCTAAACCCGACCCACGTTAAACCCTTGGTTGGTTGGTTAAGGGTGGTTAACAAAGGGTAGGTGTTAGACATTTTGGGAGGGGAACTTCAAAGTTTGAAGGTCCTAGAAGGATTGCGAATTTTATTTCTGAGAAGGGGACAACTCATTAAAGAAGAGGGGCGGCAATAGAACATAAAGATGGGGAGGAGATGGGACTTCGGGCTTTTCTTCGGATGGGCTTTATTTCAGGCTAGGCCAGACTCGGGCTCAAGTTTAGAGTGAGGCCCGTGGCCCAAATTTATACCTCTAAATAAGCAATTGAATGAACTCGACTAACCCGATTGGGAGCTAATTGGGCTGGGCATATCGAGACCGAGTTGACCCCCAACCGACCCCACCTGACCAAGTTATAATAGGGATAGTTTTGAAAATTTAGCAATTGAATGGACAATCCTAAAAGATTAATTTGGAGAGGCAAATCTGAAAATTGTAACAAAAAGGCGAAAATGAAATGCAAAGTGTGTAAATGAAATCTAGACTTTATTTTAATTTTATTGGCGAAACATATAAAAGCTATTCAAACTCCATTTTGGCACCAAAATAGCTTTCCTCCCTTTCCTTTCATCTAAAGTTCCACATTCCAAACAGCTCCTTCTCCTTCCCCACATGTATTGTGTACTTCTTTCATCCTCTCCACTGATTTACATACCCCACTACACGACCAATCGAATGATGCCACGCACACATTTCCTGCCCGTGTCTTCCATTCACAATCTGTGCCACACAATAAAAGTATTTAAAGCCCAACAAAAATAAAAATAAAAAATCACGTGGTTTAATTATAATCTATAGATGAATATTATTTCTTTATTTTTGAATAAATAATGTGCGTTTAAAAGCACATTATCGGTATATGTTGCACACGTATGAGGCATCCATTGTTAATCTTTTTATTTCTTATTTTTTTCTTTTGATAATTTTTCCAAGTTAATTTTAAAATTGTAATTCAAGAACCATACCTGGAGGGGACCCACAACACATAGAACGCTCGTCCACGTGTTTGACATCCAGGCCAATGAGCCAGGCGCCCAAAGAAACATCCTCGTTCGCAAACATATGCAATATTGGTCTGCAAAAAAACGAAAAAAAAAAGATAAATATCCGTTTCTAAGTAATACTTTGATCGAGCTCGATCGACGTCCAGATGATCATAAGAAAATGTAAGGAGAACTCACGCATTGATAGAGACGTAGAGCGCAAGATCTTTGGAGATGGCATAGATTTGACCAGTAGCATGCCTGAAGTACTTATTCCCTTCCTCTCCAAATTTCAAAAATTCTGGCTCATGATATTTCAAACCCCTACAAAATTTTCAATTTTTTTTTTTTTTTTCAATAATCATCAATTTTAATTTATTAATTGTTCGAGGTTCATACATACATACATACATGCATACATACATACATACATACATACATACATATGCACTTACTTTTTATAGAGAACGGGTCCGGACTTCATGCAACCAATATAAATTCTCGGTTGGGATCGGTATTTCACAAGCGTACTCCCAAGCATACCTACAAAAGAAATTCAATTTAGTGAGGGGAAAATGTCATCCTTCTTGACTATGTAGTACACGTGGCTGGCATCCATGGCAGTTGCGAGTTGAAGCACACATTCCATGGGACCCATTAAGGAGATCTTGAGCCAAAAACTTAACCTGATTGGATGACTCCAAACATCCAATCCTGGGTCAGTGGCCCCGAAAGTGCTGGTATTGTCTTTCGGGGCCCACTGACCCAAGATTGATTGACTAACCAGTCGATGAACTTCCACACGAAAAAATTTGCTTCATTGGTGATCTCTAGCCATTAAATCCGACTATCAAAAAATATTCAAAATTCAATAACTAAAAATCACTTCCTGAAAAAGGTTCGAATCCAACGGATAGAGTTCACCCAATCAAGCTTATTGTTGGTATGTAGGTCCATCAAGTGGTGGGCCAATCATTTATAGGGTCAGTGGACCCGAGAGAATGTGCCAAGTGGTGCATTTTTTTTATGTGCTCCGACATTGGTCCTTTCTAAGCCCCACCCATGGTTCGAAGTCTTGGCCGATCCTGTAATGGATTGGGTGATCCGGATTGGGATCGGCAAGCACTGATCATCCATTCGATTACGAGTTGTCTAGCCCAAGACATACTGTTTTGTATAGGGAGCTAGCTGAGTTAGATCGGGCTGATCCGGGTTAGGATCGGCACCGGAATATTTGTAGCATGCATGAAAGAGGAAAAAGAAGCTGACCCAAATTCAAATGGACGTCATCGTCAATCTTCATGTAGAAATCGGCGTCCCAGATTGAAACAGCTGTGGAGAAGTAGAGTCTGGTCTTCTTGGAGAGTTCATGGTAACCCTCGACGTGATTGAGTCGAAGGAAGTCCTTGTTCTCTGCGTTCTCTTCGTCAATTGCTCGATCAAGAACACCGCCCGGTGTTGCACTATGCCCGATTACAAACCGAATCACGATCCCTTTCTCTTTCTCCAATCTCCTCAGTTTTGCTCCTGCTTTCATTGATTGTACAAGAAAATAAATTTTCGAGTTGAGCAAAATTTTGAAGTTGAAAAAGTCGAAGCTGCTCTTTTACTTTTAATGAAACCATTTAAATGTCGTGGTCGGGCTCAGGGGATCCCCATTTTCTGATCCCTCTCTAGAGTCGTGTTCTCGATCGTGGATTTCACGAATCCAACGGTGGTTGATAGTGCTGAGCTGATATTACTTTTTGCAACACTATAGTTAGGAAATTATTATTATTTTTTTTTAAAATAACCACCATTAGGCGGCGTTATAACGGCGTTATTTTTGAAATTACACAAAAAAGGGTTGGGGTATTTCCGTTATAATAGATATGGAAAAATAAAAAAACAGAGAAGTAAAAGACCTCTTGGCATCCATGTTTCACGAACGGAGTCTCGACGTTTTTTGCTGCTGAATGCAGTATTGATTCCAATCACAACGAAAGCCTTCTTTAGACTACGGTTCGAAGCGGCTTCGATTGAAGGTGGCCCACTGGTTTTGCTAGTACGAGCTACCGCTAATTCCATCTCCAATGTCGAAATTGTTTTATCAAGTGATCTGCCAAACGAAAACAAAAATTATTTTTAAGAAAAATGAAATGAGAAAGAAAGAAAAACAAATTAAATTAAATGCAATATTGATCTTACTGAATTGCTTGATGAGTTTTTGTTACTTCTCCCATAATATCTCCCGAATTTCCTTCTACCAATTTCTAAAAGAGAAAAATAAAAAAAATAAAAAAAAACCATTTAAATTATTTACTTCAGCATTTAAAAATTAAACATAACAAGCAAGACTCATTCGAAAATTAAATTAATTAATTTATAATAGAGGACGGAACCAGTTCGGTTCCTAAGCTACCCAGAACTGGAACCAAAATTGTTGGTTCTTATTGGTTTTGGTTCCTATGATTCTGGTTCTCAAAATATTGGATCCAGAACCGGAACCAATTGTTTGGTTACAGTTCATGTTCTTGTTTGGTTGGTTCCCACAAATGTGAAATCAGAACTGGGGTTTTCGGTTCCTGCAAGTAGGGATGTTAACGGTCGTAGTTTGGGCCAGGCCAAGCTCAGAACATAACTAAACCATCCCCGGCCCATTGTTTTATGGGCTTAAGTAAGTTAATTCCAGGTCCGAGCTGTTGCACAAATAAATAAAGCCCAAGATATTATATATAGCGGGCCTTGCCTAAAAGCCCATAAAACCAGCCAACCAATTAAGGGTGTCAATGGGTTGGTTCCGGTTCGGTTCCTAAGGTGGCCAGAACCGCAACAATCGGTTCCGGTTCTTATCGGTTCGGTTCCTTAACAGTTCCGGTTCTCAAAGTGATGGATCCGGAATCAGAACTGATTATGTATTTCTGTCGGTTCCGGTTCCAGGTATAATGGGCCAAATCTTGAGAATATGAGAATTTTTACACTATATTTATACACTATATATTTTTACACTATATATTTTTACACTATATTACACTAAAATTGACATCCCTAGAAAATCATGTCTGGCCCTAAATAATTCCATAATTACCAATATCCATAGCGGCCGTGGTCCCTAGGTCCACACTACACCCCACAATTGTGAAGACCATCCAATGGTCTAGATCTAGGGATGACAATATATATTAAGCAGTGTTACTATCATCCCTAGGTGTAGCATCGAACGCTGATGGTCCCCTAGATTCACACCATTCAAATCTTGAAAACATTCGATTGTCAAACTTTAAGGAGGACGTCATCCTCAAATTTCTCCTTTTTTTTTTTTCCTTCTTCTCACCGTGTCACCGACTACGTACACAACTGTTTGGTGTTACAAAAAAAAAAAAAGAAGGTGGCTCACACATATTATTCTGCTAAAAAATAAAACTGCCCTTTTAATTACAAAAATAAAAAAATAAAATAAAAATGCCCTTTTAATTAGATTAATTAACGTTACAATTTTATTTTATTTTATTTATTTTTTAAGAAAATTTGTCAACCAAAAGAAAATGTTAAAGAAATTAACTTACACGCTTGTGATCGCAATCTTGTGTTACGTCGGCGAGCTTCTGCGCACGATTCAATACAATCGGAATCCTACCATCTTTATGCTCATGGCTCCATGTCCGACTAGTAAAGAGCGACCCTGCAATAAAGCTCGCAATGCATAGCACAAATATGGCTTTCCCTGGCAAGTGCTTTACCCGCATTTTCTTCGGATCGTTTTCGAGATGCCAGGGCCACACAGTCGTTAATGGTTGTCGGAATGCAACCGACTTCTTTTCCGACTGTAGCGGCTTTTCACCGGAACCCTTCATGAAAAAAATTGCAAAAGAAGAAGAGGAAGAAGAAGATGAATGGAAAGAATGAAGAATGGTCTGTATTTTACAACATAATTTTATTCACTTAGTATTTGATTTTTCTCTCTGTATATATAAAGCAATGAGAAATTAATAAAGAGTTTCCTTTGATGGAAATAAAGGAAATGAACGGTTAAGGTTAGCTTTCTAGTCCATTATAGCCATTAAATTTGAATTTCAAAACCTTCTTTTCCAACATAACATCTGAAAATATATTAAATGAAAATGATTGATACCGGAAAAATAAAAAAAGAAGTAGAATATTGTGTTAAACTTGATCCCGAATCCAAACCGTCACCCGTCATACCCATCCAACAATCTTGACCGTTTGATGCATAAGGTCCGTAGGGGTGTGGATTTTGTCTATTTTTAACTGAAACCAAATTGGAACTGGAACGGAAACAAATAAACTAGTCCCCATTCCACATTTTTGAGAACATACTAAAAAAGAACAAAACCGAAACTGAACAGTTTGATGCATAAGGTCCGAAGTTAGATTTGGACACGAAATTGATGGGAACCATGGTTCGAAGTCTCGGCCGATCTGGATTGGGATCGGAAGTCTCCAATCTGAACGATACTAGGGTCGTCTCGCCCATCTGAATGATATTTGGATTGGGATGGACGCCCTCTGATCCCGAGATTTTGAACCATGATAGGAACTGGAACCCATGTATAAATATAATGTTAAATTGTAATATTATCAAGATTTATAAATATAATGGATTTAGGACCAAATAATCGGTTTTGGTTCCGAATCCATCATTTTGAGAATCGGAACCGACAAGAATTGGAAATATCGGTTCTGGTTCTGGGTACCTTAGGAACTGAACCGGAATCGACCGACTGACACCCCTAGAGCCTAGACCATGGTTTGAAAATAACGCTATTATGATGACGATCGTTATAACAGAAATGGCCCATTTCCGTTACGTTATTCCGCATTTAGCGCTAGTTATAATGCATTTAATGTTAATAATGATAATTTTTTATTATTTAATAATTATTTAAAATAACTTGAAAAATGAAGTAAAAGAATAATAATTTGAGTTTGACTGTTATTTGACCCATTGTAACAAAAATAACAATAATATTACAATAATAACGTAGTAATTATTCCCTTTAAACCTTGATTGGGGTAAGAAATAGACCTGAATCGATCCAAATATATCAGCCAATAGGGTGTCGGGTCTAGTAATGAGTACAAAACTTGTGTATCAGCCATGGTTCGAAGTCTCAGCCGATCCCGTTCTGAATCGGGCAATCCAAATCCAGATCAACAGCCACCGATTTGAATGGTATTGGGGTTTTCTTGCCAAGATCATTCAGATCGGGGCAATCTGGACCGGGATTGGTGGTCATCGATTTGGCCTCTGATCCCGAGACGTGGAACCATGGTACCAGCTGGGTAACCATATTCGATACTCCCACTAACTTAAATGAGCACTAATTTCATCACTTCTAAAAATGGAAAAAAATCCCTTTACTTCTAAAAGTGGAAAAAAATCGTAAAGGGCCCTACTTTCAGTTTTTTCCATTTATTCAAAGAAAAATACAATAAATGAAGATATCAGATGTTCGGATTTTTCAACGCTTTGTGGGGCACTTTACCTCTAGACCTCTCCAACAAAGTAATCAGGGTTGAATTTTTAAAGTGGGGTAGGGCAGGTTTAAGGGTATGTGTCCTACAAAGGAAAGGGTAAGAGGACCCTACAAAACGACAGCATGCAGACGCTAGAATTTCAAAGCTGTATTTCAATATTTATATGCTAAAAATGGGAAAATGAGTTCAGGAAAAAAAAGAAAAAGTAAATTGTGCAAAAGTAAACAAAGTTATGATGTTACCTTCTTCGATCGAAACTGCAGATTATTCGACAAACCTTTAATGCATTTTTCTTAATTTGGAAATCAATCTCTCTGTCTCTCTCTCTCTCTCTTATATTTGATGGACGGCCGAGGCCGTTGGGGTGGCAGTTCAATCATGTGGTCGTCATGCCTCAACGAACCTCAGCTACGGCCAAAACTCAGGTATTACCAAAAGTACTCTTTGTGTGTCTCCCATGTTTTTCAAGCTAACGTACCGAGTTTGATGTGCCATGGGGCCAAAATTCCACGTGGGGTCCACATCTTGATGGATCCATAAATCCAAAATCAGTTTAATCGGTAATTTATATCATTTGGAATTAGCATTTTAATACCATAATTTTTTACCATTGGATTTGAACAATTTTGTGCATGCTAAAATGTAACTGTTAAAAATCATCGATCAAGCTGATAATTGGCATGTAGCTCCATCAAGAGGTGTACCTAGCATCCATAAGGTCAGTACGCTGTGAAGTAAGCTCTACGTGTCATTTTTTGGAGGAAAGACTTCAAATTTTGATGTTACCATGGACAGCAAATTAAGTATTTAGGGTTTATGGGTCGGGCTCAAGGGACCCCCATTTCTGATCCCTTTTTTGACCCCCATCTTGGCGTACCCACATAGAAGATGAATCAATGGCTGATTTTTGGTGAGGATGATCTCTATGGTGAGGAGGTCATCCTCACAAAAATTCAAATCATTCTGATATTCATAGACTGGTTTAGAAGCTGAAGCATTATGGACCGTCGATTTTTACCATGTAACTTAAAACCACATTTGATGGGGTTAGAAATTTTGGAATGGGCTGATTTTTTGTTGGGGTGATCTATATGGTGAGGTTATCATCCCCACCAAAAATCAGCCATTGATTCATCTTCTAAGTGGGGACGCCAAGATGGGGGTCAAAAAAGGGGGTCAGAAATGGGGGTCCCTTGAGCCCGACCCAATATAAAAATGAACCACTTGGGAAATTTTTTGGGGGCCCACCCTTGATGGACCTACACCCCAAAATTCTTTTTTGGTATGTAGGTCCATCAATGGGTGTAAACGTACGTTTTGTTTTGATAGAATCTTACCATTTATTAACTTGGCAGACCAAAAAACATATTATCAACGTTGACGACGGACCATATTATGAGCCACGTGGCACTTTCTCAGAGACCATTGATACTTACCAAAAATCAACATGGTTCGTTATTTAATACCTAAAACTCAACTCAAAATCAACGGTTATAAATCACTAATTAGGCTTATTTTTTGGTATGTAGGTCCACCACGAGTTGGACCAAACATATCCATAAGGTCAGTGAGCCCTAAAATGAGCTCCACGTAGCATTTTGGGAGGGGAAGACTTCAAATTTTGAAGTGCCCAAGGACAACAAATATTTTCTCATCATTCATGGGTCCGTGGGGTCCGAAAAGAGTATCCTACGTGGCAAATTGTTTTCTCCCCACGGCGCGCCACAGGATAAATTTGATTTCTGCTGCCTCACGAGCACATGCTCATGTTAGCACAACGCACCCCATTTCAAAGTTTCAATGTTTGATTGAAACATAAACCTGATTTTCAGCAATACATTAACATCTATCATTCAAATAGTTTTCGGGATTCGGATATTAATGTATTTGATTCGATAATATACGATCTGATATATTATTTAATAATTATATTTAATATATATAATAAATTATATTATATTTATCAAATTAAATAATATTTACTATGTATGAATATAATATTTATAATTATTTTAGGTATATAAAATTTATTCTTATGGAAATATAATAATGAATTTGATATATCCGATTTTCGGATCGGTTATCTGATAAATTAATCGGATTTGAATTCGAATATTGATTTAGAATATCTATCGCATATCAAATCAGATTCGAATATCAGACATTTTGGTATTGTTAGGGGAGTAGATTTCGGATGGGAAATTGATTTTTTCCAAGAACTTTTTAACATTTCTTCAGAGCTCATTAATGGTTTTACTTTGCATTTGTTGGAAATATTCCTCTAAATTCAAATGTGACTTTTGAAAAACACTAGTTGACACACGTGCGTGTTTTACTAAATACGCACACTTGAAAAGTAGGGTAGAGAGTGAAAAGTTTTTAATTTATAGTTCTTTTTGTCTTTTTAAAATTAGGAATATATATTTAGAAGTATGAATAGTTGGAAGATATTTAGAGGGGTATTTGTGTCGTTATTGTGTTTAATAAGGTTATAATAGTCAATCAAAAGTTTTTTCAACATCGGTATATATATCTATACTAGTAGGTGCACACGTGCGTTGCACGTGGATAGTTAGAGTTGGACTAAGGAATCCAATGAACCTATTTCGTATTTAATATAAGTTTTTATAAAATCTAAAATATATGTATTCTTTTAATTGCATAGATTAAGTGTGTATGGAGTTTTTGAGAATAGGTTAAGAAAAAGAGTTGGAATGGGGAAAATCATTTTTTTTTTTAAAAGAAAGAGTAGGAATGAGGAAATGCCGACTTAGATTTTTAAGCAGGGCTTTAAGTGGTTCTAAAATCGAGAAATAAATGAAGAATTTAAGAAACAAATGAAGGAGAGAGAGAGACGTTGGAAGAAGAATTTTAAAAGGGGCATTTAAGAAATTAATGATAGATGAAGGCATGGTTTAAAATAACGTCGTTATAATGAAAATAACGGCCGTTATAACGGATTCGGACATAACCGGTTCCGTTATACAAAAAATAACAGATTTTCGTTATAACGGTCATTATTTTTAAAATAATGGACGTTATAACGAAAACAACATGGTTATATTTCTGTTTAAACCTTGATTATAACAGCCGATATTTTCCGTTACTTTCTAATATTTTTCGTTTTATTCCGATATTTTCTGTTATTTTCTGATATTATAATTTATAGTAAAAAATGGGTGGGACCGTGGGATTTGACATTTTGCAAAGGGAGTTGATTTAATTAGGGTAGGCTATTGTAGGCAGCTAGTGTAGGCTATCTAGTGGAATAAAGCTTTGATGACATGCCTGTCATCAAGGCCTATGACAGAGCACAATATGAGCCACGTGGAACACTCTTAGAGGACTCTGACCATATGGATGTTTGGCCAATCATTAGGTGGACCTACAAACCAAAAATCAGCCCGATTAGTAATTTCTAGGCGTTGGATTGGAATTGTTTTCATGGGTTAATTTTAACCATGTGAAATTTGAGCATTATTGACCATTATTTGAGGTACAAAGATCCAAAGCTTTGAAATCACAAATCAATCTGATTTTTGTTTGTAGATCCATATAAGGATTGGAAAAACATCCATACGGTCAGAGTCATCTAAGAGTATGCCACGTGGCTCTATTGCACCCTGTCATCAAAGTCTTACTCTATTTTTTAGGGTAGGTTATGTATGCTTCTGCAAAAGGAGTTGATTGTTTTAGGGGAACAAGACTCGCCTGACCACCCACAATAATGCCACGTGGAAATTTATTAGAGGATACTGACTGTATAGATGTTTGGCCAATCTCTAGGTGGACCTATAGACCCAAAATAAACCTCATCAGTGATTTCTAAGTGTTAGTTGAAGTCGTTTTCGTTGGTTGATTTTAACCATAGGAATTTGAGCATTATTTACCATTATTTCCATATAAAGATCCAACGGTTTGAAATCACTAATCAGGCTGATTTTTGGTTTGTAGTTCCACTTCCACTTACAAATTGGACAAATATCTATATGGTCAGTGTCCTCTAATAAATTGCCACGTAGCTTATATTGTGGGTGGTCAGGTAGCTACCTGACGGGCAAGTCTTGCTCTTTTTAGGGTAGGCTTGTAGGCTTTTCAGTGAGAATTGATGCTCAATTGTCATTTCAAAAGGCGTGCATAGGAGGGTCGTGATGTAACAAGTATACCTGAGATCTTTTCATTTGCAAAAGCGGCAATGTTGGTAGTCATTGCTGCCATCTAGGCCCACTGACGGCATGGATGTTTAGCCAACACCTCAATAGACATTCATACCAAAAATCAGCTTGTTTAATGGTTTTTAGCCGTTGGTTTTAGTACTCAAAAAATGGTTGCATTCACCGGCTATAAGAACGCCTTAAAAAGTGCTAAAAAGTATTAAAATCTAATGGTTATAGATTACCAACAAGGGTGTTTTTGGTCTGTATATCCACCAAGGGGTGTGATGAACATCCATGCGGTCCATGGGCCAAAATGACAGTGGTGACTACAAAAAATGCCGCTTCCGCAAATGAAACAGTTTTAGACATACCTTGTTACATCTTTTTCCTTTAAAATTTTAAGGCTGTGTTTTTTTTCCCCACTTGTCGTGGTACAAAATAAGCCACGTGGGAAACTCAGAGGACAAACCAAAAAATCAACTTGATTAGTGATTTCAAACCACTTGATCTTTGTACCTCAAATATTGATCAATAATGTCAAATTTCCAACGGTTAAAATCAACCCACGAAAATAATTTCAGTCCAATGCCTAGAAATCACTTATCGGGCTGATTTTTGGTTTGTGGGTCCACCTAAGGATTAGCCAAACATCCATATGGTTAGAGTCCTCTAATAGTGTGCCACATGGCTCATATTGCCTTATAAAGTTTTATTATTGCATTTTAGAAAAAGAAAGCTAAAATAACGGCCGTTATAACCGTTATTTTATGTTATTTTCCGTTATAACGCTCATTACTTACAACAACAATAAAAAAAGATTTTAAGATCCATTTTTTCCGTTATTTTCCCGTTATTAACATTTTCCGTTATAATGGCCGTTATAATGGAAAAAACAGCAACGCCCCCAGTCCGTTATACCGTTATAACGGTCTCCTTTAAACCTTGGATGAAGGAGAGGGAGAGACATTTTAGGATAGAAATATATTGAAAGTAGGGCCTGGGCTGAGGGATATTTTAAGAAAAATAGGAAAAAAACCAAGGATAAAAAAATGAAGGAGAGAAGGAGATGGAGAGACATTGGGGAGAGGAATTTTAGAAGGGGCATTTAAGAAATTGATGATAGATGAAGAAGACAGAGAGATGTTTTATGATAGAAGTGTATTGAAAGTAGGGGCTTAGGGATATTTTGAGGAAAAGAGAAAAAAATCAGGGATAAAATAGGAAAAAAAAGTTTTTTCCAGATACTGACATTTAGAAGTAGTATAGATAACAAAACAGGGAAGTTGTCTCCCCACTTATACCCCCTCTTATATGTTTCAACAAAGAAGGGCCAAGATTTTATCTCCTAACTAGACGGTGGATCTCAGTCACTCGCACCCAATTTTGACAAATGCTTTGTCCGGAATTGCCGTGGGCACGGGCCACCCACTATCTATATAACAAGTGACTGCGGTTTTCTTATACCCCCTCTTATCTTATATGGCTTCAATAATGAGTAGCTGAGATCCACTATGCTTCATATCGATGGCTGAGATTAACTCCCACCTGATTTTGACAAGCACTTTGTCAGAAAGTGCTGCGGGCACGGCCACCCACGCATATAACAAGACAACTCGGTTGTATTCTCTTATCTTATTATGCTTCATATTATAAAGAGTGGTTGAGATCAAATCCATCCATCTAATGTGAACGGTTAGATTTCAGCCACTCAATCTCTCTCATTTATTCATTCACTCCCACTCATTTGACCTCAATTTATTAAAAATTTAAAATTCAAAATTTGAATTTTAACACCGTAATTTTTGGTTATTTCTGTTATTGTCCCATTTTTTCTATTTTTCCCTCTGTGCGTTACAATCCGTTATAACAGCCATTAAAATGGAAAAAAAAGTAACCACCAGTCTGTTATACAGTTTGAGTGCCGAAGGCACCCAATTTTTGCAAACGCTTTTGTTGGAGAGTGCCGTGGGCACGGGCCATTTACTAGTATATATATAAAACAAGGAAGTTGTCTTATCCCTTATCTTATCCGGCTTCATAAGATAAAGAGTGGTTGAGATCAAATCCATCCATCTAATGTTGGACGGTCGGATCTTAACCACTCACTCACACTCATTTATTCATCTTATGTTATGATTTTCGGGGAAATGTGAAATTTCACTATATAGACTTGGATTTGGTGTACGTCTATCAAATATGTGCTAAATATAAATAGGGTTCGTGGGCCCAAAAGTAAAGAGATTTTGTGTACGCTACGAATATCGGATCTTATAACGGGTTTAGACCTCCCTCATTACGTTATGTACCGTTTTAACACTCAGAAAATAACGACCGTTATTTTCTGTTAATTTCCATCATAACAAAAATAACGACCATTATTTTTTGAAAAAAAATTGTTACAAAAATCTGATATTTTTCAATTATTTTTTGTTATAAATTTTAGTAAATATTTAAAAATCAAAATTTTAATTTTAGCACTGTTATTTCCATTCATTTCCATTATTTTCCATTTTTTGCCCATGTGCGTTACAATCTGTTATAACGGAAATAATGTAACGCCCCCAATCTGTTATACCGTTTGAGTGCCGAAGGCACCCAATTTTTTCAAATGCATTTTTTGGGGAGTTCCGTGGGCACGGGCCATTTACTATTCTATATAACAAAACACAGTGGTTGTCTCCCCACTTATACCTCCTCTTATAGGCATTAACAAAGAAGGGCTGAGATCTAATCCTCCCCCAAATGGACGTTGGATTTCAGCCACTCACCTGATTTTGGCAAATTCTTTGTCGAGGAGTGCCGATGGCACGGGGCACCCACTAGTATATAAACGTAGTAAGGGTGTTAATGGCCTGGGCATACATAGTAAGGGTGTTAATAGCCTGGGCGTCTTGATAGGCTTTTAGGCACAACCATAATGGTCTCAAGCTTGGTCTACATTTATAGGTGTGACCATTTTTAACAATTTGGAGTGTGACAAAAATGTTGTACTGTAAGAAATATATCTATATTTTGTTTGACATAATTATGTATGACATAAACACATTGTAATCGAACTTACGAGTGTTAGTGAGGCATTGAGGATGTCGTGGTATGTATATCTCATTGACTGCTTGAAAATTTAAAGACAAAGACCGAAAACTCAGAGAATGGATCATCTAAGGAATCGCAATTTGTCCGTTTAAGATCATACACACTCGCTAGGAAGGTAAGTGACTTAGTGGCCTTAGAAATAGAATATTAACTTAAAAAATTTGGCTAAAACTTTGTCATAGAACAAGACTTTAGTTTAGACCCGAAGAGAAAATTATAAAATTGAACTAAAGGAAGTCCAATCAATTGGACCCTGTGTAAGTTATGTAAATAAAACTTTCAAGAAGTCTCATCAATTGGACTCTATAAGAATCAATTGGACTCATGAAGACAAAACTTCTGGAGAAGTACAATCGATTGCTCTCTGCGTAAGAATCAATTGGATTAACGTAATTACTTTCAGAGAAGTACAATCGATTGTACTTGTGCAAGAATTATTGATTGATTGGACATCCATTCCAATCGATTGGATCGATGAGGAAATGCTCAAAATTAGATTTGAATTTTTAATTTCCCATTCGCCCACCTCTTGTTCACCCTTAGGGGTCGACTCCTTCTATATATAACTTTTCCTTGGTTATTAGAAGATATTGTGGGGGAAAAATATCTAATCTAACCCACACACTCTTCGAGGTCAGACAATTCGTATCTTGATGATGATCGGACGATTCCGGTGCTTCAGGATGAAAACTGCTTTCTCCTCCACGAAGGATAGAATGATCTCTAGATGAGATGTGGTTGTACCTATTGACAATACTCCGACGCTTAAGTCAGCTTAGGAATGATAATAGGGTTCAGACAAATAATAAAATATTTCAGAGCTTAGACTATCTGGATCTGGAGAGCAAGCTCCCTTCTCAATTCTGAGGGTCATATATTTATACCCCCAGAACTGGTGTGACTCACCTTCCACGTGTCTACTCCTTGTTAGTCAGTTATGATATGAAGAGATTCTATTATAAAACTATCTCTTCCTGTTAGATCTTAACTGCCCCTATTCAGTTCTATCTGAAACGACTGAGGTGGCATTCCTCGTGTCAGATATTTGAATAGGAGAATGTGGGAGCTGCGTAATAGTCAAACTAATCGCCACGTGGCTAACATTCAATGGATGGGTAAGCAACTAACTTTATTATAGTTTAGAATACTTATCTCGTTTGTAGAATTCTGTATACTTCTCGAAATGGATAGAAGTCCATTCCCGCCAAGTATGCTGTAAATGTCACTTTTACCAAGTAAGCCGTTTGATCTTGCCGGGATGTGCTTGAATATCCTTCCTGTCAAGCGTGTCACTTAACCTTGTCGGGATGAGATAAACGTTACTCCCATCAAGTATGCCGTCTGACCTTATAGGGATGTGTTGAACGTCATTCCCGCTAAGTATAATAACTAAACCTATTGGGATGAGTTGAATGTTGATCCCGTCGACAATGTCGGGATGAGATGCTTAGAGTTGCCGGGTGAGATGCTGTGATGAGATGCTGGGAGTTGCCGGGTTGAGTTCTCGGGATGAGATGCTAGAGTTGCCGAGATGAGTTCCCGGGATAAGATGTTGGAGTTGCCGGGATGAGTTCTCGGGATGAGATGCTTGAGTTGCCAAGATGAGTTCCCGGGATGAGATGTTGAAGTTGCCTGAATAAGTTCCCGGGATGAGATGCTGGAGTTGCCAGGATGAGATGCTTGAGTTGCCAAGATGAGTTCCCGGGATGAGATGTTGAAGTTGCCGGTATGAGTTCCCGGGATGAGATGTTGGAGTTTCCGGGATGAGATGCTTGAGTTGCCAAGATGAGTTCCCGGGATGAGATGCTTGAGTTATCAACATGAGTTCCCGAGTTGAAATGTTGGAGTTGCCGGGATGAGTTCCTCGAGATATGTGCATATCAATCCTTGAGATTCGTGTGAAAATTATGGTACCCACAGATACACACTCGTACAGAGAAATACTCTCAATCTTCAAGAGCTATTATTTATCATTTGAGTTAAGCTTCAGGAGAGGAAAATCCAATTAGTCAATTATTTTTCATTGAAGGTTTTTCTTCTTTCATGATCATTGCTTGAAGTTCGTACTTTTTCTATAAGCTTGATTTAATACCTTTGCCTAAGTCATCCTTAAAATTTGACCTAGTAAGCTAGAGAATACCACATGTGTCTCAATCACTTTGAGCTACGTCAAGGAGTCAGGGTGTACTGAATACTTCGCTTCTGAGGGGACTGGCAAGTGAGAATAAGCTCGGGTGTACCTCGGGTGTACCAAACTAAATAGCGACAAATGGATCTTAGTTGAAAGGGCGCTCATGGATTCGATGCATAGAGCCAGAAGACGTGAACACATTGATAATTGGCTAGAGGGTTGTATATTGTAGGAATGGTGCTGCTTAGGTAACTTCTGTAACACGAAACTTTTCGATTAGTAATACTTTTTGTCTCAGCATGGTCCCGTAGTTTTCATTAGGTAAGGTTTCCATGATAAAATTGCATGTGTAGTGGTTTGTGATTTATATTCCGCACTTTGTTTAGATTAGAGCAAATGACTTAGAGATAATATATCCTTTAGATATATTCAATCTATTCAATTGTGATAATCAATATTGTAAATCACTACGAATGCCTACAAGATCAAACTATCATGCTCAGTAATTTGAATTAGGTTGTTAGTTTAATCGTTAATTTTTAAATATCTATTTAACCCCCCTTCTAGGTATTGAGTAGATTAGAAAGACAAACTTTTATGTACGGGAAATGTCCGAGTACAATTTGGGTTTGTCATTTAAAAATTGTGTTAAAAAATTCGACAAAAATAATTTTAAAATAAAAAAAGAGTAAAATATTAACAATTTTGTCTTATAAAATGAATTTTCATATTCAAAACTAAATAATGCAAGAATAATTCAAAAAAGTTCGTGAAATAATTCAATCATGTTAAAAAATGTGAGAATTTTTCCAAACCTTCGAGTAAGACTTTTTTTTTTATTTTTATATATATATATATATATATATATATTTCCTACGGTTTGCGTATAAAGTCCTGCTTGGTATCTAGTAAATATTTGTAGTATGCAAATTTTACCTCTACAAATATTTGTAGTTGTAAATGTTTAAAGCTTCAAATATTTTATGTTGCTTAGTATTAACCTATAAAATCTGTTACAAATACTTTCCACCGCTTGGGTGGAGGGTGCAATGCAAATATTTTCATATTTTCCGAGTCTTTGATGAATCCAAAGTAGGAGATGGAGATCACCTACGGACAAGGTCAATGGAATTGAATGATCACAACCAATCAAACAATGGAACAAATGGATGAGAATCATGAGATATTCCAGGCAAGTTGATTTTTGGGCGGGACTAAATGATCGGTTGGTTCGAGTAGAACTTTGCTTACCGCCCACAATTTGAGTCAGGTGGAATACTTTAGAGGGACACTGACCGTATAGATGTTTGGCCAATCCCTAAGTGGACCCACAAACTAAAAATCAGCCTGATTAGTGACTTCAAACCTTTGGACTTTGTACCCCAAATAATGTCAAATTCCATGGTTAAAAATCAAACCATAAAAATGACTCCACTACAAATTTTAAAAATCACTAATCATGCTATTTTTTGGTCTCTATGTCTATCTAGGAGCAAAACTTTGCTGACCCTCCACAATGATTGTCCCCCATAACCGCCCACAATATGAGCCATGTGTCACATTTGTGGAAGATGCTGACTGTATGGATGTTGGGTCAATCCCTAAGTGGATCAACAAATAAAAAATCAACCCAATTAGTGATTTTCATGGATTGATTTTAACCGTTGAATTCGAACATTATTGACCATTATTTGGGTATTAGTATCCTAAGATTTGAAATCACTAATTATGCTGATTTTTGGTTTGTAGGCCCATCTAGGGATTGACCAAACATCCATAGGGTCAGCACCTTCTAAAAGTGTACCATGTGGCACATATTGTGGGCAGTCATCATGGGCAGTGAGCAAAATTTTACTCTCCATCTAGGGCCATATATTATATATATTTCAAGGAAGCTCGAGCCAAATTGGCTGCAAACATTAGCAGCTCAAATTGTAAAAAATATGGACTCACGGTACATATTTACCCAGGTAAATAATGGTGGGGTGCAACCAAGCGCCTAGAAATGCAAAAAACATGTTGCAAATGTTAGCAAACAAATATTTGCAGCGATACCAAGCATGGCTTAATTTGCGAATAATTTGAGAATTTGCTAACTATAGGTCTGACAGTCCGAGATGATATTATAAGACATTTGTGAGTTCAAGTAAAATATTCTCGGCAAAAATCAGTTACCTTGGGATATCACGACTCATGTTGTAGTCATGAGAATTGCATGACTTAACGTCCTCTTGGGAGGGTGGTACAGGTTCAAGCCTGGGTAAAGGTAGATGTCCTAGTGGATTGACATGTCCCAACTGTGTCTTGTAAGTACCAGCCCGCTTTGCTACCTGATTGGTGGAAGGGCTGTCAATGGATTGAGTTCGAGTTGGATTGGTACTAATCTGGTATTGATAAGAAAGCCAAGCGAAATTTCCCTTGATGGCAATGTGCTGCCATCGAAGCCCGTTACAGCCAATGAGTTCTTGGCACATACCCCGAGTGCTTTTTCCACGTATTTCAATCAGCCAAGGAGAGATAGGATTGTTAGGTCTGGTGGGTAACTTAGACTTGGGGGGTTTTACAAGCACTGCCCAATCCCAACCTGAGATGCATGTAGATAGGTCCAAGCCCATCCCAGTCCATTTACAGATTTAACATTTGAGGACCAAGTCTAGCCCATTAATAGATTATAATGGACATGGCCTTTAATTTCGTGCCAGGCCTTAAGTAATTTTTTTTATATAATTTAACCCTAGGGCTAGCCCATTTATCTAAAGAGCCTCGAAATCCTACCCTGGCCCAGTCCATCCAGTCTATAAATGAGACTTATTTGGTCTATAAATGGAGCCCAAGACCATTAGGGTCAATCGTAAAGCACATCGGGCAAGCTCAGCTCATGACCACAGTTAGCAATTCGGTATACGGCAAAGATTCGAAATGGTAAAAGTTTGAGTTTAATTCGGTCATTGTTGAAATGTTATATTCGTTTAGACTTAAAAAAAAAAAAAAAATTCGGGTATTAAACGCGTTTAATATGCGAATTTACTAACTTAGGTATAGAAGAGCAAAGTCATTATTTTGAGCTGGTCTTAAGAGTTTAATTTCGTTAAAAAAGCCAAGCCCATGCCCGGCCCATTTCTTTTGCAGGCCTCAAAATTAAACCAAGGCCCCACCTGCCAGGCATATAAGCTGGCTAACCTAGTCCAATATTCCAGCCCACTTGGCCCAACTCTTGGTGGACCTCCACAACCAAAATCAAAACTGATTGGTGATTTCTAACCATTAGATTAGAGCGTTCTTTTCATCAAGGGACATCATCAATATTATATTAAATTACTATCAAACCCATTTCAAACCAAACCAACACTAAAAATTACCTGGATGTCTCTCCAGGAAGAAATCTCTAGGAACTCAACCCAAAACCTTTGGCTAATGGTAGAAATTCACAGGGGTAATTCAGTAATTTGGTAGGAAATCACAGACTGACAAGAACTCAGAGCAAGACGTAAAGGAAAACCGATCGTCGTCTTCGTAAAAAAAATAGTCTCCGGCGTCTGGTTCTAACCTTAACGGACTGCGCAGAGGAGCCTCTTTTACATCTTCTAAGCCCCACAAAACCTCCTCCACACCCGAATCGGAAACCAATTCTGTACGAGACGGGTCCGTCTCGAACCGATCAAGCTTCGTCGTTGAGTCGAGAGCGGCTTTTGCTGCTGCCATCTGTATATCGCTCCGGGACGATGAGTGGGGTTGGGGTAGAGAACCCGCGGACTCGGGGAAGTTGAGAGTCGCTGATTTACCTCTCAAGTAGAACGCTGCCGAGTCGTAAGCCCTAGCCGCCATCTCGGGTGATAGGAACGATCCGAGCCAGATTCTGGTTTTCTTCCTTGGTAAACGTATCTCAGAAACGTAACGACCCCAGCTACGTCGACGCACGCCTATGAAAGAGAACTCGTGTTGGCGGGATCGTTTCTTTGTTTTTTGAATCGGTAACGATTCCGACTCGTTCAAGGAAGTTTTGGAATCGAAAACTGCTTCGGCGATCGGAGAAGACATTACAAAGAGATGGGCAGACAAGTGAGGGAGTGAGATACTGAGATTCCCGCGCTTTATGTAGCAGTTTTTAGAAACGTTGAAGTGAAGATAGCTGGCACGTGGGTCCCACTGGCTTGGATTGAAAGGACGGAAAAGGTACGTCCAGGAGATCTCTTTGAATTCCTGATTTACCAAAATAGCCCTAAAAGATTAAAACTTTGATGACAGGGCACGATATGAGCCACGTGGTACACTATTAGAGGACTCTGACCGTATGGATGTTTTTCCAATCCTTAGGTGGACCTACAAACCAAAAATCAGCTTGATTCGTGATTTCAAACCTTTCGATCTTTGTACCTCAAATAATGATCAATAATGCTCAAATTCCCACGGTTAAAATCAACCCATGAAAATAATTCTAATCCAAAGCCTATAAATCACTAATCTGGCCGATTTTTGTTTGCAGTTCCACCTAGGGATTGGCCAAACATCCATACGGTTAGTGTCCTCTAATAGTGTGCCACGTGGCTCATATTGCTACCTGCTGGCCCTAAAACATTGCCTAAAGAGTGTACGGAGGTAGAAAACAAGGCTTAAATACGTCCATTATAACGGATAGATAATGTCACTGTTATGTCCGTTATCCGTTAGGGTCGCGATGAAACAAGCTGTTTGGCGTGAGCTAGCACCATTTTGTTATTCGCCGCTGCCATCTGGGCCCACTGACCGCATGGATGTTTAGCCCACCTCTTGGTGAATATACACACCAAAAATCACCATGATTTGGTAATCTTTAGCCGTTAGATTTTCGTACTTAAGGTGTGATTCTAGCCGTTCGATTCAAACATCCATGCGTCAGTCGGCCCATAAGGCAGCGGTGAGTACCAAAAATGGTGCTACGCCCTATCCGTTATATAACAGGTTGCACAAGGCTCAGGCTCCAGTTACCGCCCTAAAATGACAGGTTCTGATTACAGGACACAATATTAGCCACGTGGCATTCTCTTAAAGGACTCTGACCGTATGGATGTTTGGCCAATTCCTAGGTGGACCTACAACCAAAGATCAGCCTGATTAGTAAAATTTTTAAATTATGTTTTATTGGATGCCCATAAAATTGAAAATTTGAAAAAAAACATTAAGGAATACATTGAAGGGTAGTTTGGACATTTCGTGTGGTCCACTTGTCCTGCTTGGGTAAATGCATGAGTCATCAAACGCGTTAAGCCAGCTGTATTTAATAAGGGCCTGTCAGTCTGTTGAAAAAAAGGTTTGAGACCGTGTTGACTGATGATCTACAGAATAAAACTTCTGTCACAAGATAAGATGTTGTTGTGACCGACGCCGGTCACAATCCACAATACGAGCCACGTGGTACACTATTAGAGGGAGATGACCGTATGGATGTCTGCCCAGACCCTCCAAGGACCTGCAAACCAAAAATCAGCCTGATTAGTAATTTACAGCCTCTGGATATTTGCACGCAAATAACGCTCAATAATGCTCAAATTCCTGCGGTTAAAATCAACCCATAAAAAAATTACTTCAATCCAACGCTTACAAATTACTAATCAGGCTGATTTTTGGTTTACAGATCCACCAAGGGACTGAGTAAACATCCATGCGGCCAGCTCTCTCTAATAGTGTGACACGTAGCTCGTATTGTGGATTGTGACCGAAGTTTTACTCATCTATCTGTATCTCTGCACTTCTCCGAGTGATCATTGGCTCGTGTCTTCTTCGTTCATTCCTTTGGGCATAGCACCGTTCGCTGTACTTCTCCAAAACATTTCCGTAATTGAACGTCCCATTTTCTTACGCAATCTCTCCTTCCTCGAAGCTTCTCGCTTCTCGTTGTTTGGTCAGTTTTAAGATGCGCACCATGCGTAACTGCGCCACATAGGTCGATATTGGGCTCACATATGGATGGGTAGGTTCAATGAGTTTAACGATGCGTCTCGGTTTGCTTAAAAACTGCTGTAAGCTAGTTTTTAGCGGTTTTTAAGCACTTAATAAAAAACTATATAATGTTTGAGAATATTTTTTAGGAGGTGCTTCTCCAGCTTTTGGCGCTAAGAAGTGCTACCTTAGCATAAATCTATGTTTGGTTTGCAAAAACACTTTGGCTTTCAGCTTTTAAAATAAATTAGAAGCGTTTTTTTGAGAAACACCTTAGATTATGTTTATTAAAAAAGCGCCGAAGCGCTTTTGCAGGAAGCATATTACCATCAAAATGTTTGCAGGAAGCATATTACCATCAAAATGGGTTTCACGTTTTAGCCTTATTATCCCCACTCTTGCTTCCATATTACAAAACAACATTTAAAACCCTTGAACTCCATTTTTATCACTGTTTTCGTCATCCAAAACGTGAGGATTTGTCATTGCTGTACCAATTTTTTGAGTGCTGTCGATTTCATGAGTAGCCAACTTGTGTGTGTGTGTGTGAGGGAAAAATCTACGATAAAGGAGAATTCCGTATCAAAATACCGAAGTCCCTCAAATTACCAATATATATACACGCCATGTGTGATGCACGTGCACCGTACACGTGGCAACACCTTACACATGGCAAACTCTTATAGATCGTTGACTTTATATATCTGTTTGGCCTGTCCGAAGGTGGAGCTACATACGAAAATTGATCTTAATTATTAATTTCTATCTGTTGGATTAGAGCCTTTTCATGGATTCTTTTTAACCGTAGATTTGAGTACAAAAATCCAAAAGTTTAAAATTACTAATTAAGCTGATTTTTTGGATTGCATGAAAGTAAGTAAATGTTCATCAATGGGTTGTATTGAAAATAAGAATAATGGCAAGGAATGTAAATAAATATTTGTCGAAGAACATTTAATAAACTTTAGGAGAGAGATGACATTTATGTTAAATTCTTTATCTCTATGATGTCTATCATCAATTAAACATTGAGTTATTACTTAAGATTGTGATTAACATGATTTTCGAGGTCCTCTAATAAATGTAAAGAAAGAGGATGAATGTGTACCTTTTTCTATTGGCACAACGAGCTTCCTTGCGTTTAAACCGTTGAAGACAATGATGATGTTGGAGGAGAGAAGATTCGGTTCTTCTCCCCCTAATCTTCTTGTATGCACACTCCAATAAGACCAGCTTGCATTGATGGGAATAGGTTGTGCTCTTTTATAAATGGAGAGAGGGAACCTAGAATCTTAAGAATAGAAACACTAGGATTCTTACCCAACAAGAATCCTGGTGCAATTAAAAACTTTCTACTTGCTAAGAAAGTGTAAGTGGAGGTTTATAATTATGAAACTCCTAATATATAGAATCCAAGAATTTTTGGAAACTAAAAACCAATGAGTCACATAATGGGCTTCTTATGGGCCACGGATGGGCCACATAATGTTAACATTCTCCCACTTGACCCATTCGACAAAAGACACTTTATTTTAAAACATCCTTTAAAATATTTTTGTTTTGTAAAAGACCTATCTTGGATTCTAACTTTAAAAAAACAACATACATGTCTGCACACTTTTAGAAAATATCCTAATCACCTCAACTTTATTAGCCATCATAATACCATAATTAAGTAAACTGCTAATGCGAGTCATGGCAGTTGTACATCATCATTCGAGTAATCCCTTCCATGTACTACAACACGAGCAACTTAATTTGGCCATAAATAGGAAGTATATAAGCCAATACAATAATGCCTATAAAATGGTTCATCATTAGTGTCTTGTTAAGACTATTCCTGTTATCATTTATCCATTCACAAACATGTGTACAATTTATGGAAAATAGGAAAATAATAGAAAGCATATGATAATGAGATCTCAAAAGTGTCAATCAAATAATCAATCCATAAAATCATAACACATCATGGGTAACTTTTAAGACCCATTCTTTCAACATATTCCTTAAAAGTCTTGGGTGCTAACCCTTGGTTAATGGATCTGCAATCATAAGCTTTATGCTTATGTGCTCTATAGACATTCGTTGCTTCTGTACTTCCTCCTTAACAGCAAGATATTTAAACTTCAGGTGCTTAAGTCCATTAGAAAACTATTCGTTCTTGGAGAAGAAGACCGTTGCGGTGTTATCGCAATGAATTCTCAACGGCTTGGCAATAGAGTAGATAATTCCAAGTCTTGAGATACAGTTCCGCAACCATAATCCATGATTCGTGGCCTCAAAACATGCTACGAATCTAGCCTCCATAGTGGACCAAGCAATGAAGCTTTGTTTCATACTTTTCTATGAGATAGCTCCACAAGCTAATAGAAAGACGTAGCTAGGAGTAGACTTTATCTCATCAAAGCATCCTACATAGTCCGAGTCTAAGTAACCAATCACTTCCAAGTGATTCGACCTTCTGAATGTGAGCATGTAATCCTTTGTCCCTTGTAAATATCGCATCACATTCTTCGCATCTTTCCAATGTCCATCCCTAGGTTACTCTAGTATCTACCTAGCATACCGACTGCATATTTGATGTTTCATCTAGTGCAAGTCTGTGCGTATATTAGGCTCCCCACCGGTGAAGCATATGGAATATTTTTTATCTGATCATGTTCCCACTGATTCTTCAGACATTGCATAAGACTGAATTTATCACCTTTCTGAATTGGGGCATCTAAAGCCAAATAGTTTTATATTCCAAACCTTTTTAGAACTCTTTCAATATAGCTTTTCTGAGATAATCCTAACATCTTTCGTGCACGATCTCGAAAGATTTTAATTTTAATCACAAAAGCTGTTTCTCCCATATCTTTGATTTGAAAGTTCTTGGAAAGAAATCGCTTAGTTTTGAACAACAAACCTAAATCGCTGCTAGCAAGTAAAATATCATCTATAGATAGGATTAGAAAAATAAACTTGCTCCCACTAACCTTCAAGTATATGCATCAATCAATGATGTTTTCTTTAAAACCAAAGGGAATAGTGGTATCATTGAATTTAATAATGAATAAGACAAAGAAGATGTGGACTGAACTAAACGGACATGACCATTTACGTGAGGCTTGTTTAAGTTTGTATATTGATTTTTTAAGCTTGCACACAAGGTGTTCATTTTCCTTTTCTGAGAAACCCTCTGGCTGCTCCATGTAGACTTCTTCCTCTAAACTCCCATTTAAAAACATTGTTTTCACATCCATTTTTAATGTAGCTCTAAATCATAATGAGCTACTAGTGCCATGATGATCCTGAGTGAGTCCTTCTTAGATACAGGAGAGAAGGTCTCTTTGTAGTTAATGCCTTATTTCTGAGTAAAACATTTGGCCACCAATCTAGCTTTAAATCTTTCGACATTACATTTGGAGTCACGTTTGGTCTTAAAACCCCATTTACATTCGACCCTTTTAAGTCCTTCAAGCAATTCAACAAGATTCTAGACTTTATTTTGAGCCATTGATTTTAACTCATTTTTCATGGCATCGATCCATTTTCCAGAATCATTACTTGTTACGGCTTGTGAAAATAAAACTGGGTCTACTTTCATCCCTATGTCATACTCAGATTCTTGTAGGTACACCACATAATCGCTCAAAATGGTAAATCTCTTTACTCTTTCAGATCTTTGTAATGCCACGGCTTTTGGTACATCTACTATCGGTTCATTGGCTTCAACCTCATTATAGAGTGGTTGTTTATTCAATTGTTGCTCATTGTTGTTGAATTGATCATGATTAACAATAGGCACAATATTTGGTCTAGAAGTATTGGGCAGAGGGATGTGCACCCTAACTTCTTCAATAACCACATTTTATGGTTGATCACTCCCACTTGTCTCACCATTTTTTAGGAATCTGGCATTTCTAGTTTCTACAATTCTCATGCTATGGTTAGGACAGTAAAACCTATAACCTTTCGACTTTTCTAGAGAGCCTATGAAATATCCACTTACTATTTTAGGATGCAATTTTTTTCTTATGGGTTCTAAATTCTAGCCTCCGCTGGACAACCCAAACATGCAAGTGTCTTAAATTTGATTTTCTTTTAGTCCAAAGCTCAAAAGGAGTTGTAGGAACTGACTTACTAGGAACTCGATTTAGGATATATATATCGGTCTTAAGGGCTTTGGCCTACAAAGATTCGGGTAAGGTAGATTTACTTATCATACTCTTAACCATATCCAAAAATATATGATTGCGCCTCTCAGCCACACCGTTTGTTGAAGCGTACCAAGCATCGTATATTGTACACGAATTCTGCATTTTTCTAGGAGTTTAGCTAACATACCAGGATGTTGGCCTATTTCAACATATTTATCATAATACTCACTACCTCTATCAGATCTTACAGCTTTCACCTTTCTATTTAATTGTCGTTCAACCTTAGTGATGTATACATCAATGGTATCTACTGCCTGAGATTTTTCATGCAGTAGATAGACATACGCATATCTAGAAAAGTCATCAATAAAGGTAATAAAGTATTTATCTTCATCAAAACACGAAGTGGAGAAGGGTCCGCATATATCAGTATGGATAATCTCAAGAAGCTCGTTACTTATTGTGGCACCTTTTTTAGTGTGTTTAGTTTATTTTCCTTTAATACATTCCACACACACACCAAAGTCAGTGAAGTCTAAAGTTGGAAGAACCTTATCCTTTACTAACCATTCTATCATTTCTTTGGAGATACGCCTTAATCGTCTATGCTACAAAAAAGAAGAATTTTCATTTATCATTCAACGTTTAATTCCAATTACATTCATTCGGATGCATGGTCAATAGGGTTTCAAAAAAAGAAGGATCAAGATTTTATTTGTATAAGCTATCACATAAAATACCAGAACCCACAAGTATATTATTCTTAAATAGCTAAAAGATCCATGTCCAAATAAAAATGTATAACCATCAATATCAAGTTTAGGTAAAGAAATTAAGTTTCTTGAAATAGAGGAACAAAAACTATATCATGTAAATCTAAATGGAAACAACTATCTAAATGAAGTCAGAAAGTCCCCACAGCAATAACTTCAGCTTTCACACGATTTCGCATTAGGATGTATCTCTCGGTTGGTTTTGGGCTCTAGGTTGTAAGGTATCCCTGTATCGAATTAGTAACATGACCAGTAGGACCCGAGTCAATCCACCATGTACATGAATATACTTCAGCAAGATATGATTTGAAACATATTAAAGCAAAATGCTTACCCTTCTTTTCGAACCATGCCTTGCGCTTCGGACATTCTTTTTGAAGATGTCTCTTTTTTCTACAGAAGAAACACCTCAATCCGTCACCAACCTTCTTAATAGCCTGAGATACATAAGCATGCCCAAGGTCTTTCTGTGGTGCTCGTCCTTTGCCTTTTCCATGCTTTCTTCTTCCACTCTTAACAGCATTGAGAAATGAAATGAACGGAATGAACCCCTCTTTGCTTAAGTCTGGCCTCTTCTTGTATGACTGAAATTAGGGTTTTCGTGTCATTGAATCGAAAACCCTAAATTTCAACAATATTTGTAATTCCGGTTCACTTTAAATCCTATAAAAATGTAGACTTTGTATAGCGATATGTCGGATGTCAAATCCGTACTCGGGGTTAGGGAACACAATTTATCGGAACATTAGAACAATAGAAAGTGCTTGAAAATACGGATGGAAGGGTGAGAGTGGTGATTAATGATTGAGATTTCTATCAACTAATTAATATAAGTAAAGAGAAAAAAACACCATAAGCGGAAAAGAGAAACTTATTTATTAAAATAATGCAAGTTACAATGCTTGAATCTAATTTATTCATAAAAGAAAATAAAAACAAATAATCATCACTTTAGAAAGCATTATAAGAGAAGAAATATAAAGAGAAAGAACAAGATTTTAGAGAGAGAAAATGAAAGAGAAGATAGAAAATGGAGATTTACATTGGTGATTACCAATGGAGAAGAGGTTTGCACAGCCGTGTTCTTGATGGTTTTTGGAAGAAAATCGAACCAAGGAAAGGAGAGATATAGAGAGGTTTAGAGAAGAAGGGGAAATGGATCCTAGAGGATTGTAGGTTATGAGAGGGGGGAGAGAACCAACCCAAGAAGGAGAAATCGTAGATCTCTTATAAATTTTTTTTTTTGCTTGTTGAAAAAATGATGACCGTTGGATCTAGAGAGATCCAAAGGTTGGGAATGGGTTAATTTGATGAGAGAGAGTGACTAGGATAGAGAGAGATGTGGGAGAGAAGAATCGGTCAAGTGAGACCAATTCTCTCTTGTTGTTGCAAATGGGCATGGGTATGGGTCATAGGTTTAGGTCATGGGCCAAGATAGATAGATAGAGATAGAAATAGGAGAGAGGTGAGAGAAAAATATAAAAATAAAAGCATTAGAGGGTCTTGAATCCTAGTCTTCTTTATTCTCTCTCGTCCGCTCCACCAATTAGTCAAACTTATCATTTGATGTCAATTGGTGTGGCCTTTAACACCTAAGTCCTTCTCTTGGTCTCTAGCTATTCTTCTCTCTCTTAATCCTTGTTCCGGCTCTACGATCTTCTAGCTTTGCCCGTACATGTCTTCTATCTTTTTATCTTTGCCTGTTGGCTCTTTAAGCTTTGATAGATGTCTTCTATGGTTGATCATGGGCCCGCCAGTCCTTGAGAATTGCCCGGTAGGGTCTCTTGCAAGTGAAAAAGCATGTAATGAGATTCAACTAAAATGGCTTGATACTGAATTATCCAAAATGCGTATATTTCATGCAAATAGTCAATTTTCATCTAAAGAATGCGTTCTACGTAATGGAAGAAACTCTTATGTGGAAAAGTCGATGAAAAGATAAGTTTTACGTAGGAGAATGCGACATTGCTATAAAGATAATGGCTTAAAATTTTAAGCACTTTTGAGTGAATATCACAACCCCCAACTAGCATATTGCCAATCCTTAGTAATTACTGCAAAATAAGTGAGCTAAAAAGGGCTTGGCATAATATGCTAGAAAACTTATTTGCATTACTCAGAAAAAACTCCATTTTGTCAGATTATTTCAAAGATGCAAGAAATCATTCACAAATTAGAACTAATCAACAAAATGCAACACTTCTATAAATGGATATTCAAACAAAAGATTACTCAGACTCAGTGTGTGTGTGTGTTCAACATCATCCTTATCTGGCAGTAGAGATATCTAGATCTCCTTAGAGACTCGACGTCAATCCTCACTTGTATACCACTCAGAAGTGAATCACTCAAAAATGGTTTTATACTTTTCTCTCAAACTATATGTGAGGAGATGAATATAGAAACTGGCAAACGTCTCACATATATAATTCTTGAATAGAGGGTATAAGAAAATTTAAGATCTCATGATTGGAATGTCAAATCTCTTAAGAACGTCGGATCAAACTCTATAATTTCTCTTTTCTCCATTCTCCACACTTGATGATGGTACTAATCTAGAATCAAATAGGACTTGTATAGGTTGTATTGAGGCTTAGGATAGGTTCAGAAAAGAATGATGTTTTGGAATTCTAAAATTCTGAGAGGGTATCTCAAAATTATTTGTAACTTTTCCCAGGTGTAGTATTTCCTTGACTTTTCTTCTTTTCTTTTTCCAATTTTATCTTTTTAGATATTCTTCAACCTTTTTCAGATTCTTTTTCCTTTCCTTCTTTTTTTCTGATCACATTTCTTTTTAGCTCGAACCATTTGTTTTCTTTTTTTTTCTTTTCCTCATGTAATCATACCAAATACTCTTTGATCCATCTCAGAACTAGGTTATCGTATTGAACTTTTTTTGGAATTGGATTTTTGATTGATGGGTTAACCATAAAATATTTTCATCAAAAGGTTCAAAAATGGTTTCTAACGGTATAGATGTTAGGGAAGCTAAAAAGTCTGATTGGTTAGAAAGATGGCATATATCATTTTTTAGGGTTTGTACTTTCATCTTCGATGTCTCGAATGGATATAGAGAAGGTTCTTTATGTAATAATTAAAATTTGATGTCGTTTCAAGTTCCATGACTAAAGCAAAGGTTAATGAGATCACTCAATGGAAATATTAGGGGACTAGAAGAATTGTGAGTCATCTTGTAACTTAGAATAATTTTATAACTCTCAGAAATGATGAAAAGCTCAAAAGCTCACTGGGTTAGGTCTCCAAAATTGTTCATCTTGGATCTCTAGATAATCTAAACTTCGGATAATTCTGGCGTTGATATGTGTATTTTTGCTGAATTTGAGTTTTCAAAGATTTTTCAATCCACTGTACGTAGTAATGTTTGCTTTCAAACTGAATGAAGAGCTAATAAGTGATTTTTCAAAATAGACATCATTTTCAATAAATAGACTTTTCAAAAACTTTTTACTCATCAAGTTAGGGCATTTTCGAAAATCAAATAAAATCACACCAAAAAACACAAGGTTTCTCTTTTTTTTTATCAAAATAAAAACATGAGCTTTAGTAAAAACACACCCCCAACCAAAATATAGCACCGTCCTCGGTGCTCATGACCGGGACATAAAATGATGGAAAATCGGTAATGATGATACAAAGGTTTAGGGAGGATGTTACCAAGTCGGCATAAACTCGACAGTGTGTGGTACCTGATGATCGGAAGAATGAATGTACCTGCATGTCCAAAGATATCACAGTAATAACAAATGCATGAGACTCATGTACTCTAGGAATACCGGAATTGCCTTTCCGAAAGCGCTAAGTTTTATGTCTTCAGCTAGACATGACGGGGGTATATCAAGTACCTCCAACCAGGTTAAAACTCATGGAGACTGAGTGAATCTGCAATCTTCTAAGGTGGAATAGAGACTGTTATCCTATCCCTTCTCTAGGTATATCTATGTAGAACAGGTCTTTCTCAATGTAAACTGAGAGAAGGACAGTAAGTTCTCTAAGTAGACCCGCAAAAACATTTAGTTCAGCGGGGAAGGATCAAAGGTTCTCAGTAAAAACTGAGAGGAGAGTAGTAGTGGATTCTCTGACCATGGTTACCAGAGCCGCAAACTCATTGAGTTTAGCAAGAATGTATCTGAATGGAGCATACTCCTGCAGATCAGTAATACCAAAATTATCTGACTCTGAAATGAACTCAGGCTCAAAGTGTTCTTGACACTGGGATAATTTTTCCACGGGAGAGTCCAAAAGTAGACTCTCTACAGCACACAGGTTATTGACAATATCGATGTACGTTGGATGTTGAAAATTAGTAACCTCTTCCTAGAAGTTGTCAAATGCTATCAACATGTCATCGTTCCCACACCCGATGTGTGCATCAGCGATAATGAGGATCGGTGGGGCCAGGGCAACTGGGACTGCACTATCTAGACATGGCTCAATGGTAGGAATGTCTGCATCCATTTTAGATATAGAATTATCAGAGATGGAACTAGGTTTCTCTGTGTTCGGTTTAGAAGTGGCTGCCTGTAAGGGCACCATAGATGTAGACTGGTTTATCACTCTTGTGGCACACTTCAGTGGAGGTCACAAACGGTAGATCTCGGACAGTTGGGATCCTACGATCGAGACAAAGCTCATTGTCATGAAGATCTACTTCTTGGTCCAAGTTGGAAGCAGCAGAGGTATAGTGAAGAATAGGCTTCTCTAGGAGTGGTTCAGGAGTTGATGCTTATAAGGGTATTGACAATGGAGACACTTGCTCATCAAAGTTATGGCTCGTTCTAGTGGTGGTAACAACTTCTATTTCATCCTGCCAATTCTGGTATTGAGTCCAAGCTAGGTAGCGAAGCCTCCTCATAGATGATGGTAATGTCATCCCCCTCTGGATAAGCTATAAGTTGACTATGGCAATTGACTTCCACACTCTCAGACTCTAACTAATCTAGACGGTGGTCCAACCTCTCTATGGAATATTGTTCCTGGATGATATACTGAGAGAAAAAGTCTTCTAGGCCAGGTTTAACAGCAGACTGTGGCGGTTCAGCTAAGGGAAGCTGTGGTGCCAACTCTTGATAGTAGTCCAAAGGATTATGACAATAGTAGGCCAGAAGTGAATCTGAGACTACTTGCTGACTCTAAGAATCCTGATGGGTCCACTATTGACCAAAATATTCAGTCTTTGAATCTAGCTGGTATTACAACTGTGAGTATTGCCAGTCATACTCTCCATTGGGTTGATGAAACCCAGAAGGATAATTATCCTGCGGAAGTGGATACTGTAGAAAAGGCTGCTCCCAATCAAAGCTATGGTGACTCATATTGTCTGGATGATAAGTGTTATCATCGGAAGTCTGCATTAGAGATGGAAATATACTGAAAGTACGTACATCTTGCTCGACAGGAGGGTAATATCCTTAAGACTGAGAATTGTGCATAGGTTGCTGGACCAAGACAGCAAGGGCAAAGACCGATTTGGTAAGTTCCTGAATTAGGGATTGTATCTCGGGGTCACCTTTTGGCTCACATCCCATAGAAGTCCGTTGGACCGGAGTGTTACTACTGCACACAGAATTGGTATTCCAATGTTGGGAGTTTTTACCTAGTTCTCATAAAAAAATGTAGGCTTCTGCTGGAGTCTTGTGCATGAATCTGCCTTGGCACATCAACTCTAGCAGAGTTCTGGACTCATCAGTGAGCCCTTTATAGAACATGTGGACTATACTCCCTTTGTCAAAATTATGATGGGGACATTTAGTGAGAGTGTTCGGGAACTTGTCCCATGCTTCATGGAATCTCTCATTCGACCTTTGTCGAAAGTCGTGGATGATCTGCTTCATCTCGTTCGTCTTTGGCATGGGGTAAAATTTAAATACAAACTTCCGAGCTAGTTCTTCCCATGTGATAATAGAATTTTCAGGCAAAGAATAAAACCAATCAGCGGCTCTATATTTCATAAAAAATGGAAAAAGTCTCAATTTGATACTTTCGTCATCAAGGTGTTGAAGTTTGAAAAAAGTGCAAATATTTAGAAACTGCCTTAGATAAGTGTACGGGTCATCTCTTGGAAGACCATGAAAGGTAGGCAATAATTGTACAATGTGCAGTTGGATTTCGATCTGAACCGCCGTTGTGGGTGGTAGTACAATACAAGTGGGTGGGTTTGCAGAGATAGGCGCATACATCTCAATGAGAGGTCGTTCAGTCGCCAGTTCTACGAAGGTAGTTTCTCTGGGAGAGGGGATGATAGGAGATAGAGTAGGGAAAAATACAGGTGAAGAATCTAAGATGTTAGACTGACTCTCAGATCGAATCAATCTATGGTTAGATTGGGTCCAGACGAGCATATACTTGACAAAGCGAGCTGTAAACTCAGCAAAAAGTTGCCAGAGGAGAGCACTAACCTGAAGTAGACTATATGATGCACAAGGAGTAAACATGATAATCATATTTCTAAAACAATCAGGATATATTAAGAGATTATCTTGTTAGTATGTGGGCTGAGGTATATTACCACAGTGAATGGACCACTGGTTTATCTTGTTACCCGCTGGACTAACTTTTTGTACTCATGGGTTCTCATTAGGCTACACTCTTCAGAGCGAATTCTTTAGTACTAACTCTAGTCAACAATAAGATAATCCAAAGCCTGGATAGACTTGCGGCACAACGGCTGATTTAAATACGTCCCAGACTAACCAGATTGGTCAAGTGTTTAAGAAAAGTGTTCCCTCGGGTTAAGCTAGGGTTGGTTCATGTTCCTAATCTGACACTAAGCTAAGCAAACAGACAATCAAGGAGGCCACTTACGAGCTCAGTATACTTGAGTAGTAGGGACCTATGGGTATGTTAGATAACAGGGACCCGCACTCATGGACTTAATCGACTTGATCTTTAAAGGAGTCGCTTTATGTGGAGTATTCTTCGAACACCGATCTAATTGGGCTCTACTTCTTGATTGATTTTAATTATTGGCTATGGTTGCACAAAAGCTGAAATGATGAGGTGAGTGATAAAATCCCACCAGTTTCAAGTTAGAGCTGGGTTTGCTCTTTATGTATTTTATTACGGCCAAACCAAGCAATTCTGATAAGTTTTGCAAAAGCAAATAAACAATCGACACAGTGTTTGCACAATGATCACGATCGCACTCAAGGCGAGGTGTAGAAACTTACTTGCCCGTTGGCTACGCACGGGGTCTCCTCCGTGAGATAGGGAGGGGTATCCAAATGGGCTTGGGCCCGACTCCACCTCTTTGAGCTTTCGCTCCCTACTCACTAGGTAATCGCAATCCGCAATCATGTTAGTCCACAATGGTCTATAGTATGAATTTGGAAGGTATACCGCCTTTGGGGTTTCAAGAAGCAAGTAATGATTTAGGGCTGATATTGTGAATTAGTTCCAATTAGGGTTTGAAATTCAACTTTAGCTATTCCCGAATTAGGGTTAGGAAATATCTACTTTTGAATTACCCAGAATTGAAAACCTTCCAAAATGAATCAAATAACCAATGGTGATCTAACTAGAAATAGCATAATTGAAATCTAACCCTAATATTTTTTTGTGCCTTTTAATTAATTAATTAATCTAGCAGTTATTCTAAAATGAGAGAAAATGAATCCCTAAGTTATTATAACTTTGCACTCGGCTGTCCAAGGCATTAAAATAATAAGTGAATAATGTGAAAAATAAAATGAAAAGTTTCTGATTTGGATCGGATCTTCAAGATTAAGCAACTTTCTGAATTCTTGTTCGTCTTTTTGCAATCTCGTCAATCGAGCGGCAACGACACCATTTGAAATTAGGGTTTTCTGTGTCGTTGGATCGAAAACCCTAGATTTCAACAATATTTGTAATTCCGATTCACTTTAAATCCTACAAAAATACAGACTTTATATAGCGATATGTCGGATGTCGAATCTGCACTCGGGGTTAGGGAACACAATTTATCAGAATATTAGAACAATAGAAAGTGCTTGAAAATATGGATGGAAGGATGAGAGTCGTGATTAGTGATTGAGATTTAAAATAATCTTTTTGGAGAGACTTCTATCAACTAATTAATATAAGTAAAGAGAAAAAAATGCCATAAGCGGAAAAGAGAAACTTATTTATTAAAATAATGCAAGTTACAATGCTTGAATCTAATTTATTCATAAAAGAAAATAAAAACAAATAACCATCACTTTAGATAGCATTATAAGATAAGAAATATAAAGAGAAAGAACAAGATTTTAGATAGAGAAAATGAAAGAGAAGATAGAAAATAGAGATTTACATTAGTGATTACCAATGGAAAAGAGGTTTGCACAACCGTGTTTTTGATGGCTTTTGGAAGAGAACTGAACCAAGGAAATGAGAGATATATAGAGGTTTAGAGAAGAAGGGGAGAGGGATCCTAGAGAATTGTAGGTTATGAGGGGGAGAGAGAACCAACCGAAGAAAGAGAGATCTTAGATCTCTTATAGACTTTTTTTTTACTTGTTGTAAAAATGATGACCGTTGGATCTAGAGAGATCCAACGGTTGGGAATGGGTTAGTTAGATGAGAGAGAGAGAGAGTGACTAGGTTAGAGAGAGATGGGGGAGAGAAGAATTGGTCTAGTGAGACCAATTCTCTCTTGTTGTTGCAAATGGGTCATGGGCATGGGTCATAAGTATAGGTCATGGGTCATGGGTTTAGGTCATGGGCCAAGATAGATAGATAGAGAGAGAAATAAGAGAGAGGCGAGAGAAAAATACGAAAATAAAAGCATTGGAGGGTCTTGAACACTGGTCTTCTTTATTCTCTCTCGGCTTCACCAATTAGTCAAACTTATCATTTGATGTCAATTGGTGTGGCTTTTAATACCTAAGTCCTTCTCTTGGTCTGTAGCTATTCTTTTCTCTCTTAGTCCTTGTTCCGACTCTACAATCCTCTAACTTTGCCCGTACATGTCTTCTATCTTTTTATCCTAGCCTATTGGCTCTATAAGCTTTGATAGAAGTCTTCTATGGTTGATCGTAGGCCCACCAGTCCTCCAGAATCACCCAATAGGGTCTCCTGCAAGTGAAAAAGCGTGTAATGAGATTCAACTAAAATGGCTTGATACTGGACTATCCGAAATGTGTATATTTTATGCAAATAGTCAATTTTCGTCTAAAGAATGCGTTCTACGCAATGGAAGAAACTCTTACGTAGAAAAGTCAACGAAAAGACAAGTTTTACGTAAGAGAATGCGACATTGCTATAAGGATAATGGCTTAAAATAAGCATTTTTGAGTGAATATCAATGACCATACTTGCCACCTCATTAACATTCCATGTATCCTAATTCGTATTATATGAGATTTGGAATGCCTCACACTAAGGAGGGAGTGAGCTCAAAATGAATTGCACCATAAAGGATTTATCCGCCTTCATTCTTAATGATTTTATTCTTGCAGCAATATTAGTCATTTCTAGGATATGTTGTTGCATACCCCTTACCCCGTCATACTTTATAGTAGTCAGTTGGGACATAAGTGTCCCCGCCAAGGATTTAGCAACGACTTTAAAATGCTCTCCCACATTTTTCAGGTAGGCTAATGCATTGTTAGTTTTCGGAAGTGATGGCTTGATATTATTTGCCGCATAGTCATGTGCATAAATATCAAGCTAAGTCTGTTCGATCGCTCCCACTATTTCATTGTGGTTTTCCATCTACAGTACTTGTAGTAGTCAGTGATGTAGGCTTTTCGATCTGGAGAGCCAAGTCTAGATCTAGAACACCTAAGGTGAACTGGACCTACTCATTCCAATTCGAAAAGTTTGATCCGTCAAGGATCGGAATAGACAAAAATATGTGTATGAAGCGAAGCAGGAACATGTACTGTAATAAGATAAAAAAACTCACTAATCAAATTACAAACATTCATTTCAGATTTATTCTGATGATGAACACGTAGTACTACCACCACCCCTTCCTTTAGGCCGGGGTCGTAATATACAAATGTCCAATCACATATCGTATGCCAATAACCAAATAAAACTAATTGATAACATCATTCACAATTCGATAGGCTTGTTGCCTTTGGACATTCAAAGCCAGTCCAGATTAAGGATCCATATCAATTATTTTATTGTAATTTCTGATTATTTAGTCATCCATTCACCTTTGGGTAAATTTATAACTTTCTAACCAAAAATTACTATTTCAACATCATTTATCTAATACATAGGCATTGTATTAAGAATCGATTATACAAATCAACATACATAAAAAAATTTCTAGTTCGGCTACATTGGTAGCTACCAAACTAATCCACTTTATGTATGTCGATCTGAATTAATGATCGTTGACAATTATGATTAAACATAACAATTATAAGTGGATAATCACATTAGTTGGATTAACGTACATAAGAGAGAAAATAACATAAAGACATTCATGCGGATTTGATTAATTCAACTTTCAAACATGATTTTGAGACCCGAAAATCATGAAAATCCAAACCTTGCTCTGATACCACGTATTAAATTCTTTATATATGATATATATTATCAATTAAACATCGAGTTATTACTTAGGATCGGGATTAACACAATTTTCGAGGTCCTCTAATGAATGTATAGAAAGAAGATGAGTGCGTACCTTTCTCCATTGGCACAACGAGTTTTCTTGCGTTTAAACCGTTGAAGACAACGACGATGTTGGAGGAGGGAAGACTCGGTTCTTCTCTCTCTAATCTTCTTGTATGCACACTCCCATAAGACCTTACATTAATGGGAATAGGTTGTGCTCTTTTATAGATGGAAAGAGGGAACCTAGAATCTTAAGAATAGAAATACTAGGATTCTTACCCATCAAGTGCAATTAGAAGTTTTCACTTGCTAATAAGGTGTAGGTGGAGGTTTATGATTAGGAAACTCTTAATATATAGAATCCAAGAAATTTAGGAAACCAAAAACCAATGGGTCACATGATAGGCTTCTTATGGGCCACGGATGGGCTACATAATGTTAATAATTTAATGATGGTACAGTGGAGGTGGAGCGTGTTTTTTTTGTTTTTTTTACTTAATGTTTTTTTGGATAGGAAACTGTGTGGGGTGTGCCCTAGCCCCAGTTTTGGTTATATATATATATAACAAAACATCTTGGTTGTCTTATCCCTTATCTTATCCGGCTTCATAAAGATAAAGAGTGGTTGAGATCAGATCCATCAATGTATGTTGGACGGTCAAATCTCAATCGCTCACTACCACTCATTTATTCGCCTTAGACTAGGATTTGGTGTACGTCTACCAAATATGTGCCAAACATAAATGGAGTTTATGGGCCTAAAAGCATGGCAGATGGCAGCATTAAGATGACACTATAATATGTATTCAAACCATTTTGATGCTTTTTGAAAATTGTGTGGATTTTGGGGATTCATGTAGTGATCATTGGGATTTGTGTGGGAATCTCGATGAACATTGCTGGTCTAGACCTTGGGATCCCACACTAGAACGATACAAAGTTATTGTACACTCAATCTAAAGTATCTATCAGCTAGACCATTAGGATGGCCCACCAATGGCATAAACCTAGACAAATAGGAGTAAATCTTTAATGATAGACGTTAATGACCGAGCACAATATGGGACACGCAACACACTCTTAGAGACCGTGGTTTAAAAAACGGCCGTTATAACGGATTCTGACCTCCCCCATTGCGTTATGTATCATTTTAACACTCAGAAAATAACAGCCACTGTTTTCCATTATAACAAAAATAACGACCATTATTTTTTTTTTAAATATTTGTTAAAAACGTTCGGTATTTCCATTATTTTTCAATTTTTCTCTTATTTATTGACAATTTCATATTAAAATTTTGAATTTTACTACCGTTATTTTCCATTTTTGCCCATGTGCATTACAATCCATTACAACTGCTATTATAATGGAAAAAAGGTAACACCCCCAGTCCTTTATACCATTTGAGTGTTGAAGGCACCCAATTTTTTCAAACTCTTATATTTGGGGAGTGTCGTGGGCACAAGCCATTTACTGTTATATAATAAGGAAGGTTGTCCCCCCTCTTATCTTCCACATAAAGTGTGGTCCAGATATTTCATCTTTAACATTTGGATGGTTAGATTTGACCCACTATTTATACCAAACACACTACTATTCAACCCACGTTCTTATTTGAAAGAAATGAAAGGTCGTAGGCAATCATCAAACATGAGAGAACAGCATGAGCACCTGCACCCATACTCTCACAACAACCCACCTCTCTTTCACCCACGTCTCTTAAAAACCACCCATAGAATGATTACCCACCTCTTTCTCCCCCCACTCTTTCTTGCGCTTCGATTTTGCTGTGCTCCTCACCGTACTCCTCTTCCCTTCTACAGCTTTCTCTACAACATCGCCTCTCTCTCGAGACACCAAAGAGATCGGGGCTCCCATTAATAGGTATTTTTTTGTTTCTCTTCTGCTATTTGGGGGTTAATGAATGGTATTTTTCTTGACAAACATGACATGCTTATAAAACAAGAATAATGTGGTTGGTTTGCAACACATCCCTTCCTATCTCTCTTTAGCTATGTTCCTCTATAAATCTTATTTTTCAATCCGCTTGAAACTAATCTATGTTTGGTAATTGATACAAAGTTATCTCTTGGACCCTTATTTTGGCATGGTCTTTTTTATTTATTAGGGTATTTTTTGGGAAAAATAAATTAGCTTAATGTATATCAAAAGAAAAGAGATGTGAATCATCTATTGGAGTACAAGTTTGCGTATGAGGTTAGGTTTTGCTTCTTCAAGAGTTTTCTCTCATTCCTTTCAAGACCCTAGAGCCCAAGGTTTTTGGGTACCTTCAAGGTGTTGTTCGGGTTGTCGACTACGGCATTGACGGTGTAGTTGTTTGGTGAAGCAATGGTGTTAGGAATCTTATTTGGAGTTGGATTGGAAAGTTGTGTGTGCTCTTGTACACGGATATAGGGAGGTAATCTCCCAATCTTTGTATTTGTCATCTTGATAGTGAATTTTTCTCACCGGATTGCCCATGGATGTAGCCCCTTTGTGGGTGAACCACGTAAATTGTTGTGTTGTGCTTGTATATGTTTCTTTAGTTTTTTCCATATTTATTTTGTTTATTTTGCATACAAATCTTGGGGGTTTTCCATGAGTTATTAGAATTATTTTATCGTAGTTTGATTGATTGGTTTTTGGTAATCAGATTAATGGCGGTGAACATAACCGTAACAAGTGGTATCAGAGCATCCAAGTTTTCGTGTGCAAAGTGTTTGTAAAATTGCCAAGTTGAAAAATTTTGGGGAAATGGCTAGTACTCGATTTGAGGTGGAAAAATTTGATGGCCGAAAAAATTTGAGCTTTGGAAGTTGAAGATTTATGACTTGTTAATACAACATGGGCAACACAAGGCTTTACTTGGGAAGAATAAGAAGCCGGAGTCGATGTCCGATGATGCTTGGGAGGAGATGGACATAAAGGCATTGTCTACAATTTGTTTGTGCTTAGTAGATGATGTTTTGTTTAATATAGTGGGAGAAAAGAAGGCCGCCGATTTATGCGCAAAGCTTGAAAGTTTGTACCAAACCAACTCTCTCACCAATCGAATATTTTTTAAGAGAAAGTTATACTCTTTGAGGATGAAGGATGGCACAAAGATTTTTGAACACTTGAATGTATTCAACAACATTATTTGCCGACTTGAAAGCATTGGTTTAAAAATGGATGAGGAAGATAAAACGGTGACATTGTTGTGTACATTGTCGGATTCATACAACAATTTGGTTACTACTTTGTGTTGTACCAATTAGGAAGATTCTCTTGACGGAGGCAGTATGTAGTGCACTATTAGCCGATGAACTTTGAAAAATGCATCGTTTGAGAGTTTGGGTGAGGTGGAGGCGAAGGCGGAGGCTCTTGTGACAAGAGGGCGGTCTAATGGTCGTTCTAATTCATCAAAAAACTCTTCAAGAAGCGAGTCAAAATCTCGCTCAAAGTCAAGAGGACATTTTTTATAACAATAATTGTTGGTATTGTGGCAAACTGGGTCACATGAAAAAAGATTATTGGAAATGAAAGAATTCGGGTTCGGGAAAAGACTGTAACTCGGGTAAAGAGTTGAGCAAAGAAAAACAAGAAGATAAGAATGAACCTAACCAAGTTGAGTCCATTTTCGGGTTTATTGAAGATGAAGTATTCATGGCAATGTCGAATCCCACATTTTATCAAAATTGGATACTTGATAGTTTAGCTACTTACCGCATGTGCTCACATCGATCATGGTTTAGCTCTTATGAGCCATGTGAAAGTGATTCGATTTTGATGGGAAACAACTCTATTTGCAAGACACTTGGAGTTGCCACCATGCGGTTAAGGATGTTTAATGGGATGGTTAGAGAACTTAAAAATGTTCGGCATGTACCGGAGTTAAAAAAGAGCTTGATTTCACTTTTCAATCTTAATTAGGGTGGTCACAAATTTATCAGGCAAGGTGGAGTTCTCAAAATTTCCAACGGAGCATTGGTTGTCAAAAAGGTATCCTGGTTGGTAACTTATACAAGTTACTTAAAAGTACGGTGGTTGATGATGCAAATATGGGTGTGGATAATGATGACTTTCCGATTCGATTATGGCATCAGAGGTTGGGCTACATGAGTGAGAAGGGCATGGATATCTTAGTGAAGAAAGAACTAATTCATAAGACGAATGTTCGCTCAGATGTGTGGTCATCACCAACTACTTTATATGGAAGTGCATCGTACTTTGTATCTTTTATAAATGATTATTCAAGAAAAGTATGAGTGAAAAATTCTTAAAATCCAAAGATGAAGTTTTTATGGCTTTTAAGCATTTTAAAGCCAAAGTTGAAAAGGAGACCGGGCGATGTATCAAAATTCTCAGTACAGATAATGGAGGAGAATATCATCTTTGGGAGGTTAAGTTTTTTTGTAAGGAGCAAGCGATCCAATGGCACAACACCATTCCTAGAACTCCTTTATAAAATGGAGTTGCGGAAAGGATGAATCGTACTTTATTGGAGCGTGCTCGTTGTATGTTGAGCAATGTCGGTTAGAACAAGAGTTGTGGGCCGAAGCAGTGACAACCGCTTGTTATCTTGTCAATCACTCTCTTTCGGCGGCATTGGAAGGTAAGACTCCTCAAGATGTATGGTCCGAAACCCCTTGTGATTATTCTAATTTAATGATATTTGGCTGTGATGCTTTTGCACTAATTCCTAGTTGTTAAAGGAACAAGTTAGACCCCAAGTCAAAGAAGTGTGTCTTTGTAGGCTATGGCAAAGGTGTGAAAGGGTATCGTTTGTGGAATCCCATCACCCACAAGATTGTTGTGAATAGAGATGTTCATTTTGATGAGTCTCGGGTGCTTGAAAAAATTTCTAAATAGAATGATAAAGAAGATGAAGTTCAGCATGAGGTGGAGAATTTTTAAGTTGAACTAGAGTTTTCACTTCAGGAAAATGACATTCCAATTGAGCAAGTTGTATGTTGAACAAGCACCACCACTTACTCTAAGACGTCCAACATGTGTGCATTGATACACCGACTCATTTCAAGGATTATGTGGATCCTAATATATTGGAAGCTTGGATAATGGAGGATGGGGAACCGAACTCATTCCAAGAGGTGATTCAAAGTGTTGATGCAGCCAATTCGAAAATGGCAATGGGTGAGGAGATGAATACTCTTCACAAGAACCAAACTTGGGATTTAGTTGTGCTACCAAAGGATCGGAAGGCGGTTGGGTGCAAATGGGTCTACAAAATCAAGAAAATGGCCGATGGAAAGTTTGAAAGGTATAGGGGAAGGCTAGTTGCTAAGAGCTTTGCACAAAAGGAAGGTATTGACTTTCTTGAAAATTTTTAACCAGATGTTAAGTTGGTATCCATTCAGTTAGTACTTGGTCTTGTTACTATGTTTGATTTAGAATTTCACCAAATGGATATAAATACGACATTCCTACATGGTGATCTTGAAAAAGAGGTGTACATGCAACAACCTCAAGGATTTGTCACAAGTGGCAAGGAGAATCTCGTGTGTAAGCTCAAGAAGTCTTTGTATGGGCTCAAGCAAGCTTCACGACAATGGTACAAGAAGTTTGACTCTTTTATGGCAAGTCTTGGATACCGAAGAAATAAGTATGACCATTGTATTTATATGAAGTTCTTTGATGATTAAACTTTCTTGATCTTAGTTTTGTATGTTGATGACATGCTCTTGGTGAGCAAAGATAAGGCTAAGATCGATGACCTCAATGCGCATTTAAGAAAGGCTTTTGAGATGAAAGATCTTGGTCCTGCACGTCAAATCATTGGGATTGAGATACAATGTGATAGGCAAAGTGGAACTTTATTACTTTCACAAAAGGGATTCGTTGAAAAGGTGCTTGACAAGTTTGGCATGAGTAAGGTAAAGGCATTCGGTTGGTATTCTAAGTCGGTTTATGGCTAACCCAAGAAAAGTTCATTGGGAGGTAGCTAAGTGGGTGCTTCGTTACTTGAGAGGCACAAATGATTATTCAATCACGTATAACAAGAATTTGGAACCTATGCATGGCTATGTTGTTGCAAACTTTACCTATGATATAGACAATGGAAAGTCAACTACGGGTTATGTATTTCGATTTACAAATGGGCCAATAAGTTGGATGTCAAAGCTTCAACCTATGGTGACATTGTCTACTATCGAGGTCGAGTATATGGCAGTAACCGAAGCTTGCAAGGAAGTGGTGTGGCTTCAAGGGCTTATAGGTGAGATTGATATTGATTTTAAATCCATGGATTTATTTTGTGATAATATGAATGCTATTTGTTTGGCAAAAAATCCGATTTATCACAAGAGGACAAACCATATATTGGTTCAATATCATTACATTCGCCAAGGCGAAGTTCAGTTATTGAAGGTGGGCATGAAGGAGAATATTGCCGATATGTTCATTAAACCGGTTTAAGTAGAGAAGTTGGTGTGGAGCTTGACTTTTCTAGGTTTCAAAGCAAGTTAAGAATGATGCATGGTTTGGCAATGGTGTGGATGATTTTCTATCAAGGTGGAGATTGTTGGGTAAGTGATACAAAATCATCTCTTGGACCCTTATTTTGGTATGACCTCTTTTATGAGGCTATTTTGTAAAAAGCAAATTAGCTTAAGGTATATCAAAAGAAAATAAATGTGAATGGTCTATTAGAGTACAAGTTTGTGTGTGAGGTTAGGTTTTGCTTCTCCAAGGGTTTTCTCTCATTCTTCCTTTCAAGACCTTAGAGTCCAAGGTTATTGGGTACCTTCAAGGTATTGTTCGAGTTGTCGACAATGGCATTGACGGTATAGTTGCTTGGTGAAGCAACGGTGATGGAAATCTTGTTTGGAGTTGGATTGTAAAGTTGTGTGTGCTCTTGTATCTGGATATAGGGAGGTAAACTCTCACTCTTTGTATTTGTCATCTTGATAGTGAATTTTTCTCACCGGATTGCCCGTAGATGTAGCCCCTTTGTGGGTGAACCACATAATTGTTGTGATGTACTTTTGTATATTTCTTTAGCTTTTTCTATATTTACTTTGTTTATTTTGCACACAAATCTTGAGGGTTTTCTACGGGTTACCGGAATCATCTTAACATAGTTTGATTTCCGGTAATCGGATTAGTGGCAGTGGACATAACCGTAACAATCTAACGATTAAAGATTACCAATCAAGCTATTTTTGGTGTGTACGCTTATTAAGAGGTCAACCAATTATTCATGGGTCATGGGGTATAGATCACCGATCAGGTTTATTGGAAATTTTCTCATCTCTTCTGAGTTTTGATTTCTTTCTCATCTTCTCTATCTTTAGTTTCAAGTCTTAGTTGCATGTTTTACAAAAATCCAACGCCTTGCAACAACTGTTTGTTTTTTTGTCTATGAGACACACTTGCTCCAGGTGCATGGTGCATCATGAACATACCTATCGATTGTAGCAAAGCCATTGACCACCCACAATATGAGGCACATGGTACATTTTTAGAGGACACTAATCGTATGGATGTTTAGCCAAATCCCTAGGTGGATCTACAAACCAAAAACTCAACTTGATAAGTGATTTCTATGCACTGGATTGGAGTCATTTTCATGGGTTGATTTTAACTGTGGGTATTTGAGCATTATTGACCATTATTTGGGGTACATGTATCCAAATGATTGAAATCACTAATCTGGCTGATTTTTGGTTTGTAGATCCACCTAGGGATTGGCCGAACATCCATACGGTCAGTGTTAAAAGTGTGCCACGTGTCGGCCGAGTGGCCGGCCTACCATTTCCCTTAGTTTTATCATAATAAACATTATAATGGACATGGTGGAAGATCAATCTATAGCAACTCAAATTCCCATCTGCCACGAGATCATAAAGGATTTACCTCAGGTTTTGACCACATACGTGTCTCGCGTGTTCCTGTAGTCACATCTTGCCACGTCTCAGTCTACCGGTCGGGATATGACCATCTTTGGTGAACCTATACACTAGAAACAGCCTATTAGGCGATTCTTAGCCATTGGAGAGAGTTATATGCAGCTGAATTTTCAGGCAGTTAAAGAATGGTCGAGATCTTATCCCCCAACTGGACGGTGGATCTCAGTCACTCACACCCGATATTGGCAAATTGTCACGCCCCGGATTTCAACTACACAAATCCCGAGGTGTGCGCCGCGTGTCCTGAATCCAACGCTTGAATTCAAGGCACGCAAGGCTTTCTCACTCTCTCATCTAACCCAGTTATGACATTCTAGGGAAATTTTTTTTGAATGCGAAAGCGCGAAGCTACGTAGCTATATATCTATACCTATTCCATTTCATTTAACATGAAGAACTGAATAAGTTATAACGAAGCTAACTGTTGCCAATATATTTCTCAAGTGTTATCGTGATACAATACTATAGAAAGGTTGTAAAATCAAATGATACATATTTATAAGCAAACAAGAAAATTGAATAATCTAAAGATAACTACCTACTCGATCATAATATCGAAATCAACATGCTCCATCGCGTCGGGGCATCATTCCAACTTCGATCTGGATAACTCTCAAGTTTTTCTCTGCAAGAGACTGTAAGTGGATGAGCTTTTATGAAAAAGCTCGTAAGTGTGCCCAACTTCTCCAACATGTCAGGGGATAAAATATTTTATAAATCAAAACTCAGGCAAATCATTTTGGCCACGATATAAAAGGCATGCATAATTATATAAGAACTAAAGTTAGAAATATAATGAACATCATGTATTTGAAACAAAGCAAGAATAATAATGTCATGGATGCATGAGTTTGCAGTTCATAAATCAATAATAGTGGCAGGCCCAAGTCATAACCTCCCGGCCCATACCGGGCGTTATTCATGAGTCTACCTATAGCATGCAATATATATCCGGTTCCCTTTCATGATCTATCATCTTTCCGCTTTATAAATCGGGACCCAGTCCCACAAGTTTATTTGGACCACTAGAAATACCGACTGATTTTCTCACCACCTCAGCCAAGGTATCTGCTGGTTTTCTCACCACCCCAGCGTAGTATCTGACTGGTTTTCTCATCACCCCAGCCTGGGTATCTTTCCAAATCAATCCATCATCTCATATCCAACTCATCAGTACCTATATACATAGCTCCCAAGTTCACCGGCTGGAGTCTGTCCCGTAACCAATTTCACCGCTGGTCAGACGTTCGACGATTGCAAATTTACTAAGGATCCAAAGCTCATCCGGTGTGGCTGCCCACCTACACCCGCGTCTAATGCCCATCGGGCGATCATATATCTCTAGTGTCCGGTGATCACACAAAGAAAATCATGATTATCTTATTACATGATCGGTGTCGTTTAAATCCAAAGATTCCTCGAATCATGCAACAATTCTAACATTTCAAAATGTGCAAGTATAGAGATATATAATCATAATGCATAAAACAAATCTGATATGCAAGTTAAAGCATTTCATTTGAAGAACATTTTAAATAAAGCAGTTTTGGTTCTAAGAAATGCCTAATACAAGGCACGAAGGAGAGGGGAAGCCACTTACCTTAAAAGCTATAATTTTTCTTCTTTTATCGCTTCTGCTTTGAGGTCGTATGTCGATGCCCTAAAATAGTTTAAGATTGAGAATTAGGAGAGCTTAAAGTGATAGAAACATAATCGACAAAACGAGGTCTTTTAAACTAACTGACTTTGGTTACGGCCTAGACTCTGCAGAAACCCTACTCTCAATTAGAATAGTCAGACAACGGTCAATCGCGATTCGATTAATCTGACTCGGATCAGTAATTAGAGTTCGTGAAGTTTTGTCCAACACGGGGGAAACCCTAAGTAAGCAACCTGATGAATTTAGTTAATCTCGTTTATGCCGGCCAAACCGGTCAGGCTTCGACGGCAAACGTAAAGGTCAGTGTGTCGAGCCTGAAACGACGATTAAAATACGGATAATCGAAATTCCACTAACTCGGCTAAACTTCGATAATTTCGGTACTGATTAAGAGTTTGACAAAACCCTATCCCACTCGGTGGGTCTGGAAGTTTACTCGCATTGCTACGCGGACCCTCTTTCTAACTTGTACGGGGTCTTAAAAATGATTATTTCCCTTAATATTAATACAAGTTTAACGTTTTGGTTGGAATTATCGGCGAACGGCCCTGACCACGATTGGGTCTATGATCTTCAAAAACTTCGACGCCTTAACTACTATTGGCAGTGAGTATAAAATTCGCATTTAGCGATTTTGCCAATGATGCGTGTGCTTACAATTCGTCATCATATGACGACTCGATCACGCTTAACAACGCTCTAGCCTAATCGACCAACTATTATCATAATTTATTTATTTATTTACTTATTATTATTATTATTATTATTATTATTATTATTATTTGTTCAACATTGTTGTTTGATATCGTCTTCGATATTATCTTTTCCCACCCCCACATTGTTTTGTTTTGTTATTCTATACATGTATGCTGTTTGACTTTATCTTTATACATGTATGTATTTTTGTCTTTATACTTATATACCTTATCTTTATACATACATGACTATTATCTGAGCAAGTGATAAGGTAGTCACCATCATATCTCTCAATATCCTCTATTAGTTAAATCATTCCCAACTCATTTCTTTTATTATTTTAGCAACATCATTTATTCATGTCATTATAATATACTCTTTGTCCTTTGTGTATGTATTGTATTATGTATGTGATGAAACTAATGTTGTCAACATTCACTCCAACTTATTTATTTTGGTTGACTAACCTCCACCATTTTACTTTGTCACATATTCCTAAATTAAGTTAGTCATTTGTTTTTAAATGTTTTATTCAAGTACTAATGCCACTTCATTCTTACATTTGCTTGATATCATCCACGTGCAGGTGTGTGTGGAATGCAAGTATGATCCAGCAATGAGTTACTTAGTGCTGGACTAAGGCTGGACACTTGGGAGGAGGCTGAATGAGGAGGAAAAGTTGGTCGCAGGTTTAAGACGCACGTGTGTGAGTCTCCAAGGGCGTGCCACGTGGGATGCCAGCCAGGCTGTGTTCCGGAGGTGAGCTGCTTGTCACAGACTTTAGTCCCACATCGGCTGTGTACTAGGAGGTCTTGGACTATAAGTGTGGGGGGTAGGCACCACCTAATAGGCTAGTCTTTTGGGTTTGGAAGCGCCCTCGTGACAAGTGGTATCAGAGCCTACCTAGGGACATCAGAGGTGGGGGCGACCGTGGGTCCCATGCGGGGTTGCATGGGTCCCCCTGACGAGGGCGTCAGGGTCTAGGTGGGGGAGCCTGTCATGGACTTTAGTCCCACATCGGCTGTGTACTAGGAGGTCTTGGACTATAAGTGTGGGGGGTAGGCACCACCTAATAGGCTAGTTTTTGGGTTTGGAAGCGCCCTCGTGACATGCTGCTGGTCTTCTACTCCTCCAAACGTCCTCATCTACAGGTAGGGAGTAAGCTCATGGCAGCAAGTTGGTAACACTTGGTGCATTTGTATGCACGTGTTGGAAACTTGGAGTTTTGAGAGCATTTGGCGGTGTGGAGCACCAAATTGAAGAAAAGTGAGTTGGTCTATGCATAGGTAGTCCCACGAATATGGGATAATCCTAGTCAATGCTATCCAACCCTCGAATGATCAAATTCATTCTAATGGCTAATTTGCAGGTACATCCGACGGTCCGGAGTCGTTGGTCATGCTTGGGCCAATGTGGAGGTGATGTCGGCTCAAAGCTAGGCCAACTGGTGGTTGTAGGTAGGCACGTGTCACTTGCCATCATGCATAGGAAGGTCGTGTCCTCCAGCGGGTTTAATGGATGGTTCACCTATTGATTGGTGCGAGTACAAGTGGTGACGTCTTAGAGGTTGGATGTGCAAGATCCAGGTTGCGATGGAGTTGATGTGCTGTCCAAAGATCGCACGGATATGCATCATGGTTAGGAGAAGGGGAAACACGGGGCTGTTTAGATGAACTGGACAATTGAAGTGGCCAGGAGATGGAGCGACGACAGACTGGCAGCTCGATCACCGAGTTTGATCGAATTCAGTCGCCCAATTGATGCCCTGAAAAGCATTAAAAACTAACAAGACTGGTGCGCTCGAGGTTGGACTTTCCTCTACGACACGTGACAGATAGGGAGGAGGTACCCAGTGGATTTAACGCTTGGAACTTGAGATCCACCGGTGGATCATCAGATCAAAGGGATTTTGTAGAAGAATGGAGGTTAGGTCGGATGCTGGACATCACACGTGTGTGTGGGAGGGCTAATGGCGGTGGGGGTGTAAGTTTGGAAGTGAAATATGACCAGCAAGCTGACATGTGTAAGGTCACATGCCCCTATGATTTAGGCATCGGAGAACAATCCAGATCAGTGGGGGTGCCTCCAAGTGGAAGCACGGATCGAGAGGATGCTTGATCAATCCATTGTGAGACTGTTATGGCTCAGAGGTCAATAAAACTAGAGTTTAGGACTGTTGGATTGAAGTCATCTTCATGGGCTGATCTCAACCATGGGAATGAAATCAACTACAAGAGTTGGAGAGGTGGTTTCTGGTGGTGTACACAGTGGCTGACCCTCCCATGTATTGGAGGAGCTGTGCTTGCTAGGGGTGCACCTGTGGGTTATGGGCCCACTGTTTAGGCAATGATATGGTGTTGCTCAGACGAACTGAGTAGGCGGAGAGGTGGTAGGGGACCAAGGTGTGTTAAGGGCTAGAATGGAGATGGACCAAAGAATAAGAAGGTTTTGGCCTGATAGACTGATCCTCTGTTTTGGCTAAGTTCTGGACTAGTACAGAGCATCAACTCCAGCCCATATTCTTGGCCATGGAGAGTTTGAGGTTGCCTCCAAACGGACTGGCTGAGTTTGTTGGTGAAAGTCATGGTGGAAGACCTGTACTTTCTTCCATTCCCACCATGATTTCCACACAAAAACCCGTGAGCTTGAGTTGTAAAAACCTTAGATAATTAGAGAGATCATACTAGAGGGAAGGAAGGAAGAAGAAGACATGTGGAAGGAGAGGGAGAACACTAACCTTTGCAGGCCTTCTTCTTTCCCTAGGTTGAAGGAACTTCTTCCACTTCCAATGGTCTTCAATGGCCACCCATTGCAAACAATGAGGTTGAATGGAAGCTTTCAAGGTGGAGATTCACATATTTTGTTGGAGCTTAGTTCTAATGGTGGAGAAGTGAGAGGGAGATATAAAAGAGCAAAGAGAAGAGAAGCTTGAGAGAGAAGGCAAGGAATGGGAACAAAAAAGGCATTTACGTATGAGCTACTCCTATTTATATTATCCTCCAATAGCTTCTCTTACAAGCTAAAAGTAGACACATGTCAAAATCCTAGATAAGTGTGTCACAATACAAAGAATGGTAGGTGGGTAGTTGAGATTCCATCATTGCATCACTTTGGTGTATGGTGAGTACATCCACCTATGATACACTTAATCGCGTTTTGTTCATAAAGTGTGATAGCGAGTGACTCTTGAAAATCCGACCGTACGAATGCGAAGAGTATTTCTTCCTCTTCGAATCGACAGTCTCCGATAGAATTTAGGTGATGAGAGCGTGGTGAGATTAAGCCAAAATGGTGACTCTGGATCTCGATTTAAGGTTATATGTGTTAGAAGGGAAACCCGAAATACGCTGAAATTCTCCGGATGGTAGCGTGGTGAAAAGTTGTCGCCATAGGAGAATTCCCACAGTTAAGAACTTCTTAGGATCATGGGATATGACCCGAACCCGAGGAAAAGTAACCGAAAATGGATTCGAAATCCTAGAAGGGGGCTCGATAACCTCTTAAAGTTTCCGAAAGGTCAACCCGGAAATCTGGGTTATTACACAAATGCTTTGTCGGGGAGTGCAGTAGGCATGGGCCACCCACTAGTCTATATAACAAAACAGGGAAGTTGTCTCCCCTTTTATCCAGCTTCATAAAGGATGGCCAAGATCTTATCCTCCCAACGGACGGTGGATCTCCACCACTCACACCTGATTTTGGCAAATGCTTTGTCAAGGAGTGCCGTGGGCACAGGCCACCCACTATATATGTAACGAATCAGCTCAGTTGTCTCCCCCTCTTATAGGCTTCATATATAGATGGCTGAGATCTTATCCGCAATTGGACGGTGGATCTCAAGCACTCACACCTGATTTGGGCAAATGGTTGGTCGGGGAGTGCCGTGGGCACGGGCCACCCACTAGTATGTATATAAAGGAGAATTCGGTATCAAAAATTTGATACCGAAGTCCCTCAAATGGCCACATGGCACTCTTTTGGGGCCACTGACCCATGAATGTTCAGATAGGGACCTACACACCAAAAATCAGTGTGATTGGTGATTTCTAGTCATTAGATCTGAGCACTTTTTCATCATGGGCTTGGAACCAACCCAGGCCTATTCATTAAGCCCATAATGAAAGTCACCAATCACACTGATTTTTGGTGTGTAGGTCCAACAAGGTACGGGCCAAACATTTATGGGATCGGTGGGCCCGAAAGAGTGTACTACATGGCAATTTGAGGGACTTTTGTATGGGGGAACTTGAGTATGAGTGGTGAGCCCTTCAAGAATTCCTTGACCGAAACTTTTGGCCAGGTTCCCTCGTGTCTTCCTTTCATTGAAGTAAATCATACTTGGGCTACATGCAAGTATAAAAGTGATTTACATGCAACTCGAGATACAATTTTGTCCAATGGAAGAGCAACATGAGGGCACTTCACTGATTGTTCGATCAGGGATGCTCGAGTGGATCACTGACTCACTGGTGAATAGAAGCCCCCATACAAAATGTGGCCAAATAATTGTACCTTAATTTCATGGGCCGGTCTTGGTATAATTTGTAGGCTAGGCCCAAGCCCAGCCCATTAACACCCCTAAATGATAATATCCTTGTCCTTTTAATGAACTAGCTAGCTAGGGTCACCATCGTACATTTATATAAGTGTTTTAAGGCCTAAACCCCATTAAACATGTTTTGGAGGAGTGGGGTTGGGCCCGCAAAACCTCGTGAATGTTTTGGCATCGCTGAAAATCAGCCTGATTGGTAATTCATAGGCATTGGATTTGAGCATTTTGTCTTCATGGGCTTGTAACCCATCCATAGGCTTGTTCATGTAGTGTATGACTAAATTGCTCAAATCCAATGGCTAGAAATCACAAATCAGGATGATTTTACACGTTCTCTAAGTGGATTGTTGTAATGAAAAACGTGTACATACTGATACATGCAAATCAAGTAATCGATTCTTCTGAAATGGCATCGAACACTGACATTCTTTGATGCAGGAAGTACAATCCTCACAGCCTAGCTATTGGGTGATGCCTCAGTTTATTGGAAAAATCCTTTAGAGGATGGTGCCATTTGCGGTTACGTGGGGTATATGGCCTAGGACATTAAATATGTCATGTCTAGATTCAACGATCCTTGAGAATATAATATGTAACACATTAATTATATGTAACACATATTATATCAATATTTGATTAATATAATAATATTATTTATATAAATTTATATACGGGATCGGTAGATGCTTGATCCGGTACCGATCCGATAAGAAAATATGTGGTTCAGGACCTGAATTTGATCCGGTCCATTGCCAGCCCTACTTATCAACTCTCTTGTTTTTTCATTCGTATCTATTATGATTTGTACGATCTCTTAATTTATATAGGAAAGGCTTATAAGGAGGGTACAAAATTAAATATGCCACATTGATTGTTTAATTAAATGGGGAGGAGGTCGAAAAAGGTTAGAGAAAAACTACCCAAAATCCGATCCAATCCGCTCACACTTTTCCAGCCAAGACCCATCCGTCACCCTTATCATCTCAATACAGTGTTTCCGACGTCTGACTAATTAAGGTGGACATATGAAAGAAACAAGTATTCCTATTCCGTTCTTTTGGCGATTTTGGCGCATTTGGATTTTGAGTCGAGGAGGATGGGGCAATGATCAAAAGAAAAGTTTAGGAAATAGTGTAACACTACGTTCGGGAATTGGAATCACCAAGACGAATTTGCTATTGCTCGATCAAGACGTTCCTTTGTAAGAGCAGCTCCTTGTATATGATATGGGACTAGGTAAAGGGGGAACCAGTATATCCCAAATCAGATAAGTCAGCCGATAGAAGGAAGCTTTAAAGCGGAGAAGTACGAAAAGCAATTTTGGAGGGCACCGGCCTTTTTTTCTCAAGAGGTCGATAGATATATCATTACAATCACCCATAATTAACTAAGGAGACGAAATCCTTTGAGATGGAGCTAATAAGTCTCTCCAGATGCTGAGTCCTAGGGTCACCATATACCAATGAAAGAAGCTAGGGGCGAACAAGTTGGATTAGATTTAATAAGGAGATGGATGCCCTGGGATGAGTGACTTTAAGGTTCAATCACAACATCATAGGTCCAAGCCGCAATTAGACCTCCATTATGGCCTAGCGAGGTGAATATATATACCAATTGGAGAAGATGATATCAGGTTTATACTCTTGGAGGTGGGTTTTTAGTGCTTTCATTGTCGAGGGTTTCCCACTCTCTCAACAAATCCAGGCCAAATCAACATCTAATGCATAGGGATGGAAAAGGCCTGTCACCCACGCCCATGTGATGAATTATGGGAGAATCAACTTCAGGGCATTCGAATTTTGTCAGACCAGGTCAGTTCTGATGAGAGTTCTGCATGGGGATAGCTATTTCGAGATGCACGTGTGAGAGAGGAAGGGTTTGGTACCATTGCAACTAGTTCCTTTTTTTATGGCCATGAGGCCAAGAAATAACTTGAGAAGATTCACCAACACTAATATGTCTGGTAATGGGCATCTGGAAGACACGATTGAGATCCTTCATCTCTCAAGGAAGAAACACTTTCCTATGAAACATTATATTCTCTAAACGAATTGTTTCCAACTCGTTTATCGTAGAGCTTGCGGTTTTCATCAAGGTCAACCTAGCTCAGGAGAAGCAACTCCAATTTTCTCTAAACGAATTGTTTCCATCTCTTCCATTCTTTTTTCGGCACAGGTCCAAGGACCATAACTTCTTGCTTCAGTTGAGTCCTTCAATTCATGGAGGTTTCAACTACTCTTGATGAAAAACCTCACGACTGTGTCCCTTTGAAGGAGATTAATGAAGGCAGATTGACATTCTTATCTTGGCAACAAAGTTAGATTCAAGGTAAGGTTGAGAGAACCTTGGTGGACATCTACATTTTGTTCCTCATTTCTTCATTTCTGCAATTCAGAGTGTTGTGCCAAGTAACTTCACTAGGACAGTACCATTTTTCAACTTCAAATAGAAGCCCGTTAACATTTTTAATCTATGGGGATTGGGTTTTTGGTTTCATTATTTTGTGGAGCCTGACAGTGCTAGAGTATTGTAAATCAAACCACAACACCACAGGTCGAGCCCCGATGGAAGTTTTTTCCTTAAGGGCATTTTGTTCCTCATTTCTTCGTTTCTGCAATTTTCATTGTCATGTGTTGCTAAGTAACTTTACTAGGACATGACCATTTTTCAACTACAAATAGAAGATATTTAACATTTCTAATCTATGGGTGTCATGTTTTGTGAAGCTTGATAGTGCTAGAGTATTGTAAATCAAACCACTACACCGTAGGTTGAGCCCGATGGAAGTTTTTTTTTATTAAGGGCATTTTTGTATTTTCACATAGAGATACGGAAACCCTAATTTTGTCTTGGGGGTTATATATATATATACCTCAATTTTCGTGAGATGACTATGATTGTATCGTGAGTTTTCTTTTGCCTCATAGCATAGTGTAATCAGCGTGAGCCCGTGCTATACCTCGATCATGAGGGAACAACGTAAATCTTTGTGTTGTATGTAATTGCATCTTCGTGTTATTTATTCTTTCTTCCAACACTTGGAGCATTCATGCATCAACTCTTTTGGTAGCATTGCCATATGATTTGGAGTTTGGACGAACCTTCTAAAATTGGGCCATAATAAACCAAGTACTTCTATTTTTCTATTGGAACTATGTGTCCACCACCCCAAAGTCAGAGCTTATCTCATTGGCGTTTTTTTTGTTGTTGGGTTATTCTTGCCTACATTTTGCTTGAAGCTAGGCTTTGTTAGTTTTTCATTGCAAAATTTTTCTTGCCATGTCTGCCGAGTTGTTTGCTCTACCGACTCAAATGTTTCTTTTGTTTATGATTTGCAAGAATGTGACTCTTGCTCTCCTTCTCTCTACACATTTTGGAATCTTTCAGATGAAAAGAGCATATCCTTTGGACTAATGGGCTGCCACATGGCTTATACATGCATCATATTGGAAGGCAAATGTCGCAAAGCAATAAGTTGGCCAAAACGAGCCAACACTTTCAGTGATTGACAACTAATATTTTATATTATAGTTAATCTTTCTGGTCAAGCTTGGAGAAAATTTGTCATTGCTCCAAATCATCTCAGTGACTTCTGCTGGCATTAATATTTAGTATGTGTCTGAGTAATTTTCAAGTTTTATCAATAAATCTTAAAATTCTACATGGTATCAAAGCAGGTCATCCAACCTGTGTTCTACTGATCTCTTCTTTTGGTTCAATTCTTTCCACGAGTGGCACCTTTGCTGCCTGTTGGGCCTGATATATTCTAGTTTTAAATTCAATCACCATTGCAATGAGTCACCATCGCTGATCCATGTTCTTCCCCGATATTACCAAAAAACATTTAACTTTTCCATCATACCCTCTCACACAATACTTCTACGACAAATCAACTACTAAAATGAGATCGTCGCGCTCCGAACGCTATCTATGCTTCCACGAATCCCTATGATCATTGCAACTCCTTTCATTGTCGTCACCACCTCTATTACCGTCTCCATCGATGCCGTTGTCTCTACCGCTACCAACTGATGTTGGGTTTTGGAAACCTTCTTTGTTGTTTTTAGTTTTGCAGCCCCTAAATCGCTTATTTTGAAAGGGTTATCGCTGCCACCAATGTCTCCGAAGTGACTCTGATCGATCATTGACGATCTTTCCACTACCGTTGCCACCACCATTTCCATCACCGTCACTGTGAGTCTCCATATCCGGCCAACTCTTCTCGGGGCTTTGAAAACCCTCATCTCTTGTTTTTGAAAAAAAGGTTTTGGATTGTTAAGTTCAGATATGCCACCAAAAAAAGGAAAGATATTTTATTTTTCTCTTACTTGTGATCCAATAAGCGGCCCAATATAGAACCCAACTTATGTATGTTCAAGCTTAAAATTTGTTGGCAAAAAAAGAGATTTGCTTGTGATCTTTCAAAACCCAAGCCTATGAGGCACAAAGATGCTCTCATACTTTCCTTGGCCAACAGAGGCCCAAGTCAGCGATGCCCCAAAAAGTACACTAGTGAGCCAAACAAGAGGTCTACACTTTTCTTTTGAGATCTAGAAGAGGCCCACACACTTCATTGCTTGTAGACTTATAAAGCCCAAGCCCGTGACGCAAATAAATGCGCACACATATTTTTGCCCAACGGCTCTTTATCTGGTTTAAAATCCAATAAGTTTCGGTCCGGCCGAAACTGAAATTTCTCTTGGACAAGATCCCGCGTGATCATCATAGGTCACCGTTATGGCTGGAAACCACATCTTTTCACTGGCGAGCACGTACATAAACGCTTCATCACGACGATTCAATACTACAAATAACTATAGCATTCTTGATGCAGGACATTTAACCAATACTCCCCAAAAGCCGCGACTGTTGGTAGCGTGAGATTAAATTCATTTATTTCATAGGATCTATCTAGGTTCTCGGTTGACACGGCCCCTCGTGGGCCCATATCACACAGGCCACCCCACCCCGAGTGTGCTCCATATTACACAGGCTGCCCCACTCGAGCTCGGTATGAAAATGCCCCTACATTAATCACCCCCAGTGAGGAGACTCGAACACGAGACCTCCCGCTCTGATACCACTTTGATGCAGGACATTTAACCAATAATCCTCAAAAGTCGCGACTGTTGGTAACGTAAGATTAAATTCCTTTATCTCATAGGATCTATCTAGGTTCTCGGTTGACTCGACCCCTCGTGGGCCCATATCACACAGGACACCTCCTCGTGGGCCCATATCACACAGGCCACCCCATCCCAAGTGTGCTCCATATTACACAGGCTGCCCCACTCGAGCCCGGTGTGAAAATGCCCCTGCATTAATTCTTCAATGGCAATCAATCTTTAAGGCACTGGATTTCGGCAAACTCATGGGGATCGGAGCAAACTCACAACGATCGTTGATCTCTGATTCCCATGAGTTTGCAGGGTGAGTATCAGAGAATATATTATAATAAAGTGTGTGAGATGCACCATATCATCTTTGGTGTATCTCATTACATATTCTCCAAATCATTAAGACTTGGACGAATCAATTAGGATTAGATTTGATTCTAAGAAATTAGGATTTCCTTTCTTATTGGACTATTGTAATGCTCTATATAAGCTTTGAATATGTCGCACGATGTAATCATCTAAGTTTTATCAATAAATCCTAAAATTCTACACAATGTATATCAAAGGGTCCATAGGTCTAACAGAAGTGGAGTGTTGGCCACAGCTAAATAAAACTCTACAACAACACTCCCCTTCAGCACTTTGCCAGGGACTCGAATTGTAACCTACTGGGATCTCCTACTTTGATACTGTGTTGACTATCACTTTATTCTAAAAGCTTAAGATGTTAGGAGGTGGAACATTGTATATCAAAGGGTCCACGGGTCCAACAAAGGCGGAGTGCTGGCCACATAGCCAAAGGGTCTACGGTTGTATGATCAAGTATTGTGGGTGCACTTGTAGGTAGGCTAGATGCACCTATATGTTTGATGTCATGTTATGCATCATGTATACTATTTTATTATAGATAAGTTGCATTTTAAGTTGCTTAGCGAAAAAAAAAAAAAAAAAAAATTGCACATTTAAGTTTATGTTTTTCATGTTAGAAAAAGAGTTGACATTATTTAATATCTTTATCTTACTCATGCCTTCACAGATTTTTTTAAGCTTTTTATAATGTTTAATGCATGGTTCTAAAAATGGCCGTTTAAACGGTAACGCCCCAAGCCCATTTCGTTAAAACCCATTTTTAAGCTTTGAATTTAACGGCCGCTTTTTTTTGGTTTTAACAGCCGTTAAAATTATTTTATTTAACGGCCATTATATCAGTTAAATTCTGTTTTTTCGTTTTTGAAAATTTTAATTTCAAATTTTGAATTTCAGTGCCTTCTTTTTCCATTTTTTCGTTAAATTCCTTTACAGATTCTTTATTTCATATCTTTATCTTACTCATGCCTTTACAGATATTTCTAAGCTTTTTATATTGTTTAATGCATGGTTTAAAAAACGGCCGTTTAAACGGTAAGGCCCCAATCCCATTTTTAAGCTTTGAATTTAACGGCCGCTTTTTTCATTTTAAGGGCTGTTAAAATCGTTTTAATTTCTATTAAATCTGTTAAATTCCATTTTTGAAAATTTCAATTTCAAAATTTGAATTTCACCACATTTTTTCCGTTCTTTTGTTAAATTCCGTTAAAATCATTAAAATCCATTAAATTCCATTTTTTCCATTTTATGCCCCTGGCCGTTTTTTCCGTTTTAATGGTAACGCCCCCAGTCCATTATGCCGTTAAAACGGCTTCCTTTAAACCTTGGTTTAATGTTGTCTTTTTGTCACAGCTAGTTGACTGTTTAGTAAACAGCCATTGTTTTTATTTTATTAGCTCAATAGAACTTCAAATCGGGGCGGAAAAGCTCAATTAATTGCAAGATTTAGAATTAGCTGCGGGCATGGAATGTGCAGCTGATCGGATGGAGAAAGATTCTGTTATGACAGATCATGAACTCTTTTCCAAACCCTTTAATTAATAACTGAGACATTGTGATGCTCTGAATTAAAACAAGATTGATCCTTCTTATTTTCCATTTTTCTTTCCAGCTTCCCTGTTTTCATAAATGGCTGAACATGTGACCCATCTCAGTCACAAGTACCCATTACAACTCTGACACGATAACTATGTTCTGAAAAATTATAAATTTCAAAAATGAAAAAAACAGTATTCTCAAGGATCGTTGTCAATGTACAGACACTAAAGCAAGTGACAGAAATGGATGCTCTTCAAGTTATGGCAGCCATATATCTTGCTACACTATGCAAATGAGTGGATTTTTTGACTGAATCGCTGGCAATAGTATCATAGTCTCCCTTAAATCTAAGAGAAAGAGACCCTATAAGAATAAGGGTAGGCCAGCCACACTCAAGGGATTGCAGGACTAATGAGCCACTTAAAGGGACAAAGTCTTCGGCATGTACTGAGAAAGATCATTGCTCATGGGACCCATGATAGTCTTTTAGCAAACATATGGATGAACATCATAATGACATACACCCTCTCCTAGCCAGTGGTGTTAGGAGGATAGCAATGCTGAGGGGGGTTTTGCAGGGGAGGGCCTAGCTCCAGCATAAAACATGTATGAGACATGTTTCTTTGGGAAAGGTAAATGACTCAGAAAGGAATGCGAAGCTAGCAAATCCTTTTTTCCTTTGTACATATAGCAAATCATAATAGGTAGATTTGATTTATTGTTTAAACTTTATACAGAAAACCTTTTTTTTTATTTTATTTTAATAACTAAAGCAAAGAGCACCATCCCACCATGCTTACATCATTCTTTTCCATTCAACACGTGATGAGGTCCTTCTCCCCCATGATCATATCATGACACTAATGAAAGAAAAGGAGAATGCATTGAATCTTGTAGATGGGATTACACCTAAACTTCCTTATAACAACATCCTTGGAATCAAATCAAAGACCTTGGAAAACACTTAAAAGTCCACCTTAGGTAGTCAATTATTATAGAAGGGAAAAGGTAGCAAAAGAAAGAAAGACTACACTAAGGGTATCAACCTAGTGGTGCATTAAGTGGGTCTAAGACCAACATGGTATTTTTTATGATTTTTTTTATACAAGAGTCTAGAGAAAGGGGAAGAGAGAGAGAGAGAAAAAAAAAAAAAGGAAAAATCATTAGGAAGATATTGTTATTTAAGGTATAATAGTATCAGCTCCAATATGCTTTGAAGAGCTGAAGCTTTGGTGGCCTAAGTCTTCTCCATAGGAATCATGTGGTGGAGTAGGTGACAGAGATGGGTTGTAAGAATACCATTTGGACCAAAAAAGATAGTTGAGAAAGTTAATGAGGCTAAGGGCAGCTAGCAACCAGTAGAAAAGGTCTAGCCTATCTTTGTTGAGGTTATTGTCACTTAGCCACCCACCACTTGATGAATTTGATGTGATTCTGTTCACAAGAGAGACAAGGAGAGAACTCAAATAGAACCCAAATGAGTAGGAGCAATAGGTCATGGCTGTTAGAAAGGCTTGCATCCCTGCCAAGGACTGTGTGTAGAAAAACTCAATGAGACCAACTGCTGTGAACATCTCAGACAGTCCAAAAATTAGAAATTGTGGGGCAATCCAAAATATGGATAGAGTCTTGTTTGAGTTTACAGACAAGTCCCTTCTCTTGTTCTCTACTAGTGCAGCAGAGACCATGGAGAATGTTGCGACGAAGAGGCCAATGCCTACCCGTTGTAAAGGGGAGATTCCAGAGTCCTTTCTAGTGATCTTTCGCGCAAGTGGGACGAAGGCGGTCTCATAGAGAGGAACAACAAAGATGAGCATGATATAAGGGATGGACTGAAGTGAAGCCGGAGGGATTTGGATCCTATTTGTGAGCTTGTTGTTCATAGCACTTCCTTGTTGAACTGAGAATGTCTGTAGCTGAGCTAGAATGGTGTTGAAGATGATGGTGCAGGCAAAGATTGGAACCACAGAGATGATAATCTTGACTTGCTCGACTTGGGTCACGGTGCATAGTCTCCATGGGCTTTCCTTCATATGAGTTCCATCCAGGATTTTGATGCAGGCCTTGTCCAAGAACCTGAAAGTTATTTAAATCCATTAAAAAGAGAATTTTCGAATCACAAGAGCAGGCGCTACCGAGGTATTGAACATGGACAGCCGATTAAACTATCCATTAAAGATTAACAAGAGAGTCTTTCATGTTCTGGAGACTGAACATCCAAGACTGTGAAGAAGTCATAATTGAAAATCTGAGGGATTTCATTTAAAATTTGCCATCTAACTCAGTGGGGTGGCCCCTTATCTAATTGATTAAGAATCTTAATACATTTGCTGAAGTAATCCACCATCTTACATCTCTTGAAACTTATTCAAATGTCAACCCGATCGAGGTATACGTTTTTCAAAAATTTGAGAAGAAACTCATGATTTGTTTAAGTTTGGTGACTGATCTTCAAAGTTCTTAAATCATAAATCGACTTGAATTTTAAGAAATAAACCCCACTATCACAATCTGGTGGTGCTCTTCAATATATGGACCCACCTGAACTTTTCAGTATGGAGGAGGCTGCTAGTGTTGGAAGACGTGACAGTGAGGTTTGCATGGTTTTGACTTCCATGAAGCATATCTGGATTAGATGGACAAACTTGCTTTCTCTTTGCAATTGCAGCTACAAAAACCTGAAAGAAAAACAAAAAAAACAAATAGATTATTACAGAAGCTGATATAAGAGTGATGTAACAAATAAATCTTATATTCTACTAAAATATATTACATTATATATCAACTTTAACAAAAAATAAGTAACAAAATGGGATGATGATTATAAATCAACTTTAATCAAAAATAAGTAAAAAATGGGATGATGAATCAGCAAACATCACCATCTTCGTATATTCGCAAAACCATATATTGTAAATAACTCAAAATTTGCTTTTTTAATCTGCAAAAACTAACCCAAGAACCATTTCTAATAATCATAAAATTAACTAAAGAGAGTTAGCCAAAAAAAAAAAAAATCTGTTTCAGGTCATAGTAAAACAACCCAAATATATACAATCAGCAAAAACATAAGGAAGAAAAATAAGAAGGTCGTCATTTAGTCGTAAATTATGAAACTTATAAAATTAAGCTAAAAGAAGAAAAGAACTTTTCCATAAATAAACCACATGAAATTAAATTCAGGTTAAAATGTTTAAAAAAGTTTGTTTAATAGACATGGACAAACCCAATAGTAGTCCTATAACAGTAAGGAGAAAGGGATTAATTGAGATTACTTGGGCAATCGGAGTGAAGATGCTTCCATGAGGGGGCTTATTCCTGTAAACAAGTGTACCAGAAATCAGGGTGATCAATCCCATTGCCATGGCCGCTGCTGAGACTCCAAATCCGATATCCATCCCTGAACGCGTTTGGACCCACACAAGAAGAGTGAGGGCAATGAGTTCCCCAACGGAGAAGGCAAAGTACGCGGCGTTGAAGTAGGTCGAAAGCTTCTTCGATTGCTTATGGTCCTCCTTTCTGAACTGGTCAGCTCCATGAGAGATTATATTGGGCTTTAAACAGCCACTCCCTAAGGCCACCAAGTAGAGAGCCACAAAAAAGATTAAGGCCTTCATGCCCTTGGCTTCTAAACAGTGCTCTCCTTCAGATAACATGTTGCACTGTGGTGGCCTTAGTTGAGAGATATGAGCTTGGACTGATAGTAATATGAAACCCTGTAAAAGTTCACCACCATATTTTAAGTTCTTTATCAAAATGAAATAAAACAAAACAAACTTTTTGCGAACCTTTTTGTGAATGAATAAAGATTTGTGAGAAAGACAACAATTCAGAATCTCAAAATTCACATAATCCTTGTTGTGTTGGAGATACTGAATAAGTTGTAAAAGGAAATATGGAGAATGTGAAAGAGAAGCTTACTGAGAGTTCCACAAACCCAAATATCAACATGGTCCAGAAGCTCCCAAGATAAGAATCTGAGAGGAACCCACCAAGGAGAGACAGAAGGAAGACAGTCCCTATGAAGTTTGTCACTATGTTTGCAGATTTTGATAGAGAGAAGTGCATCTCATTGAACACATAGGTTATGAGGTTGTTCCCAACTGCAGCAATTGCCATGATTTCAAATGCTTGAAGGCCTAAAACAACCACCACAAACCCAAAAATAAGTAAAAATAAGTACCAAAATTAATTATGAAACCCACTTCACATCTTTACTCAATTATCTGAAAATTTCATAATTGAAACTAATTTTAATTTAAAACTAATTATTTCATTAATAAATTCATACTATAACACCCCGACTCAAAAGGGAAAAATATAGAAAAAAGAAAAAGAAAACTAGACAAATCAATTATATCTTGGTAAAAAATCAGCTAAACATTATCAGTTGATCAGTGTTCGAGTGTCAACCAGAACGACGTTTCGGTATTTCTAATTAGATCCTTATACTAATAAGTCTGCCAATTTGAATAAATTCTCTACCAAAATGAAAGAAACTTGAAAAATAAAATAAAAAAATCAACCAACTCCAACAGTAATTCATCTTAAAGCCATAAGTGGAAAACTATCAAACCCAAAGAAGGACTAAAGATAAGAGAAATCGGAAAGCTTGATGCTATCGGGTTTAGTGTGTGTCATCTGTAATGTGATAAAACCAGAGATGGAGATTAAGAGACAGAAACTGCAGCAAGAAGAGATGCATGAAAACTTATGCTAAATTATTTTTCATATGCATGCTTGCATGTATGTATGGAGAGAGAGAGAGAGAGAGACCAAGAACAAAGGCCGCAGCTCTCATTCCACCATGCTTGTTAGGCTTGCAGGGTCTGCCTCTCCAATCAACTGAGACGTCCTCAACAGGCTTGTATTCTCCTTTTACACTCCGTCTTGTCGTCTCAATATCCATTCTTCCTCTCCTTTCTACCAGCTTTGTATGTATCTATATAATACAAGAACACACCCGCACGCACGCAAGCAGAGTTTCTGTTAACTCTCTATTTAGATTTTGAACAAAAGAACCTCTCAAGAAACTAAAAAAGCCCAAGTAGAGAACAAAAGCCCTCCTCCCTAGGGACGTCTTTGATGAAGTTGAGACAATTGGGTGCTCCATATTTATAACCATAGCTGCATTTCCTCGGCCACGAGTATTTGCCGATTAATTATCAGTGCCTTACCCTTTCCTCGGCTTAAACTCGCCCACTATATCTTTTTCCCTTCCCCCCAAGTCCCACCATCTAGTCATATTTACAGCTAATGCTTTCAGCCATCTCAATACTTCATGACCAGATTCACCATATTTCACCTACTTTACTGTACAGGTTGGTCGGTCTATCCAAGAACTTACAACATGATAGTTCTTCTAGCGTGGTCCATCTCTTGGATGCTATATCGCCCCACTAGTCATATCAGTCCCATCTTTATAACTGGTATATGGGCCGGGCTTGGGTCATTGTTATCTTAAAATTTGAATATGCCTGATGATGTCGACTGCTCATACTATGGCAATCAATAGGAAGGGGAAGGTCACTTTGGGTTTTGTTTGTAAAATTGCCATTTGGGGTCATTTTGTAAAAGACAAGGGTGTTTGCAATACTAATTATAACCGTGTGTGTGTGTGTGTGTATATACATATTTATTTATGTCTAGTGATGATGTAATCGCAATGGTACTTAGCGAGAGCCCTTGGAAAGTTGGAATAAGTGGCGCACCTAATGAATTTTGAGATAGATAAACCAGCTACCAAATATTTATTGGTCCGGGATATTGTCACCCACCTTTTTACGCTCCACGCCCATTACTCTCTCTCTCTCTCTCTCCTCCCCATCGTCCTCTCTTTCTCTCTCTTTGTGTTGGCATAACCAGGTTCTGCAATTTTTTTTTGAAAAACTTGGTTCTACGTGTGGGCATGTACAGTGGTGATTGTGGCAGTGGAGAAGGGAGGTGTGATGCAGTGGCGGGGTGTGGTGCGGTGACGAGATGGCGAAGAAGAACGAAAAAAAGTGGGTATAAGTAAAGAATAAAAAATAAAAAAAAATTGAAAGTGGGTGTGGAGCATAAAAGGTGGGTGGTAGTATCCCGACTCATATTTATCATGAAGTCCTTAATATATTAGCATGAAGCAATGTTAGTTTGCTAATTAAGGAGATATACTAGGCTATTTCAATCTTTATACCAAAGTTTTAAAAATGGGTGATAAAGCTTGTTATGTTTTGTGGAGTGTGATATATGGTGCTAAAATATTGTAAATCAAGTCATTGTTACCATAGGTCTATCTCTGCGCTGAATTTGTTGGGGGTTGCAGGGGGCAGTGTAAATTTTTCTACAAGGTTCTGTCACGCCCCGAATTTGGGCACCCCGAACCCGAATGCCTAGGGATCAGCCCGTTTATCCAAGATCCAAGGTGTGATAAAAATAAATTGCTGAATAAAAATAAAATAAAACACCAAGAATCACCATCGTGATTGATGACAAACAGTTCAGCTCCAATAGTCAAAATAATGCGGAAGTGTAAACAAGTTATTATGGTGAAATAACCAAAGTCAAAATTAAAGTCAAATTTTTATTTTTTGTCAAAATCATTAATTAGGGTCTCTATAATTACCTAATATTTATATCAAACATCTTTTGTGAAAGCACTTAAGCCAAAACACTCGTTGAAAATAGTTTTGAAATTTAATTTTCGCGGTTCTAGAGAAAATAGTCAACTTTGGTCAAAATTTAAAATATGTCAAAAAATTATTTTCTTCAAGGATTTTATTCTAAAAATTATAAGATACAACTTTAACAAAGGCACTTTGGCTAAAAATAACATTTACAATTTTTTGGAGTCAGTTCTCCACTCTCAATTCAGCCCTAATGGTAACTGTCAAAAATAGGTAAAAAGTAAGATTTTTCACTTGTATTAATTTTTACAGTTTTGATCAGAATCCAAATCAAGCAAATAACATATGAGTTTTTATCTACTCAAAATAAACTAAATTTACATGTAATAAAAATCATATTGTCTTATTTTACAACTTAGAGAAAAATTAAGATAAAGGTTTGTAAAAATTAGATATTTTGCAGTTAGGCAATTCTGACATCTTCTTAGTAAAATGACTCTATAGAATATGTCATATCGAATCTGTTGACACACTATATATGGATGGAAAGGTAACTTAAAAACCTACAACTTTCGGTCATATAATATGTGCAAAAATTGTTTAAAGTCAGAATAAGGGTGCTGATTGTGCAAAATCAGCACAGAAATTTTGAGATTAGTGCCAAACCGCACCTACCTATATAACTCATAAAATCATGAACAAATTCAGTAAAATACTACATTGAATTATGGTTTTAACCTCTTTAGAATCATATTAAAATATTATTGTATGAATATCTCCGTGTAGGATGTCAAAAAAACTCAACATGTTAAAAATAAGAGTAAAGTGACAAATTCAAACCATTGATGGTCCCAACGACCCCAATCATGAAAAAAATTTATTATTACATCATTAAAACCCTTAAATCATTTAACCATAAAAATCTCTTCAATTTCTGCGCCATCAATCGACTCTGTCTCATCCAAAGTATTCTCCCTACCAAGATCAACAAAATCTGAAATATTTCGGTGTAACACCGTGAGTGAGAGCCCAGTAAAGTACAACGAGTACACAAAACAATAATAACAATCCAATCATAATTACTGTAACATGTTAATTACCATATCAATAAGAAGATTAACTTGTTCAAAAACATACAATATGATGATGATGTTAAATGCACTGCATTTCTTATTTCTTCCCACCAAGGGCAACGAATTTCCACCAAGGGCAAAGATTTTCAACCAAAGGCAACGATTTTCCACTAAGGGTGATGATTTTCCACCAAGGGCAAAAAATTTCCCACCAAGGGCAACAATTTCCCACAATAAATATAAAAAAAATGTGAATTTATGATGTTTACCCATATATGATTAACAAATAAGATTAAAATCTCAAAATAATACACAAAAAGTAACATATAATCATTAACAAGATTATAGTAATTGATGAATATATTCGACATTGTAGAGTTTACTTACCTTAATGGAGAGCTGATCTAACTCTTGGTCAAGGCTGAAGATCCACGATTTTTAATCATTTAAGAGAAGTCAAGATGCACAAACTCTATCTTACATAAACTTAGAGAATCGGCTAATTTTTATTTTCTAATTTTTTCTCTTGAAAAATAATATTTTTTTCCTCCCCAAGAGGCTTATGCATTCACCCTTATTTATAAGTTTTTAAAACCATCAACTTTTTCACTTAGCCGATGTGGGACTAACATTCTTAACAACTAATTAATAGTAACTTTAAAAGAGGTAAATTTTTTAACATATTAAAAGTTTTATTTTAGGTTACCAATGAGTTAAAAATGGGCCTAAGACCCATATGTATTAATTAGGCTTTAATTAGGATCATTTTTAGGCCCAAAAGTCTATAAATTTGCCCGAAAGGCCTACATCAATAATTATAATTCAACTAACATACAAGTAAGCATTAATACTTAATATAAATAAATAAATGATCATAATTTTTTTTTTCAAAATACCCTGAAAAATATTCAGGGTATTACAGTTTACTTTCTTAAAGGATGTTTTCTTACTTTTACATAGGGTTACAGAAATCTTAATTTTTTCTTGGGTTATATACCTCAGTTTTCGTGAGACGGTCATTATCGTATTCACTTTTTTCTTTTGCTTCATACATGGTAGAATCAGTTTGAGCTCATGGACGTACCTCGATCTTGAGGGAATCAAGTAAATCTCTGTGTCATTTGATTGCATCTTCGTGTGATTTATTATTTTTTCCAATACTTGCACATTATAACAATCTCGTTACAAGGGTTTGCTCTTTCAAATTTTTTATTATTTTATAAGTTTTATAATTAGATCTAGTGTCTTATATATTTTACATGAGAAAATTTAAGATAATATGGAAACAATTTTAACAGTCTTGAAATGACAAGATGATCGTTATTGTGGTGGTAATTTTGGACCATGGTCTAAACATGGATTGTGAGAAAACCTTATGCATACTCACCAATATGTGTGGGTAGTGTGCTTGGGACCACAGATGACATATTTACACATATGTGTTGGGATTAAAATCAAACATCTAGAGGCTCCATGTATAAAACCTCCTGATCAAAGTTTAAGACCTCCTGATCAAAGTTTAAGCTAATTAAATGTGAAAAAATAACCGGTCCGTTCTCTTTAATCAAAAATACCTAAAAGGGAGGTGATTAGGTATTCAAAATTAATCTAATCTATCATAAGTTTACTGGTCAATGTAAGGTGATAAACTCCCATGCCTTAGTTGATTGATAAAAAGATTATCACAACCGACTCAAATCAAATATACCTATGTGGTATATTATCTTTTTGTCGTTTGATCTAATCAATACAATTAGCGAAACAACAATCAAACATCCACAAGGCAGAGAGTTTTTACATGGAAACCTTAGCCAAGAAAAACCACAAGACCACGTCCAGACGAAAAGTATGACTAACTAGAAAGTTAAACAAAATAAAGGTTACCTAAGCAACACCATTGCAAATGCAGCTTCCAACCTTAGCCAAGGTCTACTACCGATGCATCCATGTGAAAAATAACCGGTTCGTTCTCTTTAATCAGAAATACCTAGAAAGGATGGGTTATTCAAAAATTAATCTAACCTATCACAAGTTTACTAGTCAATGTAAGGTGATAAACTCGTATGCCTTAGTTGATTGATAAAAATGATTATCACAACCAACTCAAATCAAATATACCTCAGTGGTATTTGTCTTTTCGTCGTTTAATCTAATCAATAGATTTAGCGAAACAACAATCAAACATCCACAAGACAAAGAGTTTTTACGTAGAAACCTTAGCCAAGGAAAACCACGGGACCACATCTAGACGGAAAGTATCACTAACTAGAAAGTTAAACGAAATAAAGTTTACCTATGCAGCACCATTGCAAATGCAGCTTCCAACCTTAGCCAAGGCATACTACCGATGCATCCACGTCTTTTGAATCAACGCTGCACGCCCTCCCAGCAAAGGAGCCTTGTCCACTTGTTTAGTTTGGTACTCCCCTAACTTACCTTCGATCAGCCACTCCGATCTTAATTCTCAACTCTCTAGCCTTTGCTAAAGGTGAAGGATTTAGTACACCCTGAACCCTAAGTCACTCAAATAGTGTTGAGACGCACTGGTATTCTCAACTTGCTAGGTCAAATATCTATATGGAAGACCTAAGCTGAGTAAGAGATCAAGTTTTTGGCTTTGATCTGGAAGAGAAAAAGCTCACAAGATATTTATGAGAACTAAATACTTTTTGCTTTTCGAATAGACACTCTTGATAAACAAAACTTTCTTCTCTGTATTTCAATGCATAGAAGTGTATTTGTAAAGCTAGAGATGAGTTGTATTTATAGAATTTGTAGCCCAGAGTCTTTCAGAAAGTGGGGTAAGTGGAAACTGAAATAACCACCAGTCTGTTCTCTTTAATCCAATATACCTAGAAGGGGGGGTTAATTAGGTATTTAAAATTAATTAAACCTAAACAATTTTACTGGTCTTTGGTAGGTGAGAAAATCGCATGCCTTAGTTGTTTGATAAAGGATTATCACAACCGACTCAAATCGAATATACCTCCGTGGTATATTTTTTTTTTGTCGTTTGCTCTAATCAATATAGATAGTGGAATACAAACAAACAATCACACAAGACAAGAGATTTTTTACGTGGAAACCTTAGCCAAGGAAAAACCACGGGACTACGTCTAGATGGAAAGTAACACTAACTGAAAAGTTAAATGAAACAAAGGTTATCTACGCAGCACCATTGCAAATACAGCTTCTAACCTTAGCTAAGGCCTATTGTTGATGCATCCACGTCCTCTGAATCAACGCTACGAATCCACGCGCACCCTTCCAATCAAGAAGCCTTATCCGCTTGTTCAATTTGGTACACCCCAAACCTACCGTCGATCGACCACTCCGATCTTAATTCTCAACACTCCAACCTTTGTCGAAGGTGAAGGATTCAGTACATCCTGAACCCATAGATTGCTCAAAGGTGTTGAGTCACACTGGTACACTCAGGATACTAAGTCGAATATCTATGTGGGAGACCTAAGCTAAGTAATGGATCAAACACTTGGCTTTGATCAAGAAGAGGAATAAGCTCACAAGATGTGAATGAGATAACTAGGATTGTTTCTCTTCGAATCAACACTTTAATAAATAAACCTTTTCTTCTCTCTCTTCAAGTATATAAATGTCAATGTGTCACTCTGTGTGTGTTTAGAGAAGGTATAGAAGGGTTTTATTTATATAATTCGTAACCCTGAGCCTTGTAGAACATGGGATCGTGGGAACTAGAATTTTGAATCTGAAATAGACTCAATCCATGTCAAGTCCAATCGATTGGCTTTGTACGGATGGCAATTTCTTTCAGAAATCTAATCGATTGTACATACATAAGTTTTTGTCCCATAGGCTCCAATCGATTTTACAGAGGTCTCCAATCGATTGGGATATGATCATGTTCTGTCTTGCAGACTCCAATCGATTTTACAGATGTGTCCAATAGATTGGGCTTTGATTATGTTCTGTCTCGTAGACTCCAATCAATTTTATAGATGTGTCCAATTGATTGAGTTTTGATCATATTTTGCCTCGTAGCCTCCAATCGATGTTACAGAGTCCTCCAATCGATTGGGCTATGTCCAATCGATCGGACTCTCCCAAAAGTGAATAACTTTGACTAAGACTCGAGTCTGTCCAATGACTAAGTTTGACCATTATATTTTATTCATTTTAAACATATTCCTATGGCCACTAAGTCACTTCCCTTCCTAAGCGAGCGTACACGATCTATAACCGACAAATGAGCAGTTACTCAAATAACTCATGTCGTCAACCGTCTGATTCTTGCTGTCTCTGTCTTCTAGTCTTCACGTAGTCGGCGAAGTATGCGTACCACGAAATCTTCATACTACACTGGTGATCGTAGGAACGGTTACAAGAATGTTTTTATGTCAAACAGAATCTTTGCCAAATTGAATATAAAAATATTCCTTACAGAAACTAGAGTTTTGGATCTGAAAAGACTCAATCCGTATGAAGTCCAATCGATTATACTTTGGGTCCAATCAATTGGACTAAGTCCAATCGATTATACTCTAGGTCCAATCGATTGGTCTTGTACTGATGGATTTTTCCTTCTTAAATCCAATTGATTGTACATAGTTCAATCGATCGGACTTAAATAAGTTTCTGTCCCATAAGTTCCAATCGATTTCACAGAAGTCTCCAATCAATTGGCTTCAATTAAGTTATGTCTCGTAGAGTCCAATCGATTTCATAGAGATCTCCAATCGATTGGCTTCAATTAAGTTCTGTCTTGTAGAGTCCAATCAATTTCACTGAGGTCTCCAATCGATTGGCTTCAATTAAGTTCTGTCTCGTAGAGTCCAATTGATTGGCCTAAATAGTCCAATTGATCGGACTTTCCCAGAAGTCAATAATCTTGACTTAGACTTGAGTTTGTCCATGACTAGGTTTGACCATTATATTTTATTGATTTTAAAACCTATTACTATGGCCACTTAGTCACTTACCTTCCTAAGCGAACGTACACGATCAATAACCGACAAATGGGCAGTTATTCAGATGACTTCTATTGTTTATCGTCTAATCCTTGTTGTCTCTGTCTTCTAGTCTTCACGTAGTCGGCAAAGTATGCGTACCACAACATCTTTAACACTACACTGATGCTCGTAGGGAAGGTTACATGAATGTTTTACGTCACATGGATTCTTTGCCAAACTAGAATATGAAAATATTCTTTACACCACGTCCTCTGAATCAACGCTATGAATCCACGCGCGCCCTCCCAACCAAGAAGCCTCGTCCGCTTGTTCAGTTTGGTACTCCCCAAATCTACATTCGATCAGCCACTCCGATCTTAATTTTCAACTCTCCAACCTTTGCTGAAGGTGAAAGATTCAGTACACCCTAGACCCTAAGTTGCTCAAATAGTATTGAGATGCACTGGTACTCTCAGGCTGCTAAGTCAAGTATCTATGTAAAAGACCGAAGCTGAGTAATAGACCAAGCTATTTGCTTTGATCAAGAAGAGAAAAAGCTCACAAGATATTAATGAGTACTAAATGCTTTTTGTTCTTCGAATGGACACTCTTAATTAATAAAACTTTCTTCTGTATATTCCAACATGTAGAAGTGTATTTTGTAAAGCTAGAGAGGAATTATATTTATAAAATTTGTACCTCAGAGTCTTTTAAAAAATGAGATAAGTGAAAACTAGAATTTCGAATCTGAAAAGACTCAATCCGTGTGAAGTCCAATCGATTGTACTTTGGGTCCAATCGATTGGTCTTGTACGGATGGGTTTTTCTTTCGTAAATCCAATCAATTGTATATCCAATCGATCGGACTTGAATAAGTTTCTGTCCTGTAAGATCCAATTGATTTCACAGAGGTCTCTAATCGATTGGGCTTCAATTAAGTTCTGTCTCATAGAGTCCCATCGATTTTACAGAGGTCTCCAATCGATTGGACTTTCCCAGAAGTCGATAATCTTGACTTAGATTCGAGTCTGTCCATTGATTAGGTTTGACCATTATATTTTATTCATTTTAAAATATATTCCTATGGCCATTAAGTCACTTACCTTCCTAAGCGAGCGTACACGATATATAACCTAAAATTCCCTTTTAATTACCAGGTTAAGTCCTAGAGGGGGGTGAATATGACAATTTTTAATTCCTCTGCGAATTTTTTATGGATTAAAACATTATTGATCACACAAGGCGGAAAAGGATCAAGCAATTAATATATCAATCATCCACAAAAGCATAGATTTGAAAAAAAATTTTGCAAACATTCACAATCACACGAGACTCAAATTTATAGTGGTTCGGTGACTCCGCACCTATGTCCACTGTCCAATACTCACCACGAGTAGTATTATATTATTTCAATTATGCATTACAACATTTCCAATAGAAATAAATAATCAACCAACTAAGATTCCACTTAGTCTCAATCTAACGAGAATCGCTTCTCACTCACCTAGAGAGTCAGCCTAAGCCAATATTCTATTTAGAGAAATTCTTTTCTCTTGAATCTACAATCCACAACTCAGTTAGATGAGTCCACACTCATCCACCAATCACAAAATAACAATGTTCACAAATATCGAATTCTATCAACAAGGTATTGGTTCATAGAAACGCTTACCTCTCGATGAATACGATCGAATGGAAAATCCTTTGAAGAAGAATTTACCCAAGAGATGTTCTGCCAAGAGTAATCCTCTTCTTGAAAGAAGATTCTTGTAGACTAACAATACCAAATAGTCTCTTCCAAACACTTAGAGACTTCACAACGAATTCTCAGCTCTACTCTAGTGAAGCTCTCACAAAGTCCAGATCTCTGAACTTAAAGAATAATAATCAAGTAAAGTAAAGTAGAGATCTCTTGATTGGGTTAATTCTATCAAAGGGAGAGGGCTCTTATTTATAAGTAGGCCTTCATTTGCTAGAACCGTACCGAATATAGCCGTTTGAAAGACCAAAATGCGATTCTAATCGCATATATGATTTCGTCAAACGAGATCCAAAACTGGTGGGGTCGTCCGCATTATTGGCCAGTCAACCGGGCCTCGGTCGACCAAGCCTTTAGTCGGTCGCTCGCTCAGGCTTTAAGCCACAATCTTGAACCCGAGAGTTAGGGTCGACCGGACCATTTTGGCCGGTTGACCGGACCTGCGGTCACCCACACAAATGACCCGGTCGGCCGAACAGTTTTGTCCATAACCGAATGCTACCAAATTCTGAGAAATTCACTTCTCATCACACGCACAAACTCTAACCAAAATTTAACCATCTAGGGTACAACTAAATCTGTTGGCAATGTGCGGTTTTACCCTCAGATTTGCGTAAGTAATCGCAACACGAGTTTCTTAATAGTTGAACGTTCGTTGGGAGAGAACGTACTTGAGCTTTTTAACTTTGTCTTTAGTTGAGCTTGATCATTTGACTTTGTCTTCAGTTGTACTTGATAATCTTGACTATGTCTTCAGTTGATCTTGAACACTTGGGTTGTCTTTTCTTCAGCTTTAATCATTCTTTTGTTTTGTCGAAGTCCACTTGATTTTTTATGCTTCAGTCTTCAGGGGATTCAGACACAACAATACATAAATTTATCGAAGAACTAAGTATTCCTAGGATTTGACAATCGAGACTTTTCAATCTCCCCTTTTGTCAATGCCAGGATAAAAACAAATACTTACCCAATTATATTACACTTTTTGCCCATTACAAAACAAATCAAAAAAATGCTCCCCCTAAGTACAAGGAGGCAACGCTGTAGCTCGCGATTAGTATCGTGATTGGTACCACACTTATTGCTAACAACCTATTGCTACAAAATAATCACTTGACAAAAATAAAGCTTTGACAATAGCTTCTCATTAGTATATTAGTCAAAAACAAACCAAAAATGTATTCTTAGTACATTTAGTCAAATAGAACTAAATAAGAATCACAGATATTTTATGACAATCAGTTCAATAAGATAGTAAAAGCAACAAGTGTTATTATTGATATTCGCTCAAAAGTGCTTATTTTAAGTCATTATCCTTATAACGATGTCGCATTCTCCTACGTAAAATTTGTCTTTTCATCGACTTTTCCATATAAGAGTTTCTTCCATTGTGTTGAACACATTCTTTAGACGAAAATCGACTATTTGCATGAAATATACGCATTTTGGATAGTCCAGTATCAAGCCATTTTAGTTGAATCTCATTACGCACTTTTTCACTTGCAGGAGACCCTATCGGGCGATTCTCGAGGACTGGCGGGCCCACGATCAACCACAGAAGATTTCTATCAAAGCTTAAAGAGCAAACATGCTAGGATAAAAAGATAGAAGACATGTACGGGCAAAGCTAGAGGATCGTAGAGCCAGAACAAGGACTAAGAGAAAGAAGAATAGCTGGAGACCAAGAGAAGGACTTAGGTATTAAAAGCCACACCAATTGACATCAAAGGATAAGTTTGACTTATTGGTGGAGTGGATGAGAGAGAATGAAGAAGACCAGGGTTCAAGACCCTCCAATGCTTTTATTTTTATATTTTTCTCTCACATCTCTCTTATTCTCTCTCTATCTATCTATCTTGGCCCATGACCTAGGCCCATGACCCATGACCATACCCATGACCCATACCCATGCCCCATGTTCATGCCCATTTGCAACAACAAGAGAGAATTGGTCTCACTTGACCGATTCTTCTTTACCCCATCTCTCTCTATCTTAATCACACTCTTTCTCATCTAACTAACTCATTCCCCACAGTTGGATCTAGAGAGATCCAACGGTCATCATTTTTACAACAAGCAAAAGAAAAAAAAAAGTCTATAAGAGATACGACCTCTCCTTCTTGGGTTGGTTCCCTCCCCATTCTCTTCTTCTCTTTCTTCTTTCTTTCTCTTCTTCTTCACCCTTTTTCTCCGGTGAGCAACTCCGGCGAGCTCACCATTAACGCCTCCACCTCGAGGTGCAAAGCGTCAAACAGCAACGTCTCCCTACTGCCCATTCCATCCGCCACAATCAAAGGCTACAATCCTCAATCCTATTAAAGTTGTACCATCTACCTCTTCAATTGTATGCTTCTCTCCAATTCATCTCTCTAACCTTCCTACCTTCTTTCTCTCTCTTCTTTCCCCCTCTACCTTTACATGCTTTCTAGGGTAATATTTTAATGGCTTTCTAGATTAATTTGATTTAATGTCATTTCTATTGTAAAGCATTTGGACAAGCATTGTAAGCATTTGTTTTTAGTTTAATGAACAAGTTTTAAATTCAAGTTTAAGTTATTTTTATTTATTGTATTTTTCATTATCGTTTCTCTTATATTTTTATTCTAATAGTTTTAACAATAATCTCAAGCATATTTTAAATCAACCTCCACCATTCTCACCCTTCCATTTATTCTGAGCATTTTCTGATTATTCTTGTTTCTTATTGTGCTAACTAATCCCGAGTGCGGACGATATCCAACACGAGCCACTGTACAAGTCTGCTTATTTGCAGATTAAGTGAACCAATTCGAAAAAATTACAAATATTGTTGAAATCAAGGGTTTCTGTAACCAACGATGCGAGAAAATCCTAATTTCAATTATCAATGTAATCCACACTATAATCGATTTCTCCCCCTTTTTGTCATATATTGACAAAGAGAAGAACTCCAACCTGTGATGATAAAGAATATAAGACAATTCTAATCAATCATACAGGAAAAAAATCATACCAAATTATACCAAAATCTACCATAACGTAAACCGGTCAACATAGTGACCAATATCATCATCCACACAAAGTACTCAAAGTACATCAGTATCAAATAGTACAGACCAATAGTATCAAATAATACATTAACACAACATGTACTACTGATCTATCAAGAGAGAAAAAGCAAAGCGTGCTCTAGTCATAATCATCCTCATTGTCATCGTCATCACTATCATCGTCATCTGCATCATCTCCTTCTTCTTCATCTTCGTCCTCATTTTCATCTTCATCTTCATCTTCTTCTTCATCATCGCCAGCTGCTAAAGGTACAGTTGTCTCCTTAGGTGAGGACTCTGGATAGTCAGGATGTTGAGACCTAAGGAATGAAATCATATGTTGCTGACGTCGAGAAAATTTGTCAATCGACGCACAAAGATTGTCCAACTTGGACGAGAGACCTATAATAGATGCAGATATAGAGGAACGACGGGATCCAGAACTCGAAGTAGAAGCAGAAACAGGAGCAGACATAGACTATTCACCAACCAACATCTTGCTAAAAGTAGCTTGATTGATAGGTGAGATGAGATGCATAGTTTCATCAGAGTCTAAAATAAGAACTTTGTAATGACTCAGAATTTTTGAAACTAAAATGCCAAAAGGCAAAGACCACTTGCGATTCTCAATCGTCAAATTCTCAACCATGAGATGAAAAATTACTGATGGACCACAAATTTTCGTGCCTTAAGAGACACAATACAGAAGATATTGGATATAGGGTCAAATTTCACTCCGATGTCCCGCCTTAGGGACCAAGTTGTAAGAGAAAATCAGACCTAGCAAATAATACATGAGAAGTAATTCCCTTGTAGCCAAATCAGATGACCAATAAACTACCTTCCCACAAATGGCTCTTGAAATAACCTTTCTGTTCTTGAGAGGTAGGGAAGGTGGAAAAGTTCCTCCATTAGGCACTCGAGGAAGACCTGTTATCTTTGAGATCAAAGATAATATAATTTTAAAAAGAACACCTCGGACCTCAGAATAAAGAAAAGGACCATCTGGATCATGATTATTCAAATTACAATAGAACATCCTGACTAACTCAGGATATGCAACATTAGAAATTGACAAAAGTTAAGACAACCTACCGAATTAAGAAGGTTGAGAATCCCAGTCATTATCAACTCTTTCTCGATGACCCCACGCTCAATGGCAACGGCTCTTTTGATATAGTTCTTCATGAAGCTAGCCCTAGCCATAGGATTAATGAACAAGCTAAGAGGATAGGGATCACTAGAAGATGATTCCCCTCTTGCTCTTTTCTCCTTTGAAGTCATTAGAAATCATAGAGAAAATTTCACCACAGAAAATGATGAAAACAAGAATCTTTAGAAGGAGATTAGAGTAGAAAGCTAAGAATTACTCAAAGAGGATGGCAGACTCCAAAGACAATTTCTAGGGTTTAAATAGAGTATCAAATGACCCAAAAATCGATTAGGAACTATATATAACCAAGGGCGACAAACCGGGCATGGGTCGGCCCGCCCGCAAAAATTATAAGCCGTTCGGTGTGAGGTACGGTCGACTGGTCATAATGGTAGGTCGACCAGACATGTTCAGTCGACTGGACCAAATGTTCGGTCGGCCCGTCCCCGCAACCAATCAAATTGCCAAAAACCCAACAAATATATCTGGTCGACCTGACCTTTTGTTCGGTCGGCCCATCATCGCAAATTATAAATTCGTAAACCCAAACGCCTCAAAATGTACTCTAATGGCCTGACTTTTGTGAATATCATTTTAAACACAAAATCATCCAAAAATAAATTTTTTCAAACAATCAAAATTTTTCAAAGAATACCAAACAAATTTCCAAACTATATTAACCAATCATTATTTCAAATGAGTCGACTCAAGAATTTACTGAAATATTTATACTATGATTTTCAAAGATAATTAAATATTTCAGTCAATATCAACACAAATCAATCAATGGGATAGATTCCAATAGATTTTCTCAGATATTCATATCTAAGCGAATCCAAAGGTTTAGTCAAAATATCAGCCAGTTGAATTTTAGTATTTATATATTCTAATGAAATTATCTATTTCTTCAATCAACTCTCGAATAAAATGATGTCTGATATCTATGTGTTTGGTTCTAGAGCGTTGTACATGATTTTTAGAAATATAGATCACACTCGTATTATCATAGAATAAATTCATAGATTCTTGATTGATTCCATAATCCAACAACATTTGTTTCATCCAAATCAACTAGACACAGCAACTGCCTGCAGCAATATATTCTGCTTCAGCGGTAGACAAAGATATAGCACTTTGTTTCTTGCTGTGCCAAGCGACCAAACAATTTCCAATATAGAAACACCCACCACTGGTGCTCTTGCGATTATCAGCATTTCCTGCCCAATTGGCATCTGAATAACTAGCAATTTCACTGTTAGTCTCAAGAGGATACCAGAGACCATATTCAATAGTACCACTGACATATTAAATGATTCTTTTCACAGCCGAGAGATGAGATTCTTTTGGATCAGATTGATATCTAGCATAGGCTCCTACACTAAAAGCAATATCTGGTCTGCTAGCTGTGAGATATAGAAGACTACCAATCATACTCTTGTACAGAGTCTGATCAACAAGTTTACCACTCAAATCCTTTGTGAGTTTAATACTAATGCTCATAAGAGTGTGAGCAGATTTAGATGATTCTAGGCCAATTTTTTTAAGCAATTCCTTAAAATATTTAGATTGAGAAAGAAAAATGTTATTTTCTAATTGTTTAACTTGAAGACCTAGAAAGAAATTCAGTTCACCTTCCATGCTCATTTCAAATTCAAATTTCATGGCCTGAGCAAATTCTAAAGCATGTATCTCAGTGGTTGAGACAAAAATAATATCATCAACATATATTTTGGATATCAAAATATCATTATCTCTTTTCTTAATGAATAATGTTTTATCAACCGTTCCTCTTGTGAATCCGTTCTCTAATAGAAATTGAGTTAATCTTTCATACCAAGCTCTTGGTGCTTGTTTCAACCCATACAATGCTTTCTTAAGTCTGTAGACATGATTACTTTTATGATGGTCTTCAAAACCTTTAGGTTGTTCTACATAGACTTTTTCTTCCAAAATCTCATTCAGAAAAGTACTCTTAACATCCATTTATGGTCATTTGATAGGGTTGATTTTAAATTAAAACATTCTTAATGGTCGATTCATTCCAAGATGATTTTGATGCATACATTTGCATCACCTGTCCATCAAAGCCCCTAATGAGGTATATCTCTCCTTTTCGATGAGTTAATGGGTCAAAATTAGTTGCATACAAGATAATTAAAAAATGGACTTAAGCTGGATGAATTGTTAGTACTTTCCTATAAAAGGAAATATGTCGTGATCAGATGTGGTATTCTTAATGCGGTTGTTAGATTGAATGGCTAGAAATCACCAATCATGCTGGTTTTTGGTGTGTAGGACCATCAAGTTGTGGACCAATCATTTTCGTGTCAGTGGGCTTGAAAGAGTGACGTAGCGAGGTGTAAAATTAATCACAAAATTGAACAAGGAACAAGGAGAAAAGAACAATAGAAGATTCAGCAAAATGTGTATTGTTGATAAATTCGTCCAATTACAACCTATATTTGTAGATAAAAAGAATAAGAAAAATTACTAAATTACAAAAATCAAACTAAGATTGGAAACTGATAATACTCTACCCTAGAAGCAAGGTAGAATCGATGGTGTGTGATTCTGACTTCTATAATTAAAGTTATTGATAAAACAATTAAAACTTTTCCAAAATAGCAAAATTTCCTTTTTGACCACCTTAACAAACGAATTTGGCCCAAGAGTAAAACAAAATCCATAGCAAAGCATGGATCTTGAAGATCCATCATTTCCATTTAGGAATGGAAGCCCTTGCATGATTTTGACTTTGGGGTCCTTAATTTCTACTAATGTTGTTTGGGCTTTTGACGATCCAAACATTCCATGAAGTCCATTGCAACATGTTTTACATTAGTCCCCTCTAATTGGAAAGAACTCGCCCTCAAGTTTACCAAAGGCAATAAATGAGAATTCGATGCATAATACTCAAATAAATCTCACATGTTGAAAGTCTTCGAAATAGTCATATCCCTAGGAAGATCAACAACATAAGCCTTGTTATTACTTTTTTAATTTCAAGATCTGACAGAGGCCAATTTTCTTCTGCTTCAACTTGTTGTATGTACCCACTAGAAACTTTTCTTTACGGAGATGAACCATAACCATATCATCTTCCTTGAAAACCTTTAGGCACCTATTTTATCAATCACACTTAATGGTTGATTCTGCCAACTATTTCTTGATTTCTGCATGGATTGACGTCATCTTTTCAACCATATGATCAGCAACAATACTCATAACTAGTGATTTCGACAAGGGGACCAAATCGAGTGTGCATAGGGAGCTGTCTAGAAACAATCTCGAATGGCAACTTACCAATAAAGCGATTGACCACATTATTATAAGTGAACTCGGCTTAGGAAAGTGCAAAATCCCATTACTTTGGCATTTCACTAGACAAGCCTCGCACAATGTTGCACACAGTACGATTCACTACCTCTATATGGCCATCTGTTTGTAGATGACACATACTACTATACTACAATAGTTTATCCAGACGTCTCCATATTGTATGCAAAAAATGGCTAATTAAGAAGCTTACTATCACGATCAAAAGTGATAGTTTTGGGAAGTCCATGCAAATGAACAACTTCCTTATAGAAAAAATTGACAATGTTGGTGGCATCCAACGTCTTTTTTGAAAGGTATAAAGTGTGTCATCTTCAAAAACCTATCAACCACCACAAACACATAATCTATACCTCATTAAGTCTACGGAAGACCAACACAAAGTCCATGGATTGATCTCCTCATAGTTCATTAAAAATCGATAATAATGTGCAAAGACCTATATTTTGGGCATGACCCTTGGTTGCCTGACACGTATGACATTGCTCTACATTGCGTCCCACATCCTTTTTAAATTGTGGCCAATCGTATGGCTTTCAACTAAGGCAACACTCTTATCATGTCCCATTTGACCTCTAAGTCCTCCACCATGCTTTCCCAAATAATGTATTCTTGAAGAGAACTCTTGAGAATACATAATCGGGTTCCCTTAAAAAGGAAATTGTCTTAAATTTGATACTCACCTAAACCTGGCTATCCTAATGTGCATTTAACTCATTATTCATAAAAATTCTCATCATCAGGAGACAAGTCTTTTAAATAATCCAATCCGATTACCTCACTTTTGATAATCGAAAGTAAGGTAGATTGTTGGCTCAATGCATAAGCTACTTTGTTCTATTCCCCAGACTTGTGCTTTATATAAAAGTAAACTCTTAATTAGATCATCACAATCTATATGGCATGCATACAATTTGGATTCGTCGAGTTGTTGATGAATTTCAAGGCCTGATGATTAATATAAAAGATAAACTCTCTCTACACTAGATAATGCTTTCAAAGTCGTAGTGCCTAGACCATGACATACAATAACTCATACATAGACCACTTCTTCTAGGCATCGCTCAACTTCTCAATATAAAGGCAATTGGTTGTCCTTCCTGAGGAAGAACAACTCCAATACCCACGTAGAAGGCATCACAATCAACTTCAAACAATTTCTCGAAGTTGGGCAAAGCTAAAACGAGGTCAGATGTCAACTTTTTATTGATCAATGCATAACTCTACTCGACTTCATCTATCTATTGGAACTATTTCTTCTTTTGCTTTAGGCAATCGATGAGTGGAGTGGCAATACTACTAAAATTCCATATGAATTGCCTCTAAAAATGGTCAACCCATGAAAATTGCATACTGCATTAACATATTTAGGCGTAAGTAATTTTTGAATAGCCCTCATCTTGTCTTCCTCGACATTGATGCTCAAGGCACTCACTACGAAACCCAAAAAATATGAGACTGTTAGTCAAAAAACTACACTTCTTGAGATAGATGTACAAACTATTCTCTTGAAGCATAGTAAACATGTCCAAAAGATGCTTGAGTATTCTATAAGGATTAGACTTTTTTGGGTTTCTATTTTTAAGTAATTTTTGTCATTTTCAAATAAGTGTATTTTACAACTCACTAAAAATCTTATTTTAGGTTGGATATGGGCCAAAATTGACCCAAAGCCTATTGGTATCAACTAGGCTTCATTTAAGGTTATTCTAAGAACTAAAAGATTTTTAAATTAGACCTATCAGTCCACCCAACAATTATAACTCAATCAATCATGCAATTACTTATATTATATCAATTATTAACTAATTAAAGTGTCTAAGATGTTCATTATGTTTAGTGTCTATTTGGTAGTACATTTGTGATAGTTGTTCAAAATTATCATTTTACAGTTATTTATGGACATTTTGGTGTTACTAGGATTCTCGGTGGGTCCCACCACCTCAAAATTTACTATGCTCTTATTAGATTAAATATGTTAAATGATGTCAAGATATATTGTGCCCCTATAAAATTTTATTTCAATGTTCAAGCATGTACATGACCCTAAGTGTTATAAATTTCAAGTTATGTCTAGTTTTTTGTATACTTTTTAAGACTAATAAACATGATAAATAAACATACAAGAGTAATTAAAATGTCTAAATTACTCCTATATAAGTAAATTATAGTATTACCCATAAATAAAAATTCAGAATATTACAATAATAGCTTTTTATGCTTGTACATTGTTTTGACCTTTGAACGAATTTAATGTGATTACAATTACATTTTTAATTTGTTTAAATATCGTTTATATTAGTTTTTTTATGTAAGCATCGTTTATATTAGTTATCATGGTTTAATTGTCTATTTTTTTTATTTTTGAGAAATTTCCCAAATAATTAATAAAATCGCCATTTATGACCAAAATATCGATAGGTTTTATGAAATGTGCATAAAAGCACTGATTTCAAAGTTTGCCCTTAACGTTTTTCGAAAAACTCGGAAGTGCGATTCAAAAGGCACTTACGACTTACCTACAACGATCGTACGCAAAGATCCTTCCCAATAAAGCTTGATTTTAGAGGCTTTAAAGTAAACCGTCCGATTGCAGATGGTATCATCGAACGGTTGGGAGATGATAAAATCACCGTTCGTCCTCTGTCAACAGTCATATCTACGCCTTGTACGAGTAAACCTTAATGATAATTGCGTACATGCCGAGAACTTATTGGTAATAATGATCTTCGATGAAAGCCCATTATCAAAGGTTTACTCCGTCAAAACAATCTCATCCATATCCTTTTCCTTCCCAAAATCTCACCCTTATGAAATCTTCTTTGTGAGAATGACCTTTGTATCTTGGACGAATGGAAACCCTGCAGCGGAACCTAATCGGAACGTGCACAAATAAATGTATTCAACTGAGACTTCTTTTCTCTTCTTGTTGGATTTAAAATGGATTTTCAACCGTCTATTGTGTTGTTGTTTCAAACATTTCTTCGTCTATTTCATCAAACATTTTTTCATGTTTCTCATCCTTTGAACGTGATTTTTCATCCGTTCATACCCTTTTCCTAATTTTCCATATATTTTCTCTATTATTATCATTGTTTTCTCATTTTTATGTTTTATTGTCATTATTTTCTCCTTTTCTATCATCCTATTCTTCTTTAGATGTGAAGCGGGACCCACATGATGGCAGAAATAGTGGGAGGGAGAGTATGTGCCACATGACAATAAAAAATATAATTAAATAGTTATTTTTACATCTCTATGTTTTTTACATGTATTTTAATTTTTTTTAAATAGTTATTAATATTTTATTTTTTCGCTTGTGCTTTAGCATGCAGGCCAATAATACTAGTTCATAGAAAGATGACCTAGAGACTGGTGCTATAGGACATGTGGCATAAGATGAGCTGGTTGTCCCATAGAGATTGACAAATGCCCATATTTAATTATATAGCACATGGGATTCCATTGCAGGTTTCTAAACTTGGGTTTGAATGGGGGTCCATATAGTTGTGAGAGTCAACCAGAACTTGAAAGGTTTTGTGCATACATTGAATCGACCTTATTAGGTAATCTACAGAGATTATAGGTGGACGATATGGATTATTTATCTGACTTAATGGAGAAGGTGAACATTGCAATATGGAGGGCAAAGACTCTCTGAGGTTTGATCATCTAGATAAATTGCCCTTCTTTGTGGCCTGATGGTGATGGACAACTATAATGATTCCAGAAGCTATAATGTAGGGTGTGCAAATTTTCTGAGACGATCTAAGGGTGTGTTTGGAACGCTTGCAAATTGGGTGTGCAAATAGGTTTATACGTGCAATCATTTCCTACGCATGTTTGGAACACGTGCATTCGGCGATTTGCACATGCACACGAGCAAAAGAATGCTCATACTCTTCAGCAATTAAAATCCTATCTCACCCCCCTGACCAATCATTTACACAACATCCTTGTGGAAACGATTTGTGTAAGGCACAAATTAAAATCCAAAATTTTCTCAAATCAAGCCCTATCTTTTTCCAAATAATAGATATAATAGAAAAAGTGGCGTTGAAATTCAAATTTGAAAATTTTGAAAAATCTGAAAAATGAAAAAACTAACAAAAAAATAACAGCCCTCTTTATCACAAATTTTTTCAATAAATAATGGTGTTATTTTCGTTATAACGGAAAATAATGGTTGTTATTTTCGACCATTATAACGGTACATAACGTTACGGTGGAGGTCTGAATCCGTTATAACGGCCGTTATGTTCATCATAACGGATTCGAACCTCCCTCGTTACATTATATACCGTTAAAACGCTGGAAAAAATAACGGCCGATATTGTCCGTTATAACAAAAATAACGACCATTATTTTCTGAAAAAATTTGTGAGAAAAAACGTCCGTTATTTCCGTTATTGCCCGTTATTTTTCTATTTTTTTTTTTTTTCGTTTTTGAATAGTTGAAATTCATGTTTAAATATGTGGGGCCCCCGTGTTAAGTACGAAAAATTCATTTTTTTTCCGTTTTTGAAATCTTGAAATTCATGTTCAAATATGTGGGGCCCACATATTTTGTGCTTTCCTAAGTGAGCATGCTCGCAAACCAAATTGTAGTAAATATGAACAGTGCATAAAATTTGAAATTTACATATGCAAAGTTATTGCAAACAAAAAGCAAAAGAATAGTATGGGTGCGCAAACCATTGCACGCGTAATGGTTTGCATGCATACCAAACATACCCTAGAGGATAATTACTAACACCATTGCATGCAATTCAACTAACCGAAGAAAAGGTTTTCAGGCTACAGTAGCTCTCGACTGTTAAATAGTTAATACCTCATGGGCCTGAAACCCGTCAATGGTACATGCTAAGGTTTGAAGTGTTCGCACCGGGGTACCCTCATGGGTATTTCTACCCGGGTCACTAATATACTATAGGGGCTCCTAATTTGGGGTGCTTTTCGCAATGCGATGCAAGCGCAAAGCTCCCGCTTTTGATTTTTGTTTTCAAAGGTATGATCTAAAGAGGAAACATGCTAACTATATAATCATATATCTGTGATTGGGACATCCTAAGCCCATTTGATTTAAAACTTGTTGGGCTTGGGCCCATGAATATACGTAGACATGGGCCCACTGGAAGTGCATGAATCAATAAAAATCTTATTGGTATGTTGGCTTCTGTCGCTCACTATTTGTGCATCTCTTAATATGTAATTATTATTATTATATTATTTTCTAAATTAAGGAAACCAGAGGGGAGGATGTTGGGGGAGTCCATGAATGGAGAGACAAAGGTCGAGACAGGAAATAATTTAAGGAGTATTATAATATGGGTGGGTGGGGCCGCACCAGTCCATCCTCTTGGACAAAACATAAGTGGGGCGTCAGAGATTTTAGACTCCTAGTCGCCAAAGCCACGTCATCCTCCTTCTTAGGGTCAAAGTCAATCTTTCTGTCTCTCTCTATATATTTGGAAAAAAAAAGGATTTATATTAGGAGGAAAATATTTGTCTTCCAAATAATACAGTATGTGGCATAGATTGACCATAAAGAGCAAAATATAGATGTTGTCTCCCCACTTATACCCCCTCTTATAGGCTTTAATAAAGAAGGGCCGAGATCTTATACCCCAACTGGACCGTGGATCTCAGCCACTCATACCCGATTTTGACAAATACTTTGTCGGGGAGTACCGTGGGCACGCGCCACCCACTAGTTTTAGAAATTTGAGGGATATGTTGGTACTCCTTGCCCAAAAAGAGTGAATCTTTTCTATGACCGGGTCGGGATCAAGGGGACTCGCCTTTTTGCACTCGTGCTCTTGCCCGTTGGATTTTGTGAAACAACGGTGATTGTTGGATTCTTGGAATTGTTTGCCGAGAACTCGCGCGAGAAGTTCTCGGAATCCAACAGCCTGTGTTGGATTTTTGAGATCCGCAGCCGAGAACACGAGTGCAAAAATGTGGGTTTTCGAGCCTGGTCCTTTTTTAATATCAACATATTATGATGATAATGTATCTTTACTGTCCAAATAGTGACCACACTTATCTACCCAAAACTTCCAATCAATGGCCAGATCTTACACTTCATGAACACCAACATCTGTACTTATCAGATATTCCTAGCCTTCTGATCAAGTTACATTTAAAAGAAAGAGTAATCAGTACTAGAGGTTGTTCTTATCTTTGTTGATGCTCATTTTTGTTTTCCCCTTGTAATTTTTAGTCTTTTGTTAGGCTACCTCAACTTCTAAAGGCCACCATCTAATAAATCCTTTTTATACCTAAAAAAGAAAAAAATACCAGAGGTGCAAAATGTTGAGAACCCTAGAAGTGGACCATTTTTTCCGGATGAATTAAGGAATTTATTGAAAAAGAAAAGAAAAAAAACCTGCTATGATACAAGAGGCAGGGGAATGAAAAGCATCACAATGAATGAAGGCACCCCAACAGCCAACAATCATCTGCGAAAGAAAGATAAACAATTGCAGACACACAAGGGACAAGACTTACATGACTAACAACTAAGACGACGACTAAAAGCTTCTACTATCTACAAATTGAAAATATTAGAAAATAAGCCTAAACGATGGCTGAGATGGACAAATCTAGTATGCAACTGTTTGGTATGCAAACATTGCATCCACCACTGAATGCTCCTTTGAAAACGTGTTTTTAATTTATAAAAAAAAAAAATTTAAAATATTGAAATAACACATTTTTCAAGGGACATCCAACAGTACTAACAATGTTTGCATACAGTTGCATACTAGATTTGTCCGGCTTAGATAGGAGTCCCAAATCAACAAGGAAAAGCCCTAAAACATGATATTATGATTTTTTTTCAAAAACTAATCATATCCAAAATTGCTTGGGGTCGCTCTGATGTAGGAGTTACCTCCAAGGCAGAGCCAAGCAAGGTCGACTCAAAACTTTGGGAGAATTTTTTAGTTGTCCCCTAGGAACTTCAAAATTTTAAGTCCTCCCTCACAAAAATGTCCCGTAGAGCTCACTTTAGGGCCTTGGAACCTCATGGAACATACCAAACATCTAACAGTTAGTTTGATCAACGGATATAAATCATTAATTAAATGGATTTTTTATGTGTAGATCCATCAGGAGGTGGACCAACTATCCATAAGGTCAGTTAGTCCTAAAAAGTAATCCATGTGACATTTTTCCATTTGCCGCCTTGCCCACCCTTGAAAAAAACTTAGCTCTGCCACTGGTTATATTACCTCCCCAATTTGGTCAGAACCTTACATGGCCAAAGAGTACAAGAATTATAGAATTTAAGTCACCCAATCAACGTTCCACATAAAATCAGCTAGCTAAAGTAAGTGTAGAGACCACGTGCAACAAAAGAGGTGGCCTAGTTTATTAAATCTAAAGGGGGGAGGTTGGTGCTTATTAAGAGTACTTTATCGAGCATGCCATTATATTATATGTCGCTTTATATAATGCCAGCAAGTGTGGTTAAGAGAGTGACTAGATTGATGAGGAACTTCTTATGGAGTGGAATAGGAGACGTGCAGAAAATTAGTTTGATCAAGTGGAGGGCGGTTACAAGGCCAAGAGATAAAGGGGGGGTTAGGTGTTAGGGATTTACGTGATATGAATGAGGCACTGAAAGGTAAATGGTTGTGGAGATTTGGGGTTGAGAGGGACACTTTGTGGAGAAGAGTAATTGCAGATAAGTTTGGTGAGAGTATCATGGGGTGGAGTAGTGGTAGGCCGAGAGGAGCATATGGTTGTGGGGTGTGGAGGGGTATCATGAATGGATTACTCGAATTTGAAGAAGGGGCGATGTTTAAAGTGGGTAGGGGAAATAAGGTCCTATTTTGGGAAGATAGATGGTGTTCAGAGACTAACCTCAAAGCTGAGTTTCATGATCTTTTTCTCATTTCAGATAAGAAGTCTACTACAGTTAGTGAGATGTAGGGGTGTCAATTTTACCCGATTTAACCGGAACCGGAACCGAAAACACCGGTTCCGGTACCACATTTTTGGGAACCGATTAAAAAGAACCGAAACCAGAACCGAACCGGAAACTAATGGTTACGGTTCCGGTACTCTAATATGGAACCGAAACCGATAAGAAGCGGAACCGAACCGATAAGAACCGGAACCAATATATAAATATAGTGTAAAAGTTCTCATATTACTAAGATTGGACCCGTTATACCCGAAACCGGAACCGGAACTGACAAAAACAACATAATCGGTTCCGGTTCTGGTACCATCACTTTGAGAACCGGAACTGTTTGTTCCGGTTCTGGTCACCTTAGGAACCAAACCAGAACCGACCCGTTGACACCCCTAATGAGATGCAGGTTGTAAACGATGGCCAATCGGCGTGGGAGCTGGGCTTTCGCCGTCAGCTCTACGATTGGCGGTGCCACGGATGGATGCTCTCATAATCAAGGTGGGGGAGGCTTCTATGCTTAGCGCGAGAAACAACTATAGGCGGTGGATGTTCGACAACAAAGGTATATTTTCCGTTAAGTCATTTTACGATGCATTCGATGGGGGGGAGACAGAGGAGTTTCCAGCAGCTAGAGTATGGGGTTGTAAGGCTCCATCCAAAGCTAGATTTCTAGCATGGTGCGCAGTCCGAGGCAGATTACAAACTATGGATTTCCTGTGGAGGAGAGGAGTTAGTGTTTTAGATCATTGCCCATTTTGTCTACAAAGTGATGAAACAGTGGATCATTTATTATTACATTGCAAAATTGCATGGCTCATTTGGACGGGGTTATACAGAGAATTTGGGGTGCTTTGGGCTGCTCTGAAATCGATAAAAGAGTTATTTCTGACATGGCGAACGAAGGGCCTTGGTAAACTCGGGAGAAAAATGTGGACTTTGACACCATTAGCAATTATTTGGGGTTTATGGAGGGAGAGGATTAACTGGGTATTTGAGAGTAAATGCCTAAGGATAGATCAGATCATGTTGGAGATAAAGTCTTTGGTTTACCTTTGGGTAAAGTTGTACGAGGAAGGGAAAGGAATATCCTTCGAGGATATGGTTTTCAAATGGCACGATTTGGTTAGCATGGGGAGGGAGTAAGGGAGGATTTTATGGTCGGGGGAGGCTTTTTTCTTTTTTGAGTGGCTAAATTTTGTTTATTGTTGATTTCTTGTATTTTTTTAGACTTTTGGTAGGCTTCCTTAGCCTCTAATTGTCTCAATCGAATAAAATTTTATACTTATAGAAGAAAAAAAAAAAAAAAAAGAGGTGGCCTAGTCAAGAACAATCTTGATCATTAAGCCTAAGGATTAGTCCCACCCACATAGAATGGGACTAATCCCTCCGGCTGCACCGCACCGACCCACACGTAAGTTTTCCTACATGCAGCGGGGTAAATCGAGGGGTGCACAGAATCGAACACACGACTAGAGGGAGCAAACCCATGTCGCTAGCTACCATCTGGTTGACTTAAATGCTTTTTCTTTTTTTTTATGACTGTTATACCCTTCTCTATGATCAAGAGACTTTCCTTCTCTCACTATCATTCAAAAAAAATAAGAATATTTTAGTAACACCCCTGGGATTTAAAAGTAATTTGCAAAACCCCCTTATACTTTCTAACTTTAGGATTACCCCCCTGACTTAGTTTAACAGTGGTTGACTTCAGTTGAAACGGACTTCAATCACACGTTGTTAGCATTGTACTTGCAATATTATGGTCCTTTCATAAGTTCATTAACAGCCGCAGGATGCATGTCACATTTTAACATTAATCAAAAGATAGCTAAACTAGGTCAAGGGTAATTCTAAAGTTTGAAAGTATAAGGGGACCAGTATTATAAATTACTTTCAAATCTCAGGGGGGTGTTACTAAAATACCCAAAAAATAAAAACCAGACTTTCCTTGTCCCATGACATTCCTTCATCCTCTAGAATTAATGTTTCTTCTTTTTTATAATTTTTTTAATGGATCGGTTAGTGTTCTGTGCAAATTACTCTTTAAGTTTTGATTTACACTGTTACGCTCGCTCACTGCTTGCTGTACGTTGTTTTCTATGAAGCCAGAGCTTCTTTGCTCTTCGGATTCTTGCTCAAGCCTCACTCGGGTACTTTTCTAATTCATGCAACCATCTTTTGTTCATATTCTGATTCAAATGTTTTCGTTTAACCAATTATCAACGTTTCAGTCCAACTCTAATACATTTCATGTGTGAACCTACTGATACCCGAGAAAAGGAACACCAGAACGTGATTTTCAAAGAAAAGACAAGTAATTTCTTATACTATTTGTTTGGATCTTGGTTTTTCAACAAAAAAGTAGAAAATAATGGCCGACAAAAATGGGTGGCGAAAAGCTTTGATGCTCCGGTAATATCGGCACTAAGAATCACCGCTCCGTACAAATAAGAGAGAGCCACGAAGACATTTCTTTTTTGTCATCCGTATCGGTCCTTATGGTACTACTATCTTCTTGCACTTGAGACAAATTAGGTGTCACCGTGTCAAGCTTTTTTGGTGCCCGACAACCATAAAATAGTGGCCGACACGAGGTAGTTGCAATGCCGTAAAAACCGCCACTCTCTTACTTTCACTCAAAACTACACGAGAGTACGTGAGAATGAAGCTTGATTTGGTGCTTGCAAACTTACCGTACTAAACAGCCTTACAGTTTTATCACTGTTGAATATGCAATCTACTGCGTTTGAGCTAAAGATTGGCTGCATATACTTTATAGGAACAGGTTCTCGAGCCGTCGAGCGTGGATTTCGAGAATCCAATGGTGGTTTTGCTTTGGCAGAAGTGAATGCCAGCTTCGCACTATCAACTACCGTTGGATTCTATGAATTCCATGCCCGAGAACATGAGTGAACTTATGAGTTCAATTTCTGAGTCCACGGATCCCGATCCAATACTTAAAACATGCATGTTGTGGTAAATTTTTGCTCCCTGACTAAGGCCCAGCCACAATACATGGTAACTGGGTCCCACAGGATTTTATAGGAGAATATTCCATAAAGTAGTGTAAGCCGAGTAAAACTTCGCTCACAGTCCACAATAAGAGCCGCGTGGCGTGCTCTTAGTGGGCACTGACTGTATGGATGTTTGGCCAGTCCCTTGGCGGACCTGCAAACCAAAAATCGGCCTGATTAGTGATTTCTAAGCGTTGGATTGAAGTTATTTTCATGGGTTGATTTTAACCGTAGGAATTTGAGCATTATTGAGCGTTATTTGGGTGCAAAGATCCAAAGGTTGTAAAAAACAAGAAGCACAATGGTTCCTACAGCTAGATCTCCAACCAACCAATTTGAAAAAGTTTATCAGCCAAATAATTGGCCTTTGCTACACCAATGGGGTGAGGACAGCCCTATTTTAAGACGTACCCACAACAAACAAGAGAGCTACAACTTCACCACGAGTTCGAACTTTAAAAGATTAAAGGACTATGTGATGTCCTTGCAGCCATAAAAAATTATTTTTAGGTTGTCCATTTTATCTATGGTGTCCTAACTTTGAGCATTCTCTGTAAGGAGATCAAAATAGTCACAAGCCTCATCATCAGGATCCTCACTCACAAACTCACCCATTGCACATCAAGTCTTATCAGGATCCTTTCAAGCATTTTTTTAATGGGTCGGGCTCAAGGGACCCCCATTTCTGACCCCCTTTTTTGACCCCCATCTTGGCGTACCCACGTAGAAGATGAATCAATGGCTCATTTTTGGTGGGGATGATAACCTCACCATATAGATCACCCCAACAAAAAATCAGCCTATTCTGAAATTTCTAACCCTATCAAATGTGGTTTTAAAGTTACACGGTAAAAATCAACGGTCCATAATGCTTCAGCTTCTAAACCAGTCTATGAATATCAGAATGATTTGAATTTTTGTGAGGATGATCTCCTCACCATAGAGATCATCCTCATCAAAAATCAGCCATTGATTCATCTTCTATGTGGGTACGCCAAGATGGGGGTCAAAAAAAGGGGTTAGAAATGGGGGTCCCTTGAGCCCTACCCTTTTTTAATTACTTTCAAGGATAAAATCATATTCAACCAATCGACTCCTAACTATCCACACACTAGGAAGGTTACATACATATGTTTTGTTATACGGAATTAATTAACCAACACTAAAATGTAAACCTCACATGAGGAATTGTAGTCACTAAAATTGGGTTATCTAAGAAAGGTTTTTATTGTAAGGGACTGTTCAAACTCAATGTAAGTGTTAAATTTATTAAAAAAAATTCTTCTACTTATATTACTAGGAATCAACAGCTCATGCTAAGCATGGACATAATAAAATTAATATTAATTCAATGTTGATATCAAAGGGTAATACAAATATAAAAGAATTCTTCGGGGGTACCGCAAAAAATATCCTTACAAACTTCCACTCTAAAGAGAAGCCAGAAAGAAAGGAAAAAGGGTAATAAATTGAGAAAAAATTATAATTAAAAAATCTCCATTGTTCACTCAAAAAGAAAGATCCGCGAAGATAGTAGGTAGGTGGAGAATAGGCATCACTTGACAAAGTACAAGTTAGTTAATCACAATCGTCAAATAATTTAGCAAATAAATCAAAAACCTTCACTTGGATAGTCGAATCTTGTGTCGATGCACTTGGGCTACAATTTTGACAATTTCTCATGGGATTCAGGAGACTATTTCTATAAGTGCATACTATCATGCAAAAGGTAGGAAGATTGTCTACATAGCTCTTGAAGAGTGGGATGTTTGGCGGTTGACTCTGAGATGTTTTACCTGCTTTACTTTATTCTGGAATAACATGTAAAGAGGAAGTTGGGAATCAAAATGAGCAGTTCCACAAGCCATCACATTTACTCGTGTCCTCAGCTCAGCATGGACAATATACTATGTGCAATCCACATTACCTACTCTCGGTAGATTTCTATGGATCAGTCTCATTTTACATTGGCCATAAGTCTGTTGTATTGAGTAGCGGAGCCAGGGGCGAGGGTGGGCAGTTGCCCACACTCAACTTTAAAAGTTTATAGATAATTCTTTTTGTTTTTCAGAGTAACCTTTATCCACCTTGGAAAAGTACCCTTTTGCCCACCCTAGAGCAAAATGTTTACAATTTTGCCTACCCTTGAGCAAAATCCTAGCTCTGCCACTGGTTATATCTATAATTGATCTAAGTGATCGGCCTTTATAGTTTGCGCCAAGGTTTAGTCGGGACCATGTAAGATCCGTGGGCCCTATTGCGGATGTATCCTCTATTCATGCTTTGACACCTCTGATATTGCCAGGGGCGGTTTATCTTCCAATTCCATCAGGGCCACAAGTCTTGGCTCTGTATATATTACCTTCTTGCATTTTTGAATCTTTGATGTAAAAATGTCAATTCTTGCTTCCTTTACAGTTTGATCCTTCCTTTGTTGCTCCTCCCGTTTTTGGATGTGGCACACAATTGTATGGGCCAATTCCTGGATCAAGCTTTTGGTCCAATATTTTGACTTTCAGTGCATTGTTTGGCCCAGGTGCGGGAGCTACACTTCATCCTATAACAGCCTTAATTTCCTGGAGACGTACAAAAACAACATTTTTTATAAATATATTATTAGATAAGCAATAGGTAACATACCATTAGAGAGCCCAAAAGACACCGGAACATATACTCGCAAAAAAAAATGCAAAGAAAATTGTAACTTGTGGAGGATTTGATCATTGTGAGTGATGGAGGGAGATTTTAAGAATTCTGGGAATTATGGAGAGGAGAAAGGTTATGGGGAATAAATGAGAAATTTTAAGAGTTGTGGAGAGGAGAAAGATTATGAAAACATTTTGGGTGGAAACTGGAAAACATAACAGTTAGAGATATTTTAGGGTAATAGAGAGATTTTAGGGTGGTGGAAATAACTTGGAGTGAGATAGGCAGTTTAAATGATTAAGAGAATGATGGAGAGGAAACGTGAGAGTAGAGAAGATGATATGGAGTCAGGAAAAAAAGTGTTGCTGACGTGGCACTTTGAATGTAGAGATTGCCATGTCAACATGATTTGGAGGAGAGAGAAGATTGCTGTCCACTTCTCTGTTTTAGTATAATCGAGTTTGTGGATGCATGGTATGATAGATTAAGATATGTGAACTTTTCTTCTTTAAAGAAAGATCTGAACTTAATGTCTCCTAAGTACGTAAAACATCCTTAGACTTTGACTACAAATATGAAGTGTACATGTAAGATATAAATTTTTTAAGAAATATTTTAAAGATAAAATTGAAATTTCATGATAAAGATACTGAGTTGTGACTTAAATAGCATACAAATAATAGGTGAACAGATGTATTTTATAATTGTTATACATGATTGCACTAGAATTTGTATTGTTTCTCTTTAAAAGAAAAGATATGGCATTATAGACACATGCACAATGCCGAATTAAGCTAGGTCAAGTCGGGCCGAGCGTGGGGGTGGTATGTTTTCCATTGTTGTTGGTTCGAGGATCTATAAAAAGTGGTCATCCTCTTCTTTAAGAGAAAAAACATAACACAAATTTTTTTCTCAGGAAATTTTAGAAACCATTTAATTTGGTAGGTTGGAGCTGTTAGCTATTTATCCATGGTAGGTTAAGATAACATAAAAGTTTGTCATCCTCTATGAATCCTAATCACACTATTTTGCCATAGTAAAGGCTATTTGCCATGGTAGGTTAAGATAATGGAAATAACGGGGAAAAACGTAAAAACGGCGTTGAAATTCAAATTTTCAAATTTTAAATTTTCAAAAACGAAAAAAAATGGAAAATTCTACACTTAATTAAGTTCATTAAATTTTCGTTTTAACAGCCGTTAAAACTAAAATAATGCCATTTTTTTCTAAGCGTCAAAACGGTTCATAACGTAACGGGTTTTGGGCTTTACCATTTTAACAGTCATTAAATTCATTAAAACGACGTTATTTTAAACCATGATTTATACACTTAATTAAGTTCATTGTGTAGTCTATATAACAAAACAGGGAGTTGTCTTATCTCTTATCTTATCTTATCCGGTTTCAACAAAGAGTTGCTGAGATCTTATCCTCCAAATGGATGGTGGATCTCAGTCACTCACACCCGATTTTGACAAATGCTTTGTCAGAGAGTGCCGTGGGCATGGGCCACCCACTAGTATATTACAAGTATAAGGTATTGGTTTTCTTTTTTTCTTCTTTTCTTTTTTTCTTTTTTTCTTCGGTATAAGTTGAATATTTTTTATCCAATAAACCATCAAATCAATTTTAGATCAATTCTAATCTTATCTGATAATGACTTGAATGAATAGCATTATATCAATGAAATGTATGTTGAAAAGTATTTCTTCCCATTTATGATTTGACTTAGAAATTTGTAAGTTTTGCTTTCTCAACATCAAATTTAGTAAGTTTATGAATTAGATTGGCTCAGTGTTGTGCGGCCCTAATTCAAGTTAGGTCCAAATCACATTTATGGGATCACCTGGACCGTCTATCCCATCAATCCTTTGACAGCCCTTTGGGAAATTATTAAAAAAAACATAAGTGGGTTAGGAGTAGGTTTGTTTTGGGAGGAGGGGAGACTTGTTTGAATGGTCTTTCGTGCCGCCAAGGAAACCATGATTAGTTTTCTAACCCTCAAGTCAACCCTAGTTTGAAATTTGTGACCTATGCCAAGCAAAAGTCTACCAAGCAAAATCATCCCCATACCACACTGAAAAAGCAAAGCCTGGGAAAATAACACTCAACAAACCAAAACTTTCCAAAACCTTTTCTTGGTCCAAAAAAAGCGTCAAAAGATTTAAGATTAGTTGGTCACTGGTGGAGTTGCTTCATCGGTCTATTGGTGATAGGGCAGTCAATGGATAGTCGAAAAATTCGAGTGCCATTTTGTATTGGAAAAATCGGATATCATCCATATTTTTGGATATCGAATTTGGATTCGGATTCTTTTTTTAGTATTCGAATAGTTTTCATATACGGATTCAAATATTGACATATCCGATTCGATAATATCCAATTTGATATATTATTTAATAATTATATTTATTATATAAGAATATGATAATAATATTTATTTTATATATACATGATTTTTTTATCATTTTTTATCGGATATCCTTTAAGTGAATCAGATTCGAATATTGATTCAGAATATCCATCAGATATCGAATATTTTTTCGGATTCAAATTTGGATTTCTTTATATTCAATCCGAATGATATTTGTTGACAGCCCTAATTGATGATTCCTTATTTTATCTCTCCCCCATCCACCGCTTCCTCTTGTTTACCTTTTCTTCCTTTATTTCAGGAGAAAGCTTTGGCCATGGCATTGCGACAGCAAAGGTGAGGTCGCATTAATCAAGACCACATGTTGAGGTGGGGTTCACATCACTTTTAGAATACAAACTTTTAATACATGTGGCCCACTTTTAGATGTGGTCTTGATTACTGCGACCGCACTTTTGTAGTATCCTGCATTGCAGCAGATGAAATTTCTCCAAATTTTAGTCGGCATTTTCTTCTTAAATTTAGTAATCAATGGTTAGATTGCCACCTAACTTATCCCCTATAACTCTTTTCAGTAACCCAGTGGTACTACACCACGCGGCTAGCTCGATCGCCTACTGGTTTAAAGAGCCCATGCAATACAACTGTACGTAGTTGCTTTTTTTTCCACTGCTGAGGGTAACTACAGTTAAGGGCCACCTTAACTCCAAGACAGGTAGTGTTTAACTATATCTACTAGGACGCCTAGATCAAAATGTGGCACGATCAAAAAATTTCTCGTGAATGCGAAGTGTACTGTGGGTGCCGAGGCAAACTCTTCCCAATCGAAACTTATCATGTGGCAACTATTGTTTGCTCCATCTTGTCAACACCATAGGAGCACGAATCAGTATGAATATGGTTGTGTGGTCTTTGTCATCCTCATCCTCGTGACAATTACCTGATCAACTTAGGTAATTGTATTATGATCAGACGATTGAATTCGTTTCGAGCCATATTTCCAAGACAATGTTTATGATAGTTTTGAACTGTTGATTGGTCTCTCATTACCAATCAACGTTTAGACTTTTCAAATGTGGACATGGCTATAGACCCTAAAGTTTTAGTCAAGTTGTCCAATTGCGTCTTGTTGGAAGTGTGACAGATCTAATGGACTGGCAGTAGAGAGCACTGCCACTCTTAAAACAAAAACACAACTTATGTCTGCAATACATGTCGTCCTACTAATAATTATTTATGCAGTGGGTTTAGCTTTGTAAGGTTAGGTTCCCTACCATACTAGGAAGCCCACTTCATGATGTCTCGATTACTGCGACTGCAATTTTACAGTTGCATGCAGGCAGATAAAATTTTCTCAAATTTTAGTCGACATTTGTTTCTTACATTTAATCCATGGTTTTAAAATTCGATGAAATTAGTCAAATAAATTTTAAAATTTGAATTACCGAATTAAAGTGTACATGTATTAAAAAAATTACAAAAAAATATCGAATTAATTTGTCTAGTTCTAAGTAAACAGTACAAATTCGACTAATTTTTCGAAGTTTAGCCTTTTTTAGTACAAAAATTGTAAAAATTCGTCAAATTATTTCATTTAATTTGAAGTAAACAGTAAACTTAGAGAAATTTTAGAGAATTTTTGTCAAAATTGGTAAAACACACTGATTTTTAAGGATATGATAAAAAATAAAAAATAAAAGCATGATAAAACACCTAAAACTCATTATATCATAAAAACAGCTATTTAAAGAAACTTAAGCAAGATTAATATCGTTTCACTCATTTTAATAAAAATTCTCCAAACTTTATTAAGTTAGCGAATTTTTATAAAATTCTCTAAATCAAATTGAACTTCCCAAACCTAATTCTGAATTTTAATTGACCGAAGTTTAAGGCGAAGTCAAAGTTTAGAACCTTGATTTAATCAAGAGTTATTTTGCCACCTAACTCGTCCCTATAACTCATTTTTTTGACGAGCAGGTTTATTTATTATTCAGTGATAACCTAGTAGTGGCACCATGCGACTCGCTTGCTGGTTTGTAGAGTCCATGCAACACAACTGTAGTTGCTTTTTCTCCACTGCTAAGGGTAACTACAGTTAAGGGCCACCGTAACTCCAAGACAGGTTGCGCTTAACTATATGTGCCAGGACGCCTCGATTGAAATGTACTAGTATAAAAAAATTTCTCGTGAATGCTAAGTGTATTGCGGGTGCCGAGGCAAACTCTTCCCAATCAAAACTTTCCACGTGGCAACAATGGTTTGCTCCTCCTTGTCAACACCATAGGAGTACGAATCTGTGCGAATATGGTTGTGTGGTCTTTGTCATCCTTATCCTCGTGATGGTTAACTGTATTATGATCAGACTGTTTTATGATCAGACGGTTGAATTCGTTTCTAGCCATATTTCCAAGACAATGTTTATGATAGTTTTGAACTTTCGATTGGTCTCTCACAACCAATCAAAATTTAGACTTTTTTCAAATGTGGACATAGCTATAGACCCTAAATTTCCGGACAAGTTGTCCAATTGCGTCTTGCTGATGGACTGGCAGTAGTGAGCACCACCACTCTTAAAACGAAAACACGACTTATGTTTCCGATACATGTCGTCTTACTAATAATTATTTAGGCAAGTGGGGTTTATCTTTTTTATAAGGTTTGGTTCCCTACCAAACTGGAATTTTTGAAGGCCACGTGGCTCACATCCAATTGTACCTCACAAACATTAATAAGATGATGAAAGTCACTTCCAAACCATTCAAAAAAAGTTTTTTTTTTTTTTTTTTTTTGGAATGGTGGTGAATAACACGTCACTCAAGGCAAAGATGGGGTTGACAAAATTTCTTAAAATAGAAGAAGATTTTAAGATGATTATGATGAAAGTTTATTCAACTTTTTGACTCATTAGATATCAAAATTCCAAACCCTTTTGAGTGTTTGGAAGTATGCCGACAAAAGGGAAGAATTTTGAATATCATGAATATATATCCTCAGCTTCTTTATAATTATGAAATACTGAATCTCCATCCCCTTTTTCTTTTCTTTTTTTCTTTTTTTTTTTTTTGGGCGTGTATAATAAAGGCGTACGTTCCCATTGTGCGTCCACGGGTCGCCACCTATACAAGGGAGATGGTGGTGGTGCGTGGGGACGACGTGGCCAAGACTTCGCGGCTAAGTCATTTTCTTTTTCATTGTTTCTTCGCAATGCTTGATTGCACTTAATATGCATTTCATCAATTTCGGATTTGATGCCATAACATTACCATTCATCATTCATCCTTAGCATAAAAGTAAAAAAAAAATATGCTTAGCAAATAAAAGAAAAACATAATGTACTATGATCCCTGACCTGATTTTCATAAGCATTCACCATCTATTTCTTATTATAGAATGTGCTTATACATACATACATACATACATACATGCATGCATGACAATGTATCATGAATGTGAAGCTCTACTTGAGCTCAGTGGTGGATCCGAAGCCGGGATTTTGTTCCAGGGTTGGCAAAACAAACTAAGGGCGTGTTTGATTGCACATAAAATTTTCCCGGGAAAATATATATCTGGGAAATGCCTTAAATGGCTGATTGATTGCAACTGAAAACACATATTTCAATCATGAGAGAAAATAAAGGCGTATTTTCCGGGGAAAATGAATTCTGACCTATCTGGATGGGAAATGAATTCGGGGCTTAGTAGGGAAAATTATCCAAATTTAAATGGTCTAGTAGGGAAAATAATACAGATTTAAAATGGCTCTCAAACAATTTACAGTTGTGTATTCCCAAGGAGAATGCAATTTTCCCACTTGGAAATCAAACACGCCCTAAAAGGGGGGGGACAAACTAAAAAGGCATTTTAGCAAAGTGAAAAAAAATTAAAGAGTTTTCAAAGTTGAGGCAGGCCCACTGGCCCCTTCCTGGCTCCGCCACTGCTTGGGCTGCAGTTAGGATGTCATAGCTAAGGGTTGTTGAGATTATCGGTTCGATCCCCTCTGTCGGGGAGAGAGAGAGAGAAAGAGAAAGAGAGAGAGAGAGATCCATATTTTCTGGAAGGGGAATGGATAAGTTCATTGTGTATGGTCTTTTTTGATGTGGACTCGAATAGAATATTCCAAGTGATCCAGTTGCAAATTGTGCCTAGAATCATGAGGGTGGTTTCCATGACAGATAACACTCTCCATTTGAGCCTCAACCTTACATTGTGAATGATCAACCAAGGTGAATAATGGCATTGATGTATTTTGGAAAGGCATAGCTATATATAGTGCTTTTCCTACTTTCACTACATATTGTCTTTGTTATCTTTAGTCTATCTTCATTCACAATCAACTCGCGTGTCAAATTACCATCCTTATAATTAGTCTCTTACAGCTGCGTTTGAACATGAAGATGAAGGATGAAGATGAAGATGAAGATGAAGATGAAGAATGTCAATACAAATTTTGACTATATGCGGGAATGGAGGATATGTTTAAGATTTGATGTATACTTATTCGTGGACTTTTTTTATAGCATGCATGACATTGTGCATGGTGATGTGCCATGCGCGTGACGTCCCCCAATTACAATCATTGGGTGCCATGTGGTGCCATTCAGCGAATGAAGTGTCATGTGTCATGACATGTGGCACACATCACTCTCACTAGTCATAAGTATGGTTTAAAAACTGACGTATTAAGACTTAAAAATAGAGGCATGTAGAAGACGCTGTCCTTAAGGTGATTGACGCCTACTGCAAGATGGACTCTTGTTGCTATTAGTCTTTGACAGATGTTTACTTCTGAGGATACAACTATCGTTCTTTCACAAATCTAGCACAGGGGTGTGAAGAATGAACCCGATATGAACACCCAAAAACTTGTAAAATAGTAGAAAATCGGAGAAGATCAGAGATAGAGAAGAGACTGATTTTTCATGTGTTTTAGACTTCTTACAACCCCTGTTTATATAGAGGTAGAGTAGAGAGATCCGTTGAGTCGTTAATTAATCGTATTAAGGGCTAAATGATACAAAATTCAATGTATTAAATAGATTAAAAATGATATAAGTTTTCGGGATGGGAGTCGGGCTGGGTCTGGCTTCAAAGGGGCAGACACAGGCCCGGCCCATAGACCATATCGGGCTGATACAGGTTGGGTTGCAAGCCGGGCTTTGGCCCATCTGAATCAGGCCGGGACACAACCGTGGGTCAAAACTAAACCTTGGACCAGTCTTGAAATGATTGGCCCAAGCCCAACAATTAGGCACCCGTACCCAAGATTAGGTATATGGGCCAGGTCAACGTTTTCTTAGTTTACAGTCAGACCCGAATCCAAGCCACAGTAACATGTTTGCAGACCAAGCTTGGTCAAAAACCAGGTTTGGCAGAGAGAGAGAAAGAGAGAGAGAGAGAGAGAGAGAGAGAGAGAGAGAGAGAGAGAGAGCACCCAAAACCAGGAGGAAATGAGGAAAAAGGGATAGAGAAAAGCAAGAATTCATGTGGGTTGCTTACATGCTATTGCTAAGCGTTTCAAATTGGATTGGTTCACCAGCAGCAGCAGCTTTTTCTTTCACACCCATCCCACCTCTGTATTTTTATTTACATGTTCTTGCATGTTTCTAAGCCAACCTCCATTAATTACATCTCTGCTCGAGTAAAAGAGGAAGCAAAAAGATGTTAAAATCAAGCTCTGGGATGATCGTCATTATTGATCAATGGTTATGGTTTCTTCCCATTTCCCTGATCATCATCCTCCACTGCTCATGTAGGGCCGTTGGATCACCACAGGTCCCAGCAATGTTTGTGTTTGGAGATTCATTAGCTGATGATGGAAACAATAACTACTTGAACTCCTTTGCAAAATCTAATTACATGCCTTATGGGATTGATTTCTATGAAGGGCCTACAGGGAGATTCTCTAATGGAAGAACCATTGTTGATCTCTTAGGTAAGTTCTTCTTTATCTGCCTCATACCCATCTCTAGATTTTGGTACCTCAATTTTTGCCTTTATTTTGAGTTCTTTTTTTTTTTTTTATGAATAATTGTTTATGAGTTCCACCCAGTCACCCAGATGATTTGTTTGGGGCAAATATTGACCCAATTTTTTTTTATTTTTTTTTTTTGGATAGCATATTGACCCAATTAGATGATCTTAATTAAACCCATCCCTAGGGCTCTTGTTTTAGACTCTGCCTTTTATTTCTTTTTATTTTTTCTAGTGTTTTGCCATTGAAAAGAGTTCGATAGATCAGACGTCTAGGGACCAACTAGATCGCGCGATTTATCTTAAAAGATCTCTAGGTAGGGCTTGTCAAATGGTGGGCTAAAAACCCGGCCCACAACTGACGAGCCCAAACGCATTCTGGTCAAAAATTAGCCTAAAGAACTCTACCCGAGAAAGCCTAGCCCATAAGGATCATCTCCCTTCAACGCAAACTTGGCCCACCAATTCATCTTCAGCAGGCTTCCATACTTCTGACTACTAATCATATCTAAAATGATACCCATGTAGATAAAACTTGTGAACCTCTCAAAATCCATAATCCATAATAGATAATGAAATAAAGAAAGACCTATACTCTGTATCAATTTTGAAATGAAATATGGAAGTCAGAATTTCTCTTCGCCTATGAATCTTCATGCATCATGCATAAAGGCTACGAACATTAATGAAATAAGTTAAGTAAGAAAGAGAGAAGAGAAAGATTAGAGAGAAAAAGAGAACGAGATTGAATTGAGACTCTTTATTACATGAGTTGGGTCTTTTTATATGACCAGGGGCTACGACACACTCTGCTTACTTATCCGATGTGAGACTAAAAGTCCCTAACAGTAATACTGACCATATACTACCTCTATGATAAATAAACTCTAACAAAATAATCAAGTAATTTAAGTGTGGGCCCAAAGGGCCAAACACATTTTCTTCTTTAACATTTTCCATCAAGTTGGAGCATATTGGTCATGCACGACCAGCTTGAAACACATAGTAGAGAAAGGATCCCAAGCCAAAGGTTTGGTAAAGACATTACTAATCTGATCTACAGACTTGACATATGACATGATGATGTGTTTGCTTAACACCAAGTCTTGGATAAAGTAGTAGTCAACCTCAATATGCTTGGTCCGCTCATGAAAATATGATTATTGGCAATGGATTTAACCCCTCTCATTTAGAATGGATTTAACCCATATCATTTAACAAGAAGTATGTGCCATAGCCCTATATTCAATTTCTACACTAGAACGGGTGACTATAGTTTCTTTTTGCTTCGCTAAGTAACAAGATTGCCTCCCACAAAGGTACAATAGCCAGAGATAGAACGACAATCAAACTTACTTCCAGCCCAATCTATATAAGAATACCCAAATGCAGAAGTCTGGGGAAGGTTGATAAAGTAAGCCTTTTCCAAGTGCATTCTTCAAATACCTCAAGATACGGTAGATGGCATCCCAATGTGGTTGACGAGATGAGTGCATAAACTAACTAACTACACCAACTGTGAAGGTGATATTTGGATGAATAAACATAAGGTAGATCAATTTTTCAACCAAACGACGGTACTGAATAGGGTCACTATATAACTCCCCATGTTCCCGATCCAAATGAAATGTCGGATCCATGGGGGTATCAATGGGTTTAGCACCCATCATGCTTGTCTCCTCAAGTAGTTGAGGACATATTTTCGTTGAAAAATATTGATGCTAGTAGGAGAACGAGCTACCTCAATACCCAAAAAGTAGCGAAGAGTACCAAGATCCTTAGTGTGAAAATGCTGAATCAGATGAGTTTTAATAGATGCAATCCCACGATTGTCACTACAAGTAATAATTATAATATCATCCAGGTAGACCACAAGAACGATAGTACCAGAATTTTATATTGAATAAAGACTGAGTGATTAGAGGACTACCAGGTGAACTTGTACTGCAAGCCCACCTTCCTAAACTTATTGAACTAAGCACGAGGGGACTACTTAAGCCCATAAATAACTTTTTTCAAATGGTAGACTTGGTCAGATTGACCACCAGTAACATTACCCAGAGGTTGTTCCATATAGACCTCTTCTTGCAAATCCCCATGCAAGCGGGCATTTTTATGTCAATTTAATACAAAGACCAATGAAGAGAGACGACAACTGACAGAAGGATCCAAACGAAATTCAATCGGACAACTGGGGAAAAGTATCTAAATAATCCACACCAAAGGTTTAAGAGTAACCTTTAACCACCAATTGAACCTTGAGGCTCTCAATAGTACCACTGGGATGGTATTTCACAATATAGCTAGACTCCTCTTCAACCAACCATATGTTTTCCCTTGAGCGAGTAAAGCCAATTCTCATGTTTGATTCTGATGAATTGAATTTCAGTACCCATTACTTGTTTTCAGCCAGAAGAAGTGATAACCTGCTTATAAGTCTTAGGAATGGAAATAGAAGATAATGACAAAGCAAATGTGCGCAATATAGAGGAAACACGATGAAGTGACACACGATTCACACTAGTATGTTGAGTGCAAGAGCAGAAACCTTTGCGAGTAGCAATGGAATTTTATCCAAACCAAGTTTGAGATTTTATATGAAAGCGATACAACCAAATACACAGGAAGGAAGCCCAAAGAGTGGTTTTCTGAAATAAAGAAAAGAAAATGATGATTAATTTCCTAGAATTGACGATGGCATGTGATTGATCAAATAGTAAGAAGTCAAGACAGTATTAGTCCAATAGAGTTTTAGGACATTCATATTAATTGTTAAGGTATGAGCAACATCAAGAAGGTGACGATGTTTGCGTTCAGCAACATCATTTTGCTTGGAGGTATGAACCCAAGATGTCTGATGGAGGATGTCATAATCAGCACAAAAAGTCTATACAAGAGTTTAGATATATTCGAGTGCATTATATGGTCGTAATATACGAAGCTTGTTATTCAAATGAACTATAATTTCATTATAGAAGGTTTATCGATCTTTTAACAAAAATAGTCATGTCATTCTATTGAAATCATCAATAAAAATAATGAAATAGACAAAACCATATAGACTGCGAACTCGAGATAGACCCCAAATGTCCGTATAGACAACATCAAAAGAACTCAAAGAACGACTATCAATGCGAGAAGAAAAAGAATTAAGACTCAATTTATGGATAAGTTGGCATGGCTTGGAGATAGATGGATGACCCAATCGACAGTGCCACTGATAAGGTGTGATACTAGAATGAAGTGCGATAACATAAGTGGTATTAGGAATGGTAGGTGGGTTGTCCAGGTAATAGAGGTTGTACTGCTCATGCCCCAAACCAATCATTTCTTTGGATTGAGATCTTAAAAAACATAAGATTTAAGTGAAAAGATTAAGGAACATTGAAAAGATTTGATTAGTTCACTAACATATAAAGATTAAAAGGAAGATGAGGAGCATAAAGAGTATATAGAAGATATGGATATGGAGGAGGTGGGATGAACATCACATTTTCCCTCAACATATCGTATAGACCCATCAGCCAATACAACTTTAGAAGAAAAAGAAAAAGAAAAGATGATATACTAGTCATATATGCAGAGGCTCATGAGTCAATGACCCAAAAGGAAGATTTTTTGGCTAGCAAACATGTAGGAGTACTTGAGTTGGCCATAGTCGCCATATGGATTGAGAGGCTAGCTTTAAGAAATAGAAGCTCTTGAAGGAGATGCATATATTCTTTACGATAAATAGTCAGAGGGGTTGAATTCACATTCCCAGTATTAATAGTATGATTAGTAAATGATTGTGCAGGGGCTTTGAAGGCTTGATTAGCTAGCCTAAGCAGGTTTGCCCAATTTCTATCGTGGTTGGTTCGGCCATAATGAACTATGTAAGAACGACGACCAATGTGACCTTCATGACCATGGCCATTACCACGGGCACCATGAGATGGACTATATACGACCAGCACAACTCCTAAATGATGTAAAATAAATAAATGCATAACTTTTCATAGAATCGGATCGAACCTAAATAGACATGTCAATAGTAGCTCGCTAAAGGCAATAATAAGCATTATTAGAGCTAAAAAGGTCTTCCCGTTGGCATTTGTGTCTCCAAGTCAATAGTATATGGCTAATAGATGTATAATTCTCCAAGTCAATAGTATATGGCTATACTATTCACTAAGGGACTTGTCCCTTGCTTAGTTGAGAACTATTAGTAAGATCAAAAACTCCAACTACTTATTATAATCTCAATTTGTGAGAGTATTTTTGGGTGTGAAGGAAAAATTAAAATTCATTACTAGTGATCCTCCTATATCTATTAACAAAAATTATGAAGATTGCCAGCATAACAATTTTCTTATGATGACATGGCTATAATTGGAACAACATAGATCTTCTGCCAATGCTATGTTCTTAGACACTGCCAAGAAAATCTAGGACCCCGTCAAGGAAATGTATTCAAGGATCAGAATGTGTCTTGTATTTACCAGATTTTTGAGTGTAATCTAAATTTTGATTCCATCATGCATCCCCCACATAGGGATCTTACTATCAATAGAAGTAGGTGTATTATCATAAAAAGAGGTAACCATGGACTCTGAAAGGTCTCAAAAAAATAAAATCTTACTAAAATATCAAAAAATGCCAATGGTACTTTTAATCTATAACAAACTTAATTTTTACAAAGTAAAGAAATAGTAGTAAAGGAGGTAGAGAAATGGTGAGGGAATAAAATCTCAAAGAGGGAGTAGTAAATGGGCCCAAGAAGAGGAGTGTTGCACTACCAGAAGGAGCAAATAATTGAGAACAAAATCCAATAGAACAAGAAATTACATCTTCATAAAAAAAAAATAGTATAGATCAAGCACCAAGATCTCTATAGATACTCATAAACAAGTACAATTTAGTTGAAAAATCATCACTTAGCTAGCATCAATAAAGCAAGGGGATCATGAGACCCAGAACGGTAGCTCTTAAAGCATAAGCTACGAAAACCCTTCCTTAAAGATATCAAAATAGTAAAAAATAAAAATAAAAATAAGGAAGAAAAATAAGAAATTGACCAATCCTTGTAGGTTTACAGAGTTAGTGCTCTGATACCATGTAAGAAAGAGAAAAGGGGAAGAATTCAAAGAAGAACTAGAATGAGATTAAATTGAGATGCTTTATTACATAAGTTGGGTCCCTTTATATAAGTATGGCCCAAGATAGACTCTACTTACTCATCCGATCTAGAACTAAAAAGTCTCTAATATTAATATTGACCATATACTACCTCTATGATAAATAAACTCTAACAACATAACCAAGAAACTTAAGTGTAACCCCAAAGGGCTCAACACATTTTCTACTTTTAAAGAATATAGTTACCACCATATGTAAAAAATTTACTAACATAAAAAGTTATTGTAACTCTTCTTTGTCATAAAAGTAATTACTAATAACACCAAAAATTACCAATCATCACAAATGAACTATCACTCAACTATAAAGAGAGTTGATTGCCACATATATGTCAATTCTGTGCACGATGCATAAAGGTCCTTGTGAGCACTAAAGATTTGAGTAAAATTTAAATATATTATACACTAAAAATTAATACAAACATGCAAATAGATAGTCAAAACTTTTCTAGACAAGTTGAAATATTCATAATTGTACTTCCAATTTGTTCCCACATTGGTTCAACTTAAAACTTCGACTTGGGCATTATGAAGATTAAAGTTTTGTCTTTATCTAAATAGAGTAATGTGGAAGAATAAAAAATATTCTTATATAAATTCAAATACTTGAACTTTAAACACTGATACCCACTCAAAACTAATAGAAATTAAATCCAACAAAATTCGATTATGAGAAAAAAAATCATAAGTGATAAGTTTTTTTTATTTCTATTGAGTCACAATATCAAGGTCTATCTCAGAATACAATGTCAGTCCTAATAAGCTTTGCCTATCTAATCTTTGAAATTTTGAATTTGATGCACTGTCGGATAGACTTGCATAAGAATGATCCATTCAAGCACACAACCTCATCTTTTGTATTAGTAGTTGCAAGTAAGGTGTTTACCTTTATCCAAAAATCAATAAGCTCAACCAAAGTAGGGTAAGGAATAAACCAAGAATTTCTATTAGCCAGAGATTTTTCATGTCCTAAATCAAGTTATTAATAACGATTAAATGCTCATTCCCCTTAAATATTGATTGAAATTTAGTGATAACTCATAATATAAGCTTTTCTACTCTAAATAAAATCAAAATGGTCTCAATTCTGAATTTACCTTTCAATATTAATATTTTACAAAGCTATATAGAAGTGATTGATGATTGACGATATTTTATAACCATCACAACTACGAACAACAACCCAATAAAGGACTTACTCTGATAACAAACTTATACAAGAAAAACAAATCAATGGTATATGACTACAAGAATGATAAGTGAAATATACACTAATCAATATCAGATCCCAAGTTTTTTAGAAACGTACATTGGTAAAAATGTCAAACAGGTGATAATTCAACCACCTTAAATATTAATTCACTATTTCAAAAGTCTCTTTACAATTATCTCATATTTATAAAAAAAATATATAGTCGTAAAACTAATTTAAGATTAAGAAGTATATATCTTAGTCATTCATTATAAATCTAATTATATAATATAAAGTAACTCTAAATTACCTTATTAACCTTATATCTAGATTTCAAGCACTATTTTGAGCCAAGAACTGGAGGATATTTTTTTAAAGACTATTGTAAATCTTAAAATAATTTCTAATGCATTTAGCAACATTTTGATCAGGTATTCGAAATAAAATTTATTGTTCTTGATGTTAAAAATATATTATTTAAATAATTATAAATCAAACATTTTCTTAGTCTTAATTCATCGCAGCTTTAGTTGGATCTTGAATTTTCACCAGAAGCAGCGTTAGTTGCAATGGCCAATTATTTGGTTCATATGTTGACATATACATAACAAGTGATCAATTTTGTTTCTATTTATCTTATTTTAAAGAAATGTTAGATGTTGACTAAACAACAAATGATTTTACTTTTAATAAATTTTTATTCAATATAAACTTACCCACTCTTAGGTTGAACATGAGTTTAAGCCAAGGTTGAACTTGTATTGGAAAGCAAGCAGTATGAATTTTGAGGAATGGTTAATGATTTCCTTTTATTCTTTCAAATATTCAAAAAAATAAAAATGACAAAATTAAGGTAAACTTGCATTAAAATTTTGTAACTATTGTGTAGCAATTTATGATTTATGATATTTCCTTTATACGAAAAGTATTTTTTTTAATTGAGAAATTGAAATTTAGACTGCTCAACTTTACAGGAGAGTTATTGGGCCTTCCTTATCTTCCAGCTTATGCAAATGCTAACACAGTTGGAACAATTATACACGGAGTGAATTATGCTTCAGCAGCCGGAGGCATACTTGATGAGACAGGCCAATACCTTGTATCTACTCCTCACATAGTTATTATTAAGAATGTAAATTTTATTTTAGTCTTATTAATAGAGCAATAAGAAATTTAAACTATTTGTCTAACTTAATTGTAGCTCAAATCAATAACTTGTATTTTAGCTATATTATGATTACTATAATAAAAGAGCTATTAAATTGTTAAGTCAAAAATCTATTATCATCAATTTAAAAAAATTACTTATGTCAAAATAAGAGCAGAGAAATATAGTGCCGAACAAGTAGGTGTGACTGTTGAGTTCTATGGCGACGAAATGAGAAAAGATATGCATCTATACATACACTAATACAATATAAACCTTTTTCATTACATGAATAATTCTTCAAGATCAATAATCCACTAAAAATTCACCCTAACACAAACTTAAAATATGTAAAATCTCATCATTAGTCTCACCATTATTTGATCATTTTTCTGCTTAAAATAAAAAGTTTATATAAAAGTTGTAAAATTAGATATTGTAGCATCGGAGATATCTTTGAACTAAGTATAAGATTTGTATTACTGTCTATGGTTAGAAAGAACGTATAATTGAGTTTTTATTTTTGACTCTCATATTTTTCCATCTCCATACCCTCTTTTCTTCCACCTCTTCATCTTCTTCTTCTTCAGAAGTAATTACTTTGCAAATTATTTTCATAATTTAATGATATATTGTCTTTGCAATACTAAATAAACCATCTAGTTACTATAAAATATTAGTTCTTACAATTAATTACCTCTTCATGGTATGCTAGAAGAAAATTATATCTATTGATTCAAAGAAATTTCAAAAAAAAATTCACATTGGCCTTTTAAACAAGTAAAATAAGTAAGAGTCAAATAAAAACCTCTTACCTAATAATCATTGCAATGAACAAATTCCAAAACTAGACATCATACTTTAGTCGTCTAAGCTTCACAACTAGGGTTCTTGAGTTCCATACTAAAGATATGGTAATGCTACAAATATCCATCCACAAATATCCATCAATAAGGCATGATAACTCCACTAGAATCAAATAGGCTCTTGCAACACAAGTATCTCTTGACCCTCCAAAATCACATGATATTTTCCTTTCTTCCCATATATATACAAGTTTTTTTATTACTTTCTTTCCTTATTTATTCTCTTCTTACCTCATCCAAAAGAAAGTTCCTCTTTTTTTCTCGAATACCCCATCTTCTCTCTTTTCTTTAACTTAAGTAATTTCATTTCCAAACATTTGTCATTCTCTCCTAATGAAAATAAGCAAACATATTGGAGACAGTTATATAGAATTTGATAGAAAAATCAAATGATTGATTCTCTTCCACCATATAAATTGATTAAAATGTAGTAAGATGGGGATTAGCACTTCCAACCAATTTGAAATAATAAATTTGACCAATGTTTTAAAAATCGGAGGTGTTGGATGAGGCATTGGGTCCTCACAGTTCCATGTGAGGCGTGCACTCGTGTGTATGTCACCATTGGAGGCATACCCCTTTGTAGATTTATTTCAATTCTTCGTTGTTAATCATCAAATGGTAATGTAGCCTCCTCACACAAATCATTTGGTATGCAAGTCAGACACTCGATTATCGCCTTTGCCTTAGACACATTTCACTGATAATTATCATTTTTTGTTGTATTTTACTCATAAACAAACATAAACACATAATACAGGGAGATCGTTTTAGCTTGAGCCAACAAGTGGAGAACTTTGAAAGTAGCTTAAACCAGTTGAGGAACCAAATGGGTGGAAGAAATATGAGCCAATATTTGGCCAAATCCATAGTTATGATGGTAGTTGGTAGCAATGACTATATCAATAACTACCTCCTACCTTCCATGTATCCCACGAGCTATTACTATAAGCCAGAAGACTACGCCAACTTTCTCATCAGCCGCTACACCACCCAAATTCTGGTAATTAAGGAAAATTCATTTCTCATCAAGGATTAAATTTTCTAACACATGTGGCGTACATGCTCATTAATCCATCTGGATCATCCAAATGTTTCTGATTTGATAATCATTGCAGGCACTTTACAATGCAGGACTCAAAAAATTCTTACTGGCAGGGGTGGGTCCACTTGGTTGCATCCCAAACCAACTAGCCACCGATCTCAGCCCGCCTGGAAGGTGTGTTTCTTATGTGAACGAGATCATAGGATTGTTCAATGTACGGCTTAGATCACTTGTCAACCAGTTGAACGATAATAACCCAGGGGCAATCTTTGTGTACGGTAACACATACGGGGCTTTTGAAGACATACTCAATACCCATTCAACTTATGGTAAGACTTATTTATAATTATCTCATCATCTTAAATGTTTATAGTAGTAATGCTAATATTGCATATATGGCTCTGTAGTAATGAATTCAGACTATCCAAATGTTAGGATCCTACATGTATGGCATCCATACCACTACTATTTGATTGTCTAGACTATTGATATGAAACTAGTATATTGAATAATTAGGGTTAAAACCACATTAACCCTCTTAAGGTGTATACAGAGCATTACAAATATGAAAATAGAAAGTTACCTTAATTATAAATATAAAAAGAAATCTAATGTAATTGATAATACCTTAATTCAATTAGACAACTAATCTAATAATAAAAAATTATTTTATTTGATCTTTTCTAATCCCAACCTTTTCAATATTACTCAGCCTCAACTAACAGGAATTATGGAGCACCATGAGTTTGACAAAATCTATAGAGGCTCCGAAGCATTGTCGGGGAAGAATGTTACCAAAGAACAGAATTTGATCATGTGCTTGACCATTCATTGTGGCACCAATGGGATGACAGATATGTGTGTGTTGAGAAGTGATGCAATGTAGGAGAGATGAGAGAGAGAGAGACTAATAGCTCAACTCAAATCAAAGATGGGCCCATAAAATGGACATGGGCCTATATTGGGCCACGATGGGTTTTAGAAAAAAGAATTAGTTTAGGTTAAGACCGAAACTATTAAAAAGGGCAAAAAGGAAATGGAATTTGATCTCTTTTGGGTGGAAAATCTTTTGAACTAAGATAGTGTTGGTTTCAGTGTCTTTTTGCCTCAAAAGCTTAGACTCTAAGAGTCCTCAAGGACTTCATAGGTTAGGGATTTTAAAAGTCTCTAAGCAATTTTTTATGTTCATTTTTTATTGGCTGGATTAGAGAAGTTTGGGATTGAACAAGTTAAAGTTGGTAGCTAACTTAATATAACATGGGCTTAAGACCAAATCCCATAAACAAACACTTCACTCTAAAATCATGATCTTCAAAATGAGAAAATGATTTTCTAAAAGACAAATTTGAGAACAATGAAAATGAGGGTTTAACAAGATTAGCCATGGAGAAGGTCTATATGACTCACTTTAAAAGTTTAGAAGGTTTTGGTAGCATGAAGATCAGATATGGAGCATACGGCAATGGCGGTGGATTGAGGTTTTTAGATCTACAATAGCTCGGGCAGTTGGGCTATTCAAACTATTGTAGTTCATTAATAGAGGTGGCAAGGCAAGTCTCGAAGATATGTGTTTGGTCGATGGCGGTGAAATGATGAATTTTGTCGAATCGGGATGAGCTTTGGACAAATAGCTTCTAAGCATGTGAATAGAGTCGGTGATTTTTTATAAGGTTGATCACAATGATCTGTTCATTCATGGTTTGTAGTGACGGTTGCAGGTACCAATTGCTTTGTGTTGATGCTTGTCAAAAAAATAAAAATATAAAATAATATTTTGGCTTTGAATGAGGATATTCATAGGTGAGGGCTTAATGATGGATGGGAGTGCAGAGTGACCAATGTGTTAGAAGCATTGTGAGGATGTATCCGATTTTCTTAAAATTTTATAAAATTCAACATATTCAAAATTAAAAATCTATTTATCCTAAGCTCGAGAAGAAATATTTTTTTTTTAATAGTTAGAGCATCCCCTCACATGCAAATAAGGATTTCCTAGCAACACTATCGCTTAGATACAACAATCCCAGATCCAATCTATATCTCCCACAATTATAGTCCTTTTTAGAGACCATGTACTAAATCTCTATTGACTACCCAACTGACTTTAGGATAAAAACAAGTTTACTTGGAAAATAAATCAAGTTTTCTAATTTTATTTTAGAAAACAATTTGATAGAGTTTAGATTAGGAAAATCATTTTATCAAAATATATCTCAATCAAAAATAAGATTAGATTAAAACATAATTGAAAACTGAAGTTGATATATTCAAACCTAATAAATAATGAATTTCATATCATAATCAAATACCACAAATAAGGCTTCTTACGAGATAGGGATAAAAGGAAGAGTGAGAACTATTTAAGGTAAAATCAATGAATATTTCTATAAAACTCTAGTCTGACCCATTGTAAAATAGCTCTTCTAGATTGAATTAGTCTTATTTGTTCTTGCTTATAGACTTAGAGTTTTCTGAGTTCTATTCTATCTTAAATTTGTTCTAAGAGCTTTTTAGATTGAACCCCAAAAATTATGTAATCACATATTTCGAAGAATCATCAATACATGTGATGAAATACTTCTTTCCATGACGCTAAACAATGTACATTTCACCTATATCAGTGTGAATTATCTCTAAGAACTTTGAATTCCTTTCCACTGACTTAAAGGGCATTTTAGTATTTGTACTTACTACAATAAATGCACTTATCCAGATGAATGTGGCCACAATTTTAGATTATATATCCTGACTAACTATCCTATTAATTGATTATACATAAGTGTGACCATGCCTACTATGCCAAAGATCTAGAATTCTAACGGTATAGGTAGATATCATTTCAATTTTCAATAATATAAGTTTAAACATCTCATTTAAATAATATCCCTTTTCCCACAAACACTTTATTTTTTGACAAAATAAATATTAGACCCAAAGACAATCTTGAATCCATGCTCAGAGAAAAGTGATCCTAAAATAAAATTCTATCTAATGTCGGACACATGCAAGATATCTTTCAAGGTTATGACCTTTCTAAAAGTAAGCATTAACTCTATAGTACCCTTTCAAACAACCTTGGAAGTCAAATAGTTTCCTATGAATATACTCGTACCATTTCCTATTTGTTCATAAATATTGAAAAAGTTCTTGTCATAGTAGATGTGATGAGTTACTCTAGTATTTATCCACCATTCCATTTCGTCTCCTACAACGATGGCTTTAGTGAACATAACAACCATGCCATTGTTGTTCTTGTTGTTATAATTGTTGTTGTTGTTATCATTTGCAATAAATTGTAATTGTAGGACTTGATCTAAAATTAGTTTTTCATTCAACCATTCTAAAATCTATGTAATTTTTAACCAAAAATAATTGTATAGTGCTTGCATATTCAGCTTTGTGAATTATGTGAAGAGTATCCCATAATTCTTTAGTAGAATTAGTTTCCTTACACTATTGTTTATATAGAGAATTGACTATATCACTCGGGATGTTATTATGACATGTGTAGTCATCATCAATATATCAAATTTATTATTTTGACCACTAATCACATCAACCATTTCAAATGAAATTTTATCATTTGAGTTATTTGGTAAAGGTTCAATAAGAATATAGGCAACACGAAGTTATCTCAAGTAAAATTCCATTTTAGAGTTCCATTATTGGGAGTTGTTTTCCATTTAAATGTTCAAATTTAGGATTGTTAACTACAAGAACATGGCATGAGACGATGAAGCCACAAGGTAACTATCTTCAAATTGTTAGAATCGACATGAGGACAAACTCAATTTTCTTATAATTTATAAAATTTCAAAATTTTAAAATTAAGAACTATTGATTTTAGGCTTGACATGAAATGTCTTTTTCTCGAAGATAGTTGGAGCCTCCCTCACATGCAAACAGAGAATTCATCGAAACACAATTTGTAGGATACAACAAGCCCATGTCCAAGTTTTCCCTCATCTATAGAGACCGTGTGTTGATTACCCAATTGTCTTTAAGATAGACTAAAGTTTCTTAAAAAGCAAACCAAGTTTTTTAATATTCTTTGCAAAAAATAAGGTTGTGTTAGATTCGCATGAAGTGAGTTTCTAGGAACTAGGTTTTCTTGGAAGTACCACTTCCTACTATTTGGTGGTCTTCTTACCGTCCAATTGATAAATTATTTTATGTGAACTGCTGAACATAATGGTTCTATTATCAAGTTAGTACAAGTTTTGGTGGTAGTCCGTCCAAGATGTGATCTATCTATTGGATGGTCTAGATCGAGATAAATGCTTCCACCATTTGGCTTGTAAAGTGATGAAGTCTGCATGTATGATCAGGAATAGCATCTAATCTTGTACTCGCTTTGGGTCTTGAAAACACTTCACAACCTCTTTATGGCATGACCAGGTCTTTTTCTCAAGTAGAGATTGAATCGGATGCATGAACTTTGAGCTGGGATACAATGGTGAAGGAAAATAAAGGGAGAGGGAGAGGGTTGAGGTGAAAAACGAAAGCAAAATATTAGGGTTTTGATTTCTTTTTCTTTTAATGGGCCAAACCCAATACTCTCCCTCTCGAAGAAGAAAAAGAATAGTAACTATTGAGGGAGAGAGGAATTATAGAATCGTAAACAAGATGAAGTTTTACGTGGGTGCCATTGAAGAGAGAAAACATAACTTACAGAAACTCCCTGTGCGACATTTATGACTTCACTTTCAAGCCTACGCACAGTTGAAATTTGTCTTCCGCTTATAAGGAGCAGAAGTCGCTTTCTTTTCAAATGGGGGTCAAGGAAGTGGAGGGGCCCATTTGAAAATCAAGATTGACATATCCAAATTCAGTATAAAATCGAGTTTGAATTCAGAATCGAAGACTACAAATAAAGCTTTGAACAAAACAAAGATAAAGGAAGAAGAGAGAGTTAGAGGTAAAACTTATGGAGTTTTCTACAAAATTCTATTCCAACCATTTTGGAATAGCTCTTCTAGAATGGATTTGTCTTCTTTGTTCTTGTTCTGAGACTTAAAGCTTTCTCTAAGTTCTAACCTATCTCAAATTTGTTTTGAGAGATTTTTAGATTGTACTCCAATTTGTGCAAACGGAAAATTAGTTTGGGCGGCACCATTGGTGGATAGTGATTGATGGTATTGTTGGCTGTGAAGAAGATTAGAAGATTTCTCCTTTTTTTTGTTTTGTGTTGTTGAGATGACGGTGTGTAGTACAAGGTAATCGTAATGATGTTTGGAGATTTGTGAAGACTGAGTTTTGATGTTGGGGATTTCTATTTTGTGAATAGAAAGGGAAGTGAACAAGACCAGTGGCAGCTATCACAAAGAGAAACCTAGCAATGTATGGCATTTGTAGCAGCAAATGGTTGAAGATGATGATTACGTGGTGATGGACGATCCAACAACAGTGATTGAACATGGTCTACCGACGAGGAACGATTCGCTAGCCCCACCCAAACTTCAAACTTTGAAGCCTCCCCACCCAAACTTCAAACTTTAAACTTTGGTTAGTGGTTAACAAGGGGTCCTTGTCAGACATTTTGAGAGGGAGACTTCAAAATTTGAAGTCCCCCGGGGCCCGCAAATTTTTTTCCCTCCTCGATAATGGTGTTAGAAAGAAAAGAAAAAGGAGAAATAAAAAATAAAACATAACCAAACAAATAAAAATCAACGAACGGAATCAAGAACTTGATCTCAGAAGATAAGAGGCTCTGATACCATAATAACAAACTAAGTTATCAAATAATTGGGTAAAAACTGCATTAATCCACGTAGGGTTTATATTGGTGTTCGAAACTCGACTAGACTCAAAAGTCCGCCGAGTAGAATTAACTCAAAAACTCGACTAGATTTAAAATAACTCGACTCGATTTTATACTAATTAAAATATATATATATATATATTTCATAATCATTAAAATATATATTTTTGTATATGTACATGTACCACAATAGATTGGTCCCAATAGTATCTATGCATTAGTTTTTTCTCTCTTTTTTACTTAAGATTTCTCTTAAGTTGGACCCACTAATTGGACAACCCATATCAATGAGCATGTCACCATTTAAAAACACAATGACCACTTTGTTCTCTCTCTCTTTGCTAACCTCTTCTTGTTTAGCTTTCACCCATTTCCCTCTTTATATTTTTCATTTTTGGAGAGATATGATGGAGGAAGAAGTACCATCGGGCATCTCTCTCTCTCTCTCTCTCTCTCTCTCTCTCTCTCTCATCAAATGAAGTCTCGATCGATTCGATATACAACTCTACAAATTTTTAAAAAAGCACGAGTCAACTCAAAAATAGATATTAATCTAACCTATATACATAGAAAGCAATCTAACCAAGTTGATACTCTAATTCAAGAAGAAAAAACTCAAAATAGAACTTTCTTGTATTTGATCTTTCTTTATCCTAGCCCTTTCCTTATTAGTTATCTATCAAATTTTTAGAATCCTTTCCTAATGCTACAAGTTTTTTTGGAATGTAGCGAATCTAATGGACGACTAGCATTATAATGGCATTAATAAATGATCACATGGAAACATTCATGGCTTTTGACACTTTATATAGGTTTTCCTAGTCATAAAGTTGCATTGCAATAAAAACCCTATGAATCTATGGCCTCATATCATATTCATCTTGCTTCAATTAAGCTGGATATACATGCATTGGATTCCATAAAAAAAATCCATAGAGAGTAAGTATGTAAAGGATTTTATCATGATCGTGTTCTGATTTTCAGGATTTAAAGTTAGCGATCGAGGTTGTTGTGGTCTTGGGAGGAATCAAGGGCAAATAACATGCCTCCCCCTTTCAGTCCCATGCACAAACAGGAACGAATACGTCTTTTGGGACGCCTTCCATCCAACAGAAGCTGTGAATGCAATCCTTGCCAAGAGGGCTTATCTAGGCCCTCCTTCCGATTGTCACCCGATCAACGTGCAACAAATGGCTCAGATATAGTTATCTTTTCTACTCTATATATGCATATAATATATGTAGTTACTTTACATAGTAACATATGTAGTTTATGTATGTACATGTATGGGCAACAAGTCACCACCATAAACTCTATTTTTTTCTATAAGCACCCAACAAGCTCTCTATAGTATTATTTCCCTGTTGAGTAAAACCTAGGCTGTGAAAACATAGGAGCGTTTGACATGACTAGCCATTGTTTTGAATGTGTATATATTTGCGTGCATTAACAAGGTAAATATGTGTGAGATACACTATATCATTATTGTGTATCTAATCTTAGGGATAAGTACCAATTTTTATCTATTGAAATTAAATTACGATATATTAGTATTCAAAATTAGATCATATGCTCTAGTATGCTGGGTAACTACCCTACTCCGGCATCTCCTTAGTATACTATTCCATGTTTAACATATCATCGTTATTATAGCCGTACCATTATCTGACTAACTCAAAACTCACAACAGTTCAAAGATTATGGATTGCTTCATTAGTGGTGATGAAAACTCGAGACCATTTAATTTGGTAGCTTGGATCTAAAAAAGTTTTTTTTTTCACAAATATACTTTTTTCAATATAATAGATTGTTTGGAAGACATTTTTGAAAAGTATTTATTCCATAGAAATATGTTTTTTAAGCCTAGAAGTCTTTTTTTTTAAATTGCTGAAAGTTGTTTTTCAATTCAAAAAAGACCTGGTAAAATTTTGCTAGCTCAATGAACATAATAAACGAAGAAACCCAACTCTCACCCCTATCCATCTATCAATCTCATCAATTATAGTGACGGGGTGACTAAGAGAAGATAAAGACATTTTGCATTAATGACAATTCAAATAACTATTTTAAGAAAAAAATATTTTCCAAAATATATTTTAAAAAATATTTTTTAAATAAAACAGTTTTTGAAAATGGCAATCCAAACGGACCTGGTCCGTTTTTGTTGGGGAAACCATGACTTCAAAAAGTGCATCAAAATTCCAAAAGCTGCAAGGTGAAACAAAAACAAATTAACAATGCAATGTTATCAAATGCAACAAAGACCATAAGCATTCATAACCACTAAGAAGGAATATAAATATGAGAAAATATAAATTAAATAATTTCATATTAAAGACCAAAATAAGGCAGTGAAATTTAAATGAGGACAAAGTGGTGTCTCATAAGCCTTTGAGAACATTAAGGAGAAACTCACAGTTAAGTGTGTCATAAGCCTGAGTCTCTACTCTAATGACCATTTAAACACTTAACTATGAGTTTTCTTTAATGTTCTCCAAGGTTTTGGCTTTAGCCCAACTTGGTGCAATTGGGTTCGTGAAGTGATTAGTAGCGCACATATTTCCATCATGGTCAATGGGGGTCCTTGTGGGTTCTTTGCAGCTGGCAGAGGTTTGAGACAAGGAGACCCTCTCTCTCTCCTCTTATTATCCTTCGCAGAAGATGTTCTTAGTAGGGGAATTAACTGGCGTGTGGATAATAAGAAACTTAGGCCTATAACATACATGAGGAATGTCATAGGAAAGGTCTTAAGAATCTTTTGGAGCTGCTCAAGAAAAATCAAATTTCGGCTAGCCAATTCATTAATAAACAAAAAAGTAGAATTTTTCTGGGTGGCATGAGTATGGCTTGTAAAAGACGAATCGATGAGCTTTTAGATATCAAAGAAGGACTGTTGCCGGAGAAATACCTTGGCATGCCTCTTATGCAAGGTAGAGTTACTAACTTGGTATATGGTCTTTAGTGGAAAAGATAATGAAGAGTGCTTCGGGGTGGATCGGCAAGCTTATCTCTTTCCAAGGAAGAGTCGTCCTTGTTAGAACAATTTTAAATAGCATTCCTATATATAATATGGTAGTGTATAAATGTCCCGTTTCTATTATTAAGGAATGTGAGAGCGGTATTCTCAACTTGTAAGGAATATTTTCATATTTAATTTGGCAAAGATTCCGTTTGACATAAAAACATTCTTGTAACCGCTCCTACGAGCACCAGTGTAGTGTGAAGATATCGTGGTACGCATATTCCGCCAACTACATGAAGACTAGAAGACAGAGACAACAAGAATCAGACGGTTAACGATAGGAGTCATCTGAGTAACTGCCCATTTGTCGGTTATAGATCGTGTACGCTCACTTAGGAAGGTAAGTGACTTAGTGGCTATAGGAATAGGTTTAAAATAAATAAAATATAATGGTCAAACCTAGTCATTGGACAGACCCGAGTCTTAGTCAAAGATATTGACTATTGGGAGAGTCCGATCGATTGAACAAGTTTCAATCGATTGAACATAGCCCACTCGATTGAAGGACTGTGTAAAATCGATTGGAGGCTACGAGGCAGAACTAAATAAAAACCCAATCGATTGGACACATCTGTAAAATTGATTGGAGTCTACGAGACAGAACATGATCAAAGCCCAATCGATTGGAGACCTCTATAAAATCGATTGGAGTCTACGAGATAGAACATTATCAGAGCCCAATCGATTGGAAACCTCTATAAAATCGATTGGAGCCTTCGGGACAGAAACTTATTTGAGGCCAATCGATTGGAGCCTTCGGGACAGATACTTATTTGAGGCCAATCGATTGGAGCCTTCAGGGCAGAAACTTATTTGAGGCCAATCGATTGGACCCTAAACCCAATCGATTGGACTTAGCACGGATTGAGTCTTTCTCAGATCCAAAATTCTAGGTTCCACTCTCCCACGTTCTACTAGACTAAGGGTCACGAATTCTATAAATACAACCCTTCTATACCTTCTCTAAACACACACAGAGTGATACAATACTTCAAGAGAAAGAAGAAAAAGTTTATTTATTAGAGTGTCCTTTCGAAGAGCAAGAAGCTTGTTTCTCATTAATATCTTGTGAGCTTGTTCCTCTTCTTGATCAAAGACAAGTGCTTGATCTATTTCTCAGCTTAGGTCTTCAACTTAGATATTCGATCTAGTAGCCTTAGAGTACCAGTGTGACTCCACACCTTTGAGCAACCTAGGGTTCAAGGTGTACTGAATCCTTCACCTTCGGCAAAGGTGGGAGTGTTAAGAATTAAGATCGGAGCAACCGATCGACGGTACGTTTGGGGTGTACCAAACTGAACAAGCTGACAAGGCTTCTTGGCTGGAAGGGCGCGCATAGATTCTTAGCGTTGATTCAGAGGACGTGGATGCATCGGCAGTTGGCCTTGGCTAAGGTTGGAAGATGTATTTGCAATGGTGCTGCATAGGTAACCTTTGTTTCGTTTAACTTTTCAGTTAGTGATACTTTTCGTCTGGACGTGGTCCCTTGGTTTTTCCTTGGCTAAGGTTTCCACGTAAAAATCTTATCTTGTGTGATTGTTTGTTTGTATTCCGCTTTCTATCTTGATTAAACCAAACGACGAAAAGAAAATATACCACGGAGGTATATTCGATTTAAGTCGGTTGTGATAATCTTTCATGCGATTTTGTTCCCCTACCATAGACCAATAAAATTATGTAGGTATAATTAATTTTAAATACCTAATCAACCCCCCCTTCTAGGTATATCAGATTAAAGAGAACGGACCGGTGGTTATCCCACAACTTTCTTTGGTCGGGGGATCCCTCTAAAAAGAAAATGGTTACTTTGGCGTGGGATAAAGTTTGCAAGCCATTGGATAAAGGTGGCTTGGGTATCCGAAGGCTTAAAGAGGTGATCCTTTCCTTGCTCATGAAGCTAGCATGGAACTTTTTGGAGGGGAAGAATGATTGGTCTGACTTTAAGCGTGGGAAATTCTTGAATAAATCTAGTGACTTTGTTAAGTTCTATAAAGGATGTTCTGTATGGCTGGGTCTCGGATGGGCTTTGTCGACTCACAAGTAGCTCAATGGATGGATCATTAGTTTGAGTGAATCTATGGAGAGACGCTTGGGCAGGTGATTGGGCGATACATGATAGAATATGTGTTGAACCTAGAACCTAGAAAAATTTCTCAGCTAGAGTTAATAATATATTAATCAATGGTGAATGGAATATTCCAACTTTGATAAAAAAATATTTTTCAGGCTGCCGAAATTTCTTTAGATAATATCAGTGAAATCCCAAGGGGTATCTCAGACTTGAGAATTTGGCAGCCTTCCATTTACGGTAGGTCTAATGTGAGGTCTGCCATGGAATCATCACGCAAAAGGAATCCGAAGGTTAGCTGGGCATCCAAAATCTGAAATATTCCACCCAAGAGACGCTCTGCCAAGAGTAATCCTCTTCTTGGAAGAAGATTCTTGCAGACTAACAATACCAAATAGTCTCTTCCAAACACTTAGAGACTTCACAATGAATTCTCAACTTTGCTCTAGTGAAGCTCTCACAAATTCCAGATCTCTGGACTTAAAAATGATAATTAAGTAAAATAAAGTAGAGATCTCTTGATTGAGTTAATTCTATCAAAAGGAGAGGGCTCTTATTTATAAGCAGGCCTCCCTTTGCTAGAACCGTACCAAATATAGCCGTTTGAAGGACCAAAATGCGATTCTAATCGCATAAAAGATTTCGTCAAACGAGATCCAAAATTGGCGGGGTCGACCGCATTATTGGCCGATCTACCGAGCCTTTAGTCGGTCGCCCGCTCAGGCTTTAAGCCAACAATTTTGAACCCAAGAGTTAGGGTCGACCGGACCCTTTTGGCCGGTCAAACGGACCTATGGTCGCCCGCACAAATGAGCCGGTCGGTCGGACGGTTTTGTCCTTAGCCGAATGCTACCAAATTCTGAGAATTTCTCTTCTCATCACACGCACAAACCCTAACCAAAATTTAACTATCTAGGGTACAACAAAATCCGCTGGCAACACGCAGTTTTACCCTTAGATTTACGTAAGTAATCGCAACACAAATTTCTTCATAGTTGAACGTTCGTTGAGTGAGAACGTACTTGAGCTTTTGACTTTGTCTTTAGTTGAACTTGATCATTTGACTTTGTCTTCAGTTGTACTTGATAATCTTGACTTTCTCTTCAGTTGATCTTGAACACTTAGGTTGTCTTTTCTTCAGCTTTAATCCTTCTTTTGTTTTGTCGAAGTCCACTTGATTTTTTATGCTTTAGTCTTCAGGGGATTCAGGCACAACAATACATATACTTACCGAAGAACTAAGTATTCTTGGGATTTGACAACCAAGACTTTTCAATCTCTCCCTTTGTCAATGCCAAGACAAAAATAAATACTTACCCAATTATATTACACTTTTTGCCCATTACAAAACAAATCAAAAAAATGTTCCCCCTAAGTACAAGGAGACAACGCTGTAGCTCGCGATTAGTATCGTGATTGGTACCACACTTATTGCAAATAATATGTTGCTACAAAATAAACAACTTGACAAAAAAAATCTTTGACAATAGCTTCTCATTAGTATATTAGTCAAAAACATACCAAAAATACATTCTCAGTACATTTAGTCAAATAGAACTAAATAAGAATGACAAATATTTTATGACAAGCAGTTCAATAAGATAGTAAAAGCAACAAGTGCTATTATCAATGTAATCTACATTATAAAAGATTTCTCCCCCTTTTTGTCATACATTGACAAAGGGAAGAACTCCAACCTGTGATGATAAAGAATATAAGACAATGCTAATCAATCATACAAAAAAAAATCATACCAAATTATACCAAAATATATCAAAATATATCATAACGTAAATCGGTCAACATAGTGACCAATATCCAACATCCACACAAAGTAGCCAAAATATATAAGTATCAAATAGTACAGACCAATAGTATCAAATAATACATCAACACAACATGTACTACTGATCTATAAAGAGAGAAAAAGCAACACGTGCTCTAGTCATAATCATCCTCATCCTCATCCTCATCGTCATCACCATCATCGTCATCTGCATCATCTCCTTCTTCTTCATTTTCGTCATCATCTTCATCTTCGTCTTCATCTTCTTCTTCATCATCGCCAACTGCTGAAGGCACAGTCATCTCCTCAGGTGAAGACTCTGGATAGTCAGGATGCTGAGACCTAAGGAATGAAGTCATACACTGCTGACGTCGAGAAAATTTATCAATCGACGCACAAAGATTGTCCAACTTAGACGAGAGACCTGTAATAGATGCAGATACAGAGGAACGTCGGGATTCAGAACTCGAAGTAGAAGCAGAAATAGGAGCAGACATAGACGATTCACCAACCAACATCTTGCTAAAAGTAGCTTGATTGATAGGTGAGATGGGATGCATAGTTTCATCAGAGTCTAAAATAGGAACTTTGTAATGACTCAGAATTTTTGAAACTAAAATGTCAAAAGGCAAAGACTGCTTGTGATTCTCAATCGCCAAATTCTCAACCATGAGATGAAAAATTACTGATGGACCACAAATTTTTGTGCCTTGAGAGACACAATACAGAAGATACTGGATATAGGGTCCAATTTCACTCCGATGTCCTGCCTTAGGGACCAAGTTGTAGGAGAAAATCAAACCTAGCAAATGATACATGGGAAGTAATTCCCTTGTAGCCAAATGAGATGACCAATTAACTACATTCCCACAAATGGCTCTTGAAATAGAGTTTTTGTTCTTGAGAGGTAGGGAAGGTGGGAAAGTTCCTCCATTAAGCACTCGAGGAAGACCTGTTATCTTTGAGATCAAAGATAATGTAATTTTAAAATGAACACCTCGAACCTCAGAATAAAGAAAAGGACCATCTGGATCATGATTATTCAAATTACAATAGAATATCCTGACTAACTCAGGATATACAACACCAAAAATTGACAGAAGTTTAGACCAACTTACCGAATTAAGAAGGTTGGGAATCCCAGTCATTGTCAACTCTTTCTCGATGACCCCACGCTCAATGGTAATGGCTCTTTTGATATAGTTCTTCATGAAGCTAGTCCTAGCCATAGGATTGATGAACAAGCTAAGGGGATAGGGATCACTAGAAGATGATTCCCCTCTTGCTCTTTTCCCCTTTGAAGTCATTTAGAAATCACAGAGAAAATTTCACCACAGAAAATTATGAAAATAAAAATCTCTAGAAGGAGATTAAAGTAGAAAGCTAAGAATTACTCAAAGAGAATGGGAGACACCAAAGTCAATTTCTAGGGTTTCAAATAGAGTAACAAATGACCCAAAAATCAATTAGGAACTATATATAAACAAGGGCGGCTAATCGGACATGGGTCAACCCGCCCGTGAAAAGTATAAGCCGTTCGGGTGAGAGGCGCGGTCGACCGGTCATAATAGTCGGTCGACTGGACATGTTCGGTCGACCCGTCCCTGCAACCAATCAAATCGCAAAAACCCAACAAATATTTTTGGTGGACTGGACCTTTTGTTCGGTCGACCCAACATCGCAAATTATAAATTCGCAAACCCAAACGCCTCAAAAGAACTCCAATGGACTGACTTTTGTAAATATCATTTTAAACACAAAATCATCCAAAAATAAATTTTCCCAAACAATCAAAATTTTCAAAGAATACCAAACAAATTTTACAAACAATATTAGCCAATCATTATTTCAAATGAGTCGACTCAAGAATTAACTGAAATATTTATACTATGATTTTCAATGATAATTAAATATTTCAGTCAATATCAACACAAATCAATCAATAGAACAGATTCCAATAGATTTTCTCAGATATTCATATCTGAGCTAATCCAAAGGTTTAGTCAAAATATCAGCGAGTTGAATTTCAGTATTTACATACTCTAATGAAATTATCTGTTCTTCAACCAACTCTCGAATAAAATGATGTCTGATATCTATGTGTTTGGTTCTAGAGTATTGTACAGGATTTTTAGAAATATAGATCGCACTCGTATTATCACAGAATAAATTCATAGATTCTTGATTGATTCCATAATCCAACAATATTTGTTTCATCTAAATCAACTGGGCACAGCAACTGACTGCAGCAATATATTCTGCTTCAGCAGTAAACAAAGATATAGCATTCTATTTCTTGCTGTGCCAAGTGACCAAACAATTTCCAATATAGAAACACCCACCACTGGTGCTCTTACGATCATCAGCATTTCCTGCCCGATCGACATCTGAATAACCAGCAATTTCACTGTTAGTCTCGAGATGATACTACAGACCATATTCGATAGTACCACTGACATATTTAATGATTCTTTTAACAGCCGAGAGATGAAATTCTTTTGAATCAGATGGAGATCTAGCACAGGCTCCTACACTAAAAGCAATATCAGGTCTGTTAGCTGTGAGATATAGAAAACTACCAATCATACTCCTGTACAGAGTCTGATCAACAGATTTACCACTCAAATCCTTGGTGAGTTTAATACTAATGCTCATATGAGTGTGAGCAGATTTAGATGATTCTAGGCCAAATTTTTTAAGCAATTCTTTAGAATATTTAGATTGAGAAATAAAAATGTCATTTTCTAATTGTTTAACTTGAAGACCTAGAAAGAAATTCAGTTCACCTTCCATGCTCATTTCAAATTCAGATTTCATAGCTTGAGCAAATTCTAAAGCATATATCTCAGTGGTTGAGCCAAAAATAATATCATCAACATATATTTGGGATATCAAAATATCATTATCTCTTTTCTTAATGAATAATGTTTTATCAACCGTTCCTCTTGTGAATCCATTCTCTAATAGAAATTGAGTTAATCTTTCATACCAAGCTCTTGGTGCTTGTTTCAACCCATACAATGCTTTCTTAAGTCTATAGACATAATTACTTTTATGAGGGTCTTCAAAACCTTTAGGTTATTTTACAGAGACTTCTTCTTCCAAAATCCCATTCAGAAAAGCACTCTTAACATTCATTTGATAGAATTTAAATTTTAGGACACAGGCTAACGCTAAAAGAATCCTAATTGATTCTAGTTTAGCCACTGAGGCGAACGTCTGATCAAAATCAATCCCTTCAACTTGAGAGTATCCTTGAGCCACTAATCTGGCTTTGTTTCTAGTTATAACTCTGTTTTCATCAAGTTTATTCTTATATATCTATTTAGTTCTTATCATATTTTTATCCAATGGTCTAGGGGTTAGAAACCAAACATCATTTCTCTTAAATTGATTCAACTCTTCTTGCATAGCATTTATCCAATGTTCATCTAAGAGAGCTTCTTTAACATTTTCTGGTTCAATCTTACGGGTAAAACATAAATGACTGGATATATTTTCCAATTGACGTCTTGTACGTACACCACTATCCTTGTCTCCAATAATTTTTGAACTAGGGTAATCTTTAATTTATTTTCATTCTTTGAGTTTTTTTGGATTATGAATATTAGATTCACCTTTCTCAGTATTCGTAGGTTATACCATCTCATCTGTATTATCATCAATTTCTAGAGATTCATCATTAATGACCACATTGACTGATTCTTCTATGGTTAAGGTTCTCTTGTTAAAGATCCTATAAGCTCTACTTCTGGTAGAATATCCTAGAAAAATAGCTTCATCGCTTTTGGATTCAAACTTTCCAAGGTTTTCTCTGTCTCTTAGCATATAGCACGTACTCCCAAGGATCCTGAAATACTTCACATTTGGTTTAACTCCATTCTAAATTTCATAGGCTGTCTGCAGAGTTCCTATTCTCAAATAAACACGATTGATTGTATAGCATGCAGCATTGACTGCTTCAGCCCACAAATTTCTTGTTAGATTTTTGCTAGTTAGCATAACTCTGCCCATTTCCTCAAGAGTCATATTTTTCCTTTCAGCCACACCATTCTACTGAGGTGTTTTGGCTGCAGAGAATTCATGTTTAATCCCAATTTCATCACAATATTCATCAAATTTGTGATTATCAAATTCTCTCCCATTATCACTTCTAATTCTGAGAATAGACAAACCTTTCTCTTTTTGGATCATTTTACAAATCTTCATGAGTTCATCAAATGCTTCATATTTTTTTCTAAGAAAAGCTACCCAAGTAAATCTTGAGAAATCATCAACAACGGTTAAGAAATATATTTTTTCTCCAAGACTTTCAATTCTATTAGGTCCAACTAAGTCCATATGCAACAATTCTAGAATTTTAGAGGTACCAATATGATTTATCTTCTTGTGAGGGTTTCTAATTTGTTTTCCTTTTAGGCACGACCCACAAACAGTTTGATAGTTCTTATTGAGTTTAGGAACACGTCTTATTAATTCTTTCCTGCTAATTTTGGCTAAGTCTTTAAAGTTAATGTGTCTCAGACGTTTGTGCCATAGTTTGGTCTCATTTAATAGTGCCATGTTGCACATAATCGAACCACCAGTCTCAATGACATAGCAATTATCAGTATTCCTTCTTCCTTGAATAATAACTTTATTGGAAGATTTTTTTATGATTTCACGCTTTTCTTTTGAAAACTTGCAGATATGATCTTTGTCACAAATTTGACTAATGCTTAGAAGATTATGTTTTAGACCATCCACACACAAGACATTTTCAATCTTAGGTATTCCTAGACCTTGGATAGTCCATTTACCAATTATTTTAGCACTACTGCCATCTCCAAATATAACCTCACCATCATGGCATTTACCAAGAAAACATGAATGAGATATTTCTCCAGTCATATGTCTGGAGCATCCACTATCTAAATATCACTTAGAAGTTTCATTAACAAAAAGAGCAGTATGGATGACTCAACATTTTTCTTGTTCCAAATTTTCATAGAAGCATTACTAGACTGATTTATCTGAGAGTTATTAAGATTCTCTTTTCCATTTTTAGCTTTAACATTTAAGTCTGCTATCTTTTTATTCAATTCCTTTTGTTTGTTTAGTTTTCTGGCTTTCTCCAAATTTTTTAGATCAATCTCTTCTTTTTTTTTTTGGAATTCTAATTTCTTTTCAAGAATATGACAATTGTATTTTGTATGTCCAGAATGTCTACAATAATGACAAATAATATTTAGTTTAATTTGTTCATCTTGAGTTGAATCTAGAGTAGTTTTAACTTTTGGAATTTGAATTTTTAACTGATTTTCTAATGTAACCAAGTCCTCTCCTGTCATGGTTTGCTTTTCCCATGGTTAATAAATTTTCCAGTCTAGAATTTCCTTGAGTGATGTTTCTAATTAAAGTTGCATTTTTTATTTCAAAATCATTTCTTTCAAGACTTAATTTCTCAATTTCTTTTTCAAGTTCATTTTCTCTGTTTAAGATTTGATTTATTTCATCTTCTTTGTTCATTACAATGTGATATAGATCTCTTAACTCAATTTTTAATGAAGCATTTTCGCAACACAAATTAATTTTCTCTTTCTTTAGATTATCACAAGATTTTGCCAGAATTATTTCCTTATACAAATTATCAAAAGCAACCTGAATGTCTTCTTCACTTTCATCATCACTTAAATCGGTTTTATTTTCTATTATAGCATTTTTAGAATTACGATTTTCATTCAGATTAGCTATAATCATTAGTGCTCTAATATTAGATGATTCTCCGCTATCACTTGATGTGTTCGTTTCATTATCGGAATCATCACTATTTATGTCCCAAGCAGTAGCTTTCATAGCTTTAGTTTTTCCTTTCTTAATATTATTAGGACAGTCAGTAGAGATATGACCAAACCCCCTGCATTTATAACATTGTATTTCATCTTTGTTGTTTTCTCCCCTTTTGTATTTTTCAAATTTTTCAAAAGGTTTTCTATTCTTTTGTATAAAATTTTTCTTGTCCTTGTTTCTGAAAAACTTTCTGAATTTTTTAACAAAGAGGGCAACTTTATCATCAATGTTATTAGACTCATCAGAGTCACTTTCTTCTCTCAACTATTTCTTAGAGGTTTTTAGAGCTAATCCTTTCTTTTTGGGTGTATGATGTTTCAGTTCAAATGTTTGAATTGATCCTATCGGTTCTTCTAATCTTATCAGATCAACATTCTTACTTTCTTCAATAGCTATAATTTTAGGATGAAACCTATCACGTAATGACCTCAGAATTTTTCTGACAATTTTAGGCTCAAGAATGGCTTCACCAAGACCTTACATGGAGTTAATTATTTCACTCAGCTTGGTGTAGTAGTCTGTGAAACTTTCATCTTCATTCATTCTAATAATTTCAAATTGAATCGTGAGCATTTGAAGTTTTGACACTTTGACAGAATTTGTTCTTTCATGGGTCATTTCCAAAATGTCCCATGCTTGTTTTGAGGTTTCACAAGCAATTATCATTTTAAATACATCAAGAGATAAAGCACAATGTATTGCATTCAATGCACGCTTATTATATTGGTATGCATCTTTATCTCCTATACTCTAGTCTCTTTTTGGTTTAACAGCAATAGTAGTTGATTCTCCAACAGTTGTTGCTACAGTAGGGGATGTCCATCCCATTTTTACTGTTTTCCAAATCCGTTCATTTATGAATTTTAAGAAAATCTTCATTCTAGCCTTCCAGTAGGCGTAATTAGTATCATTGAATAGAGGAGGTCTAGACACAGAGTAACCCTCTTGACTCATGGTTATTCTAAGGGAACTAAGGATCACATTTGGGTTGTTTAAGCCCTTCACAAAGTGACATCACTCTGATACCAATTGAAATTCTCTTTTAATTACCAAGTTAAGTCCTAGAAGGGGTGAATATGACAATTTTTAATTCCTCCGCGAATTCTTTATGGATTAAAAAATTATTGATCACACAAGGCGAAAAAGGATCAAGCAATTAATATATCAATCATCCACAGAAGCATAGATTTGAGAAACAATTATGCAAACATTCACAATCACACAAGACTCAGATTTATAGTGGTTCGATGACTCCACACCTATGTCCACTATCCAATACTCACCACGAATAGTATTATATTATTTCAATCATGCATTATAACATTTCCAATCGAAATAAATAATCAACCAACTAAGATTACACTTAGTCTCAATCTAACGAGAATCGCTTCTCGCTCACCTAGAGAGTCAGCCTAGGCTAGTAGTCTATTTAGAAAAATTCATTTCTCTTGGATCTACAATCCACAACTCAGTTAGATGAGTCCACACTCATCGACCAATCACAAAATAACAGTATTCACAAATATCAAATTCTATCAACAAGGTATTGGTTCATAGAAACGCTTACCTCTCGATGAATACGATCGAACGGAAAATCATTTGGAGAAGAATTTGCCCAAGAGACACTCTGCAAGAGTAATCCTCTTCTTGGAAGAAGATTCTTACAGACTAACAATACCAAATAGGCTCTTTCAAACACTTAGAGACTTCACAACGAATTCTCAGCTTTGCTCTGCTAAAGCTCTCACAAATTCCAAATCTCTGGACTTAAAAATGATAATCAAGTAAAGTAAATTAGAGATCTCTTGATTGGGTTAATTCTATCAAAGGGAGAGGGCTCTTATTTATAAGCAGGCCTCCATTTGCTAGAATCGTACCGAATATAGTCGTTTGAATGACCAAAATGGGCTTCTAATCGCATAAAAGATTTTGTCAAATAAGATCTGAAACTGGCGGGGTCGACCGAGCCTTTAGTCGGTCGCCCGCTCAGGCTTTAAGCCAACAATTTTGAACCCGAGAGTTAGGGTCGACCGGACCCTTTTGGTCGATCAACCGGACCTTTGGTCCCCCTCACAAATAAGCCAGTCAGTCGGACAGTTTTGTCCATAGCCGAATGCTACCAAATTCTGAGAATTTCTCCTCATCACACGTACAAACCCTAACCACAATTTAACCATCTAGGGTACAACAAAATCCGTTGGCAACGCGCGGTTTTACCCTCAGATTTGCATAAGTAACTGCAACACGAGTTTCTTCATAGTTGAACGTTCGTTGAGTGAGAACGTACTTGAGCTTTTGACTTTGTCTTTAGTTGAGCTTGATCATTTAACTTTGTCTTCAGTTGTACTTGATAATCTTGACTTTGTCTTCAGTTGATCTTGAACACTTGGGTTGTCTTTTCTTCAGCTTTAATCATTCTTTTGTTTTGTCGAAGTCCACTTTATTTTTTATGCTTCAGTCTTCAGGGGATTCAGGCACAACAATACATATATTTACCGAAGAACTAAGTATTCCTGGGATTTGACAACCAAGACTTTTCAATTAAATTGAATTGTGATGGTGCATCTAAAGGAAACCCAGGGATGGGTGGGCTTGGTGTTATTTTCAGAGATTCTTAGTGCAATGGTGTGGGTGTGCTGGTGGAGAACCTGGGGATTGTCACAAACTTTAGTGCAGAATGTTATGCCATTGGTCTTGGTGTTCAATGTGCCATAGAGCGTTGATGGCGTAGGCTTTGGGTGGAAACTGATTCTGAAGCGGCAGTCAAAGCTTTCATTATAGGAGACATACTTTGGAGGATTAAGGGTTTGTGGGAAACCATCAAGGGTAAAGTTGAGTAGATGTGTATAACTTCCACGAGGAGAGAAACTAACTTCAGTGCTGATAAGAGTGCTAATATGGCATGTTCCTTCCCACAGGGATATAAGCAATGGTGGAATCACAAGCCTAGCTTTCTTAGTAGTATTGAGGATCCCAAGAGGTCCTATTCTAGATTTTTTTTTTTTTTTTTTTCTTAAGTTCTAAGGGTTGAGTTGTGCAAATGATGGATGAAAATGGGGGTGCCAACATAGTCGAGATGCCTATTCTCATTGTAATCCAGTTCCTCCCCCTCCCAATGTATTTGTATTTAGTTACTTTCTTTTAATGATATTTTTCTTACTTAGCAAAAAAAAAAAATTAAAAACAATAAGAAGTAAGAAAGATATAAAAATGCTAAAAATGAAGCAAAGAAAGTGATGAGGCCAAACATAAAGTATATGATAGTCTATATACACAAATGAAATATATTATAAAAATGAAATGTATGCCGCCAAGGGAAACATGATTATTTTGTAAACCTCAAGTCAACCCTATTTTGAATTTGGTGACCCTAATATATTGATGGTATAAGCAAAGTCTAGCTACCAAGCGCAATCTTCCCCCACCCAAATTGAAAAAGCAAAGCTTGGGAAAATAATACACTCTCAACCGACAAAAGCTTTCCAAAACCTTTTCTTGGTTCATAATAAAATGACCAAATCTTAAAAAAAAAAACCTTCTTTTGTTCATAAAAAAACGTCGAAAGATTTAAGATTAGTCGGTTGTTGGGGCTCACTGCATTTTTTTTTTATACCATGGGTATCTGGGCCTCTTAGAGCACCCAACTAATCTCACAGGGCACGTGATAGTCACCCTTCCCCACGTGCCTAGTGTACTAGAGACTATCATAAGAGGGGACGGCACGTGCATTGCACGTGAACCAAAAAAGTCATTTAAGGAAGAGGAGAGGAGCATTTGACGCACACGTAAGTTTGCGTCCACACTGTGTAAGGTTGATAAGACCATGGCTTTAAAAAGGCATTTATAATGAAAATAATGGCTGATATATATAACAGATTCGGACCTCCCCCATTACATTATATACCGTTAAAATGGTACAAAAATAATGGCAGCCGCTATTTTTGTTATAATGGCCGTTATTTTCCGTTATAAAAATCGTTATTTTCTGAAAAAAAAAATTTGTGAGAAAAAAAAGAGCTATTATTTTCGTTATTTTTTTATTTTTCTGTTATTTTCTCTTTTTGTTGTTATAACGGCCATTATTTGCCGTTATAAAAATCGTTATTTTCTGAAAAAAATTTGTGAAATGGCTATTATTTTTTGTTATAAGGCTATTATTTTTTTGTTATTTTTTTATTTTTCTGTTATTTTCTCTTTTTGTTTTTGAAAATTTTCCATTTCAAATTTTGAATTTCAGCGCTTTTTTTTTTCATTTTTTCCGTTTTTGCACCTGAATGTTACAAACAGTAACACCCCCATTCCGTTATAACGGCCCCTTTTAAACCTTGGGTAATAATATATTCTACTATTAAAATTATGATAATTATGAGGATATTGTGACGATCGAACACAAGAACCCTCAAAATTTAGAGGATCTCTCGCAACCAATCAAAAATTAGAATTTTCCAATCGAAGTTGTAAAATTGGTGTTGTTGGAGGTGTTGATCGAGCACCACCATTATTAACAGGAAAACACTATCTTGCGTATCCAACACATGTCGTCTTACTCCTAATTATTATGTCAATGAAATTTGTTTAATTAATTTTTTAAGATATGGTTCCCTAGCTACCATACTCGAATTTTATAGAGCCACGTGGCAGAAAATTGGATGTGACACATACATAAGATGATGAAAATCACTTCCAAACTATTCAAAAAAAAAAAGCTTAGCTGTTAATGGTGGTGAATAACATGTCACTAAAGGCAAAGATGGGGGTAAGAAGTTTTAAGATGATCATTATGAGGAGAATTTATTGAACTTTTTGATTCATTAGAGGTCGAATTTTCAACCCCTTTTTGAATAATTTTGAAAGTATGCCGACAAAAGCGAAGGTATTCGAATGGCATGGATAACCTAAATTACAACATATACCATCATTCATTTTTATTTTTATTTTTATTTTATTTTTTTATTATAGTTTTTTTTTTTTTCGGCATGTGATGAAAAGTGAAAACCATCCCGTTGTGTATCCCAAGGTTTAAAAGAGGCCATTTTAACGGTATAACGGACTGGGGGCATTTTTGAACTTTTCAAAAACATAATTTAACGAAAAATTGTGGCATTTTTTCCATAAATTATTCCTGGAAATAATGGCCGTTATTTCGTTTTAACAGCCGTTATGAAAAAAAAAATGGGAGTTAGTTTCTAAGCGTTAGAATGGTAATGCCCCAGTCCCATGACTCCGTGGCATTACCATTAAAACGGGTAGGGGTAAAAATGGAAAAATAAAGGAAAAAATGGATTTTAATCTAATTTAAAAATGGCGCTGAAATTCAAATTTTCAATTTTTCGCAAACGAAAAAATGGAATTTAACGGAAAAATAACATAATTTAATGTAATGAAATTTTTTAAAATGATTTTTAACGTAACAGGATTGGGGCGTTACCGTTTTAAACCATGGTGTATCCTTGGGTATCGGTTCGATCCCCTCTATTTGTGTGTGTGTGTGTCAGGGAGGGGGTGCTTCTAGAAGGGGCATGGATAAGTTCATTGTATATGGTCTTTCTTGATGTAGACTAATAGAATCTTCCAAAGTAGTCTCCAATTTAATTGGGCTTTGGATTATGAGGTTGATGTCCACGACAGAGGTCTCCGTTTGAACCGACCACATACCGTTGGGAAAAGGCTAATGATGATAACACTTTCCATTTGAGCCTCAACCTTACATTTTTTTTTTTTTAATGATCAACCTAGGTGGCATTGATGTATTTTGGAAAGGCATGTTATAATGCGTAACGGATATATATAATCAACTCGTGTCAAAATACCAGCCATACTATTTCTCACTACAATGGCAATATTTTTTTTTTGCACAATTAAAATATTTTTTCGCATACCTTTGCGTAAAGATAGGGACGTGATGATCGTCACAAAAAAAGATGAAGATCAAAGAAGAAGAGAGTACTGATAATGGTGAATGTCAACACATATTTTGACTTTGTGGGGATGGAGGATGTGTCTATATTGCATGTCATGGTGCATGATGATGTGTTGTGCGCATCATGTCCGACAATGACTCATTGTGTGCCATGTGGTGCCATGGAATATATATGAATTAAGTGTCATGTGGCAACTAGACTCTCACTAGTCATGTCCATGGTTTTAAAAATCGGTTATAATATAAAGCAAGAATTGGGGTTGCCACCCATGTGACACAATTAAAAGCCTCTCTACTTGCAAAAGTAAAAGCTTGGCTCATTTTTATTATTCTTGTGTAATCACCTTCCCTCCTTAAATACCTCTATTCTAAAGACAAAACCTGGCTTGGTAGGCCCTGCACAGCTCAGGATCTCTAGCACGCTCACATCCCTCATCAATGATGATGAGGGATAATAGTATATGCCACATGGCACACTATTAGGGACCACTGACCACGTGGATGTTTGTCCCATCCCTAGATGAACCAACATACCAATATCAGTCTGTTTAGTGATTTCAAACCTTTGGATCTGAATACCCATATAATGCTCAAAATCCATAGTTAAAAATCAATCCGTGAAAACGACTCCAATCAAATCCTTAAAACTTATTAATAAGCTGATTTTTTGCATGTAGGTCCATCTAGGGATGGGTCAAATATCGATACGGTGAGTGATCTCTACGAGTGTGCTACGTGTAAGGTGATGCCACGTGCGATGCACATGGGGTTCCCGTAGTGCTTTATAATGGTCCTTTTAATTGTCTAACCACATCTCTGTTATATTATGTGGAGCCTGGTGGTGCTAGACTCCGCAGTCCAGCTCAACGCTGAACTGGCAGAGGGGTTGTAAGGGGGCAACGCGCCAATTTCTTTCTAGGAGGTCTTTTCTTTTTAAGGGTGTTTTCGTACTTTTATATAGAGAAACGGAAACCCTAGTTCCTTCTTGGGGTACCTCGACCTTGAGGGAACCATGTAAATCTTTGTCGTGTGTCTGCATCTTTGTTGTTTATTGTTCTTTCTTCCAACAATCTCAATGGTCATTTCAGAGTAAAACTTCTGTCACAATGCACAATACGAGCCACGTGGCACACTCTTATGGAACGCTGACCGTATGGATGTTTGGCCAGTCCCTCGGTGGACCTGCAAACCAAAAATCAACTTGATTAGTGATTTACAACCTTTGGATCTTTGCACCAAAATAACACTCGTCAATAATGCTCAAATTCCTACAGTTAAAATCAACCCATGAAAATAACTTCAATCGAATCACTTAGAAATCACTAATCAGGCTGATTTTTGGTTTACAGGTCCACCGAGAGACTGGCCAAACATCCATACGGTCAGCGTCCACAAACAGTGTGCCACTTGGCTCGTATTGTGCATTGTGACAGAAGTTTTACTCGCATGTAACTTCAAAGTTGGGCTAGTGCTTTAAAATTCAAATTTTTAGGAGGATTTAAACCTCACTGGCTACCAGCCCACAAATCTCTCTTCCTTGGCTGGGTCGGGCTGCGGGCTCAAATCCCAAGTCCAGGCCCGACCTAAAGGCTTCACGGGCTAGGTCGGGCCGGGCCAACTATCAGGTCGCCATGCCCGAAATAAATGGGCCGGGCTGAGGACCAAATTGCCACCCTTAGGTTGGTCCCGTTAGAATATCATTCATTGACACTGGATCCTACACATTTTGTCATCAGGATCAAGGTTTAAAAGAGACCTTTAGTATAACGGACTAAGGGAGTTACCGTTTTTTCTGTTAAAACAAATTATAACGGAGAGGCGCAAAAATGAAAAAAAATAAAATAAAATAGGAAACTAATGGAAAATAACGGAAAAAACAGGAAAAACGAAAAAAAAAAAAAATGGCACTGAAATTCAAATTTTCAAAAATGAAAAAAATAGAAAATAACGGCGATTTCTTACAATTTTTTTTAAATAACAGCTGTTACTTTCTAAGCGTCAAAACGTAACGGGCTTTGGTCGTAACCATTTTAACGGCGGTTGAATTCATTAAAACAGCGTTATTTTAAACCATGATCTGGATGACAAATCAAATTTAGGCCCCCATATGAATCCAAGGACCGTCAAAACTTCTAGCCGTCACCTTAACGATGGACCAACCCACACCACGATCAACCCGACTAACGATTCCCATGGAAGATGATAACCATGATTTAAGAGGGGAAGTGAATTTATTAAAATAGTGATTACATTAATTAGTATTCCTTTTTTTTTCCACTTGTCCATTCCACTTGCCCAACCGCCCCAACTGGTCAATCTATTTGGTTTAGGAAATTCCTGTACTTGTGCCCTCTATCACAAGAGGACCTTGGCTTTCCCTTTTGAGAATAAACCTGAACATTTATCCCAGCATCGTTGTAGGTTGTGTTTTGATAAGTTGTTTTACTTACGACCTGCTTATGTTGAAGTTACATCCAGGTCTTTGGGATTGCCAGTAAGCCTCAGCCTAGACTAGAAGGATATGTTTTCCTAATCCCGTCGACACAAAAGGCTACATAGTAATGTTGGTCTATGAGAACGGAACCGGTGTGCAGAGCAATCTTGGGATGTTTAGAACAAGTTCCTGGAGAACACACCACCTCTAAAAGGTTCGTAAATGTCCTACTCTGTGGGACAGTGTGCCCATGGAATGAAGAGACCCATTCCCCTAATTTGTATAGCACAACTGGTGTGAGATGTACCAGATGTGTGAATTCCTGAACTAAGTACTCCTCTATTCTTATACTTAAAAAAATCCATTCAAAGATCTAACTTGAAGTTATACATGTGTAGTTGGTTTCCATCGTTACGTTATTGAAAACTTCACGGGTGATACATCGGATGGATTGAAAGAGCATGAAGTAGGGGAATTTGATGCTCCTTCAGATGTTGGTAAACTCAGATTACCTACTGCATGTAGAACTGTTGCTTCGTTATCTCATGAGGCAGAGCTGAAATTATCAATTATTTGAACTTTGCAGGTACGGGGAGTAATTGAAGGCCAGTTTACCTCAATGCGAGCTCATACCGAGAGGTTTGGGATGCCTACTCCTCCCAAACGAATAATAGCAACAGGTGTTGCATCAGAAAATCAGAGCATTCTTAAGTCAGTTGCTACAATTTTTGGTTGTTATGTCTCTACAGTCCAAAGACTCGGTAAGCAGAAATCTTCTCGTCATGTGTCGTTTCCTATTTGCTTATATGTACTTTCTTTCGTGCCCAAAGAAACCTGAAAATCACGATAACATTCTTGTTTCAACCTTATTTAAAAGAAATAGGTTGAATTAATCATCTAATTCTTCTGTTAATGAGAGTTTAGACTCGGTACCTGGAGCCTGACCAAACTGAGAGGATTCCATTTGCAAGTTTTTGAATTGTTATTTGCCAAGGAAGTGCTCGTGTCTGTATGTGACTGGAGTCCTTTCTGTGTTTAATTTCCCTGAATTCACCTTTCTTGATTTCTAAACTCATGGCCTTGTATGTATGAGCAGTAAGTCTCAGATAGCACTCCCCAACATAACATCTAGCAGATGGAACCACATTCTACTTAGTACTCCTATAAGAGATCGATTATCACCTCGAGTGAACATTAGAATCATGTAAAGAAAGAACACAACTGTAAACGTATCTCTTTATATATGCCTGTTGTAAAATCTTCTTAGTACTATTTTTCCTCATTCGACAGATTCGGCTTCTTTGCTGAGTGCTGCCTTGAGGACAGCTCATGGGTGGCACACGCACAAGAATCCGAATCATGTCGGACTCCTACACGTGTCCAACATAGTTACCTCGCCTGTTTAAAAGAATCCATGCTACAGAGGATACAACCCTTCCTCTCTCACACACAAACGCACAAACACGTCAAAAGTAGAGCTTTAATAGGATTGGTTCTGAGCATAGTCAGGGGCATTTGGCAACACAAAAAAAAAGTAACTTACTGACTTTAATAAGCCAAAAAGTTAAAAAGTTAGTTTGGATGTGTTTCGTGTTTTAACTCTAGAAAAGTTAAAAACTAACTTAAAACTGAAGCTAAATTTTTTAGCTTTTAACTTCTAAGAGAATTTACTTCTAGGTTTGATACGGTAAGCTAAATATGTAGTCTTATTTGTCTTGGTTATTCTATTTTGAGAATGTCGCGATTTCCACATCTTATAAACCAGTTGTATGGCTATACCAGCACAACTACACGTGGCATATATGCAAGAGAATGGAACTTTTCTCACCTATGATATCTCTGACACCAACAGCCAATACTATAGGATGATCAGGACCATTCAAAACCTAGGCTTTACTGGTCCATTCACCAATTTTTTTTCCCAACTATACAAAAGAATTTGAACTTTTCTCACCTAGAGATTCAACATCTATTATTATAAAAATTAGAAACTAAGAAAAGGAAAAAGGGTATACGATCAATCATTTGTAAGTGGTTTCTTTGCTAGGGGTTTCATGATCAGAGCCACTGCCAAAAGATTAAAAAAGAACTTGAGAAACCAGCTGGTAAAATCTCTAGTAAAAGGTTGAAGGAACTGAAGAACCAAAGGTGAAACCTAATTTTACTGAACTTTAATTTTTAATCTTTAAAACCATTCTTTACTATTAATACGGCAAACTTAGGGTGAGACTTAATGTCGATAGTTTGTTGGCTCCACCAAAGATTACGAGCATATTTTTTAATGAAAAGGGAAACTAAATGCAGATAAAGGCATTGCTGTACAAAGAAATTGAACCCAGATAGAAATAAAATCTAAAATGAATTTCATATTTGTAAGGAAAATGTGGTAAAGAACACTTATCAAAAAAAGTGTGGTAAACAATAGTGAGAGGATAGCTGCAAAACAAATAAAGAAAACAAGTGTGCCAAGATCTACAAGAAAATAATGCTTACCTATGTTTTTCATCTTGATGAATGATTCTGTCTTTTGTAACCATTCATTTCATAAGTTCATGTAATTTTAGTCAAGCTTAAAAACTCCAAACAAATCATCTAGGACTCCCTTTTGATTCCGTGTGGTTGTTATTTATGTTTCAGTTAAATCATGAGAATTGCAGGTCAGCTCTGTTGTAGCCCTAAACAAGTTTGTTAAATTAAAAGATCTAGGCTTAGGTCCTCAGCAATTTTTCTTGATGTACAACACAGGAAAACAAACAAAAGATTTAATGTATGTATGAAGGTGGGAGTACAAACACTAAAACACCTCATCTTCTTTAAATCCCATGCATGTAAACAAATTCGGACAAGATAATGTCGCTTTCTGGTCAACTGATTACCACAATCCTCCAAATCATTACCACTATTAAATCTACTTGGACTTTCCCTCATGTAATTTGGGAATTACCAATTTAAATTCTTCTCAAGTTCTTGAAATCAATCTTGGTTGACTAATATCATTCAGAACAAGGAATAATCTGCCCAAGGTTGTTACTCTTGCTTTGGTGTGTCACTCAGTCTCCTACTCTTGCTTTCAGACTGCCTTTCTCATCTACCATAGGTTATCTTCCGGAGCGATTTTGTTACAAGATGCAGCCCTTTTCGCTTTGGTTTGACGATACCAGAGCGTCGAGAAAACACCAATGCAGTCTTCTCCCTTTCACTGCAGCGTCGAGAGCGACGATTCTTTCCTCTCCCTTTCACTGGGTTTGAAAATGGTGAAGGGTAGGGTTTGAACATGGGAGAGAATAGAGGAGGAGTCATTTGCAAAGAGAGGAGAGTGAGAGAGATGAGAGTGTTACCTGTGAGAGAGGAGTGAACTTAATTTGATCTTGCTCCAGTGCTCCACTGGTTTGAAAATGGGAGAAGGGTGGAGAATAGGGTTTGCTTGGGGAGGGAGAGGAGAGGAGACGAGACGAGACGCCTACCAGTTGCCGCAGATCGAGAAGGCTCTTCAGCTTTCTCCGTTTAATGCTTCTGAAACGAATGGGAAGACTCAACGAGGGCGTGGCTTGGCGCGAGCCGAGGGGACTCTAATCTTTGAGGTGAATCCCTCTTTTTTAGCTGTGCGATTAGAGTCTCATCTGTATCTGTGGCTGTTGGATCCTATTCAAAGGGAGGTAACTTTTTCCAGATAAGTTTGTTCTTGACTACTTCTGTATCAACGAAAAACGGGCAAAACATAAAGGGAAACGTATTCGTTTTGGATAAATATAAATCCCGGAAATCTCTCTGCAACAACTCCTATATATTACTTCCCCTCCATCTCTTATTTCTCACTTCTGATCTCAAACTTTCAACATCCTCTCTTACTCTCAACTCTCAACATCCGTGAGGCAGCTTGAAGATACAGACGTCTACGAAGTACGAACGGACTCGTTAGATTCATTTTACGGTACGGCTTCTGTATCCTTCCCTACGTACTTTCTGATGTGGTTGTGTTTGTAACTTGTAAGTTTGTAACAGCGCCTTTTAAACCTCGACGTAGACTATCAAGTGAACATTCGGGCCCACTTGCCCGCCCCCCGAACATTCCGGCTCACACTATGATTGACCTACACACCAAAAATCAGCGTGATTAGCGATTTCTAGCTGTAGGATTTGAGTACTTTTTTTCGTCGTGGGTTTTATGAACTGGCCTATGAGTTGGTGCCAAACCCATGATGAAAAAGTGCTTAAATCCAATGGCTACGAATCACTGATCACACTTTGTTTTGTTGTGGGTACACCAACTTGTGGGCCAAACATTCAGGGCCAGTGGGCCCGAAAGAGTCTACTAATTGGCAAATTGTCAGCGCCGAGATGGCATCACTTTTTTACTTTTGGGAGTGCTGACAGTGACAACCACTGTTGGATTCGTGAAATCCACAGCGGAGCGCGTGAACAGCGTGAGGGGTCAGAAAAAGAGGGTCCTCGGAGCCTTAGCTTTAAATAGGGTCGTGATGTAACAAGGTATACCTGAGATCTTTTCAAATGCAGAAGCGGCATTTTTGGTAGTCACCGCTGCCATCTGGGCCCACTGACTGCATGGATGTTTAGCCCACCCCCTATTAGAGATCCATACCACAAATCAGCTTGTTTGATTATTTTTAGCAGTTGATTTTAGTACTAAAATATGGTTGCATTTAACGGCTATAAGAACGCCTTAAAAAATCCTAAAATCTAATGGATATTGATTACCAATCAGGGTGATTTTTGGTGTGTATATTGACCGAGGGGTGGGATAAACATCCATGCGGTCAGCGGGCCCAGATGGCAGCGGTGACTACCAAAAATTGTGCTTCCGCATTTTGAAAAAGTTTCAGGCACACCTTGTTACATTTTTTTTCCTAAATATATTCTTCTCTGTCAATAATTTTTGGGCTGTTCTTTGATTCAGATCAAAATCTTGATGCAAAAGTCCCTGAAATTGTAATGTAATAGACTCGTTCGGGCCCACTTGCCACTTCAATGTCTGGCCCACACTGATAGACCTACACACCAAAAATCAGCGTGATTGGTGATTTCTAGCCATAGGATTTGACCATTTTTTCATCATGGGCTTTATGAACAGGCCTGTGAGTTGGTTCCAAGACTATTATGAAAAAGCGCACAAATCCAATGGCTAGGAATCACTAATTGTACTATTTTTTTGTGTGTGGCTCCACCAAGATGTGGGACAAACATAAGGGAACACTTGAGGTTAAAGGATCCGGTCAGTAAAGTTGTTGATCAACCACAATATCAGCCACGTGTCACATTCTTAGAGATTTCTAACCGTATGGTTGTTTGGCCCAACCCTAGATGGAAATACAGAGATTAGTGTGATTTCTAAGCATTGGACTTGAGCCATTTCCATGGGTTGATTTTTAACCGTGGAATTTGAACATTATTGACCATTATTTATTGTACAAAGATCCAAAGGCTTGAAATCACTAATCAGGCTGATTTTTGGGTTGTAGGCCCACCTACGGATTGGCCAAACATCCATACGGTCAGCGTCCTCTAAGAGTGTGCATGTGATTCATATTGTAGTCGGTCAACAACTTCGGTGCTGGTCAGCAAAGTTCTATTGGTTAAACTTAAAGGTTTGTCAATTCTATCCATATGATGTCCTTCAATGGATGAAAGACTCAGGCTCGAGGTTGGATCAGTGGGCTCCGATCCCGATCCAGAACGGGATCGGACCATCTCGCCCAAGACAAAGTGAAACTCCTTTCTGAAACAGTGATCTCGTGGCAAGATAGAGCCTGGTTTGGATCGGATCGGTGGGCTCCGATCCCAATCCGGATTGCCGATCCAGAACCATGTGTCCTTCACTATGTACCACGATCCACGAGTCCTCTAGATTTTCTTTGAATTTTAGATATCTCGGATTCTCGATGCACTCAAAGTTTAGATATAGATGACTCTCGGTGCAGTCGATGCAAATGACTTAGGCAGGCCTTACTAGCTCAGTTTTTTGGGCCCACTGACCACACTGATATGTTTAGGCCACCCATTTGGATAAACACACTAAAAATCAGCTTGATTAATGATAATGTGCCACGTGGCACTTTGAAGGACTTCTGAATCTCTAGTTCTTATATAACTTTTCTAAGGTGGCGTTTGGTAAAGCTTTTTTTCAGACCTTAAGTCTGATTCAGTTGAAATTAAGTGATTTTGGTGATTAAGTTGTGTATGGTAAACGACTTATTTCAGCACTTAAATTTATTAATCAATGAACTTTTTTTCATTTGTTCTTTCTTCTGTACTAGACCCTCCCTTCCATTATCCTTCTAAAATTGGAGTAGCTATCTAATTAATTCCTATATAACTTCTCTTCACTACACAGTCACAGAAGAAGAGCAGCTTATTAATGGCGAAAACTCCGGAAATAGTCGAGAATGGCCATGGTAGTGATGAGATTTTGGATGATGATGGCCGCGTAAAACGAACTGGTATTTATTTTTGTCTTTCTTTATAAGAATTTATTCATTGAAATCTCTCATTTTTTTTTTTTCCTGATTTGGGTTGTTTTCACTTGAAGGGACGTTGACCACCGCAAGCGCCCATATCATAACGGCGGTTATTGGATCCGGGGTGTTGTCATTATCTTGGTCCATAGCTCAATTAGGCTGGATAGCCGGCCCCGCTATTTTAATGGCTTTTTCCATTGTAACTTGGTACACGTCAACATTACTTGCCGATTGTTATAGATCATCCGACCCTTCTACAGGGAAAAGGAACTACACTTATATGGACGTAGTTAGATCTAATTTAGGTAATAGCGATATAACTTGGTTTTCTTTTAAGGTTTATGTTCTTTGTTTCTAAGAGAAAACATGAGGAAACAATTTTCATTTCTATATATGGGTCTTTGTAATAACTCTATATCTCAAGTTCTTTTCTCTAGAAACTCAAAAAAATTATTGGTTTTTTTTTACTGATCTTCTTGTGAGTATTTTTCAGGAGGGTTGAAAATCCAACTGTGTGGAATTGCTCAATATGGAAATCTTATAGGGGTTTCCATAGGATACACCATCACAGCATCTATCAGCATGGCGTAAGCAAAATCCGATCCCTAAACTAATAGATCATATGGTCAATTTATTTTGACTTGCCTTTGTAAGGCACGCATATGGAGATTTCAAATGGCAAATCACATCAGGCGTGTTGATTTTTTTTGTTTTTTATAATTTGAGTATTTGTCTTCTTAATCAGGGCTGTTAAAAGATCAAATTGCTTCCATAGGAACGGTCATGATGTGGACTGCCACACATCAAATTATCCGTTCATGATCATTTTCGCGGTCTTTCAGATCGTTCTGTCTCAATTACCCAATTTTCACAAGCTCTCATGGCTCTCCATCATTGCGGCTACCATGTCTTTTACTTATTCTTCAATAGGTCTGGGCCTTTCTGCCGCCAAAATTGCAGGTTAGTAGATAAAACATACATTATTATGTTTGATTGATTTCGGACGAGATTTTAAAATGTAACGATTTACTGGTGTGTTATGTTAAGAAAATGTCGTTTTATATGAAGATGTTGGTGGTTTATATATATTGAACTTGCAGGAGGTGGTGGTGATGTTAGGACTACCCTAACAGGCGTGACAGTTGGGGTGGATGTGTCGGCGATTGAGAAGGTGTGGAGGACCTTCCAAGCCATAGGAGATATCGCATTCTCCTACGCATATTCAATGGTCCTCGTTGAGATACAGGCAAGTCACTCCACCATTGATGATTATGTATGCATTGCATATGTGTGCAGCTATTCCATTGATTGGTTGCAAGGTTTAAAAAATGGGCATTTATCAGAAGGTTGACGAAATTGCTGATCGGCCTACTAGAGCCGACATGTGATATCGGCTAGGCCAACCGATCCGATACATATTGGCCCAGCCGATGTAGCCCAGCACATCTTAGCTTGTGGGTGCCTAACTTAAAGACATGGATGTTCTACTACGACCTTTTATTAATACTTAAATTATTCTTCTTGGACCGTGGATCTATTAATCCAACGGTCCGCGGGGAAGTGGTGATTTATAGCCGTTGGATTAATTCGAGCATTTTTTAATGAAATGAGTTGTCATGACCGTTAAATCAGGTAGAAATTTGGCCAAGAGTTGGCATGATGATCTGATGCTCACACTATGTATTGCAGGACACACTAAAAGCAAGCCCTCCTGAGAACACGATCATGAAGAAGGCTTCTTTAATCGGAGTCTCGACCACAACCATATTCTACATGCTATGTGGTTGTATTGGTTATGCGGCATTTGGGAATGATGCACCGGGTAACTTTCTTACCGGATTCGGTTTCTATGAACCCTTCTGGCTTATCGACTTTGCCAATGTGTGCATCGCCGTCCATCTCATTGGAGCCTACCAGGTAAAACCTCAAACACACATCACAATTTTCATTCAACATCTTGGATGTACCATAACATAAACATCACACCATCCTATTTGTATTATGCAGGTGTTTTGCCAGCCCTTATTCGGGTTCGTAGAAAACTGGTGTTGCAACCGTTGGCCCAAAAACTCATTCATAACCACAGAACATCTTGTTAGTGTTCCGTTATTTGGAGTGTACCACGTAAACTTCTTTCGAGTGGTGTGGAGAACAGTATACGTGATCGTAACGGCTATGATTGCGATGATATTTCCATTTTTTAATGAAATCTTGGGCTTGCTTGGGGCTGCCGCGTTCTGGCCATTGACCGTGTACTTTCCTGTTGAGATGTACATTAAGCGATCCAAGATGCCTAAATTTTCTACGAAATGGACGTTGTTGAAGATAATGACATTTGTCTGCTTGATCATATCACTGGTTTCTGCCGTTGCATCCATTCAAGGCCTGATTAAAGACGTCAAGACGTACAAGCCATTCAAGACTTAGCATTAAATTTGAATTTGTTACGTTAATTTGTTTAATAAATTACATTTTTTCCTTAGTTTTTTCAGATTTTATTTTATTTTATTCAAGTCATTTTTATATTCAATTACAAAAATGTCCAAAAACCTCATATGTGTGACATCTAACATAGGTATGGTGACCATGATACATTCATATACATACATAGGTACTATGCATTACATGCATGCACTAACACATGCATATGGTAGGGAAACAGAAAAAGTACGTAGTAGAATATACAAGGATAGTTATATTAGAGCCATTTGTTGCACATTGATTGGATAGCAATCAGAAGGTGGGCCAACAAAAGCTCTCTGAGCAAGGATTGCATTTGCAGCTTGTGTTGGATGGAAGGCATCCCAGAAGATATACTGATTCCTGTTTGGACATGGAGCTGAGAGGGGAAGGCAAGTTATCTGCCCTTGGTTCCTTCCAATACCGCAGCAACCTCGATCCGTAACATTAAACCCTGCCACAAGTCGGGTGCATTAGTGCTTGTATGATACCATGTAACTTTTAACAAGAGGGTTTAAGGTTTAGGGTTTTGGGTTTTGGTAATCACGTGCCGCCTACCAAGGCACGTGACTCCACCAAGCATGTGCGCATTCCAATCCAAACACATCCTAAGATTTGTAACCAAACACCGGTTTCAGAATGCTGCTATTGAAGGTAATGCCATGTCATAAATCTTACCATAAGTACCAGGGTTATTGAGTATATCACCAAATACTCCGTACGTATTGCAGTACACGAAGATTGCTCCGGGGTGGTTGGTATTCAGCTGGTCGACAAGTGATCTTAGCCCTACATTGAACGTTCCGAGGATCTCATTCACGTGATCAACACACCTTCCCGGCGGAGCTTGACCTGTCGCTAATTGGTTGGGAATGCATCCTAGTGGACCCACCCCTGCTAGTAGGAACTTCCTTAGCCCTACACTGTATAGTGCCTGCAATTTCAAATAGAATGTCAGACAGTCCAAAATACAAACAATTCGGATCAAGTCGGATTTGGGTTTAGACATTGGATCCAATTAAATCCTTATTTAGTTATTTTTATAGCTGATCCGACCCATATACTGTAGATGGATGTATCCGGATCTTCAGATATATATGGATCTTGGTTGTGACCCATTTCATGCCCTAAACTTAATAGAGAGTAGTAGTACCAGAATTTGCCTGGTGTAGCGGTTGAGGAGAAGGTTGGCAAAGTCTGGTGGACTGTAGTTGTAGCTGCTGGGATACATGGAAGGCAGGAGATAGTTATTGATGTAGTCGTTGCTGCCAAACACCATCACAACCATGGATTTTGCGAGATATTGGCTCATGTTCCTCCCACCACCCATCTGACTCCTTATCTGACTCAAGGTGCTTTCGAAATTCAGCACCTGTTGGCTCAAGCTACAACGCTCTCCCTGTCTCATCCACACAAAGTTTAGACAAATCTCAAGGAAAAATACATAATGCATCCTAATCATGGTACGAAATCTCGGGATCGGTTGGCTCTGATCACGATCCAGATCGGTCCGATCCAGAATGGGATCAGCCCATCTCACCCAATACAAAGTGAGACTCCTTTGGGAAACAATGATATCAGGCGAGACGATCCATTTTTGAATCCAGATCGCCCGAGACTTCGAACGATGATCCTAATAGCCTGGTGGTTCAAGTTACTCCTTGTCACCACATGTATGTATGTATGTTGATGGGATTTATGTCCCATCTTATCCCTCTGATGAGAGGTGAATTAGGTTATTTGGATGCTCCCAGGTAGGGATGTAAATGGGATCCGTGCCAGACCGGGCTGAAACCTTGGGTTTCATCTTTCGGGTCTCGGGACAGGTTGGATCGATTTACCTTCAAGTCGGGCCGAAGTGTTCATAAAGAGGGCTTCAAGCTTCGGCCGGCCCTCGGGCTTAGAGGCCCTAAACCAGCCCGAATTTTGGGCTCGGCTCGGGCTGGCCTTGGGCCACATTTACACCCCTACTCACAGGCACATAATGAATTAATTAGGTTTGAATATTTGTGATTGAGGAGTAAAATACATAGTGTTGGCCGGTCTCATCAAGAATGCCTGCAGCTGCTGAAGCATAATTTACTCCACCGAGTATTCTTGATCCAACTGTGCTAGGATCCGCATAGGCTGGAACATAAGGCATACCCAACATATCTCCTGCCAACTCAAATAATCTAAACGTGTCAATTTCTCAAATTTAAGAAAATGAAATCCATAGATTATTACATTATTATGAGCGTTAATGGGCTGTGCTCAGACCCCACCCAGCTCTTCCTAAGCCCAGGCCTGGCTCCATCCACGACGGCCTAAAAGATTTAGGCCCAGGTATGGCCCAATAACCTGGGCCTAAGATTAGCTTAATATTAGTGGGCCAGATATTAGCTATTAGCATAATATTTGTTGGATCTTGAATACAATCTTGGTTCATAGACCAGTTAGTAAATTCTCGAATTATTCGTTAACCATACGAATTATTTGAAAACGAACTGAACAATGTCCTATTAAAATGTTTGGAAAATTCTCGTATTTTTGAACATGATCGAATAATTCACGAACTTTTCTGATTTAATCCTGGATAATTCAGTTTTGAAAGTGAAAAATCATTTTAAAAGACAAAATATAGTCAATATTTTACCTTTTTGTTTGACTTTATTTTCTAAATTATTTTGTGCAGAATTTGCTAACGCATTTTTTAATGGCAAATCCGAATACTCGAACATTTCCCACACCGTATTTCTCCATTATTTTTTTCTATTATAAGTTTTATTATTATATTATTAATTTTCTTAAAAACAAAGTATACACTAAACTCTACATGTTATTATTAAAAAAAAGTATTCTGTTAATGTATTTAAATAAGTATTAATTAAGTAGATAATTGTGATATATGAAGCAAGGTTTAAAGGGGACCGTTATAACGGTATATCGGACTGGGGGTGTTTCCGTTTTTTCCGTTATAGCGGCCGTTATAACGAAAAAAACTCTCAGATGCAAAAACGGAAAAAATGGAAAACAGCGGAAAATATCGGAAATAACGGAAAAAATGGCGCTGAAATTCAAATTTCAAATTTGAATTTCAAATTTCAAATTTGAATTTCAAATTTTCAAAAATGGAAACTAACGGGAAAAAAAACAAAAATAACGGCCATTTTTTTTTCAGAAAATAACGGTCGTTATTTTTGTTATAACGGAAAAATAACGGCATTATTTTTGTTATGACGGCCATTTTTTAAACCTTGATATGAAGAACTTACCAAGCATATCTACTACTGTTCTTCCATTAGAGAATCTTCCAGAAGGCCAACCATTGAAATCAATCCCATAAGGCATGTAATTAGCTTTGGCTATGGAGTCGAGGAAGTTGTTGTTTCCATCATCAACTAATGAATCTCCAAACACAAACATTGCTGGGACCTGTGCTGCTCCAACACCTCCACTTAAGCTATGGAGGATGATCAGAATTATCGCGATAAATCGTAACCATCGATCGACATCTATGATGAGCATCATGGTGCTGCTTGGTTTCTCCATTGTTTCAACTGTATGAAAGAATATGTAACGTGGGTTTTGGCAATTTAAAGGAATAAAGAGAGATGTGATGATGATCCAATTCCAAACCAGTCTCTATTTGTAACGGCTAACAAAAAAGCATGTAAGCAACCCATGAATTCTTGCTTTTCTCTAAACCTTTCTCCTTATTTTCCTCCTGGCGGTTTTCTGTGATCTTGTTACGTTTTTCTTGCTTTTTATTGTGTCTTCTTCCTTGGTTCTAAAGAGGGTGGGACCCATAAGACGATGGGTCCCACATGGAAAATCTCAACAGGCCCATGTTTAAACTATTTGGATGATCTTAACCAGTTCAGTTGATGGGGTTTGAGGGAAATTTTTCTGGTGTCCTCTCCTCCTCAATGTCAACTACTCAAGCTCCTTGAGGCAAGAACCTGCCAGGGAAAAGGACCTTGAAGAACAACCATTGATTCATATTCCATGTGGGTACGCCAAAATGGGTGTCAAACGTAGGGATAAAAAAAAGGGTGTCCCCCGAGCCCGAGCCCGACCCCTGAACAAAACCCAAAAATGCTTTTGAACAGCAGATTGTGGCGCCATTTGATTGGCCACTGCTTCAAAAAAATTCTCATGTCACAATGTAAATTTTTGTTTGTTTAGAAACTAATCCTGTAGATGATCTGTCTTAACACTTGGTAGATTGACATAGGTGCCACTGTGCATATTACCACCAATTGCTTGTCGGGAATCAAAGGTAGGCGGACCATGGGGGATGAGAATCGAGTGGTGTACATAGAGAATGCGGAGCAAGCAAAAGTGGAGGTTGTAGGGATAGTTAACTTGTTGGATTCTTGATTCATTTTAGACTCACTACACTCTAAATGTGCCCTCTATAATGCACAATCTGATTCTAAATTAAGTTCCCAACAAAGCGATTCCCATAACTCCTTTCAAATCGTGGACAGAAACAAAATTAAAGGGGGTGCTTGGGAACTAGAAATAAAAGCACTTCAACTTGTAGTAGAAGTTATTAGTTGATTGTTGACTTCAAGAAAAGTTATGCGAGTTAAAAAAATCGGGAGGAGTTGTAATTTGTTAGGAGTAATTTCTCTTAGAAGTTAAAAACTAAAATATGAAATACATTCGAACTGACTTTTTAACTTTTTGGCTTATAAAATCAATAAGTTATTTTTTGTGTTGCCATACGCCCCTACGCATTGGCCATTTGCATGTCTGAAGTCATCGTGGTGGAAAAACTTAACACATATTTTTCGAAACTGGACCCTAAAACAGTTAGTTGTCAATTCATCATCCTTCAGAATTCAAGTTTTACTGTACAACGATCTACAGGAAACAAGGCACATAGAAAGGCAAAAAGCTGAAAGTTGAAACTGCCTTCGGAATTTAAGAGAATTAAAAATGAAATCAGTGGCAAAAGGTGGAAAACACGGCCTACTTGGGCAATTGCCTTGGGGAAATTTTAGTCGCACCCCATAAGTGTACGCACATCACACACCTTACACATGGCAAACGCATAGAGATCACCGACTGTGTAGACATTTGGCTGTCCTTAGGTGGAGCTACGTACGAAAATTCATCCTGATTACTAATTTCCATCCATTGGATTAGTCTTTTTCATGGTTCGTTTTTATCCCTGGTTTTGGAGCATTATTTGGCCAATGACAAAAAGAAACCACCATGGACCTTGATAATGTCCATGTGATTATTACTCTTAAAATAATGGGGTATATAAAGTCTATTTAGTTAACTTTTTTTTTGTATTTTATTGGTACATCCACGTCCATGATGGACCATATTATAAGCCATGTGGCACTCTTAGAGACTACTGACCTTATTGAAGCATCTCTAGAAAGACCTCTGGATTTGTAATTTCCAACTGTTGGATTAGAGTATTTGCATGGTATATTTTTAAGCATGTATTTCAAACAGCACAACCGATCAATGGATATAAAATTGTTCAGTGATCTACAAAGACTTCATTGGTTAAATGGAGGCTGCCCATCTATCTGACAACAACATTTATTTTGACGGGACTGATGAGGTGGATAGAAACGTGAGGTCCAGTGGTGTTAACTTTTGACCTAAAATGTCCCCCTGGTGGAACCTACAGAATGGTTGGGTTGATCTCTTGTATGTCTGACATGTGTCCTGACAGTGTGCTTACACACAGCAATTTCTTGCCTTTCAACACTCAAATTTAAATTTAACCTTGCAATAACATTGTTGGACAACTCGGAATCCAATTAACGATGAGATGGGTGGAGATGAGATGATGGAAAATTATATTTGTCCAAAGTTCTGAGCAAACCAAATTCAATCAGAACAGAAGATTAAAGAAATTCTGCCCAAACAACTGTGTCAATTGAAATCCCATAACTGGAGGCTAAAAAACCAATGGAGCAACCTCACCTTGCGTGTACATTAGGACGACGAGCATAGCTCCTTTCTGGGCTATCATGAGGGGAATAAGGGAGTGACCTAGACCGGTCTCTTCTTGACCGACCACCATACGGCGAGCGTCGAGGAGAATAGTCCCGGCCGCCTCGATAAGGTGAGCGCCTCGGAGACCTTCGGTACCCATAGTCATCACGGCCATAGCCACCACTATACCTACCACGATCGTCACGATAGCCTTCACAAACAATAAAAAAAAAAAAAGTGGAAACACAGACAAAAGGTGAATACAATGTAAATGAGAATGGATGATCAAGAGACTATATATATATAAACTCACGGGATGCTCTGGTGCTTTTCAATCCAAGATAGTTTCCAGGTGTAGGTGTCCTTGGGCGTTTCCTCCTTGACTGAAAAGTTAAAAAAAAACAAAACACCTTAATTCTCTACATGTTTTTCCTAATTAAACTTCAGGTCAGCAAAGTAGGTGGTCATGAACATGAATTGACAACACAGTTATAATACGCCACAGGACACCAATGTCCGATGTTAAGACAAGAACATAAGAATGATGAGTAAGAATAACTAAACTGTCACCCATGGAAGAAAACGGCTAGGAAGAAAGAATAAAACTAAAACAATATAAACACTCAAAACATTTTTTTATAACCACTCAAAACGTATCCAGGCACATATGACATAGTAGCACCATCAAATCAATGCCAGGTGTGAGGTACCATAAATCTCCGATCAGAGAGTTGTTGGTAATGTCCGTTGATCAAATGAATGCCAGGTGTGAGGTACCATAAATCCCTGATTAGAGAGTTGTTGGTAATGTCCGTTGATCAGTTGAGAAAGTTGAAGGTGAGTGCTGAGGTTGTTTAGTTGTTGGGTGATATTTGCTATGTTTAGTTGATCAGATGCATGAGAAATGCTGTTAAGCTGGCCATTGATCAAGCTGTGTGACTTAAGTTGAGATGGGTGAACTCATCATCTTTGATTGCTGCCAACATAGCTGACACAATGCATTCTGAATATAACCAAAACCTCCAAGTCAAAAAGAAAGGATAACCAATCAAAATTCATCTGCTTCACCACCTCTGGACTAAACGTACAAAAATATTACCTTCTCTACAGTTATGTACCGCCCTTCCAGAACTGACTGATTGAGATGTTTGAGGCAACGATTGGCGTCCTCGTTGGTATCCATGGTCACAAAAGCAAAACCTCGGGAGATGCGTGTACGGGGCTCCATTACCAGATTACATGAAATTACCTAATAGAAAATGGATCGAGCATTAACATAGCAACTACAAACCAACAACCGAAGGCATATTCAGGCATTTTTACAGAGCTAACCTTTCCCTCCTTGGAGAAGTGATCCTCAAGGCCCCTTTCTGTGACCCTAGTAGACAGGCCTGTCACATAGAGTGTATTTCCAGGATTCAAAGCATTGTTCCTGCCGCATCATTCCAAAGATCAAATATAAAATTTATCTGAAAAAGCAATAAACTAAAGACAGAGAAAGTTCAGGTCAACACAAACCTGTCGTGACTTCTGGACCTGGATCCAGATCGGGATCGGGACCAGACCCTCGATCTGGACCTGGACCTGGATCTAGATCTGGAACGTGGTATAGGGGAAGGAGATCGTGAATACCTGATACATTCAACTCATTAAACATAAAGTGTACTGGTAATAAAAATGTAACTGAAAACCTTATAAAAAACACAAAAGAGATGGAAAAGCTCACAAGCTAGGAAAGCCAAACACCTTATTTTCAGATGAAGTGATAAAAGATTTGCATCTGAATTTCATAAAGTTCATTCATGCATGGATATCAGCTACGTAGCAGGAGCAGCTAAGAAAATGGTGCAGTCTTTGGTGGGATTCAAGGGATTCTCGAAACACTTCTTAAATGTCCAAGCATATTATTCGCAATTCCATAACAAAGAAATATAAGACATATTATTCATACTTATTGTACTTCATGACATTTAATCAAACATATAAGATCTTTATCTCTCTCTCTTTCTTTCTTTCTTTCTTTCGTTTTTTGATGATACATATAAGATCTTTCTCTTGATAGGTAGAGATGGCTTTATTAGCCCAAATACACATGTTAAGAATGGCTTCAACTGTATACACATGTTCTTCTTTTTTCAATCGGTAAAATTTGGGTATATGAATTTTAAAAAGGGCAGCAATGGCCAAACTATAGAAGAAAAGAAAAGCAACGAGAAAAAGACCAGTGAAAGAGAAACTCTCAGAGACCACAAGAAAATACAAAGTTGTCAAGGCTGACAAGATCCGTACAGTCTTCCCAACAAAACACAAAATCATTGAATTGGACACCATTGAACTCTGGCAAGATGGAAGTCCAATAAAAATAAAAAGGCTTTAATCACCACAGCTTCAATGTCTATCTCCTCACCCTTGAAGATGCGCCTATTCCTTTCCTTTCAAATCACTCAACAAGTGCAGGTGAAAAGAATTGGAGTAACAACCAGAAAAAAGCTCATGCCTTGGGAAAACTCCAGCAAATGCTAAAAGACAGAAAAAATGCGGCCCAAACCTGCCTAAAAAATCGGTAGTGAAGAGACAAATATCGACTCTATCCACCATCTTTAGACCACTGAGTAAGCATTCTGCAATGCATAACCGTACAAAATGTCTAGATCTTGACCCAGATATGAGATGTGACAAACAGCATTTAAAAGTCTTCACTGCCCCATGGAGTTCCAAGAGAAACATAAGTGAGGCCCTTCCACCCATGGTTTAACATCTTGTTTCGGAGGAATGTCTCGATCATAGTGAAAAACCGAGACAAACTCTGAAACGAAACGAAACATTCCCAGGATATTTAAAAAATGACGAAACAGGCGAAACATTTCCGGAACATTACAGAACATTCCTAAAATCATGAAATCATATGTTTCTCTGTTTTTTTTCTGATTGTATCGGATTGTATCGTAATGTCTCGGTTTGTTTCAGCAAAACAAATAGAAACATTATGAAACGTATGAAATATTCAATGTTTAATTTCGGTACTCTTAAATTCCAAAATGTTTCATACAAAACATTCCGAAATTTTATAAGAGTTCTTCAAACCTTCCAAAAGTGTGCAAGCTTATGCTTAAATGTAACCTTTCATTCCAGTTGAAATTGTAAAGATCTAGAAGATTGAACTCTATTGCCTAAATAACACCCATCAGAACTTGATTGAAACCTCCCACTCTCCAGACATTTCCCAATTGACTTGATAAATCTCCTTCGACCTTTCCATCCTCTGGAACAACTTTCCACACTATTAAAGTCAGCAATTCTAATATTTTGGCATTCCCTCATAAAGATAACCTCTATAAAGCACTCTTAGCCTCAAAAAAACTCTTGTTTCTATCCTTCTACGTGATCTTATTGGGAAATATAAGCTCATTCAAATGGTATTCCATATCATGCTATCAAAGACAGCATTTACCACAGAAGCCCGTTTAATGTCTTGAATCTCATGTCTCAAAGATAACCTCTATTAAACATTAAAGCTCTCTTCTCCTTGAAAACTCGCTTCTTCCTACTCTTCTACGTGATCTTACTAGGAAATAAATGCCAATTGAAGGGTATTGAATCTCACGCCAAAAAAGATAGCCTCTATTACAGAACTCTTTTTCCCATAAATATCTGCGTCTTCAATTCCTTCTACAGGATCTTACTCAAAACAATCCATGAATCCACTTTACAACAAAAAGATCAAGAAGTTTATTCTGAAATTCCTTAACTCTGCAACTAACTAAGTGGCGTGGTTTAAAAAATGGACGTAACAAAAATAATGGCCGTTATAATGGTAACTCTCTAATCCCGTTACATTGTTTCTGATTTAACGTATATTTTCGTTATAACGGCCGTTATAACGAACACGAAAAATATCATCCTTTATTTTTAAAACATTTTAAAATAAAGTGCCCGTTATTTTCTGTTTTTTTCCAGTATATTAAATTTCATTTTTTATTTAAATTTTGAATTTCAAAGTTAAAATGCATCATAAATTCACATATTACAGCTGCTAAATCCGTTATAAACCTGTTACAAAATCTTTATAACAGATATAAAAACCGTTATTTGCAAATGTAATAAAATATTATTTTTATTCCAGTTTTTATCCGTTAAAATATTAGGGGGCATTGTAATGGAAATTACAGTAACGCCCCATCCGTTATACCGTTATAATGGTCCCTTTTCTTATAAGTATAAATTTTATTGAAAATGAGGCCAAAGCCAAAACGAACAAAGCTAGATAGGTCGAGGTGACCTACACTGGGCTGAGCCCCTAAAGCACAGCAAAGCTAAACAAAACAAACACGAATCGGCCCTCCATAGTACAAATGGCCTCCCATCTAAACACGAAGTCCTCGAAGGATGGTCCTCGACACTCAGCGAACAATTTAGACCATAAGTATAGCAGCCCTTTTATATTGAGGATGATCACTGGCATATAACAGTCCATTTAAAACCTTGGTTCAGAGTATCATATCATCTCAGCCAAGATGTACTCGTCAAGCACTTCATTACTCCCTTTCTTGTATCTAAAATAGAACTAACATTCCACCTTTCATCCCAAACTACCAAATTTTTCAGAAATAACTTGTCTCCACAGACCACTACACTACTCCAAACAAAGGTTTAACAGGGGACTGTTATAACGGCATAACGAGTAGGTAATGTTACCGACATGACAATGATAACACTTATGTACATAACAGTAAAAGAATGGCTAAATAACGCCTAACAGCCATTATTTCCATTATAACGGTTACATAAGTTACAACCTTGTGCCTTAAATAAATTTATACTTATCCGAGAGAAAAAAAAAATTACAACCTTGTTAGCTGTTAATGTAACGGAGTTGGAACTATTCTATTGCAACAGCCAGTATAACGGCATTACAACTGCTTTTTCAGACCATGCTCCAAACATTCAAATTACATATTTGTGGCTCGTCTTATGCATAAAACTTAAATTCATGATATCTTTTTCTCTTTTGAATCTGCAAACCTCAAAGGTTGTTTCTTTTGCTACATACTATCTCTCTTTTATCGAGTTCAGAAATCTAAAACCAATTGGATGATGTCTTAATCATTGTTCTTGACCTAGCTAAATTTAGACATTGAGGCCGTTCAACAGCTGAGTTTTCTTTGAGAGCTCTCTTTCTACACTCTGTTCTATGTTCACAAAGCTAAACAAAAACTTTCTCCAATAATAGAGTCGAACTAACACGAAGCTAGAGATTCCAGTCACCATAGTGGGAAAAAGTTTTTTTTTCCAGGAAAGCAATAACTCGATTGATATTAAAATAACCATCCTATGAAGTCAATGGAGTCTAGATTTTCAAGTTTCAACGCAAACTATAATTGTGATCTTTCTGAATACATGTGAATGATAATACATATTAAAAGAAGACAAGAAGATCGAATAATATATCCCAAAACCCTAAGAATCAAATGGTTCCAACTTCCAACCCTAGAGGAACATATGAGAAGAAAATGGTTGTTAGGGCATCAACAAGATCTGGTTACAGACCATAAAACTTAAAAGGGGTTTATTTTTCAAATGATTTTGAAGATCAACAGTGTAATATATCAAAGAACAAACAAAGTGCGACGACGGAGTTTGACTGTAACAGTGTTAGGGTTTACCTTCTGCGAGGGGAATCTGCCTGCAAAAACACAAATTCAGAAAAAATCAAACAGGTTACACATTAAAGATTTGAAACAGATACAGAAGACGCGAGAGAGAGAGAGCTTGCCATGTTTCAGATGTAAGCTATCAAACTCTAGAAGAAGGCAAGAATCGAAATCTAGGGCTTTCTTGTCGTGTTTCAGATCTAAGCTGTGAAACCCTAGAAGAAGGCAAGAATCGAAACTAGGGCTTTACTGCAGTGCGCGTTGGGGGTGTTGCCTACCACCTTTGATAATTGACGAAAATATCAAAAAACGGACAATCAAATGGGGCTTGCTTACAAAGAGACAAACGATGTAATGGGGCCGTGTTTTTTGTAGGGAAATTTTAGTCGCACCCCAAAAAATGTGATGGCACCCGAAACCGTTGATTTTTCCATGGTTTTAAAAACGGCCGTTTAAACGGTAACGCCCCAAGCCCGTTTCCGTTTAAACCGTTTAAACCTATTTTATCGGTTTTGAAAAAAACGGCCATTTTTTGGTTTTAACAGCAGTTACAATCGATTAAACAGCCGTTTAATTTTGAAAAATTTTGTGAAAAAAACGGCCTTTAAAACCGTTAAAATCCGTTTAAATCTGTTAAATTCCAAAAAAAAATTTCAAATTTCAAAATTTGAATTTCAGCGCCACTTTTTCCATTTTTTTCCGTTAAAACTGTTAAAATCCGTTAAAATCCATTTAATTCCATTTTTTTCCATTTTTGCCCTTGACTGTTTCAATCCGTTTTAACGGCCGTTTAAACGGTTTAAACGGTAACACCCCCAGTCCGTTTAACCGTTAAAACGGCCTCCTTTAAACCTTGGATTTTTCTACTTTTTTTTTTGTTACTATAATGCCCTATGAGTTAGGGCATTTTCTTTTGGGGTAATTTAGTAATACCCCCTTGAATTTTAAAAGTAATTTTTATTACCCCTATACTTTCAAGCTACTGTAAAAAAACCCCTTAAGTCCCACCGTCTTTGACGAGCGTAAGAAGGTGACGTAGCTCACTTGTCCGTTAAAATTAGTTTTAAAAAGACCAATTTACCCTTTGTCTTCTTTCTCTTTAAATTTCTATGTTTTTATTTTTTTGAAACACCACTACGAGCCCCTCCTTGCTCCTACTGGTGTTGCTACTACCATTATGACCGCCATCTGGTCTCCTCCGTGTTGTTGCTGCTACCATTACCACTGCGACTGCCAAATTAGATCAACTTCTAGTCTCCTCCATGTTGTTGTTGTTGTTGTTGTTGTTGCTACTACCATTAACACTGCCACCACCAAACGATATCAACTTCTACGCCAGAGCTATGGCAAAGAATGGCCTTCAATCTTAATCTATTAAATAATTGGACTACTAAAATTTCAAACTAAATCCCAAAAGAATCGAAAATCTACAACCTACTTGTTAACATCAAACTTCGTATCAAAACCCCAAAAATTCTAAAACATGAAATAATGGGATCCTTTTAAAAGCTTGAAATTCAAAAATTTTCTTTGAACTAAAACAGCTAAAATCAACGAGAAGCCCTATAATCAGAGACCAAAACTGTTGTTATAGATATGCTTGAACAATAAATAAATAGAAAATCCGATTCGGTACCTTTTTCGCTTTCCAAAATTAACTGCGTTGAACTCATTGTATTTCTGTAAAATTGAACAAACGTGGAGATCGGGGATGAGGCGCAGATTAGGTCGCTCTCTTTAAAGCGTTTCGTGGCTCTACAGGAAAATTCAAGATGCAGCAGTGTACTACCACGACTCCCCCAGGATACAACAGCCCAGTCTCCGAATTACTATAAATCTCAAACTTCTGCACTAAGTATGAGAACCGGAACCAAATAACTTCTTTGCCCAAGAACAGAATAAAAAATAGAGAATAAATAATAAAGAACAGAACTGTTGTTGTGTGTTTTCACTGTGTAAATTACTGAGATAAACTATCAGTATAAATAAACAAGAAAGGCAGTAACTGTCTAAGTTACGTGCCCACGTCACAGAGAAACAGTCGCCCACGAATTTGCGCACAACGGCTAACAGATAAAGAATAAGTCAAAGTAAGAGAAAAGATAATTATTTAATAATAAAATTAATTAATAATTAAATAAATAAAATATTGTGTAAAAAGATAGGCGCGCATGTGTCGCACGCACGGCACGACGCAGCGCGGAAGGCGGCGCCCGCGCGCGCATGTGTGTGTTTTTCAAGATATATGGTTGTACCTAATGGGCACAAAACTTGGATGTCCAAGGGCTCCAAACACTAAAGCCAACTTTGTCCTATATAAACTCTACCAAACTCTTGTTGCTCTCTGATGTGTGATTATACAGAGAGAGATAAGAGAATAAAGTGTAAAGGAGGCTGCCACTAAAAGACAAATAACTTTTTGTAAAAGACATAAAGTCAAAAAGACAAAGAAGGGTAGTTTGATAATTAAAATTACGGAAAATTGCATAAAAGAAAACAAACTTTAATTTATTTACAAAAAAGAATACAACTTTTCGTAAATCCCAAAAAAGAAAACGAAACGCCCTTTCAAAAGGCGTTTCGTCTGCTGTCAGTTTAATCAGTCGCCGACTGACTGATGGCTGACACGTCTGACAAACGCCCTTTTAAAGGGCGTTTATTCCTGAGAAATTTTAAAAAAAGTCCCATAATTCCTCAACTTCTAAATCAATCTACAAATATCGGAATGATCTGAATTTTTGTGAGGATGATCTCCTCACCGTAGAGATCATCCTCACCAAAAATCAGCCATTGATTCATCTTCTGGGTACGCCAAAGTGGGTGTAAAAATTGGGGTATCAAAAAATGCCCTTTAAAAGGGCGTTTGTCAATAAAAAAACGCCCTTTAAAATAACGTTTTCTACTGACACACGCCCTTTAAAATAATGTCTGTCAGTTGTCAGAGATCTGACAGACGATCTGACAGACGACAGACGTTTTTTAAAAAGGCGTCTATTACTGAAAAACGTCCTTTAAAATGACGTTTTTTACTGACAAACGCCCTTTTAAAGGGCGTTTTTTGATAAACATGTGCCACGTAATGAAACGCTCTTTGAAAGGGCGTTTCGTTTTCTTTTTTGGGATTTGCGAAAAGTTGTATTCTTTTTTGTAAATAGATTAAAGTTTATTTTCTTTTTAGAAATTTTCCGTTAAAATTATTGATAAAAACCATTTAAAAAGAATCCATCAACTCTTCTTTTCTTCAATCTATAAAAACTTGAAAATGCCCAAATAACACTCACGTGTTATAATGTTTCTTAGCTTCCCCATTTCCACTCCTTGCCTGCCATTGCTGTAAAGCTCAACAACATATTCTTCTATTCGGAAACACCACCGATTTACATAACTAAATCCTAATCTATTTGATGATAACATACCCCTTGGTGTTACATCTCAACCTGTTGAATCCATTGCCACTAACCCTCCCTTCACCGAAGATATTGTTGAATCCATGGCGATGTTGGAAATTTGTGGTTATTGTTCATTCTTCTAGGGTTATATTTCCACACTCATGTCTTGAATTCTCCAAATCACACCTGCAATTCAAATGACCTGAGAGCATTACAAGGTTTCTTGAAGGGTTTGGAATCACGAATTGATGGGTGGGTGCCGCCACCAATTCTTCATCTTCTTCTTCTGATAGTTGTAGTTGGGTTGGAGAAGAATAAAAGGGATCATTTTATGAATCCTTGGCTGGTTTGGTTCAGCGACAAACAGGCGATAGTATCCACAACAAAGATAGAAAAAAGAAGTTAGAAGAGGAAGGATAAAATGGCAAAATAGTATTTTTACACCGGTTACAATGGACACGTGGGCCAAGTGTCAGTAGAAACTGGTCATAGGGGGTATTCCATTGATTTGAAAGTTGAGGGGCGTAGTACAAAATATTTTTGTATAACAGGGTGTATTACTAAATTGCCCTCTCTTTTAATTTTTTTTACGCACCCTCTCCTCTTTCACGTCTCCTTTTGCTGCAAGAGCTTCTCTCAAGCTCTCCTGCCGGCAACGACTTGCTCCCTTGGTGCTCCCGGTATCTCTCTCTCTCTCTCTCTCTCTCTCTCTCTCTCTCTCTCTCTCTCTCTCTCTGCGGTGTGTTTAACTTTGCTATGAGTAAAACTTCTGTCAACGGGTCGTGACTTTCACAACGATCACAACCAAAAATAGTAGTCACGTGGAACACTGTTAGTGGACGTTGACCGTGTGGATGTTTGCATTATTTTAACCGTAGGAATCTGAGCATTATTGAGCATTCTTTGGATGCAAAGATCCAAAGGTTGCAAATCACTAATCAAGCTGATATTGTGTGTTGTGACCAGCTTCAGTCACCACGCCTTGGTAAATATACACAAAAAATCATCATGATTGGTCTGGTAGCATACACAGGTAAGGTTGGGTGCATTCAACAGGTCGGGTGCCCTCAAAAATTTTAAAATTAAAGGTAGGATGTGATATTCACTCAAAAGTTCTTATTTTAAGCCACTATCATTTTAGCGGTGTCACATTCTCCTACTTAAAACTTCTATTTTCATCGACTTTTCAACTTAAGAGTTTATTCCATTGTGTAGAACACATTCTTTAGACAAAAATCGATTATTCGTATGAAATATACACATAATCTAATATAAAGTAATTTATCTTATTACGCGCTTCTATTATCACAATGACACCATTTGGACAATTTTGATGGATGGCGGGCCCAAAACTAAAGAGCTAATAAGCTAAAGACAATAAGCTATAAGTCGAATGCGGGCAGAATTAAAAGATCGAAAAACAAGAGAGACAACCAATAGAGTAGGAGAGTCAAGCCACGAGAGAAAAGATTAAAGCTTAAATAACTAACACAAGATGAATGTTTATTCAGTTAGTGAAGCTTGCAAAAGACCAAGTCAGAGACCAGGGTTCAAGACCCTTTACCAACATTTTTCTCTCGTTTATCTTTATTTTCTCTCCACCCTCTCTAAACCCTATCTCCTTTCAATCTCAACCATCCGATCATCTCTCCCATCACCATCACTCTATCCCATGGCCCATTGATAATGCCAATTTTGTGCGTATTATTCATTTTAACCTTAGAACATTATCGAATTTCATGAGCTTATAACTTCACATTTATGCGTAAAAGACATCATAGATGTCTCATGCATAGCCTATCCGATTTAGACCCTCATTACGCGCACATTGGATAATTGTAGGACAATGGTGGATCGCTAGTAGATTATCATGGATGCGTATGATCATTGAGGAAGATCCAACTCCCCATAGACCATCTCCAAATGTGTGTGCATGGGAGTTGGAAGATCAAGTTGCCACATGGAAGCTCCCTAGCCATTGGATTATTCTTGAAAGCTTGATGGAGCATCATAGCCATGCAAGCCATAGCTAAGTGGTTGATGAAGCCACGAGAGCCATTGAAGCTATTACACCTTTATGGAGCCACCACCAAGCCATTGAAGCCATGCAAGCCACATGGGAGTTTCTCAAGTCATCTAAGCCACCTCCAAGCCACATATGAACCCGTATGTCAGTAAACGAATTGCACACCAGACAACCAACCAATCTAAACCACGATCAACAAGTATGAAGATGACTTATGGCATACATGCTATTTGGTGGCAGACGGCCATGTGGCTAGCAGACGATCTCACCACCAAACATATTAATAGAAAAGGTTGGGGCATTAGCCGTCTCGACCCACTTTAATTGGCACAAGCAAAGGAATATTCCCGAACAACAAGAGAACTGGAGGGAATCTCCTCTAACAAAGGGAGGGATTCCCCAAAGGCGACCAATTAGAGGCCTACAAATAGCAAGATCCCTACTCAGAAAAGAAGGAGCATCAAAGGAGATCCGATCCAATCCTCTCCGAAGTAACTCAGATCAGTTAACATCTCTCTTATTCAACTCAAGAGAGCAAAACCCTAATCCACTCATACAACCTCAGAGAAGAATACTTCACCTCTTTTACTTCTATTTTTTATAACCATTACTAGCTATCTGCCATTGATGCGCATATCCTGAATTGAGCATCGGAGTGCTTTTGGCAGGTACACTGCCCCTGTTGTCTCAGGCGGAAGGAACCTTCATCATCAACAGTCTCAACGACAAGATTTAGTTCCAAGATGGAGGTCTTCAAGCCCAACAAGCCTTCCACAACCAGCTTAATCTTGACAGGAGTCTTCATCCACGCTAGATTTGCAAAATTATTACAATGAGCTCATCCAACTCCACTCAAGTACTTATAGTCCACATCACCCCGATCAGAGTATTGGCTTCCTCGGGGAGTAGTAGGTGAGAACTTAAATTTTATCCCCACACTGCCCATGGCAATTACTGATATGACAATGAGGAGATGCCCATGGACACATTTCAACCATGTGGGTTGAAGCCCCACAAGTAAAACAATCCATCTTAAATAGAAAGCACGCAAAGTGGGTTGAAGGAGAAAGAAGAAATTATTTGAGTAAAAAAATCATCGTTTGCTATTCTATTTCTGAAAATTCAAACACGTCTAGCCCTCCACCACCCATCACGACACGATAGGTCGGCGTGAAGAGGGCCTACATACCAAAATTAGCATGATTAATGATTTCTAACATTTGGATCTGAGTAATCCAAATAATGCTCAAATCAAACGATTAAAAATAAACTGATTTTTGGCCGTGGGTGTCAGCATGAAAAAAAAATATTGTCATAGTATACTTATTGAGTTCCTTAACTAAGAATATCGTTAAGGCATTTTATCAAACACCTGGTATGTAAAAATTGAACATGGTTCCATCAAGAATCTTACACAAAATTGAAATTTTCGATTGGTTTTATAAAAGAGAAAAACACAAAATTAATTGTATCAACTATATATATATATATATATATAATGTGTGGAGCTTACTTGGAAAAGAACCCAACAAATGTGAGGTGGAGAATTGAACTCGAGCAAAGAATGGGAAGAGAATAGGAGATTGAGAGGAAAATGAGAGAACAATAAGAAGAGAATGCGGTTTATCGAACGAAGGCTTGCTAGCTCAGATGGTCGGTTTCTTCTTTCGTTTTTGGTAGTGGGTTTATTTAGTAGAAATGGGTGTTTTGATAATTTTTTTTTTATTTGGGCGGGTGGGTGCGAATATCAATGGGTGGAAGAACACAAAAATTGGGTTTAATATCCTTTCCTTTGAACATAACAGTCACGGGTCAGTGGGCCCGAAGGAGCATGCCACATGGTATGTTGATGGATTTCTTTATCAAGAAAAAAATAGTTGTCCCCTGGGGACAGTTTGAACTTTGAAGTCTCCCTCCCAATGACACGTACCCCTTGTTAGCCACTCTTACCAGCTGACCAAGGGGCTTAACATGGGTTAGGTTAAGGCCTTGCGAACGTGTCAGACATTTTGGGAGGAGGCCTTGGGGTACGTGTCAGACATTTTGGGAGGGAACTTCAAACTTTGTAGCCCCTGAGACAGCAAATCTTTTCTCTTTCTCTGTCAAACTTTTGATACATTAGACTTTTCGAAAAGGGTCGGGATCGGGATACAGATTTTCAAACTGACTTTTCTACCTAAACTACGAAGCCGTGGATTTATTCAAATCCAACGGACCTCTGTCTCTTCACTTTCAGGGTACAGCAGCCGAGCCGAAGCGAAGCCGAGTGGAATTCATTTCAAAGGTCGTTGAAAAAAATGAAGATATAGTCCACGTGGCACCTCCACTCCATTCAGCCCATCACGTCTCCCCTGAACAGGCTGAACCCCATCATCTCACTCCATCGCCTCTTGTTCTCCTCTCTTCTCTCCCTCCATCTCCTCCTATTCTCCTCTGCAACTCACTGTTGAGCTCTGGCGAGATGAAAGAACAAAGCCTCGTTTGAAAAGGGCTCACCCTCTTCTACGCTGATTTTTGGTGCCAACTCTCTCACCACTTGAACCTCTCTCAAACCCAAACCCAAACCCTCTCTCTCTCTCTCAAACCCTAAACCACTCCCTCTCAAACCCTAAACCACTCCATCTCAAACCCTTGTCTCTTAAAGACTATACCCGTACCTCTGAAATCCTCAACACTCCACCATAGACCGCCGAAGCACCTGCAAATGCCGCCGAAGGGTTCTCCGCCAGGTTAGTTCTTTCTCCGCCTCTTCTTCTTCTTTTTCTCTTATTCTTCGGCGTTTCCTTCTCTAGAACTCATCAAATTTGAAAATTTTCAAAATTATTGCATTTGCATTTGGACTCATTGTCATGTGGATAACCATCAAGGTTTAAAATTTCAATTTCGCATACCATTTCTATTGAAATTCTGTATGAAAGTATGATTGAAATTTGACGAAGTTTTGAAAAGTTTGGAAAAAAAAATCAAAACTGATATATCTTCAATATTTCTGAATTTTTTTTTGTTGAAAAATTTATAAAAGTTATAAAATTTCAGACTTAATTTTTTTTGTTTTGTTTTTTGTTTTGGAGGTTTGTTGTGTTTTTTCTTTGGATGATGCATGCGTTATATATTGTGCAAATTGTAAAATGGGTTCGATCTCAAATACTTTGCGATTTTCTTTTCTTTGCTTCGCTTTCTTTTTGGTCAATCTACTTTTCAAGGCTATGCACATTCAAAGAATCAATGGTTGCCCTTCAAGTGTCATACATACTGTAATAACTTGAACCAAATGGCCATTAGAGCCTATGCAAATAAGGACACTATTTTTTTTTCCATGTGTTTGGAAATTTTCTTTGCAAATGTAATGGTTGTTAACCCCATGGTTTTAAAAATGGCCGTTTAAACGGTAACGCCCCAAGCCCATTTCCGTTAAAACGGTTTAAACACGTTTTATCAGTTTTGAAAAAAACGGCCATTTTTTTGTTTTAACGGTCGTTAAAATCGTTTAAACTACCGTTAAAATCGTTTAAACAGCCGTTTAATTGTGAAAATTTTGTGAAAAAAAATGGCCGTTAAATCCGTTAAAATCCATTTAATTTCCGTTAAATTCCGTTTTTTTTTTTTCAAAATTTGAATTTCACCGCCATTTTTCCATTTTTTTCCGTTAAAATCATTAAAACCATTAAAACTCCTTAAAATCCATTTAATTCTGTTACATTATGTTTTTCCCATTTTTGCCCCTGGCCGTTTCAATCCGTTTAAACGGTAACGCCCCCAGTCCATTTAACCGTTAAAACGGCCTCCTTTAAACCTTGGTTAACCCTATAGCATTCACTATAAATGCTGAAATTTGTTATTCCAGCACATCATTTTCAATGGTCCACTTGTTATGCTTGAAAAATTAATCAATATTTTTGGTCCACCTCTAATGGGTTTGAGTGTCCTAATGTAGTTCATAGATATAGGTAGGCATTTGATCGATGGAAGTGGGTTAGCTCTGCTCCGGTCTAATTTGTGATATGGTTATTTCATTTGTTTCCAGACATGTCGAAAACAAAATGGTATGTTGTATGGAAAGGATACCGCCTAGGAATCTATTGTTCTTGCGAACAATGCAAAGTTCAAGTCCATGGGTACCCAGGGGCTGAATTTAAATCTTATTCAACACTTGAAGCAGCAAAAGCAGCATTCAAAGAATTCACCATGAGTAAGAATACCATGGAGGAGGGCTCGTGTTCGAATAACGTGAGACGCACTATTTATTTCATTGTTGTATGTAAATTATATATTTTTTGTCACTATACATTTTTTTATTCCTATATTTGTGTCATTTTGCAGGTCCCTACACGTGTCGAGCCAAATGCTTTACAAATCCTAGCACAAGTCGGGGGTCACAATGATGATGGGTTTTGGAAGACAATATGTATTGTTATTTTGAGTGCTTGGATTGTTTTCTTTATTTTTAAGTATTAGATGTGTCAGAAAATGTATTAGATATTTTAAAGACTCAATGAATGTAGTATTGATGAGCAATGCAATGGGGGATATGACCCCTTGATTGTAAATGTCGTATTGATTCTATTTGTTACTTGAGTTTGTAATGAGGGCTTGATGTTGACTCCCTCTTAAAATTGGAAAATGAGGTAGACCAACAGGTGGTTTCATGCAAGGTTTAAAGGAGGCCGTTTTAACCGTTAAACGGACTGGGGGCGTTACCGTTTAAATGGCTGTTAAAACGGATTGAAACGGCTAGGGGCAAAAATGAAAAAAAAAATGGAATTAAACGGATTTTAACGGAAAAAATGGCGCTGAAATTCAAATTTTGAAATTTGAAAATTAAAAAAAAAAAAAGGAATTTAACGGATTTAACAGCCTTTTTTTCACAAAATTTTTCAGAACTAAACGGCTGTTTAAACGATTTTAACGGCCGTTAAAACAAAAAAAATGGCCATTTTTTTTAAACCGTTAAAACGTGTTTAAACGGTTTTAACGGAAACGGGCTTGGGGCGTTACCGTTTAAACGGCCGTTTTTAAAACCATGGTTTCATGTATAAATGGCCATTGAAAGCCCTGTTTTTGGATTTGTTCATAAGATTATACACAATCTCAACATTTCAAATTCTGAATCATAAGATTCTAACAAAAATTGTAAGGATTTTTTTTGCCCAGAATGATTATAACCCATTGTCAAATATGTTTGACATAAGACCTTATTTGAATACAAGATTCAAATTGTAAATCATAGGACTGAAATAGTTCTAACAAAATGTTTCATAGCCCGATTCTAAAAAAGGTAGCATAGCTTTAAGTTGATAAACAGTAATCCCCAAGTTTTTTCTTACTTCATCCTCCAAACATGCCACAATGCCAAACACAAATTACCTAAGTCTTGACATTTCAACTCAATATGGAAGATCTCCCCTATTTATGTGGTTTTGACTATTTGTAATAATGAATTAATTATATGAAACTCACTGGAATACACATTGAGATATTGATTGAAGGTGTGTAAAACAAACTACTAGCTTTTCTGCCATTGAAAATTGTGAAAAACGGATCCAAGATTTTGATTCTTGAGTTCAAAGTTACCTATGATATTCCACCATTTTACTCATCTATACATGTTTGGAAGCACTACTATTGTCACCAAACAGTAATAAAGGCTTTTTTTCATTCGGTCGCTAGCATAATCCTCTGACTAGAAGTTTAAAAACAAATTATGTGGCCGACAGTCATCTTTACAGTCATGGATGAGAACTCAGCTCAAAATGCACTCATAATCTGTAGTAATTTCGGTATGGAACCTAACCATACTCTGCTATATGGGATACCATCATTTCTATGGTGTAATCTCAAAATAAAGAAAAGAAGCAGTACAATTCTCCCAAGATTTCATATAGTGTTTACTTGAGATACTCCTAAAGTTCCTTCAATCACATCCACCAAATATTTTACACGCTTGGGATTTGCTTGGTGTTGGATTTATAAATACTCTTCATTACTGCAGTCATAATCTTAAAAGCAGAAAGCATGGGTGAGATCACATCCTCCAAATTCCTTTTTTTTCCATATCCAAAAGCTCTCAGACCGGATCTATCAATTTTGAGACTACACCATTCTTCACTGAGAACATACACTAAGTTCCCACTACATACACTAAGTTCCCACTTCATTTTGAAAAATTTTGCAGTAATAATCAAGATAATCATAATAATTCAATCTGAAAGTACAAAAAAGAATGAGGAACCAACATCAATATTCTTGCTTAAAAAATCAAGCTTGACATTCCTATTGTGCCAACCGCCAACCAACCTAGTTTATAATAAATATGGATAGGTATTTCAAATGACAAATGGATGTTTAAAGAAATTCAGAGAGGGTTTATGTCCATTCAGGTTAAGCTTTCTTTACAATATATGCGTGCTGGAAAATGGACACAGTAAACACAACATCGAATACGTCATCCCATGACTGGAGCATCAACCTGTGCAGCTCGTTGCTTAGTAAGCATGCCTAATTTTTCTGACCTTGTTGGATTCAGAATCCTTTGGAGGCAGTACCTGAAATAATTAAAAGCGCATAACCAATCTCAACTTATAGATTCAGACATTAATTTGAAACTTTTTCTAGCAAAGGATGAAGACAATGTTGAGGAAAACTAAAATAACTTTTCAGCTTTTAGTTCTACCCAACAATTGAAAAAATGAAAAGAGAGAATGAAAGTCTACTAGGATGAAAAAAAAAGTGAACAAAGATGAAAATATACTTGTGTTTTCATTTTCTTATTTATCTACAAATCAACACATCTACATGGAATGAAACAAACAAAGCAATGAAGAACATTATAAATGGGGGCATAAGAACCATCAAATATGAAGAATGAGACTGTCTCTGCTTAAGAACATCATAAATTTTTGAATTTTGTTTTGGAAATAAAATGTTTTCAAGGGTATATGTTTGCAACAGAGATGCTTAGCTTGGTAGTGTGTTATTTTAATCCTCACATTTGACACGCCTATGTGGGGCCACACTGAGATGATTCAAGGGCTGATTTTTATGAGTGAACTCGCAATGGATCATCAACCTCACATTCTAAATCTTCAATTCTGAAACTTCAGTGGATATAAAGTTAACAGTAAAATGAGCATTCGAAAATCTTTTAACTTGTTTTCCACTTTCAACTAAATATGTCAAAGTAGATTGGTTTTTAGCGAGGATGAGCTCCTCATTATGGAGATAATATTGACAATAGATCAACCCATTCTGAACCTTCTAATCCTATCAAATGTGGACTTAAAATTGCCAGTAAAATGGGCAGTAACATTTACAGTAAGTAAAACTTTAACAGTAAAATGGATATGTCACTTTCATAGGGCTAGATATGTCAAAGTGGACTGGTTTTTTGTGAGGATGATCTCCTCATCATGGAGATCATCTTATCAAATGTGGACTTAAAATTTACAGCAAAATGGACATTAGAACACGCAACAAGAGATCATTTGAACACCAAACATCAATTACCTAATTTATCTATCATATATATATATATATATATATATATATATATAGAAGAAAATCAAGATTAGGTACTTACTACCATGCCTATATCATTTTTCTCATTGCCATTTATTTGCATTCATCTTCACCCTCATAACCAAAACTTCCCTTCTTCTCTTCTAAGGATGCTTTAAAAACCTTTCATTGGAAGCTAAGCAAAAGAAGTTTATTCAGACAAGGATTCCATTTGAATATGACTATATAATCAGATTGGTCAATCAAAAACTATATACTGACCTAAACAATGAAGTCCCTTTCAACTTCAACATGGACACAAGCTTGCAAAAAGATATCAGTCTGTTGTTGTGCCCATCCTCATTCTACAATAACACCTGCAAAAACTCATTACTTATGTACTTGGGTTTTAGGTGGGAGGCATTAAAATGTAGTATGATTAAACATGTAGAAGATAGTAGTCTTATCTCCAAATTACTCTAACATCCCAAGTACACCTTATACAACCCATGAAACCTTTTAATGCTCATCTATTTGTTAATGAGGATGACTTTTGCTCCCAACACTAACAAGACAAGCAACAGATCTTTGACTAGATTCATCATTTACCTTCTCACTATGACTATGTATATAACTTATGTACTTATATCCCCTTAGGAGCAAAAAGGAACTATCCCTTCAAAAAGTATATCAAACCTGCAAATAACAAGCAAATGAGTTTTAGGTGGAAAGCATTAAAATCTTCCAATTATTAGACATGCAAATTTCTCAGTCATAGATTCATCATTTACCTTCTCACTATGATTATGTGTGTAACTTATGTACTTATATCCCTTCAGGAGCAAAAAGGAACTATCCCTTCAAAAAGGTGATTTGACCTACAAATATCAATATACATTAAACTACCATTATATAACCTATCACGCCAAAAACAGAATTTTCGGTAATCATAGTAACTGACCTTCAAACCTTATTTACATCTTCTTTGATGCACCGTCATCATCGCATCCAAAATCTTTAATTGCATGTTCATCAAAAGCTATATAAAAATGACGATAAATTGCTATGAAAATGTTGATCATATTTGTTAGAAACACAAAAAATGTTGAGAAAATAATCAAAAAAAACTTTCTTGCTTACATGGTTCATTTAGATCAATCAACATTCTATTCAAGCCTTTCGGACATTTTTGTTTGTTGTGCCCCTAAACTTTACACGAAGTACATTTTTTCCGTTTTTTGCTCAATGCCACCTCAATGGAGCTCTTCAACCTAACATTGTTGTTATCCTTCCTTTTTCCTTTATCATCCTTCGGCCTACCCTTTCTTTGGGATATATGTGGATCTTCAATCAATCTTTGATATGATTTACCAGTATCAATATCTTCTTCATTTTTAGAATCCAAAGATGAGGCCTTATTATATTCTTCCAAAACACGCACCGAAAGCCCTTCAATATCTTTAATTGCCATTTTATACAACTTATCTGATTTTGAAGCAACACACCACAATTGTGTTGATCTTCGACATAGATGGCTAAGCCTAAATGCTTCAGAACACCCATGATTATCTTCTTTGGCTAATTCATCCATCACCCTAAACTTATTAGCTCCTTTCATCCATCATTTTAAAATGAAATGTGATGGGATTTCATTTACCTCAAGACGGAAAAATATTTTTAGCAAATGTCTACAAAGTATACCCGTGAACTCAAAATGCTGGCATCCGCAATACCCCTCGTATGTTCTGCCTTCATCTTTACAATAAATTGCTCGGGTTCACCAACCTTAGTCGTAATTGAATAAGTCTGGTAATCACCATCCCTTACCCCCTCTTCAGCTTTGTAGCGAATTGCTTCTTTTAATTGGACTCGGAACTTCTCAAATATATTTCGCGTGTACATCTTTGCTGCATGCATCAATATCAGATTATTTTCATCAACAATTCGATCCTTGTGTTCTGATATATAATCTTCTTCAATTTCTCTATAAATTATCGGCTTCAGTGCTTGTTCATACCTAACCACAAATTCTCTTAAGTTGGTTTTTGACGAGACAAAATCATTGAAGAATGCATTGACACCTTCACTACGACCAGTTGTATTCATCCCGGCAAAAAATGTACTTCGATGGTATACCGGTACCCAAGCTTCTTGAATTTCATATAAATTTTTAAGCCATTCATTGTCCTTCAATTCAAATTCGACCATCAAAGCATTCCACATGTCTTCAAAATCTTCAACTTTATATGTACAATGGATGCACTTCTTTATCCCATGCTTGAACCTTGACTTTTTGTAGTAAATGTGAGATAATTTTTCTCCAAATTTCTTTTTTATATGCCAAAGGCATAGACGATGATGTGTGTTAGGGAACACCTTCTTTATTGCCGCTCCCATGGCAATGTCTTGATCAGTGATGATTGAAGTTGGATGCCGCCGTCCCATGGCCTCGAGCCACACATTAAACAACCAAATGAAGCTAGCCTCGGTTTCATCTTGTAGAAGTGCACATCCAAACTGTATAGATTGATGGTGATGATTTACACCAGTAAAAGGGGCGAATGGCATTTCAACATGTTGGTCCTGTATATAGTGTCAAAAGTAACAAAATCTCCAAATTGCTCATACGCCATACGTGATCTTGCATCGACCCAAAATAAGTTAGTGGCTCTCCCACCTTCATCAATTTGTATTGCATAAAAGAATTGGGGATTCTCCATTTGCATCCTTTGAAAATAGTTAACAACTAATTGTGTATCTCCCACCTCTAACTCTTTTTGCCTGAGTGACCGCAAGTGGTTCCAACAATCTCTTCTACCAAATCCTATGTTGACACCATCAAAGATTGAAGGAACTTTCCCTACTTGTAGATTCTCTCTGTGGAAAGCCTTAGTCAAATTCTTAGCTGTATCAGGCATGTGTCTATTAGTCCTCATGTGCACCCTCTTCTTTGGAGTGACGAATTTATGATTATGATCATCTAAAAAGGCAGTTACTTTCCACTTGACAATGTCCTTCATATATAGCACCCGCATATATGCCTTACACCCAAGTCTAACTGTGTTACAACTTCGATATGTTTCAATAGCCTCTCCTTTTTTGTTCTTATGTTTCCCTTCACGTGCACACACAAATTTGACTGCCGTCACTTCATTCACATGAAATCTCATTTTGTCAGATGATCGGATTCAGATTGCAGAGCCTTGTAGTCGACCATACTCCGAATAATATTCTTTCGCTTCATCAAGTGAATTAAATATCATCCCCACATGTGGTGTCTTCATATTTTCAACATCCTTTTTAAGAGTCGAAGTATCACCCAATTCATTCTTTTTGGTTTGGAAAGAGCTCTTGAACTCGTCAATTTTTTCAAGTTCTAAACCTCCACAACTATCAGCATTTACTAAAGCTTCATCAACATTGTCTTCAACATTTCCACAGGGATTCTCCATCTCTCAAACCTATAGCCGTTGATGCAACATAAGCACATTAAAGAACTATTAGCCAAGATATGAAATTGATGTATAGCAACAAAATTAAATGGAGAGCCATATTAGATGACAATAAGTTTATTTCATCATCTTCAGAGTAAAATAGCTAATGTAATCGAGATTTAAATAGAAATGAGGAATAAAATAGCAAATCTACAGGACACAACATGAAAACAAAATGAAATTAACACTAAATTCTATTTCTAACAACAAATCTACTATAAGATGTTTCTTTCAACAATAAGCACAAATGCAGTCCTCATTTCCACAAAAAGAATTACTCTAAAAGTTGCAGTGAGATCTTTTCAAATGCGGAAGCGCATTTTTGTTACTCAATGCTACCATATGGGCCCACTGACCGCATGGATGTTTAGCCCATCCCTTAGTAGACATTCATACCAAAAATCAGCTTGGTTGATGATTTTTAGCCGTTGGTTTTAGTACTCAAAAAATGATTCAATTCAACTCCTATACGCATGCCTTAAATAGTACTAAAATCTAATGGTTTGAGGTTATCGATCAGGGTGATTTTTGGTTTGTATAAGGGTGGGATAAACATCCATGCAGTCAGTAGGCCCAAATGACAACCGTGAGTAATAAAATAGTGCTTCAACATTTGAAAAAGTTTCAGGCATACTTTGTTACATCCTTTTCCTTATCATTAACCTCATTCTGGACATGTAGAAGACCTAATCGAGTAGACGTAGACCCAAGGATAGGCCACATGTCGCACTCTTAGAGGACTCTAACTTTATGGATGTTTTTCCAATCCTTAAGTGGACCTACAAACCAAAAATCTGCCTGATTAGTGATTGCAAACCTTTCGATTTGTAAATAGTGCTCAAATTTCCACGGTCAAGATCAACCCATGAAAATAACTCCAATTGAAGCATATAAATCATTAATCAGGCTGATTTTTGGTTGGTAGGTCCACCTAGGGATTGGACAAACATTCGTAAGGTTAGAGTCCTGTTCATCATACCTATTTACCTCATTCACACGCTATATATCAAGCTACAGCTCACGCTCCCACGTGGTCTTGGTGCCCTGTTGAAGGAGTTTTGGTGAGTGGTTAGTGGCCCGGATGGAAGCTGTGAGTAAAGATCGAAAATAAAAAAAAACAAATAGTGAAATACTTGAGAACCCCGAAGAACAACTTGATGCTGTAATTGAGGTGAGAGGTTCACCACTAAGATCGAGAGAGAGAACGACGTCGTCGGATTTCTTTTACACGTCGCCGGATTTCTTGTGGATTTCTTTTACAGAGAGTGAGCCCTTTTCAAACGAGGCTTTGTTCTTTCATCTTGCCGGAGCTCAACAGTGAGTTGCAGAGGAGAATAGGAGGAGATGGAGGGAGAGGAGAACAGGAGGTGATGGAATGAGATGATGGGGTTCAGCTTGTTCAGGGGAGACGTGATGGGCTGAATGGAGTGGAGGTGCCACGTGGACTATATCTTCGTTTTTTTCAACGACCTTTGAAATGAATTCCACTCGGCTTTGCTTTGGCTAGGCTGCTGTAGCCTGAAAGTGAAGAGACAGAGGTCCGTTGGATATAAATAAACGGAAAATTTTCGAAACGAACCCAAGTTTAAAGGTATTTTCCAAAAAGAACCGTATTTTTAGAAATTTGTCAAAACAAACCTAGGACGCCGAACCATTTGGCGTATGCTCAAAAAATATTTTAATGACAGATTTGCCCTTGTCCTGTTGCCTGAAAAATGTCAAATCATTGTCAGACGCCATACTGTTTGGCGACTGTTAATAACCATCGCCAAACAGTATGGCATCTGACGGCGATTTGACTTTTTTTTTTCATAATTTTGGTGTACACACAAGGAAGATAAATCAATGGCTGAATTTTGGTGATCTGAAATTTCTAACATCATCTATCGTGAGTTTCACGATAACACAGTAAAAAATAAACGCCTAACAGTATGGCATATCACTTTGTGAACCGCCAAACAGTTTGGCGGTTCACAAAGTGATATGCCATACCGTTTGGCAACGTATAACAACATACGCCTAACCATTTGGCGTATCGTTTGAAGAGGGCAATTCAGCCATTTTAAAGTTTCGTGAGAATACGCCAAACGGTCCGGCGTCTTAGGTTTGTTTTGACAAATTTCAAAAAATACGATTCTTTTTACAAAATACCCTTAAACTTGGGTTTGTTTCGAAAATTTTCCGTTAAATAAATCCACGGCTTCGTAGTTTAGGTACAAAAGTCGGTTTGAAAATCTGTATCCCGATCCCGACCCTTTCGAAAATGTTCTTGAAAGATATCTCCAATCCAAACCGTTGGATGTTCCTTAAAAAATCGTGTGGGGGGATCTCAAGACATTCCATGGACTGCAGCATAAGGAGAACGTTGTCCCGAGGAGGACAGCGACACAGCTCATTTACCCTCAACCTAAGAAACATGTCTAATTAAAGCCCGTTAAAAGAGGGGGTTTGTCCCTCTCACAGTACCAGTCCTCGTTACTTGGTGGTAGTCCCCCCCGGTGAGAAGCTTGTTTCCAGAGAGGGAGAGAGAGAGAGAGAGCTTGAAAGAAGCTTTTAATGGCGTCTCTGATCAAATCCCTGGCCAAAGCTTCGTCTCTTTCTTCTTCTTCATCATCATCATCATTATCTCATCTGAAATCAATGCTGTTGAGCTCTTCTCGTTCTTACGCCAAGGCTTCTTCGAAAGAGAAATATATAGTCCCAGAGAAAGAAATAGTACCAGAAGTCGAAACGGAAGTCTCAGATGTTCCGACTGCTGGAATTAGTCGGCCATTGTCGGAAATCCTCAAAGAGCTCAACAAAAGAGTTCCTGATTCCTTCATCAAAGCCCGTTTGGAAGACGGATTTTCCATCAAATACATTCCCTGGTAACACCATTTCTCTTCTAAATATTTCTTTTTTGTTTACTTTTGTTTGTTTCATTTACTGTTTAGTAGCTTAAAAGCGTAGTGTACAATCCATCAAAATCCGAAAGAAAAAAAGGTTTTTTTTTTCTTCTACAGACAGAGGAGAGAAGAACTGTCCATTTTGGGGTTTCATAGTGGTGGAAGTTGAGGTGGCGGACACAGAAGGGTTCACGTGTTTCCATCTCAACCCTCCCCCTTGTAGCAAGCTTCATCCTTAATAGCCCAAGAGACATGCCTACTTCCAAAATCAAAAAAACATGGAAGCTATTATTGTTGAAAATTGCCACTTTTTCTTCTTCAATTTTGTTTTAGAAATCGAAGATTGACCACAACCGATGGCAATCAATAAGAAGAGAAAAACAATCACACAGATTTATGAGGTTCACCTACATAGATGGCAACAACAATCAAGAGCTTCCACTTTTTTTTTTTGATCAAGAGCTTCCACTATATGCGAACTGAAATGATACAAAATAAGTCTAAAAGATGCCTTATATATGAATCCAAAACCCTAGTCCAGAATCCACAAAGGAAAACTCCCAAAACAGGAAACTGTGTGACTTTCCAAAATAAAGACATTCAAAAAATTTGGGCTAGGGGCGGGGGTTGTCCTACCAGTCTGGTCAGAAGACTCGGGACCTTACGTGTCTCTAGAAAACAACAATGATAGAACTCGAGACATCCAATCTACATACAACAATGGTTTACTGCACTTAATTTTTGACTGTCCCAAATGAAGGCTTTTGAATGGATGTTTAGGATCCCTTTGAATGGTGTGCTGGCTCTACTTCACTAGATGAAGGTTTCTTGTGTGCATGGTTCAAAGGCGTGGGTTTCGTTTCGGTAGTTTTGGTGGTTTTGGTCCGAAACTTGGCGAAACCAAAGTGAAGGAGAAGTTCAGTTGTTTCGGTAGTTTTGGTCCAAAACTTGGCGAAACCAAAGTGAAGGACAAGTGCGGTTGTTTCAGTGGTTTCAGTAGTTTTGGACTGAAACTGGCCTGAAACTTATGGTTTTCTGAAACCCCATGGTATTTGGTTTTGGGAGAAATGTTTTGGTCTTAGCCAAAATTTTCAAAATTCTTTAATTTTTTTTTGATTTCCAAAAGTACCCTTAAATTTTAGTTTAGTGCCCCTCATATTTTAGTCCTTTAAAGTGCCCCCCTCTGATTTTAATCCTTTAAAATCTAGTGAACATACCATATACTACAAGGATTGTGCCCCCTCCAATGAAACCCATCCCTAAACTCTCACACCCTAGTTAAGATCCTCTTATAATCTAAGCCTAATTTTTTTTAATAAGTAACCGAACCCTAATGTTTTGTTCATTCACACCTCCAAAAACTAGCTTGTATTCTTTCTATTGTGGGATTGCTCGGGGAAAGACTTGCAGAGGTATATTCTATGACTACAAGAAGCGAAAACAATTTAGTCTATGGATGGAGGTACAAGGATCATATGCTATTCAAAAAGGTCAGTATATGCATCAATATGATCAATTGTTATCGATGTCTGATGGAATAGACTTATTGCCACTAACACTTGCTAGAATTCAAACCATGACCACTACATTGTAGTTATCCCTTTATAAATTTGTACCGTGTCCATAATTTGGTCATAACTGGCACAAATCATGTTTGAATTGCAAATCTTGCACTGCGTTGCATTGATATGGGTATGGGTGTTAGATTCCCACATGGATGTGGAGTGTCTGATTTGACAAACCTTGAGAAATAGGATATGTGGACTCTATCGTATACTTTGAGTAATGTAAAACAAAGTAATTTTTTATATAATAATGAGGATAATAGTGGATAATGCGATAGAATATCTTAGGATTTCTATCTCTTTCATTATAAAATTGCCTCTCTATTTAGTGTATTTATGCAGACTCACCTTATCATAAATACACATTACATCTCTTTATTACCTCTGTGCGTTTCTTCATTCTTCTCCTTATTACTTCAAAAATTCTCAGGTATTATCTTCTTTTCATCTTCTTCCATGAGATGTATACCCCTCCCAAGTACTTCACCTCTCACATTTTATGTTCTTCCAATAAGTGAATATCCAGTTCACTACGAGTCTTGAATGTATCAAAACATTTCCTACACTATTCTTTGTGGGTCTTGTGTTTCTTCTTATTATGTTTCTTCTTGGCAGAGAAACTGCTGAATCCTCTATTGCATTCGTTGTAAAATATGACCATTTGGTTCTTGATTTCATATTCTTGTTCCATTGAAGAAGAGAGCTGCATGGAAGAAGAGGAGAAGAATATAATACTAGAGAATGTCAAAAGTAATAAGGGGAAGAAGGAAGAAATGATAACGGGTGGGGGTACCCGTTAACATGGTTTAATGGGCCTGGCCCGACTTGTGGATTGGCACGCCAAAACTTTTTAACGGGCCGAGTTGGGCTGTAGGCTAAACCTCAAAGCCCAAGCCGGCCCAGATGCTTAGCGGGTTGGGCTAGGACGTGGGACCACTTTACACCCCTATTTCCACTTGCACTAAAAGTTGACTCAGATGCAATTGTATAAACATGAATGGCTAATAAATCGCATGCCATTGAAGAAATAATGTGATATTATGAGTAGTAGTCCTTCCGCCATTCTACTAAATTGAATTTAGTTTCCTTGTAAACGGATATGTTAATATGTGTCCTCTCTTGTTATTTTTTTTATTTTAGTCCCACATTGAATAAGAGTAGTAGTCTGTCTTGGCCCCTGCTTATATAATGGGACCCAACTTATGTAATGAAGTATCTCAATCTCTCTCTTCCATTATGCTCTTTTACTCCTATTCTCTCTCACTTTTAGGGTTTATATTTCAACTTGGTATCAGAGCGGGAAGATCTACATGCTTGTTTTTTTCTTTTTCTTCCGGATTGGTTATAAGCCTTTTTTTCCCAAAAACCTACAGGGTTTTCTTTCTGAGGATGCCGCACCTCCCAAAACCCTAGGGGCTTTCTCCCTTAGGGTGTCGCACCCCACTCCCCGAAAGGTGCTCTAAGGGTGCTGCACTCCCCACCAAAAAGAAAAAAAGAAAATGTATCCTAATGTTACTGCATCCCCTATAAACCGTTGGGCTAGTCTTGGGATTCTATCTAGGTTTGGTTCGATGCTCCATTTGGCTTTCACAACCCATGTCACGGCTATTACAACCTTTCCTGCAGGAAAAAAATGGTAGAGTTCGTATTCGTGATTCAATGAAAAGTCGTCGATTGAACGTCACATCTCTCCGGATATTTTTTTCAAGTGATTTAGTGTATTTTGGATTTTTCTAAAGAGTAGAAAATTATCGAAGTCATGCCATAAGAGAGACTTCAGGACAATCATCTACTACTACAGACAATAGATTTAGAACATCACATGTCGGGGATGAGAATCCAAATCTTCATATTACAATAGTCAAGCTTGATGGTACAAACTACCTGGAATGGGCCTAGTCCGCGAAGTTGGCCATCTACGGAAGACAGAAGGCAGGTTATCTAAATGGTAAGGAGAAACAAGCCAACGCTACATATCCTCATTATGACCAATGGGATGTTGAAATCTCCTTGGTCACGTCCTAGCTGCTGTTCTAGATGTAGCCTTAGATTAGCCGAGGGTATCTATTTTGAAGATTGCACAATAGATTTGTGAATCAGTAGCCCAGACATTATCAAGCCCAGAATAGTGCTAGGGTCTATCAGTTGGAGCAGAACATCTCCCATCTCAAACAGGAGGAGAAACCATTGTCATGCTATTTCTCCGAGTTGCGTAGTATGTGGGAGGAATTAGACCACTACCTACCTTTTGATTGGAAAGCAAAAAGACTGAGCAGTTCAATCGACATGTTGAGACACGTATTTTTCAGTTTCTTGCTAGCCTGAATACTGAGTTCGAGATGGTTCACATTCAGATCTTGAGCAGAGACCCACTCCCTCCTTTGACTACTGTGTGCTCCCCACATTTTCTCCTAAGGGCAAACCATCAGCCCACAATGCATCCAACAACATGACAAATGATCCACCCAGCTCCCAAATGACGACCCTTACAGCATCAGTACCTTTTTCCAGGTTGATTTTGACAGTTTGGGCATTCGTATGCCTTAGTTGGAGGGTTCCACAGTTACATCCTCATTTACCCACACAAGTACCACTATCTCTGCCCATCATGTGTTTACATCTCAGTCCACCTCCTGGATTATCGATTCAGGAGCTTTTGACAACATGACGGGTATGTTTTTGCCCTTTCAGTCATACAATCTTTGTTCAGAAAGGGATAAAGTTTGTTTACCTGATGTTTCTTTATCAAATATAGTTGGTAAAGGAACTATCACTGTCACGCCTCGAATCCGGGTACCCTAGACCGATCCGATAACCCGTGGGTTGAACGACGCCTGTTGAGTCTTCGGCAGGGGACAGTTACTTCCGATGTGGCCCATCCGACCGCATTCGAAACACTTGAGTTGTCCTGCTGGAGCATTCATAATTGGCCTTGTTGGTGCTTGAAAATTCCTCAACTGTTGGTATAGTGCTGCAGGAGTCGTGAATCTGGCTTGTCCTGGTTGGGGTGCAGTCTGTCGAAAATGTCCTGACGGTTGTCTGATTTGTGTCCTCTGTCCGAATGGTGGCCGAAACGATGGTCGTTGCTTCTTTGGGTCTCCTTGTTGTGGTCCTGAATTGTTCCTTCCTCGAGTATTCAGGATTTTCTGAGCTTCATCCAAATCTTGCTCTATCAGTATAGCCCGTTGGACTAGGCTACTGTATTCTCTAACCATGAGGGGTGTAAGCTTTCCCCTAATGTTAATCCTCAGCCCTCGCTAGAACCTTTTACACTTGGCCGTTTCAGTTTCAATCAGGAGGGGTGCGAACCTCGATAGTTTGGTGAATTTGGCCACGTACTGGGCTACTGTCATTCCCCGTTGTTGGAGCTTCAGAAATTCTTCGACCTTTAGGTCTCTTGCCGATTCTGGGAAATGTTGTTCTAAAAATAGTACTTCAAACTGTTTCCAGGTCATTTCTTGTACTTTCTTGGTGATTTTGACAGAATCCCACCAGTGGTCTGCTTCTCCGTGAAAGAAAAAAGTTGTTAACGACACACGTTGATCTTCGGGTGCTCGCAGTGTGTCTAGTACCTTTGATATTTGCTTGAGCCAGTTTTCTGCCTCCAACGGCTCCGTGGTTCATTGAAAAGTTGGTGATGTGAGTCGTTGAAACTTCCCCACCCATACGGTAGTGTCTGCCGTCATTGTTGGCCTCCTCTCGGTGTTGTCTGTACGCGTTTGTTGTTGTTGCATTACCGTCGCCATCTCTCGGAAGACTTGAAAGATTCCTCCTAGGTCGTTACTAAGTATTCGTCGTGGCATTCTCTGAACCGTTGCCTCCGCCCTCTTGCCATTTCCTTCAAGAGGTACAACGAGTCAGATTAGCACATTACTGTCTACTAGAGTCAGCATAACGATATAAGGCCCGTTTATGATTTTCCTTATACCTAACGGTTCCCAAATCCCATGGTCCCTAGAGCAAATCTACTAATTATGCTCGGATACCATGCTGTCACGTTCCGAATCCGGGTACCTTGGACCGATCCAATAACCCATGGATCGATGTACGACCCGGTTACAAGACATGATAAAGTAATAGAGAAAACGAAATAATGTAGGTAACCAAAGTAACTATTCATTCATTTAAAATGATTCATAATATCAGAGTTAGTGCGGAAGGGAAATACAGCGGAAAGACTGAAATAAATAAACTAAGTCCTAATAATGATCGTCGCTAAGTACGAGAACATGTTGGTGAAAGAATGCGAGTGTAGTTGTCCGCAATGTCTTCGTTTGGTTCCATCGGGGTGTAAGTCGGTGATGATGGCGGTATAGGTACTCGGTCCATGTCGTAAATGTGTACTTGTGGGTCGAACTTCGCGGTCACCACTAAATCTGGATCTACCCTCTGTAGACTCCTTGGTAGGATTCTGAATAATCTTCTGAATGAACGCCGTTATGTTCTTCGGTATCGTGCTTGCTGTCTATAGATTTCTCGCTGATCTTCGTAGAAAAAGTAGCTGTACGTAGGGTGAATCCCATAAATCATCCTAACTCGTGATTGTGGCACATTCTTCAGATTTTCTAGCAACTTACGATCCATCTAAAGTAATTATCACGTATAACCATAACTATAAAGTTAAACATGTGACTTATAACTTTTACTGAAAATAAGGCAGGATTGAAATCAATTCTAATAGAGGTCAAAGGAAAGCTATTTTTATCGACTTGCTTATGCTATAGTATTTTGAAAATAACTCTTAATTTAAATAAGATTTGAAACTCTTAACTAATGTTTGAAAATTCTAAATGCGGGTCCTTTTATAAATAAATTTTCTTATCTTATACTTATATAAATATTTTTCTCTTTTCTATCGTTCTTTTCTTTTTGGAAATATGGAATACGTAATAAAATCAAGAAATTTAACTCTTAATGAGACTTCCATTTTTATTCAATTCAAAGCCACTAAGGTATCCTACTAATATCATTATGAAACTCATGATGAGGACATTATTCAAAGAGTTATTAACCGGAGTAAAGTTAACTGACAGAGTCATAAAAATAAACTTAGTTACCCTCTGAGAATTAAATTTCTAGGTCTAAGTTTTCTTCTATGAGTCCGTTGTCTTCTTCGAGTACTCCGTCTTCAATAAGATCCTTGTGATTTGGCAGTTTGAAATATACAAACCGTAAGCTTTAGGGCTCAGTATATCATGGATACAATTATTTTCTCATGCATTAATAAATCCAACACAAATCTTATAAGTAGTTCAAATGATAGAGTCATATAAATAAATGCATGGATGAGACGAGAGAAGTCGAGAATCCCGTACCCTAACTAACTGTCCATAAAAGTCAAGTCTAACCTGTAGGTTCTTCTGCAGGGGTTTGGGGTCTTTCACCCTAGGGCACCGAGCTCTTATTAATTCTTCAAGGTTCCTTTGGGCCGCAGACCTATGCGCACTCCCAACTAAAGGTCATTCAGGCCGCAGAGCCTATGTGCACTCCCAACTAGTACCGAGTTTTCTGGGCCGTAGAACCTATGCGCACTCCCGACTAATAACCTCCCAGGTCAACCCTCAAAAGTTCAACAAAAGAACGAACTAATAATGAAAATTTAACGACAAGAATTTAAGATCAAAATACAGGCATTCGATGAATAAGCAGAAATTTATGAATATATGTTTGCAACGATTCTAGGTTAAGTTTTTTCAAATGGAAAGATCGATTAAGGCATGTAAATAATCAAAGTATCCATACCTTTTGCTTGTTTTATTTCTTTTCTCCTCCTCCCAATGTAGAACAAGAATCTCACTAGTACTAGAACATGAACTACAAACTTAGAACTAGAACTTGAAAGCAAAGCAAGGAGTTTTATCTAGGATGTAGAAGAATTCTAAGAGAAGAAGTGTGAAGTATGAGTGGGGGGAGGACCCTTTTTATAGTGTTTTAGGGTGGGGGTGTTACCAAATTGGGAGGGAGGGAAGTTGGAATGTTTTATTCTTTATGGCAATAAGTTTTATGGGGGAAAATCTACAAGGCAAGTGACATGGGAAAGGTTTCCAAATTTTGTTAAGGGAGGGAATAAATTGATTTATTTTTTTAATTAATAATAAAGTGGCTGGTTTTTTTGTAAAAGGCTTTCCATAATGGCAGCAAAATCCTTGAAAAATTTCAAGATATATTGGAAGCAAAACTGTTGGGTTCTATTGGAAGCATTAAATTTCAAGAATTGATCTTATTCTTTTAATAAAATGGGAAGTGTTTTGTAAGGAAATTTATTGTGTAATAAATTTTGGTCGAGAGGGGTCATTCCATGTGTCCAACATGTTGGACTCATGTGGGGCCCATAGGTCTCAACGTCCTCCATACTAATAGGTAATTAAAAAACGTTACCTCTTTCATTTTCTTACAAAAACATTTTTTTTTTAAATATATCTTGAAATTCTTTTTTATAAAATTCATCATTTCTAACATTAATTTCAAGGTCAGCCAATGCTTCTCACGCGTGTGACCATGTACACTCGTGTGGGAAAAATAAAAGAATTAAAGAATTTGCAGGGAGGTCCCTGAACTTCTGAAAATTACAAGGCCACAGCTCCCATTTTTTTTTACCGTAAGTCCAAATTAACGTTTGAGAAAGGTTACCTTATATCCAAACATTGGGATGTTAAAAAGGGTTATCCAGTGGGGCCCACATACCCTTAGAAATAAGTGTTTTCGAAATTGTTTGGTATTGACATTGTTTTGTTGTACTAATTGAGTGTATTATTCTAATTATTAACCTATAGTTAATTATGGTAAGTTTATGGTTCCCAGTGGGCCCCGAAATGTAGAATTCATTATGTTCTTAGGTATCTAAGTAGGTTAAACATACCAACAAAAAATGTCCATATACTAACATATTAAAATAGCACTAGTGTCCAATTAAGCAGTTAAGAGAACAGAGGGGGCAATTTCTTAAGTGTCATGCAAAGATGTTGGTTTTGATTTCTACGTTTTCAAACAATTTTCCAAGTGTCGAAATTAAATGTTTAAAGAATTTTCTTTTTGGTATGTTTAACCTACTTAAGTAACTAAGAACATAATGAATTCTACATTTTGGGACCCACTGGGAACCATAAACTAACCATAATTAATCAGAATAATACACTCAATTAGTACAACAAAACAATGTCGATATCAAATAATTTCGAGAACACTTATTTCTAGGGGTATGTGGGCCCACAGGATAACCCTTTTTAACATCCCAATGTTTAGATATAAGGTAACCTTTCTCAAACGTTAATTTGGACTTACGGTAAAAAAAATTGGAGTTGTGGCCTTGTAATTTTCAAAAGTTCAGGGACCTCCCTGTAAATTTTTTAATTCTTTTATTTTTCCCGCACGAGTATACATGGTCACACGCGTGAGAAGCATTGGCTGACCTTGAAATTAATGTTAGAAATGATGAATTTTATAAAAAAGAATTTCAAGGTATATTTAAAAAAAAAAACGTTTTTGTAAGAAAATGAAAGAGGTAACGTTTTTTAATTACCTATTAGTATGGGGGACGTTGAGACCTATGGGCCCCACATGAGTCCAACATGTTGGACACATGGAATGACCCCTCTCGACCAAAATTTATTACACAATAAATTTCCTTACAAAACACTTCCCATTTTATTAAAAGAATAAAATCAATTCTTGAAATTTAATGCTTCCAATAGAACCCAACAGTTTTGCTTCCAATATATCTTGAAATTTTTCGAGGATTTTGCTGCCATTATGGAAAGCCTTTTACAAAAAAACCAGCCACTTTATTATTAATTAAAAAAATAAGTCAATTTATTCCCTCCCTTAACAAAATTTGGAAACCTTTCCCATGTCACTTGCCGTATAGATTTTCCCTCATAAAACTTATTGCCATAAAGAAGAAAACATTCCAACTTCTCTCCCTCCCTATTTGGTAACACCCCCACCCTAAAGCACTATAAAAAGGGTTCTCCCCCCACTCATAATTCACACTTCTTCTCTTAGATTTCTTCTACATCCTAAATAAAACTCCTTGCTTTGCTTTCAAGTTCTAGTTTGTAGTTCTAGTACTAATGTGATTCTTGTTCTACATTGGGAGGAGGAAGGAAATAAAACGAGCAAAAGGTATGGAACTTTGATTATTTACATGCCTTAATCGATATTTCCATTTGAAAAAACTTAACCTAGAATCGTTGCAAACATATGTTCATAAATTTCTGCTTATTCATCGAATGCCTGTATTTTGTTCTTAAATTCTTGTCGTTAAATTTTCATTACTAGTTCGTTCTTTTGTTGACCATTTGAGGGTTGACCTGCGAGGTTATTAGTCAGGAGTGCGCATAGGTTTTGCGGCTCGGAAAACTCAGTACTAGTCGGGAGTGCGCATAGGCTCTGCGGCCCGAATGACCTTTAGTTGGGAGTGCGCACAGGTCTGCGGCCCAGAGGAACCTTGGAGAATTAACAAGGGCTCGGTGCCCTAGGGTGAAAGACCCCAAACCCCTGCAGAAGAACCTACGGGTTAGACTTTGACTTTTATGGACGGTTAGTTAGGGTACGGGATTCTCGACTTCTTTCATCTCATCCATGCATTTATTTATATGACTCTATCATTTATTTAAAGCTCACGGTTTGTATATTTCAAACCGCCAGATCACGAGGATCTTATTGAAGACGGAGTACTCAAAGAAGACAATGGACTCATAGAAGAAAACTTAGACCTAGAAATTTAATTCTCAGAGGGTAACTTGGTTTATTTTTATGATTCTGTCAGTTAACTTTACTCCGGTTAATAATTCTTTGAATATTGTCCTCATCATGAGTTTCCGGTTAATAACTCTTTGAATAATGTCCTCATCATGAGTTTCATAATGATATTAGTAGGATACCTTAGTGGCTTTGAATTGAATAAAAATGGAAGTTTCATTAAGAGTTAAATTTCTTGATTTTATTATATGTCCATACTTCCAAAACGAAAAGAACAAGGGAAAAGAGAAAAATATTTCTATAAGTATAGGATAAGAAAATTTATTTATAACAGGACTCGCATTTAGAATTTCCAAACATTAGTTAAGAGTTTCAAATCTTATTTAAATTAAGAGTTATTTTCAAAATACTATAGCGTAGGCAAGTTGATAAAAATAGCTTTCCTTTGACCTCTATTAGAATTGATTTCAATCCTGCCTTATTTTCAGAAAAAAGTTACAAGTCACATGTTTAACTTTATAGTTTTGGTTATACGTGATAATTACTTTAGATGGATCGTAAGTTGCTAGAAAATCTGAAGAATGTGCCACAATCACGAGTTAGGATGATTACTGGGATTCACCCTACGTACGACTACTTTTTCTACAAAGATCAACGAGAAATCTATAGAAAGCAGGCACGATACCGAAGAGTGTACCGGCGTTCATTCAGAAGATTATTCAGAATTCTACCAAGGAGTCTACAGAGAGTAGATCCAGATTTAGTGGTGACCGCGGAGTTTGACCCACGAGTACACATTTACGACACGGACCGAGTTCCTATACTGCCATCATCACCGACTTACACCTCGATGGAACCAGACGAAGACGTTGCGGACAACTACATTTTCATTCCTTCACCGACATGTTCTCGTACTTAGTGACGATCATTATTAGGACTTAGTTTATTTATTTCAGTCTTTCCGTTGTATTTCCCTTCCGCACTGACTCTGATATTATGAGTCATTTTAGATGAATAAATAGTTACCTTGGTTCCCCACGTTGTTTCGTTCCTCTGTTACTTTATCATGTCTTGTAATCGGGTCATGCATTGATCCACGACTTTTCGGATTGGTCCAGGGTACCTGGATTTTGGGCAAACCATCAGCCCACAGTGCATCCAACAACATGAAAATGATCCACCCAGCTCCCAAATGATGACCCTTGCGGCATCAATACCTTTTTTCAGGCTGATTTTGACAGTTTGCGCGTTCGTATGTCTTAGTTGGAGGGTTCCACAGTTACATCCTCATTTACCCATACAAGTACCACTGTCTTTGCCCATCATGTGTTTACATCTCAGTCCACCTCCTGGATTATCGATTCAGGAGCTTTTGACAACATGACGGGTATGTTTTCGCCCTTTCAGTCCTACAATCTTTGTTCAGAAAGGGATAAAGTTTGTTTAACTGATGGTTCTTTATCAAATATAGTTGGTAAAGGAACTATCACAGTCTCTCCTAGTCTTCCTTTATCCAATGTTGTACATGTCCCTAACCTTACTACTAATCTTGTATTTGTTACTAGCATTACCCAGAATTTGAACTGCAGTGTTATGTTTTTTCCCTTTCATTGTGTCTTTTAGGACTTGGCAACGAAGATGATGATTGGCAGTGAGTCGTGAAGCGGATGGCTTGTACACTCTCGACATTCCAGCATGGGCACATGCGTTTCAGAGTAGTAGTAGGGAGGTCAATAAATCCAAGATAATGTGGTGGCATATCTAGTTGGGTTATATTTCTTTCAACATTTGCATCTTCTATTTCCTTTTTTGTTTCAGTCTATGTCAGTGTCTGAGTTTCAGTGTGAAGTCTGTCAATTGGCCAAATATTGTCGCTTCTCTTATCCCATGAGTTTGAATACAAGTTCTTTTTCTATTATACATTTTGATGTTTAGGGTCATTCACCTGTTACTTCTTTATTGGGTTTCCACTATTTTGTTACCTTTGTCGATGATTATAGTAGATGTATGTGGGTGTACATGATGAAAAACAAAGATGATGTTACTCCATCTTTAAAAAATTTCATGCTATGGTACATACTCAGTTTGGAAGGAAGATTAAGATCCTTCATTCTGGTAATGGAGGAGAGTACACTTATGGTGGTTAGAGACAGTTCCGTGCCGATCAAGGGATCGAACAACAAGCTTCATGTGTTTCTACACCACAACAGAATGGAACTGCAGAGCGGAAGAATCGTCATCTATTAGAAATCGGACGAGCATTGCTTATTGTGATGAATGTTCCCCAACACTTTTGGCCTGAACTTGTCATCACTAGTTGGTACATCATTAACTGAAGTCCTAGTGTCTTGAATTTCCACACCTTTTGGAGTCTTGTGTCCACATCGTCCATTGTTTCTAGAAAAGTCTTTGGGTGCACGCGTTTTGTCCATATCTTACACGTACTAAACTCGACTCTGAAGCATTCAAGTGTGTGTTTCTTGGTTATTCTTCATCTCAGAAGGGCTACAAGTGCTACCACCCACCTTCTCGTCGTCGGTTTGTCACGATGGATGTCACGTTTTTTGAGGACCAACCTTGTTATCCTAGTCGTCCTCAAAGTCCTATCTAGGGAGAGTGGTTCGCTCAGGCTATTGAAAATGAATCCCTTCTTGGGTCATATTCCACCGTCCCTCTACCTCTCATTCCAGTACCTACTACACTCGAGGACAATGTGAGACCTGTTGCACCAGCGTTAATCTTTATGGCAAAGGAGACGAGATAAGCAAGTCCCCGCTGATCCACCATGCCACATCCTCGAGGAGCCAAGTCAACCCCCCGATATTGAGGTTCTTATTGCACTTTCCGAAGTTAAACGTACTTGCATCCGATTTTCCAGTTTGTTTCCTACGATGCCTTATCTCCATCTTATCGTTCCTTTGTAATTTCCTTGTCTCTGTTTCCAACCCTTCCAGTGTTAAAGAGGCATTATCAAATCCACGTTGGAAGCAAGCTGTGGCATAGGAAATGAAGGTGCTAGACAAGAATGACACTTGGGAATTGGTATCACTACCAAAGGGGAAGAACTATTGGTTGTAAGTGGGTGTTCACAGTGAAGTACAAGTTAGTGGCTCTGTTGACAAGTACAATTGTACAAAGCTAGATTAGTTGCCAAAGGCTATGCACAGACTTATGGGATCAATTATCAAGAGACCTTCTCCCGGTAGTGAAGATGAATTCTCTTTGGGTTCTTTATCTTTGGCCACCAATTTTTCTTGTGTACTCCACCAGATGGATGTGAAGATTGCGTGGTCATTTGCAGGAACAAGTCTACATGGATACCCTGCCAGGCATCATGTTTCAGAATGTTGATGGAAAGGTTTGTCGACTCAAGAAATCGCTTTATGGTCTCAAAACAATCTCCGAGGCATGGTTTGAGGATTTAGCCATGCTATGCATGATGTGGGTTACACAAAATGCCAAGCTGATCAATGTTGTTTATCAAACATAGGGGGACCAACACTAGAGTTCTTATTGTCTATTTTGATGATATGATTATTACTGACAACTGTTCTACAGAGATCCACAAATTACTATACTTAGTCAACGATCTTGGCCATCTTAAGATTTTTTTGGGCATTGAGGTAGCAAGGTCCAAGCAAAGTATTTTTATCTCACAATGCAAATATGTGTTAGATTTACTTTAGGAAGTAGGTAAACTTAGAACAAAACCAGTTGACACTCCTATGGAGCCCAATCACAGATTGCGTGACAGTGATGGCGAGCCTTTAGTGGATATCCATCGATTTTAGCGCTTAGTGGGCAAATTGATCTACATGTCTCTCATGAGATCAAACATTGCGTACGCGGTGAGTGTCATCAGTCAGTTCATGCATGCCCTTTGCTCGACACCTTGAAGCTGTTGTACGAGTTCTTCTCTATCTGAGGGATGCTCGGGGAAGGGTCTCATTTTTCTTGGACTTATGCCAATTGGGCCGGAACCGTTCATGTAAGACATTCTACTTCTGGTTACTGCACGATAGTGGGTGGTAACCTGGTCACTTGGCGAAGCAAGAAGCAGTCGGTTGTTACTCGTTCAAGTGTTGGAACTGTGTCCGAGCAATGGCCCAAGGTATATGTGAGGTGCTTTGGTTACCTTTGGTACTTCATGAGTTAGGATGTTCTCCACTGGTCCCGATGTCTTTGTATTGTGATAACAAGGCAGCGATTGGCATTGCCCATAATCCGATTCAAAATGATCGCACCAAACATATTGAAGTTGATCGTCACATCTTCAAGGAGAAGGTCACCTCCAGCGCGATTTGCACCACCTTCGTTCTTTCATCTCAACAATTGGCTGATGTTCTCACCAAGGCCGTCAGCCGAGTTGTTTTTTATTCTTATTGGCAAGCTAGGCATGTGATATCTTTGCACTAGCTTGAGGGGGCGTGTTAACATATGTGTCCTTTATTGTTATTTCTTTATTTTAGTCCACATCCCACATCGGATAATAGTAGTAGTTTGTTCTTCAATCTCCATTGACTCTCTCATTACAAGTTCACTTCCTATTCCCTTAGCTCTAATCCAATAGTGCTTGCTCACAATAGTTTTCTTTAGGGCTAGGGAGTGGGACCTTCATTGCTATTTAAAAAATTTCCTAAATCCCTTAGGCTTTGGTTTCCCCGGTCAAATTCCACTTTCTGGAGTACAAAAGAGTAATTTCATAACTGGCCCGATATTCCCATATTAACCAAATATCCTATATGGGAAAATTACGGTCTATGCCGTTACGTGCACTTCCTCCATAATTAGTCCTCCCAAAATTAATTTATCACTAAAACCACATTTTTGAATCAATTAATTCCTGTATCCGTATATTTTCGGATTTCCTTAATTCAGAAAACTCACCCCCTCAGAAATGTCCCGAAATAATTCCCATTAATTGTGATAAATTGCAACATGATATCATTTACAATGATATGTAATTTTGTGATCATGTTACAAGATTTTTCAGAAAACATTTTCCAATTAAATAATTCCATTTTGGTATAAATTTGAGTCAAGAGTAGGTACTTGTATTTGATTATTGTGTATTACAGTTGATGCACACATTAATCAAACACAATCAGTTAAATAATTATCACGATTCCACAAGATTATTTGTCAACATTAGTCACGCTTTCCGATAATACCATACGTGGACATCGTCACTATGATTGTCTAGTGCCCCTTGTTCCACATCTAAGTATTTACCGTTTCACGCAAATTAGATCGAGTGTCCTGCAATAAGACTAATAAAATAATGTAATTCCGAAAAAACAATGAAGTCCATATCATGAGCAACAATAGTTTCCACCAATTCAAACATCGGTCCCACGCACACATGTGAGTCACATGCCACGAATGAGTACCAAAAGGTGTTAGACAAACGCACACACAAATTCCATGCGCTTCGTCATTCATGTAAGGATCCCGGTCTTGTGCAGCTGATCTCATTAGACATCCCTTAGCGTTAATTCCAATCACAAGTATCACACCACCACTTTGTGTTCCGTGTGCTTGTTTCTGGCACTTTGTCGGTTCAATATTCCTGGCACAGTACATGAGGGACA